>CM040745.1:31030405-31630405 GCA_022829145.1 Albula goreensis
ATTTAAATCTTGGAAAGAGAGTGATCATTATAATTATGAAACCATGTAATATATAGCAGCTGAACTGTAGCCTGTAGAAGGCATCACCATTTCAGTTTAGTGCATTGTTTAGGTGGGGCTCATCCATCTCATGGTGATTGTAGAGGGTGCTGAGGTTGAAAAGTTTGGGGACCCCTGCCCTAATTGACCAGGGGAAGTTTATTTCCCCCGGGATGAAGGCTCCATCTCCCGGCATCAAGCATATATCTGCCTCTGTCTGCAATGTGTTTTTCACATTCATATTTTCCTGCCTGTCCCACTTCATAACCATCAGTTTACCTGATTATGTTGCCCTCGAAGTTCAGCGTACTCCAGGAGCCAGGTAGTTTAATGCCTCCCCCAACCTTGTCCAACTGGAGGAGTGAGAGAGTGAGAATTAGGGGGAAAATGTACCATCACAAAGTTACAATGCTGTAGTTTTTATCAACCCGCATTGTGCTAAAATTTGTAATGATTATTTCTCATAAAGTTGGGGCATGTGTCTTTGCAGTGCCTAGAGTTAGCTTTGGATGGCATGTAGATGTGGTCTTTAGCATGCAGGGAGGGTAGACCTGTGAAAGAGTCTTAATCAGAGTGTTTTTTGTGGGCCTAAGCAGCGGGAAAGCTTCATCAGGGGGAAAGGGAACGTGCCAGAGAGCGGCATCCATGCCGCGCAATCAGGGAAACGCCGGTGGCGGTGGCTTTATCTCTGCCAGCGGCTCTTACAAACGGCCCTGTGGAGCGATCGCTCACCCGCGCCGTGTTTCTGTCTCAGGGCATGCTGCGCTCCACAGCCGTGTCTGTGTCCCTGCGCCCCACCCCCGACACACACACACACACACACACACACACACATGCACACCCCCCCCACCAAAACACCCCCACCTACCCCAGCACTGTTCTCTTAACCTTGGCCAGATTCAGCGTAATGCACTTATCGCCATGACAACTGCGATGCACAGCCTCACTGCCCAATGTCAACAGTCTGTTTTTCATCTTCCCTTTTCTGCCTGCCTCACCCCCTCCTTCCTCCACCACCCCCATAATGCAATTAGAGCTCGCATTACACTCAATGAATAGAGGCTGATTAAATTAGAGGCTGACGAAGGCCACCGTGACTCTGAGCAAACTTGGGTCTCCTCCATGTCTTGAGGTTGTAGAGAACAGCAGGAGGGGGTGTTTTTGGGAAAAGGGGACCGGTGGCATCAGCTGCTGTCTGGCGGGCCTCGTTTCTCAGTGATGGAGGTGAGAGTGGGACTCTCTGTGGGGGGTGGAGGGGGGGAGTTCACCCCACCCCACTGTGGTATCCCAGAATTCCCACTCCCACAGCTCACTCTACAGGAGATCACAGAGGGGGGCAGAAGAGCCGAGGTCAGGGCTGCAGCACAGAGCTCTGAGCTTCAGTGTGCCAAGCACACAAAGACAGCAATATATCCCTCAGCAGAAAAAGGCCCTCAAAGCTGGTTTTATGACAGAACAGATCTCACAG
Organism: Albula goreensis; assembly: GCA_022829145.1. Taxonomy (NCBI): domain Eukaryota; kingdom Metazoa; phylum Chordata; class Actinopteri; order Albuliformes; family Albulidae; genus Albula; species Albula goreensis. The sequence continues at coordinate 31,031,913 of CM040745.1, forward strand.
ACAGACTTTGGCTGGACACAGCGGGCAATTATAAATCGTCCTTGTGAGGATCAATGGCTCACGTGAACATGCTCGGTGCAGTCACAACCAGACACTTCCCCAAGGGTTAAAAAATCTAATTAAGTAAGAATGATAAGCTGTAATTTAAGGTACACTACTATGCCCATTATATTCTGCTCTAAAATGAAGGGTCTTTATTAAATAGATATCCACATTATCATGATTCATGGTCCATTATTGCTAGCAGATGTACCCAATTTATAGCCTTTAATGTATTGGATGGCATAGCTTATAATGAGAAGTTATGGTCAGGCATGATTTAGATATAAGGCAGAATGAAGGGGGCTCTGAGAGATGGATTAATATGAGATAGAGGTATGGGGGGGTCAAAGGTCAGAGGTCAAAGATGGCTGGCAGAGGGTGTCAGCTGAAGAGATATGAGGAGAGGGTGATGTAGAGGCACTAGATCCCTAGATGTGTGGATAAGCCTTTAATGGATAAATGCAGTGGAATACTAACAGGTCTTTTCAACTCGGAGGAAGGGGATCTTTATTTTGGAGACAGAGCAGGGTTAAACTATGCTGTTTGTTAACCTGTAATAGACAATATTGCACCAAAATCATTATGCCATCCCGGGAAATGCACTGTCCCGGGGGGAGGGGGTGTTGAATGGTGAAAGGGGAGGTTGTTCTTCATTGTCTTTGTGCAGCTCTCCCCCTACCCCACTACGCCCCCCTCCCTGGCGGTGCAGCTCCAGCCCCTTCTCCTCTCCAGAAAGGTGCTCTCTGGGACATGACGCTGGCAGCCTCTCTAAATGCGATAAGGAAGTCATTGAATATGCTCATCAGCTCGCCAGACCCTATTAAATATTCATGCGGCTTGGCAGGCCCTTAAGTAAACTGCCCAATTTGTTGTGGAAGACATGCATTAAGACATGACGAGACAAGGCGCAACAGCCCCCCTGAGACCTGTGCGGAAAGGAACAAGGAACCGCCTCCTCAGAGATGGGGGGGTGGGGGGTGTAGCCGAGGGAGAAGAAGGGGAGAGAGGGGGAGTAAGACAGGGAGATTGTAGTTATTGTATTGTTGCTGTATTATCTCTGTTTGTCATAGGTCTTGTTTTCTAACTAATTACGTTGGCAATGCTGTTATATACAGTTGCCAATAAAGCATAATTGAATTGAATTAAATTGAACGAATTTGAATTTAATTTAATTGAACTGAATTGAATTTAGTGGGAGACATTGGGGAGAAAGGTGGGAGAGACCCAGAGAAAGGAAAATGAACAGGGATGGGAGAAGGTAGGCAAGGGAGGGGAGGGAAGAGGAGGGAGTAGAGATGGAGAAAGAAAGGGGCAAAGGAGGGACTTTAGAAAATGAACCACAGAACAAATCAAATGAAATCAAATAAAAGCTAATGAAGGGTATATATGTCACTTCACAGTTTAACATTAGTTTAGTTTGTATATAAGGTGTGTATAACACTTAACAGTTCCTCAGCATAGCTTGAATCTATAAAAATTAGCAGTGAAGAAAATGACTAATGACCATGGCTGTGTAAAGACGTCGCGCCATATCTATGCAGTGCCAGTAACAGATGTGACTCAACAGATTTTATCATAATGTGTATGACAGTGTAATAATAATTCTAATATTTACATTTCTCAAATCATGTTTGCCTATTGTACTGCATAATTGCTCTCTCTCTTCGTTACTTTTTCCTCTCAACATCTGAGATATACACAGACTAAGAATGGGAATCTTTCATTTGGATCTTCTCTGACTGGAGAAATACACTAAAATACACTTATTTTCTGATATTGGCTGCCTGTGAGCTCATTGGTGCCCTCAGAAAGTTTGCTGGTGTTTACATTTATCACATAAAAACACTAGGGAATGTTTAGGATCTGAACAGTCTATTCAAATTAGAATCCCAAATGCATGGACGTGATTGATCAGAAGTACTTAATTACCATTTGTTTATTAACATCCCTAAAGTTGTGTGGCATTATGCTTCAATAGAAACATTATTCTGCCTGACAAGTAACATAGCTCTGAAAATGATGTCAAGATACACCACTTAAAATATTTAAAATTCACTGATTTAAACTTTTAGCTCACACACCACTGTATGCTTAACTCAGTATGCACAAGATTAGTTGTTTTTAGTAGTTCACCAACAAGGAAGCTTACCAGTTTACATCACAGAGCAGAAATGCACAACCCCAGGCTTGAATATTTATGTTGCTTTATTGCATTTAACTCCCATTTTTGAAATTCCCAAATCATATTTTTGGTGGTGATACATTTTCTATTGCCTAATTGTGATTATTTTTTTACTAATTAAATGTGTGATATTCTTTGGTTTGCTGCTTGTTTATTTGGCATCTTAACACCATTGAACTGAACTGAATTTAGCTGCATTGTTAACAGGAAAAAGAGGGGGAGGGAAAGAAATAGAGAGAGAGGAACAGTAGCAAGCCAAAATGAGGCTGCGGAGGCAGTTATCAGCGAGTGAAAGAGAAATGCAGACTGGAGCTGGCGGAGGGAACGGGCCCTCAGAGAGATGCTCCCATGCAGAGGCGAGCTCCGCGTTGCTTAGCGGCATGGACGGTTGCCTGGGAGACATTTGCTCAGGAGGGGCAGTGAGAATGGCACTGTTGACACCGAAAGTGAGAAATTGCACAAGATGAGTCTGGGAAATTCCCCTCAAAGTCTTTGTTAAGCAACTGTGAGCTCTCATGATAAACCCACAGCCCAAGTCTGTAACAGAGAGGGCAACATGTACCGTGCAGCCGTGCTGGAAGCTGTCACATGTTACTTTTAACTTGTCAGAGAGTGGGTTACAGTCTCTTTGTCTTTAACACAGAGTGAATCTGACACACACACACACACACACACACACACATACATGGAGTTAAATTCTTTATTTATGTCCACATCTCATAAACACATTACAAAAAGGACATTGACATATCATATGCACGAATACAGCAATAAATATAACTATTGCATATGCAAAACAAATGTTCAGCTTCCTGTCAAGGATAGAGAAAGCAATATCTCCTCCATATAGAGCAGCTACCAATAATAGCTGAGACAGTACCTCGCTAACTGTTTGGCCCTTTTCTTTGTCAGTCCTACCATTTGTAAACCTCTGACTACTAGTCAGTGAACATGACCTAGACTACCAAATATGAAACCTTGTAAATGGTACTTATACCCCAACTGTGCAATTGTCTGGACCAATGGCACACGTACACACACACACACACACACACACACACACACACACACACACACACACACACACACACACACACACACACACACACACACACACACACACACACACACTATGTTTAATCACAGACTGTCAATGTGTTCTAATGTGTAACATTTACTCACACATACATTCTAAAATATACATCCAAACCATGTTTTCAAAGAATATGCTATTTCAGGTTCACTCCTCTTAAAAAAGATGACTCTTTCTAAAACACAGGAGAGGTTGGAGTCCATTCATCGGAGGGAGTGAATCTCAGGTTGTTTTGTTGTTAAGAGCACCCTTTCCTCTTCTCTCACCTGAACAGGGCTGGCAACATCCGTAGATCGACAGTGGATAAATGATCTTGTTCACCACAGTGTCAATAATGCAGCATGTACATCTGTACTCTTCTGTAATCTTTGTCTCCTGTGAGCACAGCACTACTGGTCCTGCTGTCTACTTTTGGAGGAGTAAATTAGAAGCAATAAAAGCACAATGAGTGATCTGGGTCTGTATTTTGGGTCCGTTCACAGGGACGCCCCTCCGCAGATGATATATACGCGTGAGACACAGGACAGCAGCTAACGCGATGCTTCGCACACAATTAACACTGTCCCGTTCACTTGAAATATTTGGGATTTTCTCCGCCAAGTGTGAATACTTTTTGATTTCTAGAAGCTAAAAATCGAAACGGGGCAGGTGGCACATGCGCAGCAGGAGATGGCAAACAAGCCTGAGCAGGGCTAACAGCAGCCTAATAATAACCGCACGCTCATGCTATAAATACAGCAAAACAGCTCTGAACTTCCCATCAGCGAGGCTGTCATACTGTATGCACATGACGCTGATATAAAACTCACACGCACATTTTAATTAATTACCAAAGGCATTAGTCATCCACCACCTGCTGCCTGAGCAGACTTTTATTAAGCAGGGTGATCACTTATTATAGTATTGTGTGTGTATGTGTGTGTGCGTGTATATAAAACCTCAGCAAACAGTATTGTGTATATGTGTGTGTATATATAAAACCTCAATAGCCAGTATTGTGTACATGTGTGTGTGTGTGTATGTATATATAAAACCTCAGTAGACAGTATTGTGTGTGTGTATGTATGTGTGTATATATAAAACCTCAGTAGACAGTATTGTGTGTGTGTGTATGTGTGTGTATATATAAAACCTCAGTTGACAGTATTGTGTGCATGTGTGTGTGTATATATCTATATCTATATATGTAACCACCCTAGAATTGATTAATATTTAAAAGCACAGAAACTCCATTATGAGATCATTATGTATGTATGCGTATCGCCCCTGTATTGACTTTCATTTAAACAGATGGAAATCGATATGAATGATAACCAGCTCTGAGGCTGCTCAGCCCTTTCACTTACCGGCTCTAATCAATCAGACCAATCACATTCATTTCCTCTGACCAATCACTTTCATTTCCTGTGGGGGTTTGTGCAGCTCCGCACGTGGCAGTGACTGAAAGAGAGGAGATAATGGCAATATAATGAAAATGGTAATCGTTGTTACGGTTTATGTGCTCTCATTCTCTGTCAAGGGCATTACCTAAGATATCATAGTGACATTAAATACCAATTCTCTTATATGAGCTAATGATTGGATATTTTTTTCACATATACCTTCTGAGAAGGTCGGGCTACACCCTGAAGGCTGTCAAAGCTCCCACTCTGCTCAAATGAGAACACATCAGCCATGATACAAACATTTAGCCTAGATTATTGAATGAGTTAAAGCCTTTTTGACGGAATATTAAATTTTTGTACTTGTGGCTGGTGATGAGTTGTGAGTGTGCTAATGAGTCATTAGCTTCATCTCCTGTTTTCAAAGAGCACCAGTCTGAGTTTGCTTTTTATCATTAAGTGATTCGCACTGAGCCCTGATACGAGGAAAAGAAATTGGAATGTACTCATTATAAAGACGAATCATGAGTGCAGGGTATTCGAGCAGTAAGCCAAAGCAGAGCGAGGAGGAGAAAAATTACTGTTTAGATAAACAATCTAGAACAAATGAATAAAGCTCAATGAAAAACGACAACAGAGGAATGATAAAGGACTACTGCTTGTGGATGTGTATTTCTGTCACCATGGTAACAAAGCCAGGGTCAACAATAGCCATGATGGCACTGCTCCTCCACTCACACTGAGCATGTGCAACAGCTTAGACATGAGTACTGGGACATAGGCTCTCCACATATGAGGAGGTCTACAGGCATGCACTGAGAATGTTCATTGTTTTTCAAAATGTTAAAATTGTTATTTAAATGAAACTCAATTTGATCTGCTCAGCACATTTTTAAAATACTTTTGTAAATCTGTTCAGGATGCTTTGAATCGTTTGGTGAGTCTGATCTTTGTGCTGTAAGATAATCACAGTTCCCTTGCAGCTCTCTGTGTTTGGACCTGTGCAGAATGCATGCATGGACTAATGTTTGAGTTCCCGTGCCCCCGCGTCTGCCCTTTGGCTAAGCCAGCGGCAGTACATTAGTATGGCGGTGCTACATGTTGTTAATGACAGTGCCAGCTGGGGGAATGCAGAGAGAGGGATAGCCACGGCCGAGTTTACACCTCCTCCAGCATTAAATCACCTTGTTGAAACTCTGCCAATTTCCACAGCAACAGGTAGGGCGAGACAGGAAGCATTTATCTATTGTGGGTTATTGGTGAGCCGATTGTCAAGTTTGTTCTCTCCAAACACAAATCAATGAACTCCGCTTCCCGGTGTGATTGGCTTTCTGAGAAACAAGCAAGCAAGCAAGAAAACAAACAAAATGGATGCGGGACACCGTGTCACTATAAAACTGCCAGCATTTGGCAATATTCAGTGCAGGTGTCAGCACTATCCAAAAGCAGGCATCCTTGAAAGCAAAGGGCAAAGACAGAGAGCAAGATTCACATTTCGTCAGACAACCTCTCCAATACTTTAAATTCAATATAGCCTCATAAGGTCTATATAACACCTTTACGAATATGACATTACTACTTTATTAAACATTCACATATAACTTCAACCAAAGTACAGTTTTCCTGTTGCTATCATACTTTAGCCCTTCAAATCTATCATCCTGCTTCACTGGCTTTAAATGGACATCTAACAAAGTACAAATGCTCTGGTCATGTGGGTGCCACATGTTTTATAAGAACCATAGAAGAGACTTATGGAAGCACAACATAGCTAGTCATCTAACCCATCTTTAAGAAATGTCTGTGGTTGTAGTTTTTGCTCCACCCTCAACCTTTGTAAGCATTTCATAATTGTCAAATGGGCCTGATTTCGTTAATATATTGTGATATATTATAATATATATAATATATAATACAGTGAGAGTACAGGGACACTGCAGACAGGCGCAGCACAGTGAGAGTACAGGGACACTGCAGACAGGCGCAGCACAGTGAGAGTACAGGGACACTGCAGACAGGCGCAGCACAGTGAGGCCAGCAGTGCTCTGGTGAACCTGTGGGCTAACACTGTGTGAGGAAGGAGGCACAGCAGGTAGGCTGGAGCTGAGGTGGCAATCCCACCACCAGCCAAGTGGAAGACAAGGCTGAGAAGGAAACTTTTCCAAAAAAAAAACATGCATGTGAAGACCATAAATAGTACATGTTTTTCACATAAACATGGTTTTTCAACATTTCAAATGTGAAATTCAGTTTTTTCCATTATGAGCTGGAATTTTGGGAAATGAAAACAGAAAATGACACAAGGACAGCTCTTCACACATGAAACTAATGTGTCCATATAAGTTTAATTCAAGGTTCATTATTCATTTTTCAATTGAATTCTCATTTTTTGCTATGTTTTGCATTGTTCCCAATGAACATATGAAAGGATATTCAGTCACTACAAAGCAAAATGAAAAAAAGAAAACATATCTTGTTCAAACACATAACATACGTTGTTTTAGAATTTCCAATTTTTGTGTAATCTGGGATTCTATTCACACATTCTATCTAAGTGTCTCTCTCTCTCTCTCTCTCTCTCTCTCTCACACACACACACACACACACACACAGGTGTTGTAAACATGGACTGTGTTGTAAGTTACTAAGGTGAACACAATTAAAGAGGAGAGCCAATCTTAGGGATACACTATGTCATCTTTGTGAAAGCAGGGGTGCGTTTTTTGGATTGGTGGCATGTCTCTGCGGGTTGGTCCCTCCCCCACACCTGTAAAAAAGGCTCTGTGAGGCAGACAGGGCGAGTGTGAAACCCCAGCATCTCTGTCCTCACACATGCCCGAGAACGTTCACACGGGCGCACTGATGTCACGGCCTTTGCTTGCAGGGTCACCTCTGTTCTCAACAGAGACAACCCGCGTCACTGCATCAGTCACTGCACACACTGATACCGCAGAGAGGGGGAGCCATGCTGTGAAAATGGTAACAATGTTGCCACCCTCTGCCCCTAATTGGGCTGTTTGAGCACATGGTGATCATTCCGCTCCTCCCACTGTGTCATTTTCATGGTCAAACCCATCAGATTGCTGGCAATTTTCCTGACAGTTTGTGATTTTTTTTTTGTTGCTTCCTTTGTGAATATGTTTACTGGGTAACCATGGCAACTCCGGGACTTTGTGATCTCATGTAAATATGAGGCAAAGTGGCAGCAGCACTGAAAAGGCATGAGAGAATTGAATAACACAAGGTCTAATCATTCACAACCTGGTTGTGTTCTAGCCATACTTTCAATCCTGATAGCATGCTTCTGCTCCATCTGGCCCAAATTAAAGGGCAACTCATGGGCCTTTTCTACTGTCATACTGAACTCAGATCAGCTAACCATACCTGCCATTAACCTGCCATTTACATAGCTGATTAATGCATATGTCTAAATATATCATATGGTTCTCATAATTTGACATAGGATGTGTATGGAAGGAGTCAGCATGAAGCATTCTGCTCACACTCCTCTGTCTCTTTAGGATGAAGACATTTTACTTGTCTCCTTTTCTCTTTCTGCTCCTCTTCCTCTTTGATGCAGTGGAACTCAGAACAAAGCATCCGTGCTTACAAGAAGCTCACCTCCAGAGACTCTGTCACAAGTCACTGCAACTAAATCACATTTCCCATCGCTACGGTGACTTCAGTGCGTACTTCAGCACTGGAGCATCAATGTGATTGGAGCCAAGCTGTGTGTTTGTGCATGTGTATGTGTGTGTGTTATTGTATGTGTATGAGTATATACGTGTGCTGTTTTTTCTGTGTGGGGGCTGGCCTGATAAACGTAGTTATTTCCAACCTGTTCTCATACATCTGAAAATATAAGAATATTATTGTCATTATTGTTTTTCATTTAGGTGATGTAAATGCCAGTCTACGCCAAACCCTCCGATTGCGGATGGTGAAGAGTTCTTTTCCACATTGCACAGATTTCCATGCTTCATCCCCTCTAAACCCTCCTTAAATGAAAATAACAAACTTCACTTTGAAGCTGACTGTAACAGAAAGGTCAGATTTGATGCGAAACTGGCACTTCTGGAGTTTTATAGCAAAGCACTATAAAGTGGGCTTAATGGAATGTTCCTAAAGGTAAATTCATTACCAAAAAGAGAAATGTGTGACATGAATACAAATAGCACAAATAGAAAATGTTTCATGTATGACTGGTCAATTCAGACACAAAATTATTGGTCCCTGGTGAGGGTCCTTCTCTCGTCATCCTTTGCAGTCTATCTCAGCGATCAAAACTCAACATAAAAAATCCAGCGTTGCTACCATGAATGTTATCATGAGTGTGAAAGTGTTTGCCACTATGAGTACAACAGGGCAACATAATAGATAACATTGTGTCTATTATACATGTGGTGGCACTTGTACCATTGGCTTGGCAATAACTAATGTTCAGTGCAATCATCCTGTGACCTTAACCTCTGATAACTGCAACCCAAGACTTGGCATTATGGGGCATGACCAAGTATCCACCTGGTTCTGGTTACGGGAATGACCCAGACTTAAGTGGGTCAGACCCCACATTCAATGTAGTGACTGGCAGGAAGCAGTACTCTCGTAGTCCACCAACCCAACAGAAACAAGCAGAAACGAGCTGCTAAAATCTGAGCAGCAGCTCACGTTTGTTTCCACACAGGATGAACAGAACCCAATAACATGTTATTTTTATTCTCCTTTTTTCCCCCATCTATGCAAGCAAGTGTAATTTAAAGACATGAATGGCTTCTTAAACATGTATCAACCCTCTGAAAGCAGCTTTCGGTCTGAATTTGGCACATGACTGTAAGGGAATGTTTCTCTGGGACAGTAATATGCACCACTGGGAGACAGGTCGGCCGTCGACAGCATCATTAGTGCAGCAGAAGCTCCGCTTCCACCCCCTCCACCCTACACACACACTGCATGCCTTATTAATGGAACAAGTGTGTGAGACACCGTCAGGGACATAATTACACACACAGCACAATGCATTTGTTTTCTTGATCAAAAGTTTTAGGGGAAGCACATTCATGTACTGGAGGGGAGCAGGGTGGGGTGGGGGGTGGTGACTAATGCAAATAATGTTTCTCTGTGGTGCAGCAGTTCACAGGATAAACACGTGAACGGGGGTGGGGTGTGTGTGTGTCACTGGAGATTTTGTCAGCCAGACTCGGTTTGGAGGTGAGAAAGCAGCAGCGGACGCAACACGTACAGAATTCTGCTATAAAAAGCCGCCTGTATCTTCAGTCTGGCAGCCTTTCTTGGCAGATGGCTCTTCTCTCGTTTCATTTTTCTGAGACGTTTTTATATTAGAGCTCTCCTTGTTACCTGACAGCTCTGCTGGAGTAACATTCGTCTCAACTTCAGCAGGAGGGCAGGAGTGTGTGTGATTTCTCTTGGCTGTAGTGGCTGACATCAGCTGTGCTTTGGTAATGCCAGGTGTTTTTTCCTCCCCAAGATGGTCTTGTGAGCTAGCCAGTTGGCTGTCTGAAATTTGGGGCAGGTCCGATGGCATTGTGACTCAGCTTATTCTGGGATCCTGCACCCCCCATTGCCAGTGTGACTCAGCCAGGTGTGGACTTCTGCCAGCTGAGGAGGCACATCTCCAGGTGGTGGACCTTTTGTTTTAAGAAAAACAAAAATTAGTACACAATTTGTAATGGCAACTTGCACCTTTTAGGGCTACCATCTCTACCTGCACATCAGGAGCACTTAGGGTGAAGCAGGTAAATTTGTCAGTTAATACTTATAAATCCAAGTATACACATTGCTTGATGTAGACACATTGTTTGATGTTTCGGTGCCTGAGATGCAAATAATGTGAATTTGAAACAATAAAAAAATATTTATTATCCAACATACAGTTGGGCCTCCTGATTCCTTCTGAACTACTTCAGACCTTTTTGAAATATCCCTAATAGAACATTGCACCATTCTTAAAGAGGGAAGTAGATGGAAATCTAATTCATCCTCAACATTCCAGGACATGAAGTTTGAAACCGTTGTATAGGGGGCATTACCATTTTGGAATATTGGAACATCCTGAGGAAACAATAATTGCTCAGTAGGATGCACCTGCACACCTAAAATGTCTTGGCCATAATTCTACCATGCAAAGTAACAATTGCACTCAAGAACCCCCACGAGACTGCAACCCCAAGTATATAACTGGCGATGGCTGGTATCCTGTGCAATGGGTGAATGTAACAGTGTTCTGGAGCCTGGCTGGCTTCCTCCTACTCTTCCACCCATACCCATAATACCCAGTGCAACATCCCTGTACTGCCTGATCCCCTCAAGAGTCTTGTTTCTGCGCTCTTTGCCAGACACAACATGAACTATCCTCTTGCTTCACCTGTATATGGCTGCAGTGGATTTTATGTCTTTTATTGACCTCCGCTGGTATGTCTGAATCCATTTCCCCACACAAGCAAGTCAGCCCCACTTCCTCGCACCAGACAGAAAGAAACCCCCCCATAACCGCCCTCAGGGCTGAGGCACCCTGTCGCTTATCCTTTGTGCGCTAACGTGCTGTTGCTGCCCCTGTGTGCAGAGGTGTAGGATCAGAGCCTCTCACATCCAGGCCTGATGTGCTGAACAAACACTGTGGTGATACTGCAGGTGGAAATTCACAGCACTGCAAATATGCCATCCAGAAAAGCAGAGCCGCCAACATTAGTCAATAACGGTGTTGTGCAGTAGCACAGACTGGTCTGTTCAGGAAGTAGACAACAAAAATGTAGCCTCTGTGTTTTACTACCCTGAGTCTTGAGAACAATGCTCATGCAAATGGACACAGTCGTAATGTTTTAATGTACAAAAAATCTCTGATACTAGTCTCAGCTCATTACTAGTTCTACACATAAAGATATGGTGTTATTTTATTTAGACAGATCTGTTTTTTACATTGGTGTTCAGATTCAGGTCTCCTCTTTAATTATGTGGTTGAAAATTAGTCTTTTTGATGGCACAAGAAAATCATAAAATTTTGCATGAGCAGCCGTGTACACTCGACTGGTGCTATATTGACAGCGTTAGTGACCTTGAATGTCTGTGGTCTGAGCTGTTGTGGGGGTCAGTGTGGAGCAGGATGTGCTCTTTCGTATCGCTGCTCTCTGAGATCAGAGTAGCTGCCAGCTTGCCACCTCATGTTTCCCTGAGCTTTGCAGCCAAGACTTTGCAAAATCAACAACAAAAAAAGCAGTCTCTCCCTCAAACTTGCTAGTCTTAAGGTCATTAGCAGCCATACTTGGGGAATTTTGGAGGTGCAAAAATGAGTGGATTAAAGTGAATGAATTAAATTGCATTTCTCTGCACCTTTTTATTGACATTACAGTCTTCTCGCATACTTGTATTCTTCATGAGAAAAGGAAATGGGGGTTTTCGGCTTTTGGTTGTAATATGGAAGAGACTGCAATGCATGCTGGGAGGCAAACACACGGCACACTTTGCTGACTCTGCCCCCAGATCATCTAAACTCCAGCCTCCTCCCCCAAGAGCCATCTCTGTTGTCCTCCAGACTGAGTGTGTGTGTGTGTGTGTGTGTGTGGCAGTGTGTTATATGAGTGCTGATGAGCTGATGTGTGTGCCAGACTGCCCCACCCCTCCCCCAGCTCGCACACCCACTCACTCACACATGCGTCTGCACCACACATGTCAGCACTAGTGTGCAGCACGGCCATGAATATTTCAAAGGCCTGTGCGGCCATCATGCACAGCGGAAACATGCTCCTCGAAGACCCCGGGAAGGAGAGACAGCTGGGGGGGGGGAGCAGTGAGGAGGGGGTGGCTGGTGCTGGTCGATGTTTTCTCAGGCGGCTGAGAGAATGGCCCTTGCTCTGTGCTCACAGCTCTTGCAATGTCCTCTCTCTCCCTGCACTGCACTGTGACCGACTGGCCTTATCTCCTTCTGCACAGCCATGCTTCCTGTACCATTGCACCCACAGTGGGTCAGCGATCACTTGACATCCACTCAGACATCAAGGGTCGATCTTGTACCCATTCCGTTTCGCTTCATGTGATGTATGGTATAGTACAGCACAGTTCAGGTAAGTTACGAGAAATAAGGAGTATTTTATTTAGAGCGGCCCTTTTTCAATATTTCATTGTTTGTTTGTAGCGTTGCTGGTTTTGAGGAAAAGGGCTCATTAGCGATTCTGCTGCGAGGCGGTAACTGGCAGCATGGCTTCCCAGCAGGGCACGTCAGCCCCTGCACTGGCACCGCGCCCGGCCAGGAGATATTCTCAGCTACGCCAGTGGGAGCTGAAGCAGCCATGGGTTAGTCCTGTGGGTGTGGCTGGCATACTGTATATTATCTACTTCATAAATGTTGTCTGTGTTCGAGCAGCTGTGTATGCGTTTATGTGTGCAAAAGTTTGTGTGTAGATGTGTTAAAGTGTGTGTGTCTGTGTCTATTTGTGGATTATGTATATGTATATGCATATAGTATATTACTGATAGCTAAGAGTTAGGAAAAAACATATCATACAAAGAAAAGTGTTATTTTCTGTGAAAATTCTTGTTAGAGGAAGCTAAAACCTGAGATAAAAAAAAATGGCTACAATGAAAAGTTGGACATAGATGAAACACCCTAGAATTTCACAAATGCTGTTAGACGTCACCTCTGTCAGACTATTTGCCTGATGGTGCTGACCTGAGGCTGATGGTGTTGACAAATTTTCTGTTTCCCAGCATGCTCTATTATAGCTCAAGTGCAGCTGGGTCCTGCAGCAAGTCAATGATCCGAAACACACAATAGTCTAGATCAGAGTGGTTTAAGAAATGTAGGGTTTTGGAATGATATAATGGAAGTCCAGACCTAAATCTCACTGGGATATTGAAACAGAAAACAAAAACAAGCAGTTCATGTTCAAAAACAAGCAGTTCATGCTCAAAAACCGAAAATGTCCCAGAGCTGAAGCAGTTCTGTGGTTCCTACCTTCCTCCATGGCAGGTGCACCTGCAGGATTTGGTATATGGCATGCATGAAAAGATGCTAATGCTAATGCACTTTGAGGAATTCTTTCAGAAAAAGCTAGGTGGTATGCTATAGTTTTGTTGAATTTAGTTTTTTTCCCTTGTACTTATACTAGGAAGCTGTTCCAACCAATCACAGATCAGAATGCAAAATGGCTCCCTAAGGATGGCTAATTGCGAGCCATTGTGCAAGGAGCTAGAAATGTTAAAATGCAGCTCAGCTTCAAATTTAGATAATAAAAGGCAAAGAACAAAGAAGAAAACCTGCAGCCCAAACGGTACACACCGTGAGTACTGGTGTTCAGCTGCAGGCTCCACTGCCCCACGGTGCTGCGAGAGACTAATCAATAAGTACAGGAGCTGTCTGGTTGCAATTGATTGACATAAGCAGCCATTGAGTCAAAGGGGGCAATTACATTTTCACATGGGCGCACTGTGTGTTACATAACTTGCTTTAATGAACTAATGAATCCAGAATAAAAATTCTGTGTTATTTGATCACTCGGGTTTCCTTTTATTCAATATTGTGTTTTCATTAAAAGCTGATAAAATCTTGGAGAAAAATTGTAGAAAACCAGACAGTGGAAAAATACTTTTCCACAGCAGTGCATGTATTGTACTTGTGTAGATGTATGCATGAAACTGTGTGAGTGAATTCCCATTTCCATGAGTGAATATATGTATGTATTTGTGAAAAGGTTTGTGTGAGGTTTGTATGCAGCACTGGTAAAAGTAGGTCAGCCGGCTGTGCTGGAAACTTCTCACCTTGGATTCCATTGGAGCCCATCAGCCTGGGTTTGGGGTGGGGGGAGTGAGGAAAGTGGGTGGGTGGGTGCAGGGGTATCTGTAGGGATTCTGGGCTTTCTAGCATCCTTCCAACAAACAATCTGACCCATAGTAGTCCCAGTGCAGAGCTGGCATGCTGCCTCCATTCGTGAAAAGAAGAGCTAAACATTCACTGTGCCCGAACACTCAAACACTGAGAATTCGAGGTTGAATTCTCAGTATAACACTTAAATGCACCGCAAATTATTTACAAAAAATGTGCATTATTTTCCTTGTTCCCTTTTCCTTGTTAGAGGGGACATCAAACTGTGAAAAACCAAATAAAAAAACATCCACAGGTCTTTTCAGGAAATGCAAACCGCTTGCGAGACAGAGACAGAGTGAGGTTGTCTGCTGTTATAAGGTTTTAATTTAGTCGCAACAGACCCCTGTGGGTCGAACAGGGCCCCGTCTGTCAGCGTGAGGGTCCAGTGGCTGCGTGATGGATCACTGGTAACACATTCATCAGAGCGCTGAAAATGAGCCATCACGACCTTAACAAGTCTGCTTTCAACCAACATTCTTACTTTCCAGCGCTGCTTCATTGTTAAGGTGCTGTAAGGGACCGTAAATATTTTAGTGATACATGTTTTATGTTGTGATACTACTTTGGTATTTTCAGGTGCAACCTTCATGCCAAAGGGCAGACTTTTGAATTGAAATGTACAGATTTCACATTTTTGCTTACAATTTCTGGCCCCTTATCTAATGTGATTTATTTTCTATACTGTGTGTCTGTTGTACCAGGAGACAGGTGCTCCCATCCCTGGTCCTGAGGAGCCAACTAATATCCCGATTAATTAAGCTTGCTGAAATCATATCTTTCATTCCCATGATTGTGAGCTTTCAAATTCGCCAATTTTAACGTGATGAAGGTTTAGCTCATTACCATTTTCTATGTCTTTGAATCAGGAATTTTCTTTCCACAGATGGTTTTGTTGCTTCACGCTTGTAGTATTCCTGACCTGAGGACTGATTACAGCTATAGGCCTATCAATTAACCAATTAAAATATACACTCTTTTAAAGGAATTATTTGCCATAGCACATTAGAGAAAATAAAAGAATTAGTTATCGGAGAACAAAAAAAAAATCCTGAAATGAATATGGGATATTAACTCCCCATGACATGAATATCTGATCTATTTCTGTCATAATGTAGCATTAAGAGGATAAATCATCCTTCATGAGATATTAAAATGGTCTAATTAAAAACAATTAACAGCTCAGTATAAACCAGAAATGAGAATTCTGGTTGTAATGAAAGCATACTAGGTGCTCCCATGGGACTAAGGCTGGGAACTCCTATATTATATTATAATGGTGTGTATAGACACTATGTACGCATGTATATAGCAATTCATTCTCCTTCAATTGCCTTTTGGAATATTATTGTACATTAAATGAACTTCACCGGCTATGAAAATGAACAGCTGAGAGGGGTTTGTATTAATTCAGTCTCCATGGCTTTGAATAGAGAGCAGAAGGAAATGCCCATTAGGAAGAATGAGCCGAGCCGAGCCGAGCACGGTACCTGAATTTGTGATTGCTGACAAGTTGCCTTTCCTCAATGCAAATATTCATTATTCAATTATATGGTGCTTTACCCCAGCAAGCCAAACGAGTGGGGCTATGGAGCGGCCATGTGCCGCAAAACTCAATATGCTGTATGAGGATGTGTAAAAATAATAAGGCAATATGAGCTATCATTTAGCACTCTGACATTTTCATATTCACCGCAGTACAGGTTCTGTGGTGCTCTTCGGGAGTTGGCGAGCTCTGCCCTTCTGTCTTCCATTTGAGTTTGTGGCTTTGGACTGCCAAATCATAGCATCCTGTGTCATTATAAAGATAAGGCAGGGACAGAATTCATTACCGCATCACTGAAACTGGTTATCTCTTCAATCATTCCAGCTATCAAAGTAGACAGCAAAGGGTTTGACTAAAAGAATTATGGAAATCGCAGTGGAATAAGGAAGCACAATCCAGGATCAAGGAAAAGGCACCCTGATCGACAGTGAGCACAGCACATGGTGAGCCAGCCAAGCCTGTGTGAGCAGTTAAGGTTGGCTAAAACGAGATGGGACGATCATTCCAGTCTCTCCGGCCAGATACTAAGTTGATATAAAATTCATGATTTGTGACTCAAAAATGTTCACATACGATAAACTCATTTTTAATTTGAAGCCTGCTCTACAGAGGGTCATGGCAAAGCAATGATCGGAGATGTTTAAGACCAGATGCCTGCTGAGAGAGCCGCTCTTCCAGATAAAACGTGCCATTCTGTTATCCCCACTCAGTAAGAGTGAGCTCAATGCACCAAAAAAAGAGAGGACACACTTACCATCAGAACACATCAACAGAAAAAGAGCAACAGAGTGAGATTTATATTGCATTACAGGGGTACCAACAGTTATACCTAATAATATGTTTCATGTTAGCGTGACATATTTTTCATTGATCACACGGAAAAGTCAAGGCCAGGATTCAATCATATGTCCCTGACTTCACAGTTATCTTCAAGTATGCAAAAAGATTTAGGATGTTAACAACTAATCACTTGCTTAAAGAATAATGAATATTTATAGGCTGCCATTATCTTGTATCTTAATCACACAAACGGTGTGGCTGGTTCAGATCTATAAATTTAAGCCGTTTTCACTTGGTGGCTCTCTACAGTTGAGGATGTGGACTGAGACGGAGCAGTGTTTACCTTTATTTATCTGCAGGCACTGGCAAAGCCATAAAGTTTTGTCCATCTCGAAGCTTTCGCACCAAATCTGACCTGAAACTCAAGACTGAAAATAATTCACAGAGACTATTGTAAGAGTTTCACAAGCATCAGAAATATATTGGTATTCTCAGTGGAATCTCAATGTGATAACGCTTATTATTTAACAGTGATGTTTTACTGAGCAAACCCTGCTCCAGAATGGCACGCAGCTGCTTTAACTCCATCAAATGAGCCTGTATGTGAACCAACAGCAGTAGATGACTTCTTTTACAAGTTTAGCGGCAAGCAGATTCACAAATTGTCATGTGAGTTTCCCCGTGCTGAAAACTTCAGCTTATTAGAGACAAATTAAGCAGAAAAGCCATGAAGCGGCAAGTCTGACTGCTCTGTGAAATTTCCAAATGTTGCAGAATATTTCCCAAGACTGCGACTCTACACTGAGAAACAAACTTTTTTTGTCATATTCTCCATACTGGTTATATCTAAATATAGAAGTTGGATTGGCTTTCTCATGCACACATCTGGGTGACGTTCCAGCGCCATTCGTGAACATGTATATGTACAGGAACATAAGAGTGATGAGTTGCAATTAGTACAGTTGCCAAACCACAAGATGCACAAGTGAAACATGATGGATGTGCTGATTAACCCCTGAAATGAATATATTTCTGCATATTACTTGGACAACTACACAACACAGAAATGTCCCTTACAAAATTCCTGGCAAGCACAACCAATCACTTTCCCTGAGTTTATTTCACTCGAAGCAGAATTGCCAGCAGCGCTTTATAAAAAGCGTAGAAATGAGCCAGTTCATTACACTGGAGATGGGGGAAGGGAGGTGGGGTGTCCCGAAGCTATACTCCTCTGACTGTCTTTATAATAGAATTTTAACGAGTTTGCCACTGTTTAGTAAGCGGGGAGTAGACACCCTACCTTCCTCCTCCTTCGAGCCATACAGAAGCCCTGAACAGGAAGTCATACCGCACCGCCAGACTCATTACACTGTGATTATGTTCATTCCGCAGTCCGCAGAAAAAAAGATGAGGTAAATGAATTATTCTCACTTTACCTGAATTATATTGGCTCCCACCCCACCCCCTAAAATCCTCCTCAAATCTGAAAAAGATTAAAAGAAGGACAAAACTCATTCGCTCATTTTCAATCTTCTCTTTCCCCGGCCCCGGCACTTGCTCGTGCCTCTTTTGACAGGCTCCTTTGACAGAAGGCTGTCATGCTCCTCCAGCTCCAGCTCTGCCTGACAGTAGCGGAGGCTGGAGAGAGAGGTGCTCTGTATGGAAGCCAATTAAGTCGGACGCTCTGCCGCGCTACGAACGCGCAACGAACGCGCTGCAAATGTGCTGATAAGTGAGATGACTTGTGCACCATGTTATTGGGGAGATTTTCTATATTGGGGTGTCGAGAGGTTCTGCTATGGAGAAATGGGGGGTATGGGCTGTGGGGGGTGTTTGTAATAACCTGTGTTCATGGAAACACTGGGGACTAGAGAGGTGGCAGTAGCAATTTAATATTTCTCCCTCCCTCCCTTTCTCAACCCCCGACTCTCTCTCAATAAACTTCAATTCAGTTTTCTTACTTGCCATGAAGTACATTTGGTAAATATTGCCAAAGGGTAATATACAATACATAAAAAAAAATATGCATTGAAACTAATGAGTACTATGTGCTAATATTCTTTATGCAACATAATAATGCAATGGACAGGGCTGTAGACAGTATTTACATCTTTAGTTATTAAGTCTATCTAATGTATTATTTATGCATTCTCATTCTTACCCACTGGCCTTCAGGCTCCAGCATGCTGAGGCATGTTAAAACTGTGAGTGGGACTATTGGTCCTTTTCTTAGAATGACTTTCACAAATTCTGCTTTATGTTATTTTAATGACTGCAAAGGTACCTCTAAACTGAAAACCTGTTACAAATAAATGTTATGGTTGAGCATTATTTTCACACCTGAGGAGGAGGGCTATCTCTTCCTCATCTGTTTTACAGTGACCACATCTAAGCCAAGCATGTACTTGTTTTGTAATTTGTTTAGAAATTTGTTTGACTCTGAAGGTGGGAGATTTTGCTAATGGGGATTATTTGTAAACATTGAAAGCAACAGCTGTGAGAAAGATTCTTGCAGAATCTTTTATCTAATTAGCAAAGGTCTAAAATTAATAAGAAAGGGTTAAGGTCATTTTAGAATTACGAGACGGAGAGTAATTACTATCCACAACCTTATTCACTGATTAAAGTGCATGGGAAGTACAGTGCTGTCTCTCTCTCTCTCTCTCTCTCTCTCTCTATCTCTCTCTCACCGTCTCAGTGTGCATGTATGATTCTTTTTAACGCCTCTCAAAGTCTATGTTCTGAGGTCTCATTATGCAGGAGAAGTGAAGTCTCTCCAAAGTGTGTCATTATTCATGACGTTATGGCGGTCCTTTGGGCACATGGATGAGCGAGGGCATGGCAGCGATGAGCAATTTAATCTGCGCCCCCCTCCCCTCTCCACCCGAACCACCCAACCCCACCCCCCATCCGCCTATGAGGAGCTCAGAGATGTAGGAGTGGTGTTGCCGTGGGGGTTAACAGTGGCAATTACATCTCTAATGGTCTCGATGATGTCATGCCGAGATGCTTCTGAAAGCTCTGGCGGGGGTGCAGTGTCGGGGGGAGGGGTGTAGGTACTTTGAACTTATTTGAATCACGCAAAGATCATGTTCCTCACTCTTGTTTTTTGACAGTGATTTGTCCCCCATGTTTTTCTCGCCAGTTTGGGATCATTAGTTATGCCCTAGAACAAGAGCTGCAGCTGGAGAGTGACGCATTCACCTGGAGACAGCAGAGCTCCCATTGGAGGAGATGTGCACCTGTCACTGATGGCACCTGCTAGCCTGCGCTTATGGTCAGAGCCTTCGCTGAGCTCGGTCTCGCTGGTCGCCTGTCACTGCTCAAATCAAGTCCACAGCCTCGGTGCTAACCTATTGGTCAGGGAATAATACCTCCATTATTCCACAGCTGGCCAATGAACAATACCACGGGCAAGCTCTCGGCAGTCGTCAATTGAGAGGCTGTGGCCAGTGTCAAAATGATTTTATAGGTTATTTAAACAACACAAAAAAAGCAGTCAAGTGTGAAACCAAGTAAATAGTTGGGCGACTCTGCAGCATTAAATAAATCCCAAACTGGCCTCCTACTTTTGCTATATTTATGTCATTGCCTGTAATAGATTTCAGCAGAACTGTGGCTGGCCAGGAGACTGTAGAGTGTTCCTATCACATATGTGATATATAACTGGATATACTGAAAAAATAATTGAATTTACTCAAAACAGGACAACAGTCTGGGCATTTTTGATTTATATATAGCTTATACAGATAAATGTTTAATTATAATGAACAATACATGACTTTATTCATTTATTTAATAAGGTTTTGATAATAGTAGCATTAATACATTAATAATGACATATTTATTAGATAATAATAAATGACACAGCATGAAGCATCCAGGATCAACAAATATCTCAAATTGGGGTAGATCGTTAAGAATTACCCAGATAACCCATGGTGTGCATTGGAGACAAAGAGGAGCCGAGAAAATGGTTGAACCAGTGTGGTTTGGGGAGTTTGTAGACTGACTTGAGGAAACATGCGAACCACAATGATAAAACCATCTTGCATCTGACATTTAATTTAGGACTATATTTGAGATATAATGTCATGTGAGAAACAGGGCTGTGAGACCACCACCCTCGATTAAAGCTAAGGACTCCCCATTCACTGTCTTTCCCCATTTGTAACTTTCTTGCAGCACTGAAACACTGGAGCATTATGGGATATTATTATGATATTATTATACAATTTGAATGAACAGAAGCTCCACTTCCAAGAATGGTAAACTTGAGGAATGCATATATACAGATAATCGTCTTAATGTGTAGTATGGGTGGAGAGGGGGGGTCGTGCTACTCTTTAAGGGTAGATAGCATCCCTGCTTATACCTCAAGCACGGTCTTTGCTTTTGTATGGTAGCTTTTGCTAAGCTGTCAGTTTATATTCCTGCTAGCTGTTAAAGGCTAATTTCTGCCATATTCATCAGTGGGAATCTGATGCTATTAAAGCAGCAGGGGGTCGATCCATTTGGCCTTTAATCCACATTTTCTCCAGCTGGGCGCCGGGTTTTATCTCCACTTTAAAGGCATTAACTTCCCTAATTTGAATAACTTGAACATCCTGCTTCACAAGCCGTCCCTCCTCGGCTCTTCAGAGCAGCACTGAACCGTCTGCACATGAGCAGAGTGAGGGAGGGGACATATCACTGAGGTGGAGTCATATGCTCAAAATGTACCTTTTAAATGGAGAGCGACGAACTGAAAAATAACGCAACATTATGAATTAGCATTCTGTTCTCGGAAACAATAAACTGATGATGTGTCTTATATTGTGTTGGAGTACAGATTTACCCTGGATTTTAATGAGCTCATTTTTCTAGGAGTAAGTTCTCTAGTCACACTGGCCTACTTTTAACCACCTGTATTCTTTTAACAGCTTATTGTAACTGTCCTGCCACATTCCTTTATGTTTCATTTTATTTCTCATATTTTTACTTTCACTGTTTTTATTGTATAGTTTTCTCCACTGTGTCTTATCTTTATTGAGTGTTCTGCTGTTTTTGGATTGTGCTACATTTATGTGGAAAATAAATATGGAAACAAAATGCAGTCATTAATACTGAGAGAAAGGCATGATTTATTTATCCGGAGATGTGATTTTTCATGTGATTGATTTTAATCATGCAATGGATCCAACATCTTATCAAAAATATAGGCTATGTATGAAAACAGGGAATTACCCAAGGTCAAACTGAAGGACCTACTTTTCAAGAAATTTCTTAAAGACTTTCACTTACGAGTGAGAACGTTCTTGAACATCGCAGATGGTCAACTCTGGCCCAGACCAATAATTACAATTCACACCATCCAGACTGTGCTGTTTTATTTGGTCCCATTCATCATAAAGCCAAGCGCCTCGTTCAGCGGAGAGACTGGAGCAGGTAGCAGTGGGGCGGGTGGGAGGGGGAACAGAGCTAGCATTGGCTGACCTTCATTCTAGTCTCTCCTTGTTTTGAGGACAAGAAAAGGGTGAGGGGTTTGGGGAGAGGGGGGTGGTGGGGCAGAAGCTGTTGGAGGTTTAAAGACACACCTTGGTGGGTTTTTTTCCGTAACCCATATTTATCTGTAAATTACTGCCCCCCTTTACTTTTCCCCTTGGGGGCATATGTCTGTCAGTGTTCTCTTCTCTTCTTCTGTCTGCCTTCCCCTGCAGAGTGCAGCTCTACAGGATACATTATTCAGGAGGATCCTCTTTCCTCCCTCCTCATGTCCATTGGTGAGACAGATGCAGATTGGATGGGACAGGAGGGGGCGGGGGAACAGGGGGATGATGGGAAGGGGGAGGTGGAGAGGGCATGGTTGTTGCTAAATGAGATAATGTTGAATGTAACTCTAAGCAACAACCAAACGATAATTGTTACCTTACATAATAGCCAGGTGTACAGTATTTACAGTATTCATAGCTACATTTTCAATGCTGAATTATTTCTTATGCCGTCTGCTTTACTCAGTGGTCATTTATACATGACACAGCAGCTTCTACTGTTTACAGTGCATAAGATGTTATCTTGTATTTGTAAACTTTCCCATTAAAAAAAAAATAGTGTATCAATTTTACACATCACACTTGCACTGCTTAATTTAAAGCTCTTTGTGTGACTGAATGTCTTCTTGGAAAATAACATGACATCAAAGCCATGATGTGGTCTCATGTGATCTGAGTAAGGTGTAATTCACCAGTAGCAGGATCTCTCAGTAATCTCAGTGCTCAGCTAACTCTACCTGTAGACAGACAGATAAACACAGATAACCTGTGAATTTGGCCTTCCTCAGGGCGATAACCTATTTATTCTCAGAACAGGCCCAGCTCTGCCATATGCCCAGATCAGCTGGGTCAGTCCCACTGACATCCAAACCACCCTGTCAAAGAAAAAAACACTTTGAGCCACAGAATCTGTAAGAGAGACAACACAGATAAGGGAAGCATGCATAGAGTTCAGTCATTAGGAACAAACATGTTATTATCATGCATGTCATCAAATGAAGCATTAAAATGCTGTGTGTAGGTGTGTGTGTGTGTGTGTGTGTGTGTGTGTGTGTGTGTGTGTGTGTGTGTGAATGAGGGGGGTGGGGGGATACATTTGTGGAGCAATCCCCAGTTGCCCAGATTCCCAAATTAGAGATCATGTCACCTTGGCTAAATAGCAAACCTTTTATATACAAGGGTGCGAACATTTGAATTACATGACTCCTTCAGACTCTCAGAAGTGTGTCAAATCATAAATGAAGCGTGAAATGTGCGCTGTAAAATTACATTACGGTTTATTACGGAGAGCGTCTCAGTTGCACAACGCTATTAAATCACACTCCGCCGCATGGAGCAATCGTTCGCATGATGTCATCCATGCAGCCCCATAAGTTATTATGTTATTTGTCTCAACGCTAACTAGTATTATCTTCTGTATACAGCAGTCGATATTGGCACCATATGAGAGATGGATGGAATATTTCTGGGCAATCATATCTCTGTAATGATAATGAACGGTCGATGGGAGAAACCGTCAGAGTAAGCATTCTCTCCCGTGATTCGAAATCAATAACCGGGAGATCTAGAGATGGCAGTGTTTCCGATAAGCTACCAGAGACACACAAACAGAATCCAGGTCCATAATTGTAACGTCAAAGTGAAATATTGGAAGGTTAAATATGTGCATTACTTTGATCATGTGAAACCACAGTAAGCTGATAAGAGTTACATGAGAATAATCTATCAGCCTGTGGACCTAACCACGGCAAAAAATGTAAAAGGCTTTTCTTTTAAGTCCACTTTTATTTCTTTTTCACAAAATATTTTCCACAAAGTAAAACATTTGTCTGGATTGTTTCGAGCCAAGATTCCAACATTCCATGACCAGCGCAGTGCACCATTGCTCAGTTTTGCATTGTTGAATGCTCCTCTGATTTGGCACAGCTGTACAGAGCAGCAATGGGGCGGAGCGGCCTATTTAAATATGACAACAGCTTCTAAAGCAAAGAGAGGTTACAAGACAAGACTTTTGAGACAGCAGCTGTAAAGGAAAACGTGGATAGCAAAGACGGAGACTGCGTGTGTACAGCTGTGAGGGGGACAGTGGCCGCTGTGGTGTTTTTTTTTGCTGTCAGCGAGGTTCAAAGAAAGGGCAGGCCGATCTTTCAAACGCACCGTTACTTTTTTCTTCCCGGAGATATTTTCCTTAGCTGTGTCTTGTGTCAGCATGTGACGCATATGGGTCTGGTGAACGTGAGGAGGCAAAGGATGGCTTCTACAGCAGGGCTTTTTTTTCTGAAGATGCAGCAGGTTTTATGTTGCTGTTTATTTATTCAGGTGCAGGTGATTGAAGTCTAAACGTCCGTGAGATTAGCCAGGAACCCCTGGCCACAGGACCACTTCAGCAGAACCCACCCGCACCCCCCTCAGCCGTCTTCAGCCTGAATGAAAGTGACAGCATTGAGGGTAGCGGACAACGCGCTTTTTCAGGAAAAGGGGAAAAAAAAGTCTGGAAAAAATGTCAATTCCTCTCACTGTGTCTTTTTTTTCCACATTCTGCTGTACTCATTTATAGTTTTTGGAGCTGAGTTATAAGACAGGTCACAGTGGAAATTACCATAATTTTTTTCGACAGGCTTCTTCTCCGGACGTAGAGAATAGTCACAGCTGAAGAATCTTTCTCAGATATTCAACCCCATGAAAATTCCTGTCCAATAAAACTCACAGGACAATCAAGGCCTTGCGAACAGTTCTCAAGCACCTCACCAAATCCAATAACTTTTCAATTACCAAACCATCCTTACTGATCATGGAAATAAATTATTCCATAACTAAATTTCATTTGCCTTACATTCTACAGCTAATCTGCATCTTTCCTAATATTTTAACCTTATTTTGCTTATTCTATTTCAGGCTGTCCTTTGCAAAAATCACCTTTTCCGTCAGCAAACTCCCGTTGGCACCCCCCCACCCTTAGTGCTGAATTACGGTGTACCCTTCACTGCATTCCACCCAGGGCCAGACCATAATAATCACTACTGCCAGGGTAGACTCAGTATCCCACATTGGCTGGGTTTGAGGTGAAAAAAAAATGGCGGCGTTGAGTTGTTTTCCTACAGGGGAATTAGCGAGTCTTGAAGTGAGTGTGGAAGAAGGGGACAGAGGGGTTGAGGGTGGGGATCCTCCCTCAGTGACATGACGGAGGAACAATGTGCTTCCTCTCATTTGCATGCTTGAGAAAAACACCCCCACCCCACCCCCTTTCCGGCCATTAGTCATGTCAGTCAGTGTCCCCCTACCCAGGCAAATCAGAGTTGAAGCTTCAGCAGTCCCATCTGTTCTTAGCACCGATAATGACAGTCCCTTTATTTCATTGGCCTGTGCCTCTCCTTTATCTTATAAGTGACCACAATCCCTTTGGGGCCCCACTTTTGAAACAGAAGCACAGCCATTTAATGACACGGTAATGTATTGCAGATGTTAGCAGCGGTAATCTTCATGTGGTGTATACGTCTGTGAGAGATGCCACCCTCACATTAAAGAGACTGCAATCTCCTCCTGGTAACTGCATGTGGTTAGCATGGCTGTGACACTGCTCTTAACCAGAGTATGACTGCAGTAGGGGTGCATGAAGTCACTGGGATTCAAATAGGACCGGCTTAACACTATAACAGAGCTTGAAATGATATGCAATACACAGTCATACAGAGTGGACTGTATAATGTCTGGTTTAACTGCATTTAAATATGAAATTCTGCAATGTCAAGTGTATGTCAGAATATCCTGCAAAAATATATTTTCTAAACCCTTCCCTTGTTTAATGGGAGGCTCTGTGCAGGCATTGTTATCTTTTTTTGGAGAGATGAATATATTCCAGAGGCATGTTTTGGATTTTTTTGTACTTATTTTATCCAGTTTTCTCCCATATCAGTCAAGTGTTGCGGGTTCCATGGATCGGATGCTGAGGATTATGGGTAAGGCGTCCCCGCCCCGCGCTTGAATGGAGCTGGAGTGGAGACTGCCCTGTAGGAGATCAGCGAGACCCACTAATCCTTTTAAATGGGATCCACTAATCCTACTGCCCCCCATCCAGTCCCCCAGCACCCTGCACCCCCCATTCTACCTGCTTCGCTGATTGCCTGGTTCGCAATTTCTTACAGTATAATAAGGAAATACTCATGAAGTTAACTTTTTTTCCCAATTTCTCAACCTTTGACTTATGTTCTCGCATCACTGCTAAAATACCTAAATCCATACTGGTAGCACTGTGGCTGCAGTCCTCCGATACTCACACTGTTTCACAGACTAAAACCACCCACTGTGCTACAGGCCAGCGAACAGCGAATAGACAAGAGGCTCATCTTTCACTGGCGACTGCAGGTAAGATGTGGGTACCTGGTGAGTAGACAGGGCTTCATGCAGCAGAGTCCTGGCTGACTTAATCCCATCTACCCAACTGTTCCCTGTTGTGGCTGATTCCTAAACCCTTCATACCAGTCTAATGACAGAGTCCAGCTTTAAACCAATGATTCCTAAATAGGACTCTGTCAGCACTGGCAGCAAACGCCACTACAGCCACTAAATTTCAAAAGTTTGTTTAGTAATGTTAAAGGTCTTTATAGATGCAGTAAAAATTAATCCCCTAAAATACAGTCTGGGCGTTTTTTATTCACAGTGCATTTTATGAGGGCCGCTCAGTAAGTCAGAGACTCTGCCTCAGTCTGTTAGGTGTCACTTTGTGCTGCATTCAGAATGCCATACCCACTTCCTGGATGGGCCATGAATAAGTAAGTCAACATCTGCTTGCAGGTCTGTGAACAATCTGGCTGCCACAGGGCCTGAAGGAAGGCACTATGGGGTACATGCCGTACGCCTGTCATTAGGATCTGAGCTCGACAGCGATTTGGTGGTATACCACTTAAGGTTATCAGGCACTGGATCTGAGAATAAGCAGCCTGCACCATGCTGCTCTGAGCTGAGACACTCCTGCCTGTCGATACGCTCGGTTGGGGAGAACTAGTTTCCAGGTGAGGGATCTGTCTTGTGATGATACCATGGAAACAGCTGGACCATGGGGCATAAAAACTGAGCTGCCCTACAGAGTGGATCAGGACTGTCAGCAGTGCTGCCCAGGGAGGAAGGGTTTCAGTTGGAAGAATTTCACTTTTGTCATCATACAGCAGTGACTCCCCTTGGCTGAGAAGAGGCCTACAGTCTGCAGTGAGACAGGCCCCTAAAATATAACCAAAAGAAATAAATCTAGGGTTAAGAACTGGTTGTTAAAAAAGGAGAGATTGCAGTCCCAGGGCAGTGTCAGGAGGAGAACTGTCTGGGGACCCCAAAAGACAGCACGTTTGATTGGCCATGGCCTTTCCACATGACCTCTGACCCCACCCCCCACTCCCCCAAACTCCAACACTCTCTATCTCTCCCTGACAAGTGGGAACACATACAGTCCCCATTAATCACACAAAAAAACTGTTTTTGCCCTTTTCGGCTCATGCTGCTGATGCATTTACTGTGTGTACATCACAGCAGATTAAAGGCAAGGAATGAGACAGTGCAGTACCTGTGTGAGCAGCAGAAATCTAACCCAGCAATCACGGAGTGCCCAGGCCAGTCCGACAGGCGCTGGGATCATGCCTCCTGCAGACATATGAGTGAGTATGAGGATCCATCCATCACGGCCACACGGCAACTTTATTAGAAACGTGGGTTTATTAGAGAGCCGGAGTGACGCTCTCACCCAGACCGGAGTAAATCACCACACTGAATATGATGACATCACAGTGATCGCCACTTCATCATCTCCCATCATGCACTGGTGACAGCTGGATCTCTGAGGTTGTTGAAAGAGCAAAAAGGAGAGAGAGGGAGAGAGGGAGACAGAGAGAGAGAGAGAGAGAGAGAGAGAGAGAGAGAGAGAGAGAGAGAGACTATTTCCCCTTTATTAACTTATGAACCAGGTACCATTCATATACACATACACACACTTTCTCTCTCTCTCTCACACACACACATATAAGACTTGCATATCTCACACACACACATCTGCGCACCTTAAACATACTCTCTTTCTCATACACACATAAGACTCACATATTTCACATACTCTCTCTCTCTCTCTCACACACACACACAGATATAAGAGTCACATATCTCACACACACACAAACGCACACACACTCTCGCTCTCATACGCACATATAAGACTCACATATCTCTCTCTCTCTCTCACACACACACACACCTCTCACTTGCTGTAGCAGACTGTGAGTCCTCTCCAGAACAGTGAGCACTGTTTATTCCTGCAGATGAAAACAGCCTGTCGTTAATTCTGTGTTCTTCTGTTCTGTGGAGCTTTGAGTTTTAAGCACCGCAGAATTTTCTGAATTCCATTTAAATTCCATAGTGGTGAATGTGCGATCCACCCCAGTTAACACAGGGACAGAGAGCAGATTAAAATCTATACTGAACAATCACAATGTCATGTGTGAGTGTCTGAGTGAGAGTGCATGTTTGTGTGTATTTGGATGTCTGTGTGAGTCTGGGTATATGATGTGAGGAGTGTGTGTGTGTCTGTATGAGGTGAGAGGTGTATGTAGGTACACATATGATGTGAAAAAGTTATGTGTGTTTGTGTGCACGTGTGTGTGATGTGCTGCATTGCGTGGCAGGTGACAGCACTGAGGGGTACGCCTTTCTCTCTCCTCTCTCTCTTCTGTCTCTCTGTTTACCCTCCCAGGACCTGTTTTGAACCTCAGGGTTTGTGTAGCTCTGAGACAAGCTTCATCTCCCAATAATGTCAATGCTAATGACGCTTGGCCCCCCGACCCCCATAAAAGGAGCAGGGGGGCTCTTTATAGTATTCCATATCTCTGTGCACGTTTATGAATATATTCATGATATGGAGGGGAAACGAAAAGGGGGGAAATAAATAAATAAATAAATCCAGCGTGTATCTGATACCCCTCTCTCTATCTGATTAACAGCAATGCATCAAGGTGGGTGCCCCTTAATTGTGTTGGTGGGGTACCCCAAACCCAGAATAACACAGCACATGATGTGAATAACTCAGCTGTGTTTAAAAAGGAGACTTTCTTGAGAGAAAGGAATGACTTTAACCATCAGCCGCCTTTGTCTCTCTGCCCCTGTAAGGCAGAAGTGTCAAAATAAATGGCATGGAATGCCAAGCACACGCTGGTTTTCATTCCAACCAATTACCGTTGCCTTAATTGGTTCAGTTGTTCTTTCAGTCACATGCTCGTAACTCTGTGTTAAAGCACATAAAATAAGCAATGGTTTATAATTTAGACAACTAAAATAACTTCTTACGCATTGTGTGAAGCCAACAGGAATGTAGTAAACAATGAAACTAATTGCATAATGAAGAGCTGAGGGTGGAGTGAAAGCCATGACCCTCCACAGAACTGAGTTTGACAGCGCTGCTGTAACATTTCAACCTGGAGATTTTTATGACATGTTTTCCTGTTAGATGTACCCACACCAAACAGGCCAGAGAAAATGCCTTTGCTGTGGAATTCTGGGGGAAACACAACAAAGCGTGATTTTAAATCTTCTGCTTCTTCTTATGTTGGACATCAGCAGCTGCTAATTAGAGTGAGCTGCTGCCTGCCTCATCCAAAAGCAGTGCCATGGAGTTCATAGGTCAAGCAATAGAGGCCAACAGCCCAGTCACAGGATTGACAGGTATAAGCAGGCATAATCACAACTCAATTGGTTTACATTGACCCAGGATTCAGAGCTACCGGTCTTCAGTACCAGCACAGGTGATTGGTCATTGTTGTGTACACTATCTGGTCTTGACTAATCCCCATGCTGTGCTTTTCAACCTAGAAAAACATACAAGGAACAACTTTATAGAACAATGAATGCATGAACATTTACTGATTGTGTAGGGTGAACAAGCTGGCAAAGTATTGATGCACCACAGTGCAGGTAAACCTCAATTTGCTGTGTTTTGCGCAGTTCTTACTGATGTCAATGTCATGCAGCAATGCAGTGAAGGAGACTGTAGTTCAATGGGTGTGTGGTGTATACAATACATTACAGATGTAAATATATGGATATGGGCCTATGTTTGTCACTAGCATCACAATTAATTGCAGAACAGGCATAAACTCATTTGCATGAGTCAATTAATAACTAAAACAGCAATAACTGCCCAAATGTCTATGAAGCTTCTGTGATCCTGTTTGAACTCCTACTCCCTAAGCTGGAAACAGGCAGACACAAGGAAGTGGAGGGATGCCAACAACATCAAACAGGGAAGAGAACAACATGTCCGATACGTGTGCCCAAGACAACAGGCGTTGCTAGGTTTCAGGTAATTAACCAGGGACTGTGTGGAATCTCCTCGACCGAGCCTTTTGTTTCCACGACTCTGAAGGTTCCACTGGGTAAGGACTCTGATAATTAGCTAGATATTTTACATTGTAATAAACACTACAAATTTTTGTCCATTTACTAATTAATGACTGATATTAACTGATATTGCTTTAGCAATTAGTGGGTGCTTATTATGGTGATTAACTGTATGTCTTTACCCCTGATGATAAACACACACCAACATACGCCCATGCACTAATGCCAGTTGCCAGACGTAAAAAATTAAGCACATGTACTAAAATGCAAGCAAATCAGAATACGCTTGCAGGAAATGACACAGGTATGAAACACGTGCGATAACTGCACACATACCAGAACACAGAACAGACAGAAGTACAAACTCATCAAAAAAAGTCAATTACCTTCTGCGAGAACTAAGACTAATTAGAGATCATCACACAGGATTAATTACCAGCCAAAAGGAGAGAAACTCATGAAAATCAGCAAGACAGATGGAGACTAACTGTGCAAAAAAAAGCATTCGCGGATGAAGAAGAGAAATTCCAAAAAAAACGTCTAAACTTGGGAGCATGTGGTGGATTGATCTGTGTTGGCATGTTAGCGGCTTGAATGGGGGTGTTGTTTAGGGGTCCGCGGGCCTGTGGAAACAGGAGGGACAGGGGGAGAGGGGTGAGCCCAGGAGGTGTCTCTCGTAGGCTTAAAGCCTCATTATTTCGCCTCTACATTGTGCAACAGCTTAATGGGTCACATGACAGTCTCAGTCCTACATCTCACATCATGCGTGCGAACGAGCGCCTGTGTCGGACTTGCCATCACGCAAACACACCTCACGGGAACAATCGTAAAAGCGATCAACAGGAAAACACCTTCTGTGAATTCCTGAGGGGGACAAATATACGTGTACAAGCATGTACATGTATGTGTGTGTGTGTGTGTGTGTATGTGTATGTGCACGTGCGAGACATTGTGAATGTAATAATTACTCCAACTGCGTCCACCACATGGCTTTTAACTGACACTGAAAACAACCGTTATGGAAATTAGAGAAATTCGCCCTTGTTTGAATACAATTTGTTTCCTCATTGTGCATACAAACCAACAACACAAATCACTCTTCTATGTCAGAGGAGTGAATGGCCTTGAGGACATTTGCACACACTTGCCTTACCAGAAATATGTAGCAAAGTATTCTTTGAATGTGGAAGAAAAATGTCAAGTAAATCGAAAACATTTTTTCTGACAGAAGCAAAGTTTTTCTGCTTCTTTTCACAGATGGTAAACGGAGTGAGCTGTGGCAGAAAATACTCTCCTGTCTGCAGGAACAGTTGACTCAAGCAGTGCGTGGTCAATGCGAACACAGCTTCCCTTGCTGTGGGTCAGTGAGGCCTCACTGCTCTGGATCACATCAGTAGTGTGGGGGGTGCGGCATGAGGGTGGAAACCAACAGTGTTCCCCATTTTCAAGCGAATGACCGCTGGCCTGGAGTAAAGCTGATCTTGTTTTTTTCTGTTTTTCTTTCCCTAGCGAGGTGCTGCTGATGTAGTAACCAGGGGCGATACCTGACAGCTGTCAGACTGGGTGCTGTTGCCATGACTCCCACTGTGTCAGTCCCCTGACCCTTGACCTCTCCTCCTCAGTGGTCATGTCTGAAAGCTGAGAAGATACAGAGAGAATCCATCAGCAGCTGTCAATGCTGTAATCACACAACTGAATATTAATAATGTATATATTTTTTGATATATGCTGTATGGTAATGACAATGCTGCTCTTGATGCTTTCGCTTTGGTTTGTGGAGTTCCTGAGCAGACAGGAGAGAGAGGATTTGTGATGATTAGTATTCATGACACCGATGAGACCACATTAGCATCAAATGAGGCTTTCAGAGGCACGCGGGGTCCTGAGGAGAAAGGGTCAGACTCTCTCTCTGCTCTCTCTCTCAGCCCCCATTAAGCCTCCTTAAACCGCTGCCCTCCTGGGTACTGCTTTCGCTGTTTGTTCTGTTTGGAGAAGGAGGCACCAACACAGCATTCAGACCCAGCTCTTCCTCTTTCGCTCACTGTCTCTGTATCTGTCTCTTTCTCTCTCTTTCTGTCTCTCTCGTTCTCTCTGTCTCTCTCTTTCTCTCCCTTGCTCTCTCTGTTTCTCAATTAAATTTGTTCCAGCTCAAGTCAGCTTTATTGGCACAACAACCATATTAATATTGCCAGCACAATGTACAGGAATATTCAAACATACCAATATAGTTAAAAAATGAAAGTGTGCAAAGATCATAGACAATGATAATCTTATAATTATTATAACAACATTCTCTCTCTCACTCACACAGACACACACACACATTCTCCATCTTACCCTCATTGCCTCTCCCTCCATTATATCTAACACAGAACACTTACAGTGTATGAAAACATGGAGTGCAAGTGCTCCCACATACGTAGGGATCTGCATGCACACACACATGTCAAATGCACATCCATGCACACAGACACACGCTCTGATGCACACATCTGCAGCCCTTGAGGAGCTGAGCACCCATGATGGCTTCATCTAAACCCTCGTGGCAAGCGCATGCATTATTCCTGTTTCACAGCCAGCGGGCACACACGGCCAGGTCTGTGCCTGCCTGACACCGCTGTGCCGCTCATTATTAAAAACCCAGAATCCCCTGGAATCACATTAGCGGGGAATGCAAGTGACCTGGCCCTCAGCTGCAGCGGGAGGTACTGCGCCTATTCCAGTAGCGGTGCTAAGACTGGCAGCTGGAGCAGTGAGATGTGTTGTCTTGAGTTGTGTTGCGTTGCGTTGCGTTGCGTTGTGCTGTGCTGTGTCGTGTTGTGTAAAGAGGAGGGGTTGAGGCGCACTGCGGAAGAGGGAACCAGAGAAGAGCCGGATGGCTCAGAAGGGTGCCCGTCTCCCCGGTTCGGCCCTTGCAGTACCAGAATCCTGCTTCCTGAACGCCATGTGCGAGGCGTAGAGTCGGGGCAGGGGGCCAGCCGCCCCAGAGCAGGATAATGAGATTACAGCTCTCTGTGTCGCTGCACAGGAAAGCGGACACGGAGCCCAGAGCAGGCTTACGCGCCGAGCGAGGGCCGCATTTATGCTCCTGAATGTGGGGGTGGGGTGGAGGGGGGGCACTGCTCTCAGCCAGATTAGGATAACCTCTGGTAGAACTCTTATCCTGTTTATTGGTTCAGCGGGGAGCTGTGGCTAACTTCAAATTACAGCGGATTCCCCACCTTCAACGGCAGATCACCCTCTGGAGTAACAGGGTTTTCTGTATTTTAAAGCCCATAGATTAAAAGAAGGATTTCTCTTTCCTCTTCATTGTTTCTTTGGAGTGCTGATGCCCTGAGGAGTAGATATGAAGACGTGGTCACTGGAGCAGCTCTCTCTTATTTTCAATCATTTATACAGCCCTGCACTTCACTGTATAGCTGTTTCTTAGGCCTTTTATGTAGAGTGAAAAAGATCATAGACGAGCGGGGAAATGTAGACTGTAAAACAGATATATCCCCTTTGTCATTCAGAATATCGTTCGAGGCGCAAAGTTAGATAGAATTCTCCACAGTAGGTGTTACATCACTATAACTTTCCATAATCCTTTGGCTTACGATCAAAGAAATCCACTTCTCCCAGGAAGCCTAAAGATCAGGAGGTCAGAGGTCAGCCCACAGATGGGTGGGTGAGTATCTTTTGTCTCATAGGTGTGTGATGAACGCCTGGGACTTTTCACACTTTTATTTTCTCCCTTGAATGACCACACTCTGACTTTCCGCACACACAACCAGTATAGGATAGTTCACTCTTAGCACCTTTATCCAGCACTCATAACAGTGTGCTATATAGCGCATATGCCTCCACTACTATATATAAACATGTTTAAAACTGGGCCATATACTATGGACCTAAAGCTGAAAAACTAAATAAAAAACACAAATAGAAAATAACTGAAGAGGTTTTTGACCACCATGTCTTATGATGGATGCATAAAGTTCTAGGCTTTGCCTTCAATCTGCCATCTCTAACTTTAAATGCTTGATTATCTTGAGAACTCCCTGTTTATTCAATCAATTTTATTTTATTTTGAGATCATGACAATAATAAATAAATATAAAACTGCTATACATACCTAGACTATTATTTTGAAGCTATAACCACTAGCCAAATATGAAATTGTCAGGGTCTATTTCATATGCGTTAATCGAGAAGACCAAGGTGACAATTTCACATTACAGGTAGAAAATAGCCTCTCTATAGAACTTCACAGGCTACCAGCAAAAGGAACGTGTCAGCTTCAAATTACTCCTCCTTTCAGACAAATCTCTCCATTTTACTCCCATTTCCCTTTCTAACCTCCTTCTGCCTGACCAACCACCCCATCTGTCAACATCTAAGCTGAAGACCAAGACACCCAGTTGGCAGAACTAATCCTACTGTTGCTCCTTCTCAGGAGTCGACATCACGCTGACGTGCTCACTCATGGCTCCGAACTCTACTACATTCTGAACACTCTAAGCTACTGCAGCGGCCTCAGCCAAATGATAGACATCTGTCATGCTATCTGAGTCACTGGCACCACTGTAAGAAGGGCTGGGCTGCTGCAGGTTACAAACAACAGTCCTTTCTGATCACTACGCATGACAAGAGATACTATTAGCCAGAGCTGTGCTGAAGACCAAAGTCCTCATCTACGGGAAATAATCACACACTTGATGCTTCTCAGTGGGCGACGCACATTATAGTCTGTAGTGCAAGAGCATGTGGTTAGCTACTCTATGCAAAACGTTAGCGTTTTTTTTAAGAATCGCTGTTTAAATACAGATATCATAATTGTCCTATATTTATCATAGATTATCGCATTAAAAATACCCCATCGAAGACAGTGATGCTTATCAAGCAGTAAGAAGTAGAGCTGCCTTGGTCTCTGTCTTAGTCACTAAGACTGAGTGAATTCACCCCATATTCCCCAATTCTCCCCCCTCTTCTGAGATCACTGATGACTCCTCATGCAGCAATGCTAGCCATAATTACAGGCCACCAGGAGTGTCTCCGGCTCTGATACATGACCTTAAGCAGGCTGAGATGTTATTTATCTAACTGATGGATGAGCCACTCTTTCATGGTAGCCTCTCGGTGTGTAAATATATATCGTTTCCCCTCATCTACCCAGATGATTTTGTCCACTACCTATAAAGCAACATAAACACATATTAAATTATAAATATCATCATATGTTTTATTTTCTTTCAAGGTCTAAATTGTTGTGAAATTTCTGTAATATTTAAATATAAACCAAAGGTATAAGTGTTGGTAAAAGCCCTGCTCCCCCTGCATATCTCTGGTACCCTGTAACTGTACTCAGGAAAAGCCCCCCCACCAGTCATATAATATCATACTTACCTCAGCTTGATTTTATGATCTCATCCCTGTCTCCCCCTCCGCTCCCCCCCAACCCCCGCTGGTACAAGGCCCTCTGAAGGAGAGACATCCCAGCTGCAGAGAAAAAGCTCTTCCATGTCATGTGAAAGCAACGTGCATGTGCATGTCCTTGGTCCCCATGCAAGAAATGTGTGTCCAATATGTTACCCACATCTGTTTGGTGTGCACTCCAACAGAGCCAAATGAATAGGATTATTTCCAATGTTATTAAAAAACAGAAGCATGCCCTATACACCAATGTGACTAAGAAAGGATGAAATAAAACCAGGATTAATTAAATCAGATACTGCTCAGCGGTCACATCTTTTCAGAAGGTTTAAGTTGGTTCATGAAAACCGAAAGGTATTACAAACGTTTGTCAGCACTGAAGCCTTATTACAGCAAAGCTAGCTAGCAAACAAAAATCAACCAAATTAAGGAAAAGAGATCATTGTCATTTTTCTCAAATAACATTACTGTGTACATGACAGTATGTGTAAGGGTTGTTGCATCAGAAATTAACCAATATCTAATTTCCTAGCATTAATATCTTTTGTGTTATATCCATCTCAACCTATTTTCAGCAATTGCATTATTGCCATTTTTGAACACTGATTACTTTGTCACTAATAGACATAAAGCCATGAAAGTTTCAGCACTGAAACAACTTGTAAACATTAGCAAGAGAGAGCTTGAGTAAGAGCAGTCTTGAGAGGGTAGACCATTTACCTGAAGAGGGGTGAGACAAAAAACAATCAAAAGTAGGTGAGATCACTCTGCTGCACGATAGTGAGCCAGCCTGCTAAATATAGCATAGCCGAAGCAGCATCAGCAAACTCTGTATTGCCATGCCAACTTACTTTACTATTTACAAAGTTCTGTTTGTGTTCATAGTATCTATGCAAAGATGCATCTTGAATTTCTTTCACAGACATTTTGTTGTTTGCCATGCTTCTTATATATTATGTCATTTAGTTAGCAAACAAGCTAATGCTACAGACTCACAGTTAAGAACACCATTCACATGAGATCCAGTCTTATCTTTAATGGTGGTAATGCAACACAATAGTGCATTCATTACGTGTTCATTATACACCCATTATATATACAGGTTAAATAAGTTAGGCATTATGAGGTACACAAACTGTTTTCTTCAGTAGAAAATTATATATATATTAAAAAAAAACAGTGAGTGAATCTAATGCACTTGTGCATCTTCACTCCCAGGATCTATGGTCATGTGACCAGAGGACAGATGTTATTGGCGCGGTGCTGACTGTGCTCTGCTTTAGATATGGATCAGCATCCTGTTACAAATCTGTTTAAGGGAACCCCTGGTACAGAGGGCGATGTCTGTTTGGAGTGTTTCTCTGCTTATGTGCCAGGGTATTTCTGTGTGTGTGTACCCACATTCCCCCCTTTCGGTTTGCAGACATACAAATGCAAACTTCTGATAAATATTTCTGGATTTATTCAATCTGTTTATTTCCATCTAAAAATATGTAGTTCTCGTACAGTTCAAAATCATCAACCCACACCTACCCCTTCTGCACATAGTTACTGATTCTCCTTCTGCAGGAAGACCTCCAAGAAAAAAAAAATCAATAAGGAAAATGTACTGAAACACCCAATCTCACAACCATCTGCCCCTATAATCTCCTATTGGGCCCCAGCAGTCACCAGAAGACACACGGAGGTGAGGAAATCCATCTTCCGTCACTCAATAAGTCAATCAGAAAGATGCTGTGTTTTCCAGCACACTGGGCCATGGGGCATGTCTCTGCGCTAAGAGGAAGGCTCACTCTGAGCCATGGGGAGTGTTACAGCGCTGAGAACTGGGCTTGAGCTGAAGTGTATGGCGCGTCACTGCAGGATGAGCGGGGCCTTTAAAGGAGGGGCCCCACACAGCTTCTTTTCCATTCGGATGGCCCAGTTTGTCAGGCTGCCTGAATGATGACATGCTTAGAGCACACAGATGGAGACATTCCCCCTGTGCATGAGGCATGGATGCCGTGTGTTGGTGACGGAACCCTGCAGAGGAAAATGCATAGACACAGAGTGGCTGTGAAAAGAACTCACAGAATTACATATTTCATATGAATCAGATATGGACAATATGGGTCAGCAGTTGCTCTCTTTCAGATTTTCAGCATATATTAATTTCACAGAGAATGTAAGAAAAGCTTTAAAGGAATTGAATGGCTTCTTTCTATACTTGTGCATGATTTAGTCTGAATATCCAAACATACATGTGGGATTGATCGATCTCAGTTCGCCTAACTTTGAAGAAGCTTTCCAACTTTTGGAATTCAATGGCTTCAAATGATACTTCTAAGATGAAGACAAGTCTTGGACTACATTGCCTCACAGCCTCAACACTGAGTAGATGAAACTGAAATGACTTTTAGTTCTTCCATAAAGTGACATTTGAGTGCTGCAGTATCATATTTTCATTTTTTTTAAACTAAGGGATTTTGTATCTTGTCCAATAAAAAAATGCCAGGTCCTTCTCTATGATGAAAATTGAGCTGGCCTACCTTTCACTTAAACATGGGGTATGACTGCAATTATTTTATATAAAAACGCATGAAGGACGTTTTATCTGTTTCCAGCCTGTATAAGTGAGATCTAGATGTCATGCAAATTAGTTGGGGAGCAAAATCATTGTATGTAACAGGTTAGAAGAAGGAAAAAACAGCAGCAATTTAGAAAAGCTTACTCTTATCACCAAGTGCACTCAGCTGTGTAGTTACCACGGCAGTACCGTAAGCGTAAACAAACCTGCTTGGCGAAGGCAGTGTTTACCTTTTAGTTTCGATTTCGGAAAATGCAAGGGGGATTTCAGGGAGTCGTGGGAAAACCCACAAGAGTTATTCCCATCGGCTACTGTGGCGTATACTCTGCACTATAAACCGATTAGAACAGGTGGGCCAAGCATGGAAAAGGCGACATCTTCGTTCTGCAAATGTATTTATGTTTGAATGTTTATTGGAATCACAGACAAAACCATAAACAAGATGAACGCGCAGCAATATTCAGTGTCTTGACCAGAGCTCCAGATACCATCTCCTCTCCTTTGAGCCTCACTTCAGAAAGTGTGCAGGAGCGCGTCTGCGGCGTTTATATAGCCCTCTAAAAATAGCTCACCTTTCACTGCCATGTACAGTTCGACTGACAGCTACGAAGAGCCAATCTTTTACTTCTGTTTGGTTTAACGCCTCCCAAATGGTCCATTTTAGCACCGCCCTAATTGGTCGCATGTGAGATCATCAACCTTATTTACCTTATATGGCAAGGCATCGGTTGATTGACAACAACTCCCCCCGCCCCAACCGCCCCTTGACTCGCGCAGCACACTCGACAGCAAGCCCAACTACTCGCCTGCTGTAGCAGCGCACCTAAGAGAAAAGCAATCTGGAATTTAAAGAGCAAATATTGCAACCTGGAAATGAGGATATATGGACTTTTCTTGTCATCACGCTTTCATCCCAGTTCTAAATTGAAGACCTAAGCGTTCACACCAGAGAACAGGAGTGCACTTTAGTGACACAAGCTTTAAGTGTTGTTTCTTCCTCTTTTATACAGCTCGTATCTGTTATTTTTTGGGAACACATGCATACATATTTATCTCTCAGAGCACAACGGACTCGGATCTGAAGGCTTTGTTATTGCTGTTGTTCCCGACAAAAAACAAAAGTGGTTGTCTCCTCTGGATCAAAGTAAATTGTTTCAAAGGGAGCATCAACATGGACGTGTTGGCGAATTACAGTATTTTTCAAGAACTCCAGCTCGTGCATGACACCGGCTACTTCTCTGCGATGCCCTCCCTTGAAGAGAACTGGCAGCAGGTGACTAGTTTTGCGTTACTCTGACCCTGTTACTGTAGAGATTGTTGTACTTAACCTGCAGACTGCAGCTGGAGTTTCAGGCTGGTGACACATGTTTCTCCGCCGTCAGACCAAAACAGTCTGAACTCCACTCCAACGTAGAGACGTCATTCGTAGTCTATAGCTGCAAATGAGCGCACCTTTCTACTTAAAAAACTCACTAGTTCTACACACTGTAAATGAGTAGTTTTCCACACATTTTGTGAGCTTAGGGTTGTTTTGCTCGGCTGTTGTATGTTAGGTATGTAATAAACATTTATGTGCAATGTTGGTTTGCAATTTGTCGTTAAGGAAAGAAGGGGAAGTAAACACTTCATTCCATCGGTTTATTTAAAGAATTGTTTTTTCTCGTGTGATATCAGTGCTAAATGAGCTTGTGGTGTAGTATCGATTACCGAATGCAGAACACGGATCGACCTGTAAGTCCGTCTGTCCGTTCTTCTGTTTTGCGTCAGTTTAAAGAATTAATAACCTGACTGCTTGCTTTAATTGTGTAATTTGTGAAGTTGAAAGACATTTAGGAAGAGAATACAAAACCTAGGCTTAAATATTGCATCTGCATCTCTCTCTTTTACAGCTCTTCGCCACTAAAAGAACAGTTCTATGTAATACATTACGCATCAATATTGATGCGAGGATGTGAGAACTGAGATAAGCGACAGTGAAATAAGTGTTGAAAATCTAGACTACAGTCGATAAGTCTTTTGTCGAACATTAATTAACATTAAAGGGATTCTCGTGTATGACAGCTATTAAAGTAAAAAACCCCGAGTCCCTTGGCACATTGTGACAGCGAGTTTTCGCCCCTCCGCTCATTCATTAAAACGAAGCCATCCGCAGACAAAGCACGAGGGCATGCACATGGCCAAACGCATCTTCACTTTCTCCAGGCTGCGGTCAGCATAATTGTCCACCTTACATGCTCGTGTGTCATAAAGCAATTGTGCTCTATGGTGTATGTCTTTATTTTTAAAATTGAATGGTGAGTTTTGCTCTGCTTCTGCAAAACATGGGAATTACTAAAAGGGGTGTGTACGGTATTTCCAAACTGGGGGGTGGGGGTCGGGAAGGGGGGTTGTCGTGTGTTAGCCTGGGATTTGTGTCTATAGTAGGTTCCGATCCGTGCACACAGAACTATGAGCACCACGCAGCAGCCCTGCACCCCGCATAAACGCGACTTTGCGCACGTACCAGCTCATTGCTATTCCATGTGCTCGCTGGTGGGGAAGTGCGGCGGGGCAGTTATTTAACAGCGGTGTGCGAGTGCAGGGGCGCATAGAGAGGTTCCAAGCCCCCCCACCCCCGCCGCGGCACACCCCAAGCCAGGCAGAACACTAATGGAAAGCTTAGATCTGGCAGGCTGTATCCAGACACTATTTTTTTTTTTTTTTGCAATAATTGGCCTCTCATTGTCAAAGAGACAGCCAGACCTCTGCCTGAAGCTCCATCCGTCTTTCCTGGCCCCATCTCAACAATACCCCCCTCACGATGCCTTCTCATTCTATGGCATTTGCTTTTATTTTGGTCTATTGTATGTGCTCATAAATCTATACTTTGTTTTTTATAATTGTGCGCATGTGTGTGTGTGTGTGTTGGTGGAAGTGAGGATGTGATTAAGTGCACATGTGCGTGAGCATGTTTGAGTGTGTTCATTTGATATTGACATTGGCATGTAAGTATATGTTTGGGGGTGTGAGTATGTGACTGCGTTTTGTGTGTGTGTGTGTCTGGTGGATATTAAAGTGAACTTCCCATTGTGGCTGGTGGATTTAACCCTTTCTGTTTGCCCAGCTGCCCTTGCCAGCACTGGTACTCTGGTAGAACACACTGTATGTCTGCTGTTCACTGGCAGTGGGTGGGTAAATAGAAGCTGAGATGCAGTATGATCCAAACCCCCCTCCCAATCAGTATGTCACATATTTCATCTCATAGCATAGGACTGCAGAAGAGGGAGGGGAGGACATGTTTCCCAATGAGAAGGAAATATCCAGTGGTGATACTCACTGTTTATTTAGTGCTTACACATGGTGTCTCAAAGCCCACTCACACTTTCACAGGGCTTACTCACAGTGGCTCAAAGCTTGCTTGCAGTGGCCCAGTTTCCTCATTGTGGCACATAGTTAAGTCTCATTGGCCGAGTGTTTTCCCACT
The DNA here is from genome assembly GCA_022829145.1 of Albula goreensis. Lineage (NCBI taxonomy): Eukaryota > Metazoa > Chordata > Actinopteri > Albuliformes > Albulidae > Albula > Albula goreensis. Next base: position 31,074,148 of record CM040745.1, read on the forward strand.
GTTGTTCAAAGGTTGCTCACAGTGGGTCTGGGTTAGCTTAGAGTGTCTTGGTTCCATCTCCCCAAGTGAAAAATGGCTGTAGTAAACAATGTGCAGTGAAAGGTAAGTGTTTTTTACATATGTGAATATGTGAAGATAGAGGTGTGTGTTTTTCGTGTGGTCAGTGTAAAGCTTGATGCTGTTCTGCTTTACCTCGGAGGCTTGACTGAAGCATTTCCATCACCTATGCTGAAAGTGGACACACCTCTCACAGGCAGGGGCGTAGCACCAGGGGGAAAGGGGACTAAGTATACAGGGCCCAAAGGTTTGAAGGGGCCCATGAAAATCTGGGAATTTTTTTTTTTATAAAGAGTGGAGGGGCCCTGAGCCTGCCTGTGTACTGGGCCCAGAATTTCTAGCTATGCCCCCCTCTGCTCACAGGTACACTGAGGCACATCACAGGAGGGTGTTTTATGTGGGAGATCAGACCTCCAGGCAACAGGGCCATATCTGGCAAGACCCCAGAGATCTGACACTGGTCGAGCCCTGGGGCCTGCTGGAGGATAGCTTTATCCTCTTCCATGTCACCCTCGCTGAAAGATGTCCTGTTGAACAAAGACTCTCTAAGGGAGGAGAGATGTGTGGATAGAGGAGGGCCAAGGCAAGCAGGGAGACCCTGCAATCACAACTCTTTCTGTGCAGAGGAGAGATGGGTACTGCAACCACAGCCCCCGCCCCCCTCCCCGCCCCCCACCACAGGGGGAGGGAGGTTCTGTCTTTCCCCCGCAGTGTCTCCTCTCCTCTCCTCTGACTGGCTCTGTCGCCCCTGTTTTAAAGATCGGGCCGCACTGGTAATTGGGTCATTCCACAGCTCTTTGTCTGTACTGTGGCTCACCGGCCCGTTCCTCCTGCGCCGGCCCGCGGGGCCGGGGCCATTTTCCCAACGTATGCTGTTGTCGTTTTTTGTTTTTTTGGTTTTTGTTGTTGTTTTCGTTAAGCATCTATTTCTGGCCTTTGAGGAAGCTGAGGCATCCTCTCTCATTGATTTTTTTCTCCTGTAGAGTTTAAATTTAGATCAGAGAGCAAGCACTGGGCTGAAACCTCGGTCACTACCATGGTAACCAAGGAGTGCTGGGGAGGGGGGCGTTTTGGGCAGTTTGGAGGAGAGCAAACGGCTGGTATTGGTTACAGAAATGGCTGGAATCACACATGGTTTTGGTTTGTGTGGGTTTGGTGGCTTTGACCGGCGTCACATATGGTGGCTTGGATTAGTTTGAGTTGGTTTGATGGTTCTGACTATCGTTACACATGGTTTGAGTTGGTTTAGTGATGGGAAAAGAACATTTTATGAGTCACTTTGGTGACAGTGGCTGAGTTAGTATATAGTTCCACGTGGTTTTGTGGCACTGACTGGTATTGCACATGGTTTGGTGGTTCTGTCCCTTATTAACAAATTAATGAAATGTATCAGGATTGCTTGGAGGAGGGACTTTGCAAATGAACCTTTTCTGAATCCCTTTGGCAGACATTGCGAGTGTGAATGCATATGAGGAGGTCTTGAGGAAAGAGGAGTATTCTTAAACAGGAGTGTTGAATAAGCTGATGAGCGATGATCACTGCAAACCTGAGTGAAGTAGAATAAAACAGCTGCTTGAAGATTTATATACTCATATTCTTTACTGTAGTGTAGCAGGACAGTAGCTACACTTGCAGTAGAGAAGTGGATATGGATGGGCTTCAGGTAGTGAGACATGGGATGCTTATTGAGTCCTCTGACAGCTAGCCAATGAGAAGCACTTCAGATATCCTAAAGTGGAAATTGGAAGCTAAAAACCAATTGAATTAAAGATAAGGACTTCCAATTTGAAAGATGAGAGACCTGCTCAGGGTATGGGGTGCATTGTGGGTCTGCATTTGCTGCTGTATGTGCCCCATGCTACAGTTCCCATTAAAACAGTAACCATTAATGTGGTACTGCAGCACCACTGTGCAGCACAGTGTCCTCAGTAATACAATACTGAACCCCAGGGTACATTGTAAAACCGTGAGCCACAGAGTTAATATCAGGATCTTTGATTGGCTGCTCTCCTGTGTAATGGCCTTTGCAGCCATCTCCTCCAGAACAAATGTGCATGTACAGTGTTCTCTCACTATAATGCAGTATATTAAATGCATTCATCATAAACATATGCATAGTAAACTAAGCACATCAGTGTTTTCAGTTAGAATACTGAGATCAGCAATGCCACAGAAAAGGAAAATTAGCGACCAGGATCGCTGGTGCTCTCAGCCTGATGAACACATCCAGTTATCTTGTCTGCATATCCAGAGGCAAATGAAAAGCTGAGATTTGTGTAAGTGCTTTGAAAGAGGAACAGGGTTGAGAGAGCCCAGATGTAGACTGAAGTCCACATGGGAATACAGTGAGAGTCCCCTCAGTCCTGACAGCCATAGCTGGCTGGATGAGAACAGTGTTGGCAGGATCAGAGCCAGTCACATCCAGCAGTGTCATTATGTACATATGGAGGAATGCACATGAGTATTTCAACCATGTAAGGATCCTTGTCCCCAAATACCAGCTCAGCACCCCTGCCAGTTCTGGGGTTGGTGATGGCTCCCCATCAGAATTTCAGACAACAGTACAGATTTGGTCCTCCTCTTCCTCCTCTGTGCCCAGCTGAAGGTGCCTCTCTCCTGAATTTTATCTGTATGCCAGTTATGTAATCACCACTGGAGCGCGGCCGCCACTGGTTTCACACATGGCGGGTTACCATGGTGCACAGCGGGTAAATATCCGGCACCGTGTGGCCAAGAGGAGAGGAGAGAAGAAGTGAGGGGGCAGGTATGGAAGAGAAGAGTGAGTAGGAAAAGAGAAAGAGAGGAAAAAGTGACAGAATACCCACAACAGGAGAAAGAGTGAGGGAGATGGAGACAACGATGGAAAGAGGAACAAAGGAATAAAAGGGAGCAGGAATTACAGAGCCACATTTGAGTCAGCATGTTTAAACCTGACATAACCTGAGGGGCACAGAATGACAAAATACTGCAAAACATCATTCATTCAACCTTTGCCCTGCTACGTTTCTTTACTGGCACGGTCATTCTACTCATACAGTATTTAAAAATAATTCAGTTGTGTTAAAGTTTAAATGCATTGCTGTACATTTTCATAATGTTTGGAGATCCCTGCCAGTAGGAGGCTTTGGGTTTAATATGCTGACTAAACTACATTTCGCAGTTAAAAAAGGTATAAAAGAAAAAGAGAGAGAGAGTGAACACTAGTAGGCTGGCTCTGTGGACACCCGTAATTTTCTAAACTGAAAAATAAATGAAAAGGACATGACCCTTAATGACAGATGGGCAGAATCCAGGAAGCTGTGACACAGATATAGTCAAATTGCTGTCCAAACAAGTCGTACAAGACAGCCATGAGCCAAACCAGTGCTGACAGCCATCATCGCCAGCGAGGCCCAGTCTCATCCCGCCGTCATACTCCAGAGGTGTAAAACATCATACAAATTCAGCTTCACTGTGGAGAGTGAATCTGCTTCTGCACACCACCGCAACAGCGGAAGGATTTTAAAAGTGATCATCCAATCCCTTATGTTCAGAGTGTGGTCTATATCCTTTAGCCTAGCAATCAGGCGATTCCAGTTCCTGTTCTGTAGGATGTTGATTGTGTTGGTACAACAGTGTGGGGGATTGGTAAAACAGATTAAAACCTGGAGACAGAAGCCTGGCCATGCTTACAGTTTGATCTGCACTCTGTGGAACAAGTTCACTGGGTGAACCATAGCCCAGGGTTCTGAGACACGTGATTGGATGAGCACCGTCAGGGGTCCATCTAACATCCATCCAACAACGCTGCTCCCGACAGCGCTGCCCAAAGCTGTTGGTCAAATGCTCGGCGACCCTCTGGTGAATCGGCTTGTCTCCTCTGGAAGAATGAGGGCGGTTATTATCCTGGGCTCCAGAGCCGATGCAAATTGGCGATGCCATCTACGAGTCTCTCCTCCCCGAGGGGGGCGCAGTAGTCATCGGTCAAAGAATTGTACAGCAGCTGGGGAAGGAGGGGGGGTGGAGGTGTTGGGGGGCCGGGTCAGATGAAGGCTCACTGACCCCCCCCAACAACCCCATCTTTATTCTTGAGATCATCTAGTGAAGTGGTCGCTTGGGCTTTGGTTAATGGGCCCAGACCCAGAGAGGCTCGTCAGGTTCACACACACACACACACACACACACACACACACACACACACACACACACACACAGACACACACACACACACACACACACACACACACACACACACACACACACACACACACACACACACACACACACACACACACACACACAAGCCTCACAGACACACACACACATACACACACACAAGCCTCACACACACACTATACTGTACAGACAGTGCATATACTCCACAGATGCCATTCAAATGCCTTACATTCTGTATGCATCTAAACACTCTGTACACACATTCAGCACACATTCTGCTGACACACCCACACCTCCACACACACACACACACACACACACACACACACACACACACACACACACACACACACACACACACACACACACACACACACACACCCTACTCTACACACACTGCATACACACACATACCACACACAAACCATACAAACACTTTATGCAAGAACTCCACACATGCTGTAGACACTCCAGCATAAATGGCACACTTCTCAGGAACCTGCCTTCACTATGCTTTATAACTCTCAGGATGATGGCTGCCAAAACAGGGGCTCTTGATAGTTCTGAAAATGTATGGAATTTGCCTTTGGCTTTTGTCCATCTTTCTCTCCCTGTGTCTCTCTTTCTGTCTCTCCTGTTTGACACTAATATCTTTAGGGCCCGCTGTTTTCAAGAAAGGCATGTTCTTTTTAAACAGTAGTAATAACCATCTCTCATAAATAAAAGATTGTGTGATTACTTTGGTCCTCGTATGTCTGGGAAAGGGTCTGTGTTAGAAAGCTTGAGGAGGTTGTCTGTGTGAGCAGGAAGTGAAGTATCTCTGCACGGAGTGGAATTATATCTTACAGCCTCTGGGCTTTGGGCAGAATTAAGGGACTCCCACTGGCTAAACCTTATTGAAATTCACTCCCAAAGCCACCAATCAACAACTTCAACACATCCTCAGTGCCTCGGGGATGGCGTGTATGAAATGGGTAAGATTAGGGGATCGGGGGCCCCTTCACTATTTTATTCATAGATCCACAGTTACAAAGACAAATGTTGACCTCGGACTGTTTGAATAAAAGGTCAAAGGGATTGTTATGCATTTTAAGGAGCTTCCCTTTCTTCTTGGCTGTCACTGTGGTGGTGTTGGGTAAAGAGAGCCGTAGTCGTTCTTGTCTCATGTTGACACACACATCAAGCCAGTCGAACATTGACATGCAAGTTCAATGGGGAGGGGGACTATTATACACTTTTTCTCTTAACTGAAACTGAATGCTGTAGTTTCAGTTCAAAATTTCAGTGATCCTAATGTTTTTCTTCCAGGTAGATTCCCCTCACAGAGAAACCAGAGAGAGAGAGAGAGAGAGAGAGAGAGAGATAAATGTTTTATATGTGTTATGTATGCTTTGGCATTATATAAGCCGTTCTGCACACACATTTACAGGCATGGCCATGTATATACTTGTACAAAGTCTCTCAGTATAAACTGTATTCAGAGCACTGCACCTGAAGCCTCTTTTTAACCCTTAGGTGGAGCTTTGACTCTGAACTCCAGTGAGAACAGGACACTTTGTACTGGGCTCATACTGGGCTCATTCACATCACTTGTTTAGCCGTACATGTTGAGCACCTTGCATTGATCTCACTGTTTCAGCCTGTCAGCTGGACAGATGAAGAAGCAGGGCGGTTCCTGGGTGATGGTGAACTTGACCCACATAAACGGACTCGGGCGACTGGTTTTAGACTTGGGCGGGGCTGTTGACTGGGTGCTGTCCTCGGGCTGGGTGGGGACTGCGTAGGCGCGGTCGGTGGCTCAGGGCTGGTTCTGGCAGGATGGGGGGGCTCTGGTTTTTGGCGGCAGTTGCATGTGCGTTCCACAGCATGGCGTCCCTGGCGCAGGTGCTGGGTGGAGTCAGAGCTCTTGTTCTGGGAGGAGTAGCGAAAGCGCTGGCAGAGCTATGTGGGTCGAAGCTATTTTAATCAGTGATGTTGCCGCAATACCTGAGAGAGAGAGAGGCCCAGCATACTCTCACTGTGTGTGTGTGTGTGTGTGAGTGTGTGTGTGAGAGAGAGAGAGGCCCAGCATACTCACACTGTGTGTGTGTGTGTGAGTGTGTGTGTGTGAGAGAGAGAGGCCCAGCATACTCACACTGTGTGTGTGTGTGTGAGAGAGAGAGAGCGAGAGAGAGCGAGAGTATTTGTTTGTTTGTTAAAAGTATGTGAAATATGTGTTTGTGTGTGAGAGTGAGCATCTGAATCAGCGCAGCACAGAGCCCTCTCTGGGCACGGTGTCTGTTAGGGGTTCAGTAGAGTATGCTGCTCTGCATTATTTAAGCTTTCACTGCAGGACCAAGCAGGAGAAACACAGACTCTACTGGCTGTTTCTGTTACTCTCAGGCTCATGCCGAGCTGCAGTCAGCCACACTGTCACTCAGCCACAGAGCAGCTCTCAGCAGCTGTGCTTTCAGCAGTGTGTGTGTGTGTTTGTGTGTGTGTGTGTGTGTGTGTGTGTGATTAGGGGGTTCCTGCCCCTCAGATGGGGAGTTTGGAGCTCAGCTCTGACACATTCTGGCACCACTCAGAGAGACGGGGTTCAGGGGTGTGACCCGAAGCTCCAGCACAGTGTAGAGAGTAGACAGGTGTGGAGGCAGTGGGGGGGCAGGTCTGCAGCAGTCCACCTGCCTGGGGGCAAGGGGGACTGACCTTCCTCAGGTGAATGCTTCAACACGTGTGTCTAATAATGCATCAAGCCTCAGCTCTGGACATCACAGTGGCGGGGGGGCACACCTGCGGACATGCATGTGGGCACCCTGGGCAAATAGACCATCGCTACATCAGTGGTGGACAGAGCCGGACAGCCAGTGCCCAGCCATATGCAGCAGAAATGCATGAGCACAAATTTTGGCTCTGTTCAAGGGATGAATTAACCCCCTTGGCCCTGAAGAAACTCAGGTCTGTGCTCTGCATTTCCTGCAGGACTGAGGAGAGACAATCAGAAGCAGGGGGCTGTATCCTGGGGGATATACATCCACTACCTCACTGACACACAGGCTTTCATTTCTCACGTCTGCCTTCAGTTCCGCCTCCAGGGGGCAGCACCGAGATCAACCCGCTGAGTGGGAAGAAAAGACCAGACGGTGGATTCCCACCTTCTTATTCACGCACCCCTACTGTCTGCATTGATCTGGTCTTTTTCTGCAGACAGCCGGCTCACAATGAAAGTGTTTAGGTCTGGTGTCCCTGCAGACGGCCCACAGACAGACGAGCGTGGAGCATTGTGCAAACCAGACACTAAAAAGAACACTGGTGGCTAAATGATTTAGGGAAAGCCCATCTCTACCACCCTCCAGTGCAACTGTTTACCTCTGCAGAGTGAAAAAAAACAAAAATTGGGTTGGAAGAATTGGCAAGAGTATTTAGCAGCTGCAGCCTTTATAATTACTGCTGTAGAGAATAATGGAAGGGGTGGGAACGCAGATTTAAAAAGCAGTTTGCACGCACTCGAGTAATTGCAACCTCAGTTTTCCAGGGAGGAACCGGGCCTTCGTGTATCACGAGGAGCAGAAATGGTGTCCCTCTTCCTATGTTGCTCGGGTGGCCCTCCCCGCCCATGGAATGACAGGCGCCGGTGGTTTGGCTCTTTAAGCAGTCCAGCTAATCCGTTCTCTGGGTTTTTTTTTTTGAGAAAGCTTTCGTGCATGAATGACCCTCGCACAAAGGAGTGTGTGTAAATGTGGTTTCATATGAGGGTTTATGTGCAAGTGCATGAACAGGTGTGTGTGTGTGTCTGTCTGTTTATGGTGGGTATTTCAGTGAAATTGCCCTGGTGGCTAGTGGGTTTAACAGCTCCACACCTCACAGAGTGTCACACATCGGACAGAGGTCTGCCCTTCTCAAACGCCCTGTCCATGCTTGTGCTCATGCCTGTGAGAGTACATGGTGTGGCGTGAGGGTGTTGTAGCACAGACAAATAAAAATGAAAGCACAGTACTCATACCTAAGGTATGAACAGAACTTAAAAGAGGAATAAAAAATGATAATGCAGGTGTGACAGTTGGGGAGGGGGGGATTACTGCAGAAACAAACGAAAGGATCCTCACGTACATAGAACTCCTCTTCTGCTTTCCTTTGAACATTTAACTACATGGCTCTTGAGGACAGAAAACACAGATGCTTTCGGTTCTGGGCTTACGTCGGTTTGTTGACAGTCCCTCTCTGTAGGTACGGCCCTCTCACTTCCTGTCCCTTTGCCTCGCTGCCATTTCCTGTTGGCCTTCCTGTCCAGGGCACGGGGGCCTGAGTCTGAGCGGGGGCCAGGAGGGCACAGCAGAGGGACAGGAAACTCCGGGTGGAGAGGAATGCGTTTCCATCACTTGGTCTGCGGTCTTTATCCAGGTCTGGAGACGAGCGCACATTCCCGTTTGGGCTCCACGGGGTGGGCGGGATGTTACCCGGAGAGAATGTGGGCGGTGGACAGAGAGCGTGTCGGGCTGTTTGTAATTAGGCATGGTTCTTGGCCTCTTCGTGGCGTTGGCGTATGGAGATTAGCCTGCCCTATGTCGCAGCACATTTCCCATGCTCCTCTCCCAGACCCCAAAGTCACGGAGAACTGTTGACTCCTGTTATAAGTGTCTCTGCCTAGCTGGGTCATCCAGGGGACAAAATCAGTGCTACTCCGGGGAAAATGTCTGACTGCTAAACAGGTTTTCTGCAGGATCAACCCCAAATCCAGTTAAGGGGAGACAGGATCCTTTCTACCAAACACCAGCCACTTCCTCTCTCAATAAGATTATCCCTCTGTCTCTCCCTCCCCCTCTGTGAAAGTGTGTTTTCTCTGCAGGGTCTGGTGAGAGGAGAGTTTGATTATCATACAGCTCTCAGGCTGTGTTTGTGGAGCTCTGCTGGGGGGTCTTTCTTCTCTTTTTTGCCAGTGGAAATGTTGATTTTTGCATTTTTTTCCTCTTTATGGTAGAGTCTTTGTGAGGTGAGTTATGATTCAGAAGAGCCGCAGATTTTATTTCCTTAAATGGTGCAGCAGCTGACATTTGGAAATGGTATGATAACAGTAATAATAGTTTTTGAAAAGATGAGAGGGTTAACTCTGCTGTTTCACTCAGGGTCCGGGGGTTTGGAGCTTTCTTGCCTGCTGCTTTGAGAAAGAGGGAAAGAGAGGATAGGAGGGTAGCTGGAGGGCTGAGAAGTTGGGCTCTGGAAGGCTGTATGTGATTACTTTAACCTCTGACTGGACTGGGGTGACTCTCTCTCTCCTAAACAGAGGATGTGGTTTGGGTCAGATTCTGGGTGTAAGCATTTTGTGCCTGACAGGCATCTGGACTGAGGTGCAGGGGGTGTAGCAGGCCTGTCATGCAGCTTGAAGCAGGATTGAGGGGGTGTTGTAGGCCTGACAGATGGACAGATGACTGCTAAGGAGCCACTGAATGAGATTTAGTGCTCCCATCCTCACATCAACCTCTAGCCCCCCACCCCCACCACCTCCAACCAGGACCAAGCGGTTGTCCACCTTTTACATAATACTCAGCTCTGGCACTCTGTGTCTGTCCATGCTCTCTCTTGGTCCTCTGGTCACCCATGCATGGAATGGAGGGGGAGGGCGGGGTATTGTGTGGCTCACAGGTAATTGGATGCAGGATGTGCATAAAGTTTTTTGATTGGCTGCTGAGCACCTCTCCCTTTATAGCCTCAGTCCTGAAGACACCGCTGCAGGAAGAGCGTTTGATATGGAGTTATTATTGTGGTTAAAGTGATCTCATATGGGGCAGAGCTGCAGGGACGCTCTTTCATATCTGCTCAGTAATGTGCATGGAATGCGATCACAAGCTTTCACTGCTCAGCATCCAGGGGAGAAATGGAGAGCGTGGTGGTTTCTCATTTCATTTTACATGTCAGACAGCACACCCTGTGCCACTGTGTAGCATTACCTGCCAACGCTGGGTAGTGAAACTGAGGGAGATTTTAAAGCGCAGAGATATTTACAAAAATATCTTGCTTTGTTTCTGCCTTCAGCTGTCTTATTGTCCCCGCTTGCTGGTAGACAGGTCTTGTGTTCCATCAGTGTGTGCTGAAGTCAGATTGCAGGCAAGGCAAGTGAGATGAAGTTTATGTTCCAACCAGTCTGGGTTGCCAGTTTTCAGGGAACAGATTGTGCGCATGGTGTGTGCAGTGTGTGAAGTAGATTTTTGGGGTTATTTAATCCAATCTGGCAACACCAGGTCTAATACAGATGGCCAGATTCTATCAGTTATTGATCAATTCAATAAAAAAATTACAAGATAGATTTTTTTGTAAATAAGTGAGTTTAATGGGAGAAATCACCAAACATGGACAGCTGGGAGCAATTTGTGAAAAATGTTGGCTAGTCTGGGCGGGGCTTTTTGTGTGAAGGGCGGGGCTTTTGTATGTAGGGCGGGGCTTTTTGTGTGTAGGGCGGGGCTTACTGTATGTAGGGCGGGGCTTTTTGTGTGTAGGGCGGGGCTTACTGTCTGATGGATATACATATATTTTATCTCCTCAGGAAAACATACAGTTCAGTATTTTGTGAGTTTAATTAATCTCTGTTTTAATCAGCAGACAGTGAGTCGGGGTTTTGGCTGTCTCTACAGGAATGACTAGACCTTTTATCAGTGAGTCAGTAGATTGTGCTCTTTGCTCTAGGATTAAAATTTTTGCTTGCTTTGCAGGGTAGTGTGGGTCATGGTGAGGTCTGGCTAGCGTATACATGCGATGGACAAAATAGTGGAAACACCTAATGAAAACGACCTGTATTTTTGTCATATAACTAATGAATCTACTCCTATGTGACCCAGTCTCAACAAAAACTGTGTGTTACAAGCTTCGTGAAGCTGATATTTAAGACAAGGCTGCCTTTCAAAGCCTGCCTCTAACCAAGGCCAGTGAGCAACAGTGCATATCTTGGTGTAACAAGCACAAAATCTGGGCATCCAAGCAGTGAAAAAAGTAACATGGTCTGATGAGTCGCCCTTGCATCCAGATGGGTTTATGCTTGGAGAAAGCCAAAGCAAAGCTTCAAGTCACATTGCCCTTCCCCAAATATTAACCAATGTGGTGGATCTGTCTGGTATTTGTTGCCATCTCATTAGAGACATTGAATCTAATTATTACATGGTAGAGTTATGGTCAGGGGATACAGACCCTATATACATGACTGGGTGCACTTTGTGGACCAAACATTGTTTTCTCAACATGATTCCACCCCCATACTCAAGATAATCCAAATTCAAGAATGGTTTCAAATACACTAAGATGAAGTGAAACACCTGTCATGGCTACCCTAATTACTACTTCTAAAGATCTTTACGTCTTTATGAGAAGTTGTGGAATGTAGAGGGGTGTTCAGGTTTCCTCCCCCCTCATCTTTCAATCAGTGGGAGGCCTTCGGTCTTGAAGAATGGTCCAGTACCCCCCTTAGGAACACTGCTGAAGTGATCTAACAGCATTCCAAAATGAATGGAATACTTGGCTTGATTCTTTAAATGCCGTTTTCAATCCATATCCCCTTCAAGTTCAGTAAAATAGCCGATAAACATGAGTGGAGCGGTATGTAGGAGAAGGTATTCAGTCACAAGGTAGACAGCAGGATGGCAAAAAGCGACATATTGATTCTGAATACATCTATCTTGGCAACTATGCTGCATCACGTGAATGTATGTCTATGTTATACTTAACATGCTAATGGAGTCCTCTCTTTATGATGTGAAGTATTGCATAACGTAACTGTTTTAACTGTCCTACTCGATCAATGGTCTGACAGACTGGTTGTGTATCATAATTACTGTTATTAATAATTATAGTAACAACAACACTTATAGTTATACAGGAAGTGAAATGGAAGAAACACTTGCAGAACTGTGATTCTCTTTAGAGGACAGATAACACACCTCCTGCAAGGCGGAATAGACCTGAGGTATAAAAACCACTCAGGACAATTGGACCCCTCTGACCTGCTTCCTCTTCCTCTTCTTTGACTTCCTGTTGCAGCGGTTTTAAATAGACAGACGGTTCATTAGCAAGTGGCTCAGGTCAAGCTCTGGTGAAATGCCTGAACATGGTGTGTTTCAGTGTAGCTGTTCAACCTTTGTCCTAAAGGGCAGCAGAGCCTGCAAAGTCTGGAAAGTGTCTGCAGCACTTCTCGACTATAGTCCTGGAGGGCCTTTGGCTCTAATAGGGCTCCTCAACACTCGTTCTGCAGGGCAGCTGTGTCTGCAGGGCTCCTCAACCCTAATCCTGGAGGGCCAGAGTTATACATGGCAACTCATCCGTGTCTGCTTGATAGCATTTAATGATGGTAAAAAGCCATGCAGATGATTTAGATTCGCGATATTGAGTGATATTGATCCTGACATGGACTCAGGAGCAAGCAAGATGTTCCAAGCGATGTTATATTAGATGCTGTTGTGATATCATTATGAAGATAATGACTCAACCTGTGCACTGAGCTGTATTTTTAGCCATAATGTACCATGACTATGGGCACAGCTATAATGCTTATGGAGCAAACAAACCAGGACCGTGACCATACAATTTACATTACATTCCATCCCATGCCATAACATTGCATCACATTACATTACAATACATTACGTTCAGCGCTTCTCCCCAGCTTAGAAAAATCAAGCACATCGGTCCATTCAATAGAATAATGAGAGTAACAGCAGCTACAGGGATGGATATTTAGCCTCATCGAGCCAGTAACAGCATAACAAGGAGATCTGGACTCAGCATTCCTGTCAGTGTAATCAACTATCCCGATCAACATATTCAGCCGTCCTGTCAACACGCGCAGTATTAACTGGAGAGCCGAGATTAGTGGAAGCGCTTCAGTCAGTGTTTGGTTTGAGCGGCAGGAGAGGGCTCTGATGTATCAGGTCAGCGCACGCTGCACGCCGCTCTGGGCTCCTGAGCGGAGATAGACTGATTCCTGGCAGCCGCTGTTTGGTTTCCTGAACCTGCACGTTTCGGTCAAACCCCTTCCCCCCCAGGGGAACTGAAAACAGCCCGTTCGAACACTGCTGCACCAGCCACCAGATTAAATCATCGCAAAAATGAAAAGACCAGATCTGTCCCTGTCTCTCTCCGTGCTAATAGCCGCGCGCCATCATCGTTATCGCTCTATTCATTCGTGTTTATAACCTGATTTTATTTTATTTGCCTGGAGGGGACAGGGTGGGGATGGGGGAGCGCTGTTTGGCTGCTAATTGCTTTGCTGTGTCAGAGGGGTGTTGTGCTGGGGCAGAGGTGCACAGATTGTGGAGTAAGAGGGGCAATTAAATAGCAGGAGTGTCTGAGAGATGCCACTCTGTCACACTGTTTATTAAAATTCGATCAGAGGGGGCGGGTCCCGGGGGAGGGGGAAGGGGGTGTCTAATTAACCTGGCTGACTCACTGACTGCACAGAGGTGGCTTTTGTTGTGACACTGTTCAGCATTGCCTGTTTCATCTTACATTAACTTCAGCCAGTGCTTGACGGTGTATATAATGTGTATATCCCAAGTCATTACAATTTGAAATGAAAAAGTGATATTACGACACTATAACAGTAGCAACAAGCTGTTTTGCAAGGCCATAAGGCTCTTCCTTTCACACAAGCACATAGGCAGGCGCACACACACACACACACACACACACACACACACATACATCACCATCAGCAAATTAGCTGAATAAAGAGTATCTCTTTGCCCAGTGATTTGAGTGGTTAATTGCTCCTCCGTTCGTGCTGGGCAGGGAGAAAGGAGAGAAGTGCGGGGGGCGGGGGGTGGGGGGGGATTGGCGGGGTGGGTGGTTGGTTTTGTATAAAATGATAGAGCTTCAAGCGGCTGAAGCACTTTAATTAAAATCCATATTTGAATGAAAACAAAAAAAAAAACAAAAACAAAAAACAATGTAAACCCTGAAATGGGAAAAAAAGATTCAGGTTACAAAGACTTGGGGGTGGGCAGAGCCACACCATTAGTTGAGGAAACATACTGACAGTTTGTTATCTGGTACAGAGTGTCAGCAGGAAGACTGATCTTAAATAGGTTCTTTACCTCTCATGTACTCCAGCCAGTGTACCCAGTAACTGTCTTTCTCATAATTTCTTAGTCTCTCTTTGCCTCATACAGCTTCCATTTAAATGCTTTTTGGAGTTCAGCACACCCATAATATGGGAAATGACCAGAACTTTAATGGGGTCTTCAAGATTAACTCTAGGGAATTTGCAGGGAACCGGATTGTGTTTGACCCTTTATTGAACTGGACCGCAGGGTTCCTGTAAGCCCAAACAGCATGAGAAGCAGTAGGAAGTCCTGCCCTCTGCCTGCTCTGAGATCCTCTACTCATGTTTGCCTTTTGGCCTCTCTCTCTCTCTCTCTCTCTCTCTCTCTCTCTCTCTCTCTCTCTCTCTGTCTCTCACCCTCTCCCTCTCTCTCTCTGCTCACTCTCTATAATACACCAGAGCTATGGCAACTGTTCGACGGCTCAGCTGAATTTATGCTTTTACCAAACATTTCTCAACTGTAATCTCAGGGACCCATGTGTCGTTAAACATTTTGTGGGTGTTTAAATATTATAAACTTGCTGTGCAAACAAATCAAAACACCGTCGGTTAAAAAGGGGAGCCAGAGAGATGATGAGAATGTTCAGCAGTCAACTAGAGAATCCCATTTTGGAAGAAATCAGTCTACTTTCCATGTGGTTGGTTGCGCGCTACAGTAATGAACAATTTGATTTTGGGGAATATAGAATTGATTTCCTTTGCCTTCAGCGATTTAGTAATACGCTTTACTGATTGCTGAGGTGAATTTATGAATGTGAGTTTTTCTGCATCACGCAGAGTCACACTACGACTCCTCGAAGGGCCTTTGTACAAATGTCAGATTTCCTTGTTTGCATATTGTTCTTTATTTCAGCGGTGCTTATCGACAATGTTTATTTTAAACAGCGGCCTCTGGAAAGCTTTTTTTGATTTATGGTCATATGCAAATTTGTTTTCACTGTGGGGGGAAAAAGAAAAGCAGAAAAGCATTATTTTAAAAACGAAACTCAGAGGCTTATCGCCGAGCGACAGATGGTGGGCTAAGTGGCTCATACTTATTTTCTAGGGAATAAGGAGTTGGGTGAGCGTTGGAGATGCAGTCTGCCATGTTAAAAGTCTCGATAACAGAAGTATGGCAGCTTTAATTTGCTCTGATTAAGCGGATAACGGGCCACTGACAGTTCAGTTTGGGTCTGTTCTGGCTGCTTGCATAGCATGTAGAAGGCCTGAATATCTAAATGGAATGGAATCTAAAGAGGCTAATGTTATCAGGACTGTATAGAAACCACTGAGAGTTATTTAGTCAGCCATGTTAGCTTTGATGGTATAGCATACCTCATATTAAACAGTAATGAATCTCATGGACAAGGAAGATCATATCAGCTGTTTTCAATTGTGATGGCTTTTTTTTTTTTTTTGAAAGAACAACTTATTTGTTTTTTGGAGAGCACAGTGATTCAGGGTGCTGTTCTTGCTATCCAGGCAGAAATTAAAATTTAGTGGCTGCTTCCGTTGACGTCCTCAGGAGGCTGGGATGTGCTGAATTCAGGCCAGTTGAGTCTGTGGCTCTGAGCTGATCCCAGAACAGCAGCTGTGATAAATCACTGTGATATCTTCCATTGCCAAGGGCTTGAGAGAGTAGGTATCCCAGTCCAGGTGGCTGATCTGAAGTTATGTAGGCTTTTTAAAGATCAATACGGGGGTGGGATTTATAAGGATACTGGATTAGGGCTTTGGGGCAAGGGAGAAATTTGTCCATGTTCCAATCAGTGAGATCTTTTCTGCCATCATCGATGTAAAAGGGCCGGAGAGAACATGAAAGCACACAGTGACATGAACAGGGCATTCTGCCCGTCAAGCCTCATCATTTACTTGCAGTCTGGAGAATTGCCTGTATTTGAATCTCTACCTTTACTACATGACCTGGCAAGCTGTTCTACACAGTGACAACTTTATGTGTTAAAAATAATAATCATAATCTGTTGTGATCATTTCTCAGTTGTAATGTTTCAAACCTCCCTCCCCACACGTTAGGACAAGGGACACAACACTCAGACTCGTACACTTGGGGACAAGACAGGAAGTCAGAGTAGTTAATCCCTGTTTGAATCTAAAACCATTAATGAAATCCTCCTTCATTCTCCTTATGCTAAGATAGGTACGATAGGATAGAGTGTGTTCAGTCAGTCTTTCCTTGAAACGTTTACATTTCCATTAGTATACCCCAGATGGTCAACTTACCACAGGCAGAAACTTATTTTTTACCTTTTTTTCCTTTGCTCCGTCTACATCAGCAAAAGAGAAACAGACTCAGACATTTCGAGTACATCCAAACAAAGTTGTAATCTAGCTAACCAGCTGCTCAATGTGGTCATATCTTGAGACACCGTTTGCAGTTTGCTGTTTGCTGTTTTTAACTTTAGTTTTTTAGTCAATGACAAAAAGCTTTTTCATGTTATGCATTTTAGTTACTCAAGGGGTGAGGCTTTCTTAGTAGATATGGCCTTTATTTCCACTGATGACTGGCACAGTAAGGTTAGGAGGGGCCGTGTGGAGTCAGGGGGCTCTGCTGGTGGAGGTGTGGGCAGGGAGCTGTTTCATGGTGGGGTACTGACCTGCTTTGTCTTGGTTCCACAGACCTGTCTGGAGCTGGAGAGGTACCTGCAGACGGAGCCCAGGCGGCTGTCTGACTTCCTGGAGGAGGAGCTGGACTGCCTGCTCACACCTGCCTTCCTGCATGCCGACAGCGAAGAGGACGAGCTGGCAGACCCCCTCCTGCCCCGCCTCCCTGATCGGCCCAGCCCCAACCTTCCACCCCTGATGGCCGCTTCGCCCACCAAGTCCCGCCCCGCCACTACGAAGCCCCGCCCCTCTACAACCAAGACCCCCGAACCCGGTACCAACGCAGCCCAGCTGAGCGCCGCGGTCACCTCCCTGACACCACCCTCCTCCCCAGAGCTGGGCCGCCACCTGGTGAAGCCACCCTTGGCTACTCTCACCGCTGGCACGCTCACGCTCAAGCTGGTAGCCAGGAAGGCGGGTGGGCTAGCCACCGCGCATGCGCTGCCATCATTGACCTGTAGAGGGCAGCAGAGCGATGGTGAGCTGGGCAGTGGGGATATCCCAGAGAACAAGAAGAGGGTCCATCGCTGCCAGTTTAATGGCTGCAGGAAGGTCTACACTAAGAGCTCACACCTGAAGGCACACCAGAGAACACATACAGGTGAGATACTCAGGGCACAAAGCCTTAATGGTTTCAGTCCTAGGTGGGGTCCTGCTCTTTGAGTAGGACACACAGTCCATTCCATAGCCTGCATGTGTTTTTTCTTATTAAGAAAAAGGTCAGTAATATGTGTTCTAGAAAATGTCTTTTTATTTTGAGTTCAAAATGGCAGCACAGTCCTCTTCACCAATATGTCAATAAAGCACCTTTTGAATTGAATTAAACTCAGTCATGGCAGGCAGTGAGAGAGGCAGAACCTGTCATCCAAGGACAGTGACCCATAATTCCTCACCTCCACAACCCTGAGAGCTCCCAGGAGACCTGAACAGTTCACTATGACTTCAGCCCAGAACTGTAGAACCTCCGGGTCATGAATACATTTTAAAGAGAATATTTTGCGGCTGATCGATGGGTTAAATGAACAAAATGCCTTTTTGTACTCATTTAGTAATGTGTTAGACTACATTTACATCTGCATTCATTTCACCGGATAACCTTATGCAGAGCTGCTTTGTACATAGAAGATACATCAAGATTTGACAGACTGCAGTATAGATACTATAATATATTAGAACACAGTAGAAACAAAGTGTCACTGTAAAAAAGGCACATAATAGACATAAGCACCATACTGAAGAGGAAATATTAATAATCATCTAGACTAAAGGGAAATAGCATTAGTTATGAGGAGCAAAAATAGTAAAGAAGTAGCAAGGAATCAGCAATGCTGTGCAGTCGTCAAGGTTAATTGAGTTTATTCAGTATATATCAAGCTGTATTAATGAATATAATGTAAATAGTCTAATCTGGGTAAGTAGGCCTGGAGAAATGAGGCAGCTGAGTAAATTAGTAGTAGCATGGCTAAATCTGAGCTAATCATAGATAATGCCTACAGAAAGAGGGGAGTGTGGGCCTGTATTTGACTGCAGTGGTCCTCCTACTGTCAGACTCCTGAGCCAGTGGGGTTCCAGTGCTTAACATGACTCAGTGACCTTCTCCTCCGGTGGTGCCGAACTCTCGCTCCACGATGAGGCCATGCGTTGGCAGTTTTCAGTGTCAGCGGCAGTTCCACGCTGACGTAAAAGCTCTGCCGGTGTTCCTCAACCTGAGGAGGAAACACGCCGTTTGTTTCATGACAAGACGAGGTCAGCGATGTAATTAGCCTAATCCCCTTCTTTGGTTATGATTTCCATAAATTACTGATACAGTGCGATTAAGATTAGGTAAAGACTTAAGTAGTCTACTTGGAAATGACGTGGTCCGGCATGATTTTATGAATGGCATTTTTTAGCAGATAGGACATCAAATAATGGGATTTCCTTTTTTTTGGAGGTGGGGGGCTGATGTTCTATGACTAGTCTTCAGAAAGCACCAGTAGGGAAACCTCTGGATATCAATATAATGTTATCTTTTAACTTTACAACTTGACTGTCCACAAAACAATCCTCTCTGTTTCCAGTCATCTGAGGAAGTATGATTGTTATTTCCCAGCTCTGGTGAAGCTGGAGGGGTGGAGTTTATGGGGCAGTTGCTTGGAAACCGCATCAGCACCAGGACAAGTCCAATAATTGGCAGATTATTTGCTGCTGCTGCTCTTGGTACCAGTCTCAGCAAGCACCACTGACTGTTGCTCTGTCTGCCCATTTGTCCCCCCTGCCCCCCTCAAAAAACACAGCAGGCTACGTTGACTTTGGTTCTTTGGTTGCCAGGCAACAGCATCACACTTAGCTTGTACGAACTCTAATTGGCTGGTGGCACAGCATGTCTGTAGCTGCACTGCTGTCACCTCTGCTTCTCTCTGTATCTCACTCTGCCTGCTGCCTCTCTGGCTTTCTTCCTCTCTCTTTCTGTCACACACACACACATACACACACTCACATACGCACACGCAGACACCCACACGTATCAGTTGCTAGGTGACCACATCATCGCATTTTTATCTTGCCAAATCATAATTGGCCAGTGTTGTTGTTCACTTGGGAGTATGTCCAACTCAGCTTGTCACGGAAGATTTGGGGTGCTGGGAATGGGAGCAGTGAGTGAGGTCTGGGCGTCTGGATGCAGCTGTGATTGTTAACTGGAAAAATACATGCTGGCCCCTACAATAACCAGACATTCAACCCCATGTTCCTTCTGCCTGTATGGCTTTATAGGAGGTTCTGGCTGGTAAAATAAACAGAAAATGCATAGAATCGGGACCGACTGTGCACAGTGATACTGGTCAAATCTAATGAAGCATGACATGTCATTTTGTCCAAAGCACTTTTAAATGATCTCAAAAGCATTAGTGAAGCATTTCCCTGTCTGTATGATAGGACCATGGATCACTAATTTGCAATAGGGCCCAAAGAGGAGAATTCAGTCTCCTCTGTGACGCATTACCTCTTACTACATGGTAGATCATGGGAGACTAGAAACACCGTGTTTACAGCGTGGCAATTAAAGCCATGCGTTTCACCTTCGGTGGTGCATGAAGGAAAAAAACCCACTCTCTAGTGACCTCCGTTGGCTGGTCAGACACAAGCAGAGTCATTGACTAAACATGTTGCCTCAATGTTGGTATAGGCAATATATGATTGGTGGTGACTCTATAACATAATTCAGTTTGAATAAGAAACAGAAACGGGGAAAAGCCACATATTTCTGCAGGTTAAATTCCTGTCTGTCTGGTAGCGAGTGCCCTGGAGGACATTTTGAGTCACCCACAGAGACACTACGATGAGCCATAAAGTGGAGGATCACTGAGTGATGAAAAAGAAACACGCTGCCCTCCCTTCCCCCCCCAAACGGCGTTATAAAAACTCCCTTACAAGTCGGGTTCAAACTGGTCCCAAAAACACGCCTTTTTAATATGGCCTGTAGCACAGCGTTATGGTCTCCTAAGAGCCACTCTGGCCCTGGCGGTTTCTTTTTTACTCCATGTTATTATTTTCTTTTATTGATTCTATCTGCTGTGGTTTCATCTCTTACTTTATTGTGCCGTGTCATCAGGTTTAATATATCTATTTCTTTTTATTTTGCTGTTTTGCACTGAACATATTTTTTTGCTTTCAGATTTAAAGCATTCCACAAAAATGTAAAAAAATAATAATAATAATAATAATAATAATAATTTTATAGCTGAAGGGCCAGTTGAGGTATGTCCCTAAACACCAGAAACTCTGCCTATACAGTGTTATAACATAGAAAACCACAACAGGATAATTGCCGATATTTCAATACACTGGCAATAAAATTTTTTACCTTTGGTAAAAAATAAACTCTGAATCGCATTGTTTTACATCAGTTAGTACACTGGGCTGCAGGTCAACTTATTTGCAGTGTTAATTTATTGCATGAGTACAACTCCTAGTCTTGTGTTGATTCACTGTGTGAATACAACTCGCAGTCTTGTGTTGATTTCTAGCTATTCCAATGGCAGGAATGTGACCAGCAGCCCTGTAGGGAGGTGTATAACTGGCAGCAGTGACACACAGAGAGGGGATCTGCATCATCAGGTCCACAGTCACAGCTGCAAATGTGCAGGTCACATGCTCAATAGTCGCACATGCTTTTATGGCTGCGGTTGCACATGCTGAAATGTGGAAAGTGTGTGCTTATATATGAATTTGTGATTGATGGGGAGAAAAGCCTGTTAGCAGATAGCAGATAGCAGCCCTGTTAAATCAGCTTCCTTGGTCATTTCTCTGTCCTCAGGCTGTCATGTGGCCGTTTGAGTGGGCCAGGTCTATTCCTCTGTAATACGGCCGCAGCGTCATTAAGGAGATTGGTGGACATGGCAATCAGGAGAGACAGAGGCAGCTGGACCACTGTAAATTAGGGAGTACTGCCCCATTAAGTGTCATTACCACCCCAATTATCAGGGTTCCCCCACCCACCCTCTCCATTTCACACAAAGCTTTTTCAGCTAGCCTTTTATGAACATGCCTTTAATGAGTGCATGCATGTATGCACACGCAAACACACACTTACACATGCACACACCACGAAAAATAGTTTCATTAAGGAGGGTAATAGGCTCCATATAGTATAAGAATGCATGGGAGAGACTCATGGAATTGCAGATTTTCTGGTTAATGAATGAACTGGTGAAGAAGACTGGGGTAATGAAGTCAGACAGCAGACTGCTTGTTAGCAGCAGATAATCAGATTCTTTTACCAAACATGGCTGGTGATGCAGAACGCCGGAGGCTGGCCCTGCAGTGGCCTGTCTGCGGATGGGATTGGTGGATGACTCTGAGTGGGCGTGTCTCTCTCTCTTTGCAGGTGAGAAGCCCTACAAGTGTTCGTGGGAAGGTTGCGAGTGGCGCTTCGCCCGGAGTGACGAGCTGACCAGACACTACCGCAAACACACCGGAGCCAAACCCTTCAAGTGCAACCACTGTGACAGGTAACACCACATGCGACGAGCGAGAGGAAAGATGAGGGAGAGGAAAGATAGAGAAATACAGAGATATATGTGCTATATATAGAGAGCAGGAGGTGAAAGACAGAAGAGTGAGCATTTCAGGGTAGTGTTTGATTTTCAAAGATGAATCTCCCCACCCCCACCCCACCCCCCTCCCCGTGCAGGCGATGGACTCAAAGATGTTACGGAGCTTTCATTGGCAACAAATCCCAAGGACTTTCATTTTGACTTTGACCGATTAATAATGCATATAGCCACTGGCGAAAATCATTTTCAAAGGAGCCTTTCTCATTTTATTTCAACACATTTTGTTTTCTTTGGACTTACTCATTACAATTATGTTTCATTTTATTACAAGCATTAAAAATACATTTATCCTCATGGAATGCAAAGGTAAAAAATATGTGCAGCGTTCGAAATGGAGGTATTTTCAACACCGTGTTATTTTTTTCAGTTTCCATCAGTCTCGGTAACCGTGAGTCAAATCAATTTGCGGCCGTGTTTTCAGGAACCCGCGGCCTGTTTTATCCTCAGAGTGATAGGCTCGTCTGACTGCCAACTCCCTACCCCCCCACCTCACCCTGAAACCGCCCGCTCTCTCTCTCCCAGAGAAAATAAGTGGCTTACATCAGAACATCTAAAGCAAATGTTCTTTATTATTCGTTTTCTGGAAACAAATGTTGTTTGTTCTTAGTACCATATGAAAGTCTCCAGTGGCGTTTCCTTTACCGCTAACCCTCAGCGCTGTGGGGGCGGACACTCGCCTCATACAAGCTGATTATCCTGATTATCGTGTTCTCATGCAAATGGAGGATATTAAAAAGATATTAAAGAGAAGGTGATGCTCATCAATTAACACTCGCAGTGGGTCATTTATGAAGCTGTGGGCAGGCCTGGGTGCCTGTAATTATGTCCAGTGAAGCTGTAAGGGGAGACCGCGCTGACTTTGAAGGGGGCTCCATTGTTACACGAGCGGGTAAATAAAGGTGATGTCAGCATGAAGCTCTGAAAGAAAGCCATCATCAACAAACCTCACTGACACTCACGGTGGTGTGCGTGAGCTAATACTGTCTATATACCAGTCACCGTTCCGCATCACTATTATAACTTATGTGTGACCAAACCATATACATGACCACATTTCCACCTAACAGTGTCTTTAGCACACTCACATTTTATATTTAGTTATTGTTTATTTGTAATTTTATATTAAACATCTCTCTCTCTCTTTGCCCCCCCACCCTGTTGCAGGTGTTTCTCCCGGTCAGACCACTTGGCCCTGCATATGAAGAGACACATATGAAAACAGAGAGTGAGAGGGAAGGAGAGAGTGAGGGAGGAGAGATGGAGTGACGGTGAGAAGCAGGGGGGATGGTTTTGCATCCGGAGGACGTCTGGCTGGGGGCTGTTACCCTGATCCCAGCACTGCTGTACACTGACTGGACGGTCACCACCTGACATGCTCTGATTGGACAGTTTCCCCCAACCCTCCTCCCCCCACCCGACACCAGGATAGGTGATTATTGAGGAATGGAAGTGACAGGATGAAGGAGGGAGTTTCAGAGTTTGGTCTAATGGGTGGATACCTTCTGTAAGAACCTCCATTATAAAACCCTGCTTCATTGATGGACAGCAGATTTTTGCCTCACCTGGCAAAAGTGTGGTAGTCTGGCACTGCCCAAATGATTCTGCTGACCCCATCAGACCCAAGGGCATCACAAAACCTGTGTGAGACTCTGGGAGGAATCTTACTCAGACCCAAGGGCATCACAAAACCTGTGTGAGACTCTGGGAGGAATCGTACTCAGACCCAAGGGCATCACAAAACCTGTGTGAGACTCTGGGAGGAATCGTACTCAGACCCAAGGGCATCACAAAACCTGTGTGAGACTCTGGGAGGAATCGTACTCAGACCCAAATGGACATACAGTGTGGGTACCTGTTCTCCTGAAGGCTATATCAAAATTCAGAGGGGAAAAAATCAGCACAACCTAATATCCATGAAAAGTTTTGGTCAAAGCTAAACTCTGCCCCCTGACCCTTGACCTCCCCACCCTGGACACTGATTCGATGTGTGCTCCACAAGGGCGGCGCTCTCTTCTCTCCTCCTCACTCCTGCCCCCACAGGCACCCCAATGACTGCGCAGCGACACTTTCTTTGTCTTTTTTAAAAAGAATTTCTTTGTTTTTTGCTTTTTCTGAACTGAGAAGTCTTAACACTCGCGGAACTGTCTTTTACGTATGCGAGTGAGTGATGACGCACACATGTCGTTTGCACAAGCGAAATCTCAGTAGCTGCTATCTAGCTCTGACAGAAAAAGAGATGGAAAAAAAGTACAACTGAAACCGGATCGAAAGGCCTTATGGTTTCTGGCCGAAGATGAAAAGGAAGGTCTTCTGTTTCTCGTTTTTCTGGGTTTGTTTTTGGACAGAATGATCCAGTACAAAGTGAACCTGAATAAAACCCTGTGGCCTCTTTCCTGAACGAGGCCCAGGAATCCTGAAAAGCTCTTTGGCTCCACCATGACCCCTCCCACTGTTCCCACAGCCAATGGGAGGACGTCCCCGGCAGTGGCCCCTCCATGGGAGATAGTCGGGCAGGTCATGTGACTCTCTCAGACTTAGATCTGCTACTTCAGCCCTGCTGAACCCTCTCCTGGTTCATAGCTGTTGTCTGCACTGACTTTCTCAATGTTATCTGTGCTTTCCTCATACAGCAAAAAGACAAAGGGGGAATATGGAAAAACTAAAAATAAAAAAAATTAAATAAACACAACACACTTATACACACATGTGCACACACACACACACACACACACACACACACACACACACACACACACACACACACACACACACACACACACACGCACACACGCATAACATTTACCCATACATTCATTCACACACACTGAACAGTTACCTTTGCTTGTTGGCTCTCCTTTAAATTAAAACATATGATCATGAAAGGAACACCATATAGAAAAGGAATCTGTAAAGCAGAAATACTCACATTCAGAATTATTATTTCTTCTGCTCCACAATTTTCATTTTAGGACAACTTCTGCAACTTTTGCAACTTCTGTTTTGTATAAACAGTTCAAACTGCTGGGAGTGAGACTTTGAAGTGAAAACAGAAGACAACATCTGTTCGAGACTACAGGATTACACAATCACAAAGTTTAATTCACTCAAACCACCCACGCGCGCCTCCTCCCCCCGGCCCCTCCGTACCTCTTTACAGTTCATATCTGCCATTCCACGGTTGTGCAGCGGGTTAACTTTGCTGTGTCAGTATTTAGTAAGCAGCATCTATCTCTGTAAGACCTTCTTAGATGATCACCAACACATGCAAAACCAAAAAATGTGGAACTGCCCCAGAACCATAACTGCAAGATCTCCCTACAGGCTACGCTAGTTAGAGCCTGCTGTTTCTCTTGCAGATAGCTTGAACTATCTATCCCTTACAAACAACCCCAAAAAGAGGTTTGGCTGGATTTGAACTTTGTTCATGTCTCATTTCTTTATTTTTTGACTCATGTAATTATTCTCTCCTGTGTGGAAAAAAGAACATGCCAAATTTGTCAGGATTCTGGGGAATTATCTGTTCTGCCCTGTTTATGTACAATCCGGTGACGTCTGGCACTTTCAGTAAGAGGTGATTTTTGTGAGTGTGTTGGTGTGTGTGTGTGTGTGTGTGTGTGTGTATGTGTGGGTCTCTCTGCCCCAAACAACACATAGAAAACATACCATGCTAGCTGAATGTGACCAAACACATGGCCGGGAACAGAGCGTTCGGTGAGAGGTCCTGCCACGTGGCCGGGAGCAGAGCGTTCGGTGAGAGGTCCTGCCACATGGCCGGGAGCAGAGCGTTCGGTGAGAGGGTCTGCTGACCAAGCCCAGGGAGACCATTGTAGATTGTGTGTAACTTGCTTGTAATTTGTGTGTTTGATGGACACTGCTTAGTGGGAGCAATCTGATGGCTTTATTGCTTATGACCAGACTGCTTTGTTCCTTGGCATGGTCAGCTTTGCGCTGCGTAAACTGCCCCTCATCAGGTGTTCTCTGGTGCCCTTTGGGAGCGGACAGTGAACGGCCTCGTAGCTGTAGCCTATGAGGCCCTGTCGCCGTGGAGCAGGTGTGACAGAGCTGATCCTGGGAGAGGGAACAGAGTGGCAGTCTTATCACACTCCTCCATTTTTGTTTTCTGCACTTTTCTGGACTGCTCTTTTACTGTACCCTTCATGTCCTTCGTATCAATTTGACTTTCTCCGACACACATTTTCCCACATGGCCAAGAACGTATGACAATGACACTTTGAACTCTTTTGCCCTGGTAGCCAGTGATATCAAAGCAAGGTTAAGCCAAAGGCATGAATAATGCAGCACTCTGCACCATGGCCTCTTCTGATTGGCCAAATACTATCATGGCTGCAGGACCAATGACCAATGACCCAGCCTCTGCTTCAGCCCAAAATGTCCCCAGTGCAGTGCATTGTGGGAGTAACTTGATGAAAAAAAACCTATAGAGAAACACAGGCTATATAACTAGACGGGCTTTACTTTTTAAAACCTTCCATTCGATGCAGTAAATTATTTACAGACACATCTGTTCATTTCAGTGATGGAGAGGGAATGAATGCAGCGAACTCAATGCATCACCTGGCCTCTTCTCATTCCACAACAGTTTTTGTTGTCTTACCTGTCAAGGGATAGCTGTCCCTGGCCGGTGAAATGACCAGATGGTGCAGCCAATGTAACACTCCTTAAACAGACCCCACCAATCAGAGCCCACCAATGACTCCACCCCCAGGACTTGGGCTCCACCCTTGACTCCTCGCCCACTGCTTTTCCCATAATTCTCAGCACATTTTAATTCTTTTCTTATGTTGTTTTGTTTTTTATTTCTCTTTTTTTGCTGTAAAAAGTGTTTAAAATATTATTTGTATTATATGATGTTAGTACGGTAATGTTCTTTATTAAGGAAAAAGAAAAGATTTATTTTTGTTACTGGTCTGTTTCATAATTCTTTTTTAAATTGGTATTGTAAGATATCTATGCAAGAGCTGTTCAGTGGAGCATTTTTATTTAAGAATGTAATATGTGTAATAAATGGTAGAACCTGTTTGTCTTGCCACTGCATTTACTTTTCTGTGTTTATGATTGAAAGCAAATTACCGGCACTCGTTTATCACAGAGGGAGAATTATGTCACCAGGCGTTCTGTGCAACAAAAGACCCCTGAGCCTGTCCAATTCAGAAGGCTGGAGCTCATTATAGACCCTATCACTTTATATAACAATGAGCAATGGTGTCTGACAGCAGGTTTGTACATGCCGCACGAGGTTACTTCCACTATGCTGGGCTCCTTCGCATGGTCACAGTTTAAGGAATACTGCACCACAGCACAGATGCAGCCACTGACCAGTGATACTCCAGGGCTCACAAATGCAATGACCCAACCTCTACTTTTCTAGTGTGGCCACTGATTTATTTTATTAACTTTCTTAGCTAAAGCCTTTATTCAAAGTAATTTGCAACATAAGATTTTTAAAAATCTTTTTATCATTTGTTTGGCTGGATTTTTTTAGGTTAAGTATCTTTATTAATAGTACAACAGTAGAATCCCCACTGGGATTTGGGCCTGCAACCTCTCCAGTTACATGCACTACATTATATGGGATCAGGAGACCACAGTGTCTCAGTGCACAAGCTTAACCCTTCTACCACCTGCCAAATGACAGCATTTTCCCAGCACAGTCTGCAGCTCCAGTGAGCTAGCCAGCTCTTCCCAAGGGGTTATTAAAACCCCCCCTCTGCCAAAGCTGTACTGACTCTCTCTCTCCCTCTGTTCCTGTATGCTGACGAGCAGTTTTAAAATTCCCTGTATCACACACAGACACACTCAGTTACTCTCCTCTACAGTGCCCCTCCATCTCTCTCTCTCACTGTTTCTCTCTGCCTTTCTCTTTCTCTCTCTCTCTCCCTACCTCCCTATCCTTCTCAAATTCAAATTCAAAGTGATTTGTTTGCATTTGCATTTGTATAGCAAAAGCATGGCAAGGACCATGAGAAACATAAATAACACCAACATCACAACAATGTGAGAGCCTCTCTCTGCTTACTAGTTTTGCCTTGTCTAATGGAGTACCAAAGATAATCAAATAATTGGATCTCTGTTGAGGAACCAATAAGCTGAAAGTGAAGAGCCCTCTCCCAGCACATCAGCCCTGAGGAGGGTCTCAGACTAGAATGCACAAATTTTTGATTAAGACTCATAATTACAAATTGTCTTCTATTCTGATACAGCTCTGATGGTCTGAAGACTTCCATGTGGCTGAAAAAACATGTCTTTGCAGTTAAAAGATGTGTTTTTCTTTGTGCCAGAACATTGTTTATAGTATTATAGTTTTATATAAACTATTTATAAGGTTTTATATTAAATTAAATTAAATTAAATATAAGGGGGCAGCATGTAGTCTCGTGGCTAAGGTCCATGACTGGGACCCCTGAGGATGGTGGCTCAAGCCCCAGTTTAGCCACAGCAAGAACACCATTGCTGTTGGGCCCTTGAGCAAGGCCCCCAACCACACATTGCCCCCAGGGAGGATTCACCCCAGGCTAGCCTAATCAACTGTAAGTCACCTTGGATAAATGCATCTGCTAAATAACTGTAATGTAAATGTAAGGTCAAACTCGTGCTCAACTTATGTACATATATTTGTTTCTGTTGGAATAATAGAAAGTAATACTATAAAGTAATACTAAAATGCATTGAAAGATAGCTTTGAAGTAGGCTGCAAAATTAAGTGTTCAGGAGATTGACATCATTAAGCAGCAACCGTAGGAATTTGTACACAGTCCCTGAGAATGAGGCCGCTCTGCTGGCAGTGTGCTGGAGCTGTCAATGCATGGTCCGCGGGCCTGACGGACTGAGAGATGTAGGCAATGATTAACGCTTAAAATAATGCTTATTTTATGCTGGCGGTACGAGCCAGTCAGTGAATACTTAATAACCTTAACTTACTCATGAACTCCAGCTTAAAAAAAAAAAAAAAGAGAAAAAGGGATGACTTTGCCCACAGTGTGTTTTCAGTGATCTCTCTGGAGGACTTTGTCAGCGTCTTTACGGCCAGCGTGCCCTCCATCCATTTGTTCCGCAAACTCTCTCACTTCTCGCCAAGACGAGAGAGCAGAACAGAGCAGAGCAGATTGGGTAACGGTTATAACTCTGAAAGCCAGCGCAGGGATTCTTCTACCCCTGTACGTTTATTTGGTGTAATGGCTGTGAAGAATGTGATCATTAAAGCAATTTACCGCGTAGATTTGATTCATCTCCCTGTTTTATTTGGCTAAATCAATTACGGGTGAGAATTTAAGGGTGTGTTATTTTGAGAAAAATCTTTCTCTATGAGGTGGTATCTGAAGCTGATACCCTTATGTTTTTTAAAGCTTTTTTGAACCTGGTTTAACTACCCACTCCTCTCCACAAGCTACAATCTCAGAGAGAACAAGCATGTAGTATCTCTCTGTTAGCTACAAATTCCTTCACCCCTACAGTTCACGAGTTGAGTTTTCCCAGACACAAGTAATACACCACTTCATGTGCAATATGTTCAAGCAGACTGTGGATTCTCAACTCACCTGTAGGGGTCACTGGTGAGAAATGAGAATACATGCAAGCAGACTGTGGTCACCCAATTTACCAGTAGGGGTCACTGGTGAGCATCGCTGCTGAAAGACTCCCTCCCTCCCTGAACTACACTATGGCCATTAATGCCTTCTGCGAATGCCAGCTGCATTGAGCCCTGACACAGTCCAGATCCGACGCAAAGCAGTATGAGGCATTCAATCCAATACTGGTACAGTATGTTAACAGGACGAGCCACCAGTGAGCCTACACCAACACATTAATTTAAAGTTTCATGTCAGAGAGCCCATAGCCCCAACTGTATATCATCTTTGAGATACATAGACACATTATACAGTTACTAAACAAGTGAAGATGCAAATAAATAGAACAACCTGAAGATTAGAAAAAAACAGCAGTGCGTCTGTAAAAAATAAACAATACAGAGATCCGTGGACTTTTGAACTTCATAAATGCTGCTGACATAGACCAGCTGACTCCTCCCCTTCACTTTCTGGGGTAAACAGTTCATGTTATCATGTACTGAAGCTGTGGCATGTGTTGAACTATTCAAACAAGGGAAGTCTCCAGGGACAATATTTACTACAGGAAGGGAGGGTGGAATGTGGGGGGGTCAGTTTACCAAGATTAACAAACTAAAGGTTCCTTTACCCTTAGCTGGAGGGTAAATGAGGGAGATATGCTAGTGCAACACTCTCTCTCACACACACATCTATTCAAATATAGACGTGCATGTCCTTCAATCTGCATACATGGACATGCATGCATATGCGAACATGAATGTATGTACACAGATATGCACATAAGGGCATGTAGGACATGTATGCAAACACAAAGGCACATATTCATGCTGATTCGCGCTCAATCTTGGGCACATATAGGCCCAGATTAGACATTTTTTGCCCTGATCAGAAGCTGGGACTCTTCTTAAACCTCCACAGGAACACTGCACTGACAGACTGTACTCACACTTAAATGCTCAAAGCCATATTCTCTTTGCTACTATAACTGCTCTACTTTTCTACTCTCTCTGTCAAAGGCTTCATTGATGATAATACCAATCTATTAAAAAGGTACAGATTCCTTTTAAATAACAATTTTGCACATAATAAACAGTCCTGAACTTTCGGTGAATGGGTTTGAAGAGTAACTTGGCTCACTTATGACCCTTTTCCCATACGCAAACACCCACACACACACACACACACATGCACACATTCACCCATCATCTCTGAGCAAACAGGCTGAAACAGAAAAACATCAGGACTTGCCTTCCCTCACATCCTGAACTTCCTGTCCTGCACCAGATAGCTTAGAGGAAGTGGAAAAGGAAGTGTGCAGTAAAATCAGTGCTGTGTGTTTCCCATCTGTTTCCCCCTCTCTTCATGCCTGGTTACTCTTCAACCCAAGAGAACAACCCTCGCAACACTATTGCGCAACACAGAAATCCTACAGGGGGCAGTGTTGTTGTACCCTTGAGTGAGATACTTATCCTTAATGTTTTAAAATAAATATCCATCTTTATAAATTATTGTATTTTTTTAACAAATTGGAACATGTGTGGGCTGTCTAAATAAGAGTTTAGTTAATCAAATAGATAATAATCATTTTAAAGTAATAATAATAAGAAGACTGATATTTATTGGTAAGTATATGAATATTATTTTGTTAGTTTTGTTGCAACTGGTGGGAGTTGATATTTTTTAAGCACCATCACTCAAGGAATTGAATATTGCTAAAAACTTTGACAGAGGTGATAGAGCAACAGATGCTGGTTCCAGTCACTTACGCATCAGTGTCAGCTTGCATTCATGGAAATCCAGGAATCCTATCATATGTGAAATAGTAATGAAATCTGGCAGACACCAGGCATTCATTGTAAGTGTCTTATATACCTCTGTCACTGCAGCCTTGATTTCAGCTTCCATTTCTTTCACACTGTGGCTGCACACTGTATTATTCAAACCAGCAACACTGCCTCCCTTACTGCATGCAAGCCTAGATTTCTTTTCAATATCTACACTGATTCCTCAGTTTTTCCTTGGGGTGTGAAGCAGAGCAGATGGGAGAGGAGGTGTGTGTGGGCGAACACGTTGTGGGGGGCGGGCGAGGGTGATGGGGGGGTGGGGGTGGGAGGGGAGCAGGTGTCAGCCAGTCAGAGACAGAGAAGGCAGAACTGACAGCAGGACCTGGGCTTCATAACGTGGGGGTGGGTGTTTGTGTATAACCTGACAGATGCCTTGTGATTCAAATTACCTGTGATGAGTTTGTTTATGTGTAGGTACTTCACTGCACTGGAAGCTCTCGTTCTGCCCCTCTCAGTGGGTATTTCCTGGTTTCTCATTATCTCTGTCCTGTCTCTTTGTCAATATCATTTTCTATCCCTCTTTGCATGAAAACACACCTTGTCCCAGTGCATAAAAATACCGTATGCTGGTTGTATCCTGCTGAAATGAAAGCTGGGTAATGGAGAGTCAGAAATGCATGCAGAGGCATTATCTTTCGATTTCACTGCGCTCTGCAAGACCACCGCTCCCTGCTCAAGGGCACTGAGCGCTGATAACATGTGGTGCTGAAGCTGAACTGCCCTCACTGAACCAAACACATGAGTCTTTGCATATGAAGTGGATGTTTGCTGATGGAAGAGCTTAAACTGCCATTTTATAGGACTACATCATTTGAATTGAATACAACTGATTTGGGGTTAGACCACATTATTTACCTGTTTACACTTATCCAATGTAGCATTTGACTTTCAATAAATGATCTATTAAGTCCTTGAAACATATTGGTTTATATGGCTGGCTATTTTAATGCTGCAATCCAAGTTCCTTTGTCTAGGGTGCAATGACAGAATCCCCACTGAGATTTGGGCCTGCAACCTCTCCAGTTACAAGCACTACATTATATGGGATCAGGAGACCACAGTGTCTCAGTGCACAAGCTTAACCCTTCTACCACCTGCCAAATGACAGCATTTTCCCAGCACGGTCTGCAGCTCCAGTGAGCTAGCCAGCTCTTCCCAAGGGGTTATTAAAACCCCCCCTCTGCCAAAGCTGTACTGACTCTCTCTCTCTCTGTCTCTATATGCTGACCTGTGTCATTTTTATCTTTCTCTGTATCACACATGGAAGCACTCTGCAAATACACCCTACACGCTACCTATCCTTTTCGTTCTCTCCCCCCACACCCCCCACACCCCCTCCCACACCCCCCTGCCTCTCTGTCTGTCTGTTTGAGACTCCCTTGTTATCCTCCTCTGCCCCCCTCCTGGCCCAGAGAGGTGGGACAGGTGGACAGGTGGACAGGTGGAGCCCCTCTCCCCCTCCCCAGGCTGGGGCATGCTGGGTCTCAGACAGACAGACAGACACTGCCCCCTGCCCCTCCTGATCCAACAGATGGCCAGGGCACCTGTCTGGAGTCCTGTTTGATTTCACCGGAGGAGGAAGGGAAGTATCATTCCATTTGGGATCATTTTAAATTGCACCAAATCTCTGTGTCTGTCACACGCAGTGGACTACAGATCTGTGGAGAAAATATTGAAAGAAGGTAGCTGATTGGATGTTTAATTTTTTATCCAATCAATGCTTTAGCATGATTCCTCCTTCATGAGGATATATGAGGAGGAGGTGGGGGGGGGGAGGTGATCTCTGACGCAACTGCTTCTATTCCTGGAACCTGAAATATGCCTGTCTGACGCGCACACACACACACACACACACACACACTCGTTAGCGCACCCTCGTTATCCGTAAGGGGAGAGAGTCCCGCTGTGATAATGGCTGTTTACCTCTGTACCTGATGTCTGTGCTATCTGGGGGGCTCTGGGGTGACTCAGGAAAAGCCTGTTGATGGAGCCTCAGAGATCATGTTTACCTCAGAGATGCCACTAACGGCAGAGCAGTTTAGTCAAAGCACGCCGTTACCACAGCAACATTACGCCAATGCCACAGACCTGCTTCCCGGTCAGGTGAGGAGCTCTTCAGCCTAACGCGGCACATTGCTAAAGCAGTCACAGCACCCCACTTCGCTTTGACATCATGATAGTACTTGCTTAAAAAGCATCCTCAGGTCTGTAAATTAAGTTTGGGGAAATGGCACAATTTTTTTTTTGTCCAAAAAAAAATGAAATCATTAAAGAGTCATAGTAGGGACATTGTAGCCACTGCAGATCTGGAGCCAGGACCAAAACTGTACAGTTCATTTCCCCCTCTCCCAAAGGTTCCATAAACCAAGGGTAAAAGAGTCCTCAGAAAAATAGGAAATACATGTTAATATTTCCATGTAGAATTAATGGCTTTATTATTTAATATTAGATCAAAAATAGTTTGTGTTTATATGTGCAAGACTTTAATATCATAATTGTATTTTTTAATTATTTATGTCGTAGTAAATAGATTTATGCGCTCTACTGATCCAAAATACATGACAACACAAAGCGTGCAAGCTTTCATGTACCAGTGTGCTCAATAGCCAGGAAAATGTAACCTGTAATGGGTAGCAGATGTCAGAAAGGATAGCATTGAGATAGGGGTCCTCATTATAGGCTAGGCTAAGATGATAAAGTTGGGGAGACACTCTGCGGTTACCCTGCTCCACCAGCTCCCACTGGGCCTGGAGGATGGAGAGAGAGAGAGAGAGAGAGAGAGAGAGAGAGAGAGAGAGAGAGACAGAGAGCACTAGATGAAAGGGCACCTTCAGGAGCTGTTCTAATGCACAGTCAGGTCCAGCCATAAACTCTAACGGCCACTGAAAACCTGTCTCTCTGCGTGGTGTTCAAACACATGCCCTGTGCAATCATTGTCTCTGCTTTGTTTTGATAGGCCCAAGATGCTGCCATGACCGCACATTTCTTCCTGGTGTGAAATTACAGATAAGCATTTTAGCTGGTGAGGCAAAATCGTAGCTGATTTTGTTAAGCTTCCATTGTTAAGTTTTGATTTTGAGAGGCAAAAACACCTATATAAATAATTCTGTTTGCGATGGGTTTGAATCAATGTTCTCTGGTCCAAAAATAAATTCAGTGCATTTTCAGAGTCATACCAATCATTCCAAACACCCAGCAATCTTTGGGAAAAACATAGATTTGTGTTATTTTGTTGATATATTATTTCTGTCTTGAAATAAATAATGTACAAAATGAGGTATGGATTTCCCATTAAACAAGTATTTTCTTGTTATAACTGTTTTAATGTACGCCACTCAAAAAATGTAATTAAATATTTTCTTGAAAAAAAGAAGCAACTTTATAATAAAACAAAATCCTTGATCTTTATTTTGTGAGAAAAATGGTAGTCACCAAGAAAGATGTCTCTTTTAATAAGAAACAGCCTGAGAAAAATGAACCTTCTAATTTTAAGATAAATAGCCTTGAAAAGAGGACATTTTTCTCTTTGCAGAATGTTATTTTTCACAACATGCCAGCGTGCCGTTTCTCGCCGTCCTGAAGGTCACCATCTTTTAAGGGCCTGTATTTCATTGTTGACTCTAATGAATTCCTTTGTGTCCAGCACCGAGTAGGAATGGGTTTAAATATTCCCAGTTATTGGGAATGTGTCAGGCAGCCCCTGATGATAAGCGATAATTAGAAGCTCATCATGGCTGTGTTTTGCCACACTGTGTGCTGTCTTCACTGGACTCTCATTACGCATATCCAAACCACCTGCCATCACCATGGCACCCCTTTTGCTCCACCCACTTCTGCTTGCACTCATCTAATTTTCTCTGACCCTGGAAACCATCAGCATCCTTACCATTGGTTCAGATGCTCTGACCAAAATCAAGCATATCATTGTTAGGGCTTTTGTCCTTATGATCATGTGACTTACGCTTATTTACATAGCTTGACTATGGAACAGGAATACCATTGTACTGACACATGAGGGCAAAGCCTGTGTTTTAACTGCATGGGAAATTTGTTTGCACAATATAATAAATGGATTTCAGTCTTACAATGTGAAGGACATAAAAAAAATAATTTTTCATGATTCCTCTGTGACTCAAATCGTTCTAAATGGAGCTAGCTGATGATTGGCAGGTACCAGACAGTTTAGAAGCTGTGAAATGCTGCGGAATGACCTTTAACCCCTGTTTATGTGTGACACCAGGCTCATGGCCTGCATTGTTGTACCTTTACACTTACAATCTCAGAAAATCTGGGAGGTAGATGTATGGCTACGCGCCCAGAGCAGATGGGTGAAGATATCAGTCCTGCTTTGTGTTGAAGCAGCCGCTGAGAGCGAAGACCTCTCTCATTTTGAATAAGGAAAAACTTCAGTCCTCTGTCAGTTCAAATTTCCGTCGCAGTGAAGGCCCATCTGCCTCTAATAGAGCAACTGGTGAGTATGCACACACACACACACGCACACACGCACGCACGCACACACACACACACACACACACACACTTTCCTAAAAGGTGTGTACAGCTTTTTATGAGAAGAGAAAAAAACAGTTTTCAAACATACCATTATCTCTGAACACGCGCATCCAATCAGACCTTGAAATTATTTTCATTTCCTCTGGGAAAAACACATTTGGGAATTACACCCAGATATAACGTTTGGCTTGGATTAATGCACGTTCCCAGTGTGGGGCAAACGGTCATGCTGTTTTTCGAGAGACCATTTTGATTAAAATTGGAAATGTAAATTCAGACAGTGCGGTGTGGTTAAGCTTTGATGTGTTTTTTTTTCCAGGAGCACCTCAGGTGTATTTTAATGATTGAAGCGAAATGCAGCGGTGCGAAATGGCTCCTTGCCGACAGAAGGACAGGGGTGTGGAGCCGGAGCCAGTGTGAGCGCATTCACTGAGGGAGCCGCGCAACGGGGAGTCTCACCGAGCCTCCGCGACCCTCTCTCCTACTGCGGGGAGCCTTGTCAAGGTCAATCACTGAGCTACACACACGCGCTCATGCTCACGCATGCACACTCACACTCACACGCGTGCACAGGCACACAAACACACACTCACACGCACGTAGTCTCCCACATACACACAGTTTCATACTCTCATGAACACAAACGCACAATTTTGCCTAAATACAAAACACACATCCTCACACGCAATCATACATGCACACACACATCAGCACATGCATATGCACAGACACACTTGAATGCATGCTCTCATACATGTCATATATACATATGTGCAAGCACACACACTCATGAACACATGTGTGTACATACACAAAACTCATTCTCATGCATGCACATACACAAACACATATATACATGCATTCCCATGTAACTCCACACACGCAAACATATACATAGGAGTGCACACACAAACACACACACACACACTTGTGAACTCCCAAACTGACACACATATGCACCCTCCCACACATTCATATACACATACACACATTAATAAGTAGAGCAGGGAGCAGGTGTAGTTGAAATAGCTTCTCGGTAGTGAATTTATCTATACAGACAAAATAATAACTCTAGGTGATAAATCATTCAAGGATTAAAATGACTGTAAAATGACTCATAACACAGTGGAGCAGATTATTCATGTGTGTTAAAATGTTTTTTTACATAAATTTTGTTCAAAAGAAAGAACATAAACTTAAGTGTTCAAAAAACAGGTATGTTTTCGTTGTGACTCTATGCATGTGTGTCTGTATGTGATTAAGCATGCATGTTAATATGTGCGTGTGTTTGCATTTAATAGTATTTGCATGCAAGGATGCAGGCATGTGTGAGCCTGTGTATATTGAGTCCTGCAAAGGTTTTCTGACACATTGGTCAAAATTGTCTTTTCCCCCTTGGGTTTCCACAAGCTATAAATCCACGACTGTCCATTAAACCAACAGGGCAAATTCCCCATACAACGCGGTTCATGTCACAATAAAATGCGGTTTTTATGGGTTGTGGCAGGAAAGCGCTATTAAATAGATAAAACATATGAAACGGCCACCTGGAGGACTGTAAAAAAAGAATTGCCTCTATAACCCACAAACACCCGGAGCAGCGAACCTGTCTAGGTACGCGAGCAGGTTCGACAACCAACCTCGCGCACTTCGTGAAAATGATGGGCTGCTGCCTCCCTCTGGACATGGATTACATACTCATTTCCTATTACTTCAGGACAAGAGAAGGCTCCTGGCTTAATGCTGCCCCCTTATGG
Source organism: Albula goreensis (assembly GCA_022829145.1). Classification (NCBI taxonomy): domain Eukaryota; kingdom Metazoa; phylum Chordata; class Actinopteri; order Albuliformes; family Albulidae; genus Albula; species Albula goreensis. The sequence goes on from CM040745.1 coordinate 31,111,815, forward strand.
CCACAGTCTGTTTCCATCCTTGCGTGATTTTGCGTCTGGATGGAACGAAACTATACCCCTCATAACGCGATTATATACAGATTTTGATTCATTCCAATGGAATTTATCTATTCAAATTATGCATGCGTTAATATTTGTCATTTCACTGTTACTGCTGTAAAATAATATCTCAATTACATTTCATTCCAGTTATATTTGTTGCTTGTATTTTAAAAAAGGCCTCAGTAACTATACTTTTTCCGACTGCCTAAGTGCTGGGACTCAATATCATATTTGCAGTTAGCCTATTCCAGCTGGTAATGAATAGACTGTAACTGTCTATACCAGCCTGTACAGCCCATACTATGTTTGTAAATGAGTCACATCCATACACAGATTCATGCTACTGCTCTGCAGCTCATTTAAACATCCTGAAAATGTTGCATTTGCTAATCCAGTCTTGGAGAGAATTAAGGCCTATTTAAGCAAAACCAAAATGATTGCAGCAAATTACCCTGATTGTATGACTATTCAGAAAGAGATGCAAATTTCCCAGCATGAACTGTTGATTGATGATGCTACACACAGATATGGTATTTAACATAAATTATTGATGAGGAAAGGAAAGCTTCACATTCCTCTTCCTGATGAGAGAGGTAGCCAAGGAACTGCTGCTGTCTGAATTACATTTAAACCTTTGCAAGAATAGAGAGTGATGTTTTCTCTTCATTCATACTTCATGTTTCATTTGCCTGTGCTTTGTCAGACTGGGTTGAGTTCCTTCAGTTTGACACTGAGTAAACAGTTTATTTTTGCTTGACTGGCTTGGGAACTAGGACAACGAGCTGTTGTATCTGGGATTTATTTGCATTCTGTTTCTACATGATTGACAGCTGAAATGTATTCAGTAGAAATGATCTGACTCACTTCAGGTAAATCTGACTTACAGCACGGTAGGCTATGGGAAATGCTTGTGACAGGAAAATGAAGCTGAAACCAAACAAATGGGTGGAGCAACTATCATATGCTTTCAGAGCAAACCTCACTCTTTTCAATGATTTCGAAGTTTGCCTGACTCTGCAAGTCTGTAGATAAATCAAGAACCTATCCAGCAACCCTCAGCAAAGATGCAGAACTTTGATCAATATACCCCAAAGCCACAACTTTTCAGCATCAGATTATTATTTATTTTACAGTGATTTTTGTAATTACCGTACCCTGACACTTGCTTGGTGGAGGTGGTGCTGCTGTTATAGCTGAATTAGCAGCTTTTTGATATAGTTTGCGGTTTGCGAGACTTCAATACTATGGATGAGATGGCCGATCGATGGAGCGTCGCCAAAACAGCTGTCCAAGGTTGGGACTGTCTGAAGAAGAGTCTCTGAAGGATTTGTTGCAGAGAGTAGGATTTAATTGCTATTGATCGTTTCAAGGTTTCATTCCTCACAGATAAAATGTTGCTGTTTGGTTTTGTTGATGGATTTCTTGTACATCGCTCATACTGTACAGAGGAAAATTCTGAGATCTCAATGCTGAGGAAAGACTGTGCCAGTACAATGATAACGAGGGTCATTGTGAAAGAAACAGGCCAGGCAGAGCGATAGGTTAACCCTAGACTCTTGGGCGGTGGTGCTTTTAATGGGGTACAGTTAGTGCGAGTGTGAGGGAATGGATTCTTATTTTCTGGGCCCTTCAGAGCAGAGTTGGGTAACTGTGATCCAAGAGGGCTGGTGTATAATCAGTTTTCCTTTGTTTCTGCCAATTTCCCTGGTTTAATTAGCTAAATACATGTGTTCATCAGCTTTTGTAAAACACATGCCAGGAATACACTGTTGCCCTGTCTCTGTGGTATTTAGTTTATAGGATAGTGGTCATGCCTTGTGCCAGTGGCTTGCAGTCGATGGTTAGCACTGAAAATGCAACTTTCCATTGGCTGTCTCTGATTTTAAATGCTTTTAAGTGCAGTCTCCAGTTTCTCTTTTGACTAGTTCATGACCAGCCATCAAATCTGGTGTTCTGAGAGTTCTCTCTTTGTGGACTCACAAATTTGAATTGGCTGCTCATTTTTATATATACTGAACATTTCAATATATTGTATTAATGTATTTCTATAATGTTATTCTCAGGATTTAAACTTCGGTAACAAGTTGAACAATCTGTGTACTCGTGCTTCAATCATTCTGCTACAAGGAGAGCTCTTTTTTCTAGCTGCCCCTCTATGTTGTTATTCGAGTTCAGCGCGTGAATATTCCGTGTTTTTCCGTCAATTCTCGGGTGGAGCTCGGTCAAATCCGTAGAGCTTTCGACATGTTCCGGATGACACTCGGCCATACTCGATGGTGCCGCTCAGTAGATTTTCGTCTCTCTCGTTCTCCGTGTTGTTGTTCTCGGTGACGCGACGGAGGTGTAGCCTGACGCGGTCTCTTACGTGTCGGCCTGAATAAAAGTGGAGCTCCGAGGGCCCGGGAGTGACGGAGGGAGTCTGTATCGGTAAGGGAAAGCAAGTGTCCGGGGCGAAAGGGAGACAGGGCAGGTCCCGATGAGGGAGCGAATGTTGTTGTATTCGGCCCGGACGAAACAAAGAGATCATGGCGGCTGTGGGCTCGTTGCAGGCAGTCTGGCTGGGAGGGGAGGTAGAGTTGGAAATAGGGAGCGGTGACCGCGACCCACGAGGGAAACGCAGCGTGTTTGCACAGCCTACTCTGTGATGCAAGCTATCTAATAAAGGTCTCTTCTCCGTGTGATCGAGCGTCATAACACAGATGCAGACGTGTGTGCAGATGTCTGTCTTTGCGTTCCCCATCTTGGTTCTCTGCGCAACCCATGCATTGGAAAGCTACCAGGAATAATCACACAGGACGGACTCAATAGCGTGTAGTTTATTTAGCCATTGATGAAAAAAATACAACGTTTAAACAGGGTAGATAATAAGGTCTGTTTTAATGATTGACGTGGGATCATCTGTCAGACATTGGTTACACAGCTAGCCGTCTACTAGCTTGGTACATTTGAGTTTATTTGGGGCCAGCCTGTCGGGTAATAGTTGGAACAAGTTTGGAAGCGAGTAGCGAGCAAGCTAACTGCTATAATAATCTTAGAATTTTGGTTAACAATCTCTTGTACCTAAAGCAACCTATTTGGGCTACATATTCAAGCCTTATTTGAGTGGGCTGTATTTCCACACTGAACATGCAGAAGTCTGCAGGCTGGATTCAAATATTCTTTTTTGGAGCGAAAAAGGCGGCAACTTCCGTAGTGTGCAAATAAGTGCATACCTTCCACTGATTGAAGGGGGCGAGGTGGTAACCAGCTGGAGTTCTGGTTTCTGTGAATAGGGCTATATTCAACCACCCATGTCACTTGTACCTGTGGTGAGCTGGCTGTAGCAAGTGTTCCCTTTTAACCATTTTAATCAATTAATCGTCTGCTGGAGAGCGTTATAAAAAGGAAGGGGGGTCTTGCTTATGTTGAGCGAAATTTGCAGTTACCGAGCCAATAGTTAAATGCAAGCAGCTTAGCTAACCAAAAAAGTGCGTCATCCCGAATGATTGAAGTAATACTACAGTTTGGGCGGTCAATCACAAATTGGCAGTTTATTAAATATCGTCTGATGTCCTGGTGCCTTGTGGGAATACGTAGAAGCCTTGTGTAGAGTATTTATGATGGGGTAAACTGAAATCCGAATGAGCCGTCCTAAGTCTGTTTGAAGTGGTACTGTTTAAAATGCCCTGTTATTTTTGCAAGTGAGGTCAAAATGGAACCATAGTGACTTTTATATGAGATTGCATGTCATAGCAATACTGTAAAGGTGTTCAGTGTTGAGTCAACGTTTTGCATGCTGTACTTAATGTAATACAGTGTAAAACATTGTCCTTGTACTACAAATGTGTGCTCTACTGGATGCAATGTCATCATTCATTAACTTGCAACGGAGAGTGAACTTGTTACTGAGAACAGGTTCTAAAGGAGCCTCTGGCTTCTCTGTAGATTACAGCTAGGGTTTCCACATGTAATAGCCAACACATCCCCTTTTATCACTTATGTGTCATGCAGCCAGTTCTCAAACAACTCCATATCCCTGCATGCCATCTGCAAAGTACAGTGGTTCCAGTTTGCAGGCCAGGGTTAGACTGGTGGTGTGCCAGTAGTGCATAACATGCAACATTGCCTTTACACAAACCTGCAGAGCTGAAGGCTCTTGAGGATAGTTTGACATTGCAGCATGGACAATGCATTTCTGCAGCAAAAACATGCTGCATGGATGGTTTACTTAAGTGCAAAAATGAAGGTATGTCACAAGCAGGAAAGAGGTCACCTGAGCTTTCCACGGATCTGTTCTTCCTGGTCTCTCTGCAGGGGGTTAGTGTGGGTTTCTAGGATAGGAGGGTATGAATGGTCATAGTACAGGGATTGGCTGATACAGTGCTGGATGTAATGTATTTCACTGCATGAGATGGGTCATCTCCTAGAGGAGAATGCTGTATGCATGCATGCCTGTTCTTGTATGAATTTGCAGTTCACAGAATTTAAGGAGTGAGCAACACCCCTGCTGTTCAGAAATGTGTCTCTGAGGTATTTCCTTTGAGCTTTCACTGTGGAGCCAAAATGGACGCCAACTTTATTCAACCTGTGCAGCAGCTTCCTGTGGTTCCTTTTCATTCACAATCTGCACAGATCCGAAATGGGTGCACTTTGCCAAGAGGCATCCATTTTCCCAGCCTGTCTGCATGAGGCTGTAAGTCTGCATGCCTGTACAGCATAGCTTTGTATCTTGCATGTGAGGGACCTGAGTTCAGATTTTCTGTTCCTCCCACACTTATTAAACTGTGTTATGGCTCTTAGGGCTAGCTGTAAGGTGGTGAAAGATTGGCTGCTTTTGTAGGAAATGTTCAGGTTGTCACACTCTGAAGAAACATGAATCGGGCCTTGAAGTAGAAACCAGATGTGGCAGATCTTTTTGAATCATCACTGTGCACTTTCCCAAAGCTATACCTCCACAGGGAGAGTGTTCAACACTCAACCCCCATACAGAGCCATTGTGTTCAACAACTTAAATTTGTGTACAGAGTGAGTGTTCAGCACCTTCAGGCATGTTTAAGCTCCCCTCCATGGTATAGCAGAAAGTAGTGTTGGCCAGAGGGTGCAGTCTGTTGAGTGCATGCCTGGTTATTGTGGAGTGGCCTACGAAAGCATTTTTACAGTAGCACCAGCTGTTTGGCATGGCTCCAGAAACGGTTAGGCATGGCTAACGGATTGGCACGTAATTAGAGGGCTGTTTATGTAAGAGCGGGCTGAGGTGCTGGAGGAGCCGCCCGTGTTGAGACGTGCTGGTAAACCTTAAAAAAATGCTTATGCTTAAACTATAAACCACTCAGGCCTAATGGCTATCTCCTCACATCAGCATAGAGTTCAGACTGTTTAGAGGACAGTTCAACAACAGGAAGACAGAAGAGCATTTAGAATGGCTTTTGTGGTTGGGAAATTCAGCACTGGCCCATTTCAGCTGTAAAGCAATGTTTGCCCATAGGCACTGGTGCTTTCACCTATAACCAGATCTGCCCTCTCCCCTTGGTATTTATAACCATTCTCAAGTGATATTTTTACACATTATCCATCAAGCTGGATCTTTTGCTGAAGGGGTTCAGCACAATGGCAGTGTCATACCTGGGAATTGAACCTGTGACCATTGAGTTACAAGCCCAACTCCCTAAAACTTAGCTATAGTACAGTGCTGCCCATACGGATTCAGCAGTTTCATAACCATATTCATTATTAAGTAACCCCGTAGTCACTGCTGGTGGCTCATCCTGTTAAGGTACTGTTCCTGTGTGTGGATGGGCTGCATGTTCTGGTATTATAATCCCAGCGCTGCCAGCTCCACAGGATGACACGTCATTGGCTGTAGTTTCGCCCATGGAGAGCGGCATTTGTTTCTGTCTCATTGCCCACCAGCTTATCCCCACAGTCTGTATGCATAAGTTGCACACAAAGTGTCTTCCTGCAGCCCGTGTCTGAAAGCTCCACCCATGAACCACTATGAAAAAAGGAACAGTAGCTGACAGCATGTGCTTCTGAGGGGGCGTGTCTGTCTGCACTCTCACAGAGGACAGCCAAGGTTACAGTGTCAAGCCTCGCTTATGAATATGAATGAGCATATAAAAATCAGGATTGAAAGAGGAAATAAATAAACCTGTTAAGATGCTTGTTGTGTTTCACTTTTGTTTGAATCATACACCATAACTTTCATGCTTACCTTGAGCAAGACTTACGATGACATAGAAACATTAGTGTCAGTATGTTTGATCTACAGCAAGTAGAATCTTCTTGGGTGACACCTTAAATCACATCGTAACCCCCAGTATCTTTCTTCTTACAGATATTAAAATGTGTATGGGTCGCCTTAGATTTTTCAAGGACACAAATGAGTGAAATTCAGTTTTTAAAGGTATTGTCAAAGAGCATATTTTCATGAACACAGCACTTGTCGCAATGTCAGATAATACAGAACTAATGTATCCATGATTCTGTAATTACAGAAAGAGTCAGTGGTATTTGTCTATGACAGGTGTCCTACTGATTATGTGATTAACACATCCTGGGTAACATTATGGTGACTAATATGAGTTTTTTTTACTGTACTGAATACACAAGTGATCTAAATCTGTTGCAGGTTGTATGTTTTCCTATTTGGATGTAGACAGGCCCTGATGAACTGACAGTGCCACTGCTGTGAGGTGCGTGGGGCGTGTTGGGAAAGTTTGTCAGCAGTGAGTTATTTTTGAGGCGTTGATCCTTAGCCTGAGGGTGGGTGTTTCAGATTGGCCTTAGGATGATAAAATGTTGGACCTCAGATCCATGGAGTGGAAGAATGTGCAGTGGTGGCTGTGTGCTTTTTCTATGACCCCCATACAAGCGAGTTGATCCAATGAGTCAGAGTTAGGCTAAGTGTGGGAAGCACCCCCCCCACCCGAATTTATTGCAGATTGGTGGTTGACACATCAGTACGCCCCCCCAGCCTCCCACCTTCCTTCCAGCAGTGTGTACAGATATGGTGTGTCATGTCAGGGAGCTCTGATGTTGTGGTCAAGGTTTCCATGGTAATGCCATTGGCGCTATGTGTCAAAAGCAAAGAGGAAGCCACTTCTTAGTGCTCAAAGACTTCAGGGGGAGAGGAAACTGACAGTCACTTGTGCACCACTCAGAAATAAAAAAAACACAGTGATTTGGGTTGCACTCGCTTTTGGGTGTGATCCAGGCAGTTTTGATGCATACCTGAATGCGGATCTAAGCCAAGACACTGTGTGTTCTGAGCTGGTCTGTAAAGGCAGGAGAAATACACATTTTCCAGCTGAAATCAATTGGACTTCCATGCGCCGCAGTGCTAAGGTTGTTCTCTCTGCTTTCATTGCTTATTCACCATTCCAGCAGCTTGCATTACCTTCCCCCCTCCGTGTGTCCCCAGTGAACTCGATGACCATGGAATCAGCCGCAGAGTCACAGCAGGGTGCAGACACTGCTGTCTCTGAGACTGACAGCCAGCAGATCACCCAGGCGCAGATTGCCAGCCTGGCCCAGGTAAGACCATAACACATCCAGGATCAGCTTACCAAACCGCCTCACCAATTACTGTCAGTATGATTTGATAAGCACCGACTGATCCAGGATCAGCTTAGACAGCCCCCTTTGCCTGCTCTCCCACAGTTATGATTCAGTATGCTCAGACTGATCCAGAGTCAGCCCCCTTTGTTGCTGAAGTGAGGGATTAGAGGTGTAGCTTGTGATTCACGGTCTTGCATTTTTTTGACATAAAGCCAAGTTCACAGCTTGGTTATTACTGATGACAGGAAATGTAATTGCTAATTTTATGCTTCAGCAGTCACATATTCCTTGCTGAATATTTAAGTTATTCATCCTTTTTTATGTTTTCATTTCACGGGACTCCGGTGAGGGACATGTTATCTCAGTAATACAGTTGTCTGGGCGCAACCTGGAGTTCCAGCTTTTAATTAAAACCATTAATTAAATCTTTGTTTTAAGGGAACAGTAATTAAAATATGTGCATGATGTCACTCACTGAAAGACGGTCGTACTGCGAGCAGCACACGGTCTGGTCTGGAACCTGTTGCCTGAGGGGATAGTGCGTGCTGTGCTAAAGAGGTTAAAATGGAGACTGCATCTTGTTTGAGTCACACCATACATGGAGGAGCATGAGGGAGAGAGGGGCCATGCTCTAACCCCGCCTCCCCACCCCAGTGTAAACTGCGCCTCAAACCACTAACCTGCCCTGAATTGGGGTGTGCAGTGCCATATCAAATAGTTCAGTGCACAGGAGAGTTTGCAGCACACACTGTGGGGTGAGATAAAGGCTATACCTGTACCTACAATTCAGTTGCACAAGCTTGGCGAAGTGGCCTGCTCTCTCTGTGTGTGTGTGTGTGTGTGTGTGTGTGTGTGTGTGTGTGTGTGTGTGTGTGTGTGTGTGTGTGTGTGTGTGTGTGTGTGTGCACGTGTGACTGTACATGCATCCATGTGCAGCATCTGTAGTAAAGAATGTTGCTCCTCATTCTCAAGCCTCGCTTTACTCTTCCACTCCACACGACCTTTCCCTACGATCCCCACCCAATTAGAAGAAAAGGTATAACCCCTAATGAAATATGTTATATTCCTTTTTTGTTTCTTTCAAAGTGTCAGTGAGCCCTTATCTTACCCCTTTATCCCTTTCATTTTTAAGATTGAATGTTACCTATTTCATAGTGAGGTAGTAAAATAGTAAAATTCCTCGCTGTATGGGGTTTTTGTTGGGGGGACAAAGTAGAGAGCAATGTAATAGGCTGAGTTTTCTGTTAGATACAGCTTATAGTTTGTGAGCAAGCTTTCCCAAAGCGAAACCAGAGCTACAGAAAAGATGCTCTACCTCTTTGCAACCCTGCTGTATGCCCCAGCCGGCTCTCCCATGCTCATGTACAGGGTTCTACCGACTGTGTTCCTGTGTGACAGGTTTCCATGGCAGCCGCACATGCTACCTCGGCCGGCCCCACGGTCACTCTGGTGCAGCTGCCCAACGGCCAGACGGTGCAGGTGCACGGGGTCATCCAGGCCGCCCAGCCGTCGGTCATACAGTCCCCACAGGTGCAGACTGTCCAGGTGAGCTCACACCATGACCCCCATTCCGGCCTGCCGCAACAAGACTATGTGGCTCTGAGCAAGGCTGGTGGTGAAAAGTAAATAATGTAACCATATATTGGTCAGTGCTTTAAAGCCCTGTTTCTTTGAATTTAGTCTTTGAGTGATGCTGTATTGATAATGGTCCATACAGCACAACAGTGGATATAGTTGGGGGGTTGTCACCTCATATGGCAGATATTCTCCTGTCCATCCATGCTTCTGATCCATGCTACACTTCCAGATCTCCACGATCGCGGAGAGTGAGGACTCTCAGGAGTCGGTGGACAGTGTGACGGACTCTCAGAAGCGCAGGGAGATCCTGTCCAGACGACCCTCCTACAGGTGCGCGCAGAGAGGGGAGGGCAGCAGCCAGCTGGCACCGTGGTGTCACACTCAGTATGAGGGGATATTACTGTGTGTGCGCGTGTGTGTGTGTGCGTGAGAGTTAGTGGGGGACTGTTCTGGATTCTGTCAACACACCTCCTTTACATTAGCCCCAATTAAACACAAGTGCTAGTTCCAAAATCACTATATTTTTAGCCATTAGCCATTTTTACACCATGTGTGTAAAAAAAAAAAAAAATCACACTTCCATTTTTTTTGTATGTCTGAGTTAAGGGGGAATGCTAATTGTGTCCAGGCCTGAAGATTTCCAGAGTGTGTGTTATTCTGCGTGATGAGGATTTTAGATTGTGGGTGTGCAGAGTGTGTGTGAGGAGAGATTTCAGGCTGTGTCTTTCGTGTATCTGCGCCTTGAGTAAAGGCTGCCTATGGGATGTGGGTGTGCGTGACATCATGCTGTTTTCATGACAGCCGGTCCCCTATGCTCTCCCCTCCGCAGGAAGATCCTGAACGACCTATCGTCAGACGCCCCGGGGGTCCCACGCATCGAGGAAGAGAAGTCAGAGGAAGACTCCGCCCCCGCCATCACGACCGTCACCGTGCCGACACCGATCTACCAGACCAGCAGCGGCCAGTACAGTACGCTGACGCGGCCTCACACACACACACAGACACAAACAGCACTGTGTTTCACCTGCACACGACTGCCGGGGTTTTGATACAGTCTGTCTCTGTAGCCGCTGTCATGTTTGTCAGTCCTATTTACTGTATGGGTGATCTTTGTCCTATCAGCTGATGCTCTTAGCTGGTGTTGCTGTTACACATTTTCTCAGTGTACGGAAAAACTGCACAGTTTTTAACTGGCCTGCATAGAGGGTCTGTAATGCCCATTAAAGCAGGAGTTCCCAAACTTGAGCATTAAATGCATATACTGTGACCCGCCCCTTATTAAAACAGATTAAGATGTATTTGAATATTGTGACTGCAGATGCTCTTGTATGTTAGAATATCTGCTTGAACATTGTAAGTACTGCAGTCTTGAGTATGCCTGCTGCCATTTGCCAAATGTATTAGCTGTAAGCAGTAAGAGTGTTTTTCATGTGCCGTTTGCAGTCATGAAAAAACATTTGATGAAAGCCAGCTCTGTCAGTCTTTGTCATGCATCTCTAAAATGTGTCCTGCTTCCTGCCATCCTCCCCCAGTTGCCATTACACAGGGCGGAGCGATCCAGCTGGCCAATAACGGCACAGACGGCGTACAGGGACTGCAGACGCTGACCATGACCAATGCTGCGGCTGCGCAGCCGGGCACCACCATCCTGCAGTATGCGCAGACCAGTGATGGCCAGCAGATCCTGGTGCCTAGCAACCAGGTGGTAGTGCAAGGTAAGTGTGACTGTGTGGATCAACACCATGCTGGAAAGTAGTGTGTGTGAATCAGTAAAGCTTTTAAACTGAAAAAGTTTAAAGTCAGTTATTAGTCAGTTATTAATTACATGACAATCATAATTTACTGACAATGTATCAGAAAAATAGGTTGCTGACTAGACAGTCTGCATCTGCTCAAATGATAGAAGTATAGCATAATGGAAATTAAGCATTTTGACCTTATTTACAAAGCACCAAATGAAACCTTGTTTCTACCATTTTTCTGAAGCGATTCAGGATGTAAATGTGTACCATTATAGCTTTGTCATTAACCAGAATATGTAGTGGTGCTGTGAGTCTTTGGATTTTACTCAAAAAAAGAACTCACAGAATGGTGATGAAGGCGGTCACAGAACTTGCCGGAAAAGTATCACCCCTCATTGGCTGTGTAAGTTGTGAAGAGGATAACTACATTGCTCTGTAACATATGCAAGAACACACATCACAGTATGTGGGGAAAAGTTTAGGAGGGAGTTAGAAAATGCACTTTTATAGCTAGAAAACATAAAAGCAGTGTTTTACCTAGATGTAACTATTTATATTATTGTGACATAGCATTTGCAAACAATAGGAAGTATGATGTAGTTGAATATTGTCAAGATGTGTCAAATGGGCCTTTAAGCTGTTTTATTGAGTTGAAACTGTGACCCCTGCCCCTCCCAGCTGCGTCTGGTGATGTCCAGGCCTACCAGATCCGCACAGCCCCCACCAGCACCATCGCCCCCGGGGTTGTGATGACATCATCTTCCACCCTCCCTAGCCAGGGGGGCGCCGAGGAGGCGACACGCAAGAGGGAGGTGCGGTTGATGAAGAACAGGTATGGACTCCACAGGGCCCCCTGCTGGTGTTTCCTCAGTAATGCATACAATTAATCCTTTACTCCTGAGATATACTTTCAATTCTCTTGCTCTTGTAGGACTTCAGAATCAGCAACATACACATGATTGTTTGCTATCCTAAAAAAGAGCAATTTTTTTAAATCAACCTAATCTTTTATTTGGTTCTCTGACTGTCATTCTCCCCTCTGCCACAGGGAAGCGGCGCGTGAGTGTCGCAGGAAAAAAAAAGAAAAAGGAGTACGTCAAGTGTCTGGAGAATCGTGTGGCCGTTTTGGAGAACCAGAACAAAACCCTCATCGAGGAACTGAAAGCACTTAAAGACCTGTACTGCCATAAATCGGAGTAGCCCCGCCTTGCTTCTGCCCACCTGTACAGAGACTCCGCCCAGCACTGAGCAGCTGGGCATGAACGGATGGACACTTCCTTTTTTCTAAATGGTTTTTTAACGCTACAAACTGCCTATGAGAAAAAAAACACAGGAAAACTGAGGAAGAAGAGGTCTCATTTTCTCCCTTTATTGCTAAGCATGACCTTTTAACAAGAAAAAAAAAAACAGGAATAAGAGGAACTCTTGATCATAAAAATCCATTTTTATTTCTCTTGGTTAGTGAGAGCACAGAGAGGTAGAAGGGTGATGGTCCAGTGCAAGGACGGGAGTTTGCTGCAGGAGGATGCAGTGGGGAGGGGGGCAATTTCGATTCCTTCAGGAAGATGTCCCCCCTCAGCTCTCTGTTTTGATTTGGTCACTACACCCCTTTAGATACCACCCACTCCTCTTTGACCTCATGAGTTGACCAATGAGGACAGTGGAATGGCTAATGATGTCATAATTACCTGGTTTGGCCCTCTTACTCTGAGAGGTGGCCAGGTTTTTTTTTACCTGCTATAGAGGGTGCTGGTATGATACTGTCCCATGGGTGCTTTGTGTCAAAAATATGTTTTTGGAGGGGAGCAACTAAAGTTGTCATACAAATATCTTCCATTTCAGTGTAATTAAAACCTTTTGTTTTATATTGCACCCTTTATGAACTTATTTCAACTTTTTTTTAAAACCTTACTGCAGTATGGCTGAAACTTAAGACTTAAACCTGGTTTAAGTCTGGTCCCAATTTACTGGACATTGTTAGTGTTTTTTATGTTAAGTGGCCACACACTTGTTTCAGTTAAAACTGAATCTTTTGTAGAGTAGTGTGCATTCATCACACACTCACACACACACACACACACACACACACACACACACACACACACACACACAGAGCCACGCTGCTGGCTTCAGCACTCCAGACATGTCTTCACAATATGGTGTATAAATTCCTCCAAATTACCCTCTCACCCCACAAAGCACCTGTCATTTCAGCATAGTTTACTTCCATTGAAGCACATGGGTAGCCATGCCGTGGTAATCGTAATGCAGCAGGGAGCCTGGTGTCCCTATTTGGCTGTGGAGTTGGAATCAGCCCGAACCATTGCTTTTATCCATTGTACAGTTGAAAGCAGGATGGCTAATTAAACATATTTTCCCCTGTAGAGCCTGAATCAGCCAGGCTCATTATAACCCTTTCCTACTGTAAAATGTCCCTTTTCAGTGCAGGAATGTAACTTAGTGACTCCTCCCTCTCTTAGGTAGGCCAGTACAGGTGGCAGAGCTTACCTATGCAAGCCATAATGGGTACCATGTTAACAACTCCTACCAAGATAACCCAGTGCTGTGAGCACCAGCTGGTTAATCTGGCGGTAAAACTAACACGAGGCTCTCTGTCATTACCATCTAAGCAAACCCGAAAGGAAGTAAATAGAAATACTTTGAAATTACTCAAAGGATTACAATGTTGTATTATTACTTTATGGAGACAGTGGTCATATTTAGCTTTGCAGCATTATGTTTTTTTATAAACATGCAAGTTTTTCATTCATTTGCAGCTGTTTTTTTTCCAGCCAACATGGAATTCTTATATAAAACAAAAAAAATGTTGGTCTGCCATGGCAAATATTACATTTTGGCAGCTATTTGACAAAAAGGCCTTTGAATATAGTCGGTGTGTGTTTTTTGGGTGTTCTTTTCTGTTGTGTGTATAGGAAGCTGTGAATGTTTATACCAGCATTTGATCCCTGGCTAGTTCATTGCTCATAATATTTCATGTATGTATTGTACAGATCTCACTTTCTTTTGGCACGTGAATATGTTAATATTAAGGTTCATATTTTCACTTCCAGTCCAGTGTAAAGCATTACACCAGATAAGATCTGTCAGCTGTTGCAACATCCGCATCATAATCCAGCATTATGAATTCAGGTAACGCCTTCATTTGGCTAGTATGTGCTTTGTTACAGGTGCTTTTGGTTCCATCCAGCCGCTTTGTGAAAAGTAAAGTTCACAGAAACGTGGACTGTACAAGTGATGTCTGGGTAAATTAATTAATTGCTGAATTTGAGTTAAAAGTTCAGTTTGGTTTTGGTACACCTTGTTTGAAAGAACATTTCAGTCGGGGTGTCCCACCAGCTTTTTGCTGTGCCTGTAGCCAGATTATTCTGATTGATTAATTAATATTGTAAAAATTAAACTAATTTGGTGAATTTTTGGTCATTTTTGAAATTTGATAATCATGATACACAGGACACAGAAAAGTTCGGAGGGTCTTACCTGAGCCATAATATGTAGTCAAATAAGACTACTCTGAGCTACGCTATAACAGTCTATGGACCTGTGTCTGTTTTATTTTTGGACAAAGTTTATGTTGCTTTGCAGACTAACATGCCTTTCAGAGCTGCTAAGTCAAAACCTATTTCAAGCAGTGATGAAAAAATAACAAATGCATACTTCATGAATGTGTCTGCCAGGCCCGTGTCAAACGCGGTAAGAGGGAAATGCATAGAGAGAAGAACCAATCTCTGACCATGTTCACATGTAGTCACTATTTTGTACTGTGGATATAAACTCATAACTGCTTTGCTTGCTTTATTTTTATACATTAAAAGATTGTTAATGTACAGCCTTCATATATGCATTTAATATTTCAAGAATTACATTTGCAGGGGGTGGTGGATGGGTGGGTGGTGGTGGTCACATAGATAAAAGCTTGTAAACCTTTTAGCTGATTATGAATCCCGGATATCAAGTTCTGTTTGAGGGGTTTGAAGAAAGGTGCCTCAAACCATAAGCCTTTGGAAGGTGTGCCGCGTCAAGGTCTGCTGTAGTTTCCATGTAGCTCATGGTCCGCTCCCGGTCTGGCTCAGTCCTTGCAGCTCTTGGAGCGACATGATACACTGAGTCTGAAGCCGTCAGAATGTGGAGGAAAACTCAAACATCATAGCTATTATACCCAGCTATGGGGGTGGAGGCAGAGCAACTGGGCAAGAAAGCACACCATTAACCACAATGGAGCTCACCAAGTCAAACAGGCTTATAGGTGTACATAAACAGCCTAAATTTACCATGTGTTGTGTATTATATACATTTATTATGTTGGGATAATATGTAACATATACATATGTTTGTAACTGTGGAGTACTAGGGCTCTAGATAGTGAGGTATCTGAGGAACCCCAGTACTCCAGTCTTCCCCAGATAGCCAGTCGGCCCAAGCTATGACCTAACTGCTGGAGAGTTCTTTCTTGCCCACTGGGGAAGGCCGCTCTCCAGGAAAGCCACTAAGCCCCACCCCCACCTCCTCCATCGGGACCTTTCTGTTAGTTTCTCTGCGTTTGGACTGGAAGAGGCTCCAGCATGAAAATCAGGCCTGTATCGAAACCATCGCAGGGATGTGTGGTGGGAAACATGACTAGGATTCATAACTGGCATAAAAATATATATTTTTTTTTTGTTTTTTTAACCTTATGTGCTTTGTATAATGCTGGTTTTAAGAAGTATGATTTTTAAACACTGTATTGTACATTCTATAATCCCGTTTGCCGCTGCTTTCTTGTGTTTCGATAGCTGTGCAGTACACTGTATATATTAATCGCCTGATTCTACATCAGACTCATAGCTTCTTCATTACCGTTAAAAAGAGAAAACAAAAAAAACATGTACCCAACCCATTTTAAAGCATCCAGTGACACCTGTTGTACCACCCTTTTATAAACGTTTATGTTAAGCCACATTAAAATTGCTTTCAAAGTTATGTCACTTTGTTGTCTGTCCTCTTTCTGAAAAAGAATATGAACCAAGGCTGCAAAATTATTTAATGTCAAGATGAACAATGTTAAAAATCATGACAGCATACAAAGAAAGGAGAAATTGCATCAGGAAAGAGAAACAGTGGAAATTAGTCAAAGCTCATCAATAGGAATAGGTAGACACTTACTGGGATAGTTGCTACATATTCCAAAGCAAGAGCCTCAAAAAACAACCTGGTAATCTTTACAAAGCTGATATTTCTGGTAGGAATATCCCTTGTAACCAAAACAGTAAGGGAAGTAATAGTTCCCTGTAACTCATTTTCCTACATCTGGATGGGTTTAGGTTTGGTGAAAGCCACAGAAAGCCTTAAAACTTCATTGTTTGTTCTCAGTTGTTAAACATAGTGACTCTGTTATTGTACGGACAGCCTTCTACCCAGAGTCATTGGATCTAATTATTGCACTGCATCATACAATTATGGCCAAGGAATACAAAGCCATTCTAGGTGACCAGGTGGATCCTATGGTGCAAACATTGTTTCCTCAATATGTATATATTCAATGTTCATAGTGCCCCTACATGCAAGGCTAATTGGATTCAAGAGTGGCTACACAAACACCAGAATGTTTGACAACACAATCCATGGCCTCCCCAGATCTAAACACAATTAATGGCTTATGGGAAGTTGTAGAAGGTAGAATGAGTAACAGATTTCCACCTCTTATTTCTCAAAGAGCAGCTCACACTAGACTAGACATTAGAAACTGTTCGAAACTTTGTGCAAAAGCTTTCCAAGTGGCCAAACTTATTAGTCAATATGTTAGTATATATATTGGTCATATTGTTTCTGTTGTTTTAGCAACCCTCTGTTAGTCAGTGTTTGACAGGCCTGTCTGCCCTTCAGTGTCACAGCCCACATTCAAAATCATTAGCCTTCCTGTCTTTGAAACAGAACATCCTGAAACAAACTCCTTCCCCCTTTGCCACCTCATACACTTGTGCAAAAACAATGACAGCACTTGCTGTGATCCAGATCAACACAGCTGGCTTTGGCCATGAAAACAATGCAGGCAATGGCTGACTAAAGGAAGCTAATTATGAGACCCAAAATATCTAAATGTCAGAGGTCTCGACAGTCCACCTCCTTTTGACAAAACAGAAAATTCCAGGATTGTGTACTTCCAAGCGTGTAGATTAATCACACATCTCAAGAACTGCTGACGGACCATGGGAAAATTAATTACACTGTTGACAATGGTAAAGAATCAATACATTAGATCCCAGATAATATTTCACGCCAAAATCATCAATCAAAACAAGGAAACGCAAATGAAATTCAAGTCTTGTTTCATACTTCCGACCCCGACTGAATTTCAGCTGATCTAACAGTAGTTTCCAAAAGGGGCCCGACATTTCGCTCTTATATTTCTCATGCTATGTATTTATTTACTTATTTATTTTGTGCTCATGACCTGACCACAGTGTGCTTGCTTAAATCAGTGACGACACACACATAGGATGTCTGCTTTTAAGTCACTGGAGAGTTTGTCTCAAAGCTTAGTTTCACTTTTTCATTATTTCATTTCACAATTAAAAATGTGATAAAACCGAATATTTGCAACATCTGTCATTTAGCTAACAACAATAACTTCGGTCACTTTTTGTGCATTTTGAACCAGTCACCAGGGTTGGTTTAACAAGTAATAGAACCAATCTACGCAAAAGCAGAAGCTTCAGTAAAACCCAGCATAAACAGGATTCCCAGGGGAGAGTTTGAGCGCCCCTGTTTACTCTCCCTAAGTGATGATAACTATACAGTTGAACCTTCGTAATTGCAGTAACAAGCTCGATTCCAAATGCAGTTTATAATGAAGGCTTAAAATAACCTATTGTCAATGACCAACAGTTTCTTTGGTCAGTATCAAAAACCAAGACGCATTGCTGTTTTTAAATTGTCCATCTGATTTTGCAAAACCTGACACTTATTCTCACCGTCAGATTTTATACGGCAATAAAAGTAGTCTGACCATTTAGAGCCAAGTAGTGCCCAACATGTATGTGTTTTCTGTTTCAGTTCATAATAATAATCATCATCATTATCAGTATTGGTCTTATTAGCATTCCTGTTGTTACTCTTGCTGTGGCAGTTATGAGATACTGGTTCACTTGTGTTTTAGTTGTACAGTTAAGTTAGCTGTGAGGAACTGTTGGTGGTTTGATTTTTGGCAGCTACAAAATGAGAGTGCCAGCGCAGTGTCTTGCTTGCCAGAACACCAGAACGATTTGTGTAAAGACAAGTTATGCAGGTGACTTCTACTGTAACTCACTGAATGGGTCTGTAAAAATGATACGATGGTCATGTGAAAAGAGTTACACCAATAAAAGATACTGATTGATTTTTTTTTCCTGCCTGCATTATGAATGAAAAAACTAACAACAACAAACCGCTTTATATTAACTTCCACCTTCTGAATTTTTGGGCTGTCCTGTAGTTTTCGTCCTGTTCTCAAGCTGAATGCTGGACCCTTGTCAACTTCTTGGAGTGAGAAGGAAACTTACAAACCAAGCCATAAGAAAAAGGCACCGCTAGGATTTTTTTTGAATGCTGTATATTTCAATGGCGATTGGGATGTCAGATATGTACTAACTAGATGAGCAGTTTGGAGCCTTGTTTGCTTTTAAAATGGCATAAATATTAACCAATGGGTTGTATGTGCTTGCATTTATTTTGATTCAATGTCCAATAGAAGATAGCGGAATTTTGAGGTGGGTGGGTCTTGCGTGCGTGCCAGGTAGCGGTGTTGCCGAACAGATGGAAGAGGTGAATGGGAGCGGATCACTGAATTGCCCGGCGGGGAGGAGGGGATAACGGGGGACCCTCGACACCAGAGCGGGGGACCTAAGTTAAGCTTTGAAATACTCAGACGGTGTAAATAGTTGCTTTTTGGCTTTGAAGTTCCTGAACGAAAAAGAAGGGACAACTACGTTCTCTGTTAGGCCTGAAAGCCTCGATACAGAGTTGGCGATTGATCCGGGTTATCAGTGGAGTAGAGTCGCTGGAGTTCTAGCCAACTAGCTTGTTCAATAGCGAGCCACGGATAAGAAGAGAACCAAGACCGTGAGCAGTGATAGAGATTTGGACTATATTGGAAACCTCGTCAGTTCTCTTTATTTTACTTGATTTTATCGCAATATCAATGGAGATTTCCAAGGGCTAGTACTAATGTTCAGTGCAGCAGCTAATGTTAGCTAACTTGCTAGCATGCTAGCCGGCAAAGTTGGCTGGAGTCTGCTTGTTAGCTAATCGCCTTTTAAATAATGTAACTTGTTGGCCGATTAGTTAAAAAGCTTCGTAAATAATGGGTCAATCATATGTATTGTCTATAACTCCGAATTGTTCTAATCTGACAGAGATTATTGCGTGCTTATCTGCCTTGTTCTGATTTCGAGGCTAGCGACAGCATACTTGAGCAAGCATCGATTTGTCATCCGCAGCCGTCAGATCAGATCGCGGTAATTCTAGCGGGTCGCCTGAGCCGGTAAGAAAACCCGTAGACAGACACAGGCATGCACGATTTAGAATAAAATAGGTGTTTTATAACCTAGAACTTTTAATGCTGTGTGGTGCTCCCCTTCGTAATTTTAAGCCATATGTGTTAAAAGAAACCCGTCACCATCATCTTCATGGTTGATGCTAGCGTGAAAAACGAGTAATTCCTTGCTCGGTTCTGGAGAGGGCTTTTGCACAGTCGCAGGAGTCAAAGCTAGCCAGTGTTTGGACAGGGTAAGTTAGGTCAGTAATGGGGAACACGGTATCATGCTGCATGTCTCCCGGTGGGAGCCCAAAGCTCCCACGACAGCAAGACTCTGTGGAAGATTATCAAGCCAACACCGACCTGAGCGAGGACACCGGGCCCTACCTGCAACATATCAGCGACAGAGAGGTACCAGATGGTAGGTTCCCGCACCGCACACTGAGATGTGGAGTTTTTCGGGATGTTGATAAACCAGTGGGGGGTTCATGTTTACAAGGAGCACCTCAAAGGAGGAGGAGGTTTTTGGCCCTTAAGTGTAAATTTCCGTCCCCCTTCCGTTCCCTCTTCAGGTTTGCTCACCTCTCTGTGGGGGGTGGGCAACGCTTTGAGGCCCACAGCTGCATATCGTAACGGTAAGAGTGTAGTTACATTAGCTGTGTTCCCTGCTAATGTACCGCATGCTAGAATGCTGGACAGCGGTGTCCGGCAGTGGCTTAACTGCTAGTGTGACAGATGGCCCTCGATCCAGCCCCCGGGGACTACGAATATTGTCCTCATTGTGATTTGAGTAGGGTATCTACGCCCCTTCTATCCAGTTTTGTGCATATAATTTTCACCGCTACGTTTCGCCTGTTTCTTAAACCAAATTTCGGAAACAAATGAGACTGCAGTCATCCCTTGTTTGTCCCTTGGCTTCTGTTGAGCATTGCTTTACCATAGATGGGACCAAGGGGCTCGCACCCAGATGAGAAAACACTATCAGTCAGGGCTGTTCCCGGCTTTTGTGTCTGTTGTCATTCTGTCGGTTGTATTCGTCCCTGCATAAGCCCGCCAAGCCCCATTCTAAAATAGCTTTCTGTTAACGCACAGCCAACTCCATAATCCACTTAGCTCAGCGGCAGCTGCAGGCCCGCAGGCTGAAGGTGTCAGAGATGCTGCAGGTATGACTGAGACACTCTGGAGCACCTTGCCCCCGCAGATCTACCTGCGAGGGGCAGGACCCTGGGAATCTCCCAGCCATCCTCGGCATTCCAAAGTTGACATGATGCAGGAAAAAATCTGTGTGAAATGCATGCATATCCTACACACATACACCACACTTATAACTGTGCAGCCGAACACATCCATTACTCATAAAGTTTGTATTACAGCTTAGGAAGGTGTTGCTGGGGATGTTTATGGAAGATAGTTTTGCTCATTTGATCGTCAGAAACAATAGCCGACTGCTGCACTGAGCATCTGCAGAAGACACAAAGCACTCTACTTGCATGTTGCAATATTTAAAATTTTGTGTTTTGGATTTCTTAATTTATGTATCTCTTTTAGAAATTGTATGGAAATTGATGGAATTGAATTGAATTTTGGAGGAAGGCTATAGAACCCATCATGGTTAGGTTAGGTTAGGTTCCATGGTTAGAACCTCTGCTTTAGGGAACCTCCTGTTTGAAGAGCTTTATACATTCTTAGAGAAACGAGTCAAATAATTAGTGTACAATATAAAAATAAAAATTTTACCACAGGAAAAGCTTGATTTGATAGCTAGGCAGCTCCTGTGAAACACATATTCTCTGCTTGGCTTTCCATATGCATTACACTCTGTTTTTACTCAGATAAAATGAGCAGCATTAAAACTGCTAACATCCCTTTTTTTCTAAAAAGTGTGTGCGCTTTCCCTAACTCTGCTTTGATTTTTCCTCTGCAAATGTGATCATGCCTCATGAAGCCTTGTGACTTGGTGTGAGGCAGGTAAGAACTGTCGCTTTGTGCTAAAAGAAGCTGTGAAAAATTGCAGCGATGTTCTGTGAGCGCTGTGGTAGCCGAGACCGTATTGATCAGTAATGGGACACGGATACACCAACAGGAACTGATCAGAGCTTAAGCTTCCCTTCACTGTCTGGGTGGGAGGGGCAGAGTCAATCTGAGTTCATTCTTTACCGTGTGCTACACAATTTCTGTGCTTGCAGGGACTGATTGGAACAGTGGTTGGCTTGAGATTCCATAGGTCTGTGAAATTTTCTGCACAAGGCTGCAGAAACTATGGCAAAGCTCTTTTAGAGATGTGTAGCAGCACTGCAACAGAAACTTGACGCTTTAGCTTCTTGCTTGAGTTACATCATCAAAAATAACTGCTAAATAAGAGCTGTGCTGAATAAAGTAATCAGCTTTTTACATGGTTTGGTGAGTAACGGGCAGAATTGTAGGTGGGGGTTGGGGGGGGAAGGGGGAATGAAGGCTATAGGCTGTAAACTAGTGCCTGAACTGAAACAAAACAGAACGCTCTGTGCCCCTGCTGTGCATTCCGCCTTGTGTCTTGCACGTAGCGAAATTTTACACCTTTACTGTGGTGGGTGGTGGACATGGTTACGCTGTCTGTGTGTGTGCGTGTGTGGGGTGGGGTTCTGGGTAGGATGGCGTCTGTGGTATGCCTGCTATCCCGTGTGCAACTGAAAGTGGGGCACGGGGGTAATGAGTACAGTGGCATCCCCAAATGCCTCTGGGTAAGATTAATGGGAACCCTGGGAAAGGGATAAACATTGCCAACCAAGGGTCAATCTCTCTCTCTCTCCCTCTCTAAAGTAGACTCTAATAGGGGGACTCCACGGTTAACTCCAAGGGAACTGTAGGAGGGCACACTGTGTTTGACCCTTTTTTTTTTTTAATTGAGTAATGTTCCTGTAAGCCCAAACAGCATGAGAAGCAGTAGGAAGTCCTGCCCTCTGCCTGCCCTGAGGTCCTGTACTCGTGTTTGCCTTTTGACATTTCTTTTCCTTCCTTGATGTCCAATGGAACAGAATCATTTCAGTCTGAGATGGTGTGGATTGAGATTTGAAGTATGGTCCTTACATGGGGAAATTTGTTTTTCAACCCAGTCAGGTAACAGAGAATACAACTACACAATCTGCACTATGTGCTTTTCGTGACTTGGTGTGCTGAAGGTGAGATTTGGATTTCGTGCTGTTCACTAAGAGAATGTTTGAGCCCTTTGCTCTGACTGCTGAGGCCCCCTTTTGCCTGCCCTGCCATCAGCTGTTGACAGTAGGCCCAAAGCCTGGGGTCCCAGTTACTCGACATGCCCAGGCACAGGTGTCTGTTTGTGGGGTTCAACTTGAGTAATTTTCCCTTGGTGGGGGTCAGGTGCCCTGGACGCCTAGGTGTGTATCTCACCACAGAGGCCCTCAGTCTAGAAACCCCCATTTAGCCAAGCCCTAAGGCATTATTTAACATGAGATCCTCCGCAGTGGGACTATGGTCTTAATGTCCTGCAAATTAATGGAGAATTGTTCTCTGCTGTTCTTGTGTCTAGTAAATTAGTCATGTTCCGTGGTGTGTCTGGAGGATCAGTCTCAATGGGCTGGCTGTGTGGTAGCTGAAAAGAGGACACTGCGCAAAGAAATGTCATTCATGAACTGGAGTTTGATATTAATTTAAAGTTCAATTAAGTGTGGTAAAAAACATTTTTAAAAGCAACTCTGGAAAGTTGAACATGGTAACTGTGCGCACACCAGTGCAGAGGTACGTCTAGCCCGTATCCTGTTTGGTAGAAGCAGATTGCAGTGTGTAGAGAAAGTGGCTGCTAACTAGTTATGGTTAAATGAAGTTGCATGACCCCCATAAAAAGGAGAGATATTAAGAGGAGTCAGTCACTGCATTCCAATCAAAAAATGTTGCTCTCCATGCAAAATGCAACTATCGTTTCATCTTTGCAGGATATAGTCGCTCTGACCCGTAGAGGGATCCTGCAAATGTCATTCATCCATTACTGTTGGTATTCAGAAGGTTGCAGGTTTGAATCCCTTTGGGGCAGTGCTTTTCCCTTGAAGGTGCTCAACGCTGAACCACTTCAGTAAATGTAAACTAGTCTATGCAAGTTGTGCTGTGATAAGAGTGGTCTGGAAAGCTGATCAACAGCAGCTCAATAATAAAGAGTTTGGTTTAGTGTTAATCAGCCTTTAACACTGGGCTTTTATTTCGCTTTCAGATTTGGCTCACGAGTCCAACCCCTCGGACCATGCCCGCGCCAGCACCATCTTCCTCAGCAAGTCCCAGACAGATGGTGAGTCTCACACTGTTGCATCTGACAGGACGTGGCTTGGGAACCACAACAGCAAAAGTGTTAGAACGTCAGGGCTGTCTGTGGCAAACATTACAGTCTCTCCGTAGACCTTTTCCTCTGAAATGAGAGTAGAATGGGACCTGGTTGTTGCAGAATCACACCCAGAATGCGCAAACCCTCCGTGCTGCTGAATTCAAACATCTTTCTTTGTCCACGTACCTGTCCTTCATTTATTTATACAGCTTCTGCACACAATAGATAACCAAGAACATTATTCGCTTTTTCATTTCCGGCCAAATTACAGATTTTTTTGCATTCCAACACTTTCTGCTCTGTGTATTACATTAATAAAATATTTATTCAGTATTTTGGAAATTTCACAGCCGTTGCTTCAAATCTCATTTTTCATACAAGTGGGCAGCCAAGAACCCGCCAGGGACTGTCTCATATCAAATATTTCCAGTCAGGCGGGACATCTTGTTTCACGTTGCATCTTGTCTTGCAAGCACATGGTTCATGTTACAGGATGAATGCCTTAATAGACTTAACCTCTGACTTCCTTTTCAAAGCGGACCCTTGTTGCCTTTCAATACTGCTGCTCTGTTAGTGTTTGCATTGGAGTTTCGTGTTCTTTGTTTGTATTTAAATCACTGTCCAGCATTGTTTTTTCTGATTGTCCAGGCTGGGACGATAGAGATATTTCGTGATGTTTGCCAAGCACAGGGGAATAGGTTTTAAATGATTGGGATTTCCTGTTCATTACAGAATTAATACTTCATGAGTAGTAGGATGTATCAGATGTAGTTTCCTAAGTATATTCTTGTTATTTGTTGTTCTTAGTAGTTAATTCCCTATTTGTTTTGAGTTGATTATTTTTTTTTTTTTTTTTTTTGCAGTGCGGGACAAAAGGAAAAGTAATCACATAAACCATGTGAGTACCTGAAGCAGTTTGTGTCTCGGTTGTGTACCTGTAACACCTGGGAATTCAGTATTCCTACCTGGTCCATTTCTGCTGTGAGTGACACATGCTCTTCTTTTCCAGTTCTCCCCTGGCCCCCTCTCCAAGAAGTACAGCTCCTGCTCCACCATATTTATCGACGACAGCACGGTCAGCCAGCCCAACCTAAAGAGCACAATCAAGTGGTGAGGACAGCCCGCCGTCACTGTTACACCAGACCATTGCACCCATAGCCCATCGTGACTGTTACACCTGACCATTACACCCTCAGCCCACCGTGACTGTTGCACCCGACTGTTACATGCTGAGCCTCCAGACTGCTGGGAGCATTACCTCCATGTCATCAGAGCCTCAGACCCTTTGCAGGGCTTTCTCTCTGTGGTCTCATTTAGTACCACTGGCAGAACCTAGAAACAGAGATGCATTGATATATGCAAAATGGGAAATTGCAGAACGAGGAAGTTGCATGAAACATTTAATCGATATGTATTAAATATTCAATATGTGTTAATCCAGTATGTTCCAGCTGTCAGTTTCAATCATTCAAGCAGATGATATCAAATGTCCCTTGGTTCTGTGTATCACAGTTACATGAAGCCAGAATTAATGGATAAAATTAATTTTAATATGATTGAAGTGATCAGTAATTTTATAACTTGAGTTTGCATGCATGTGTGCATGAGTAACTGAGCGAATGAGAGAGGAAGTTATGACTTCGCAGAGGTACTGGAGTTCCTTTTTTATCAGTTTCGCCTAAAGATTGGTCTTCTCAAGTAATATTTGTAAAAAGGAAAAAAAATTGATTGACTGTCTTCTTTTTCCTCTTCTTTCAGTGTTACATTAGCAATATACTACCACATAAAAAACAGGTAAGTGCAGTTTCTCACTTTCTCTAAAACAAAAGCATTATTATGTGGTTGTGATGGGTGTGGTGATTCACGCCAGCTTGAGCGAGGGCAGTATCTGAAAGACACAGATACTTCTCGGGGGCTAAAAAGTGTGTCTGTGAGAAAGCCAGAGGTTTGGCGATAGAAGTCTTCAAAGCCCATCTGTCTGCTGATCCCTGGATTTAGAAGTGTGTGTTTGTGTTTGTGCTTGTGCTTGTGCTTGTGCTTGTGTTTGTGTTTGTGTTTGTGCTTGTGCTTGTGCTTGTGCTTGTGCTTGTGCTTGTGCTTGTGCTTGTGCTTGTGCTTGTGTTTGTGCTTGTGCTTGTGCTTGTGCTTGTGCTTGTGCTTGTGCTTGTGCTTGTGCTTGTGCTTGTGCTTGTGCTTGTGCTTGTGCTTGTGCTTGTGTTTGTGCTTGTGCTTGTGCTTGTGCTTGTGCTTGTGCTTGTGCTTGTGTTTGTGCTTGTGCTTGTGCTTGTGTTTGTGCTTGTGCTTGTGTGCTTGTGTTTGTGTTTGTGTTTGTGCTCGTGTCTCTTAGGCTGGCTGGCTAACATTGTGTCCCCCTCTCCTTTAGGGACTCCGACAGGTCGCTGGACATTTTCGATGAGAAGATGCACCCCTTATCGGTGAGGAGAGGGTGGAGCTTTCGCAGGACAGGGAGGGGAAGCTGGGAAAATATGATCGATCGTGAAATTTGATGTCCCGTTTAGTTCATCGTTGAGTTGATCCAATTGGAGTAATTTGGTGTGGAGGGTAAAAAGTTCAACAGCAGCTTGTGTGTGTCTGACCGCTGGCCCAGAGCTGTAATCTGCACAAAGCGATGTGGCGAGACGGGATTAGAGAATCTGAGTCAGAGCTGTCCCCTGCTTTAGAGGGAACAGCCCCTGTGCCTAACCCTGTCTGCTCTCTGAGTTTTCTCAGCCTATTCTAGCCTTTTCCAGACCTCTGTAGACATGGTAGGGAAGAGGCTACGCATTAGTCTTTTTGTTTGCTGCAGATGTATGTGTCTGTTGACACTGAGCCTATGACCTTAAAGCTGTTTTATAAATTCAGAGCTTCCAGAAGAACATGAGCTGCCAGTGAGATTCAGTGTAAAACTGCTAAATTAAACTTCCCAATATGTAAATACCCTGCTGAGACTGAAAGAATGCCCATGAGTTTACTGTAGCGAAAACTAAAAGCAGAGGAATTGCAACAAGGCAATGCTTGTTGTTTTTGCATCCGTAAGTTCCATGAAGATGCTGCAAGGGCCTACAGCCTTTCAGTCAGTACCACGAAAGAGTAGTCATAGGTAGTCATGATAATTGTATATTCCTGTTTAATTACAACAATATATTCCCTGAATGGTAAAAATACACACAGTAATTAACCAAAGGTATAACAGTTGGTTATTTCATTTCATACTAAAATTTTTTATTCTACCTGAGGAATGGTGATGACAATACTTTGCGCTCGGCTACATAAAAAACAGAAGAGGGCTCTTGTAATGACATTCTGAAAAGGAAGAACATGGAAAACAGTATCTGTTAGCAGATCTGCCTGGTTATAGATCTTTAGGAAGAAGAATCAGTCTTGGGTTACATCTAAATAAAGAGATCTCAGCGGCTGTGTTTAATATTAGCCATGGGCCTGAGTTTGTAGCGGCTGAACAGCAGCCACATGTATCAGTAGCTTCTGTACCAGGAAGCCAGAGGGCAGGTTGAACCTCTACTGACCCTCTGAATGCCTTGAGCAGTGATCCATAAGCACACCAGGGAAACTGTCTAGTCTTTAATTGTTTCAGGGTAGAGAAGCTGTAAGAGGTTTATAATCGTGTTGTCATTGGGCGGGAAGGTAAAGTTCATGGTGACACATGATTGGCTATAGTATTACCCAGGGAGGGGGCTGCGCTGGATGGTAGAGGGGGGTTTGACCACGCTCTTGCCCTGCAGAGAGATCACGTCCCTGAGGACTACTCCCGCACTGACCCGGAGCACAAACTCATCTACCGCTTCGTCCGCACGCTCTTCAGCGCTGCGCAGCTCACGGCAGAGTGCGCCATCGTAACGCTGGTGAGCCGTCTGTCTGTGGATCTGTCCCTCTGTCTTTCAGTAGACCCATCTGTCTGTATGGGTTTCTGTCTGTATTTCCACCTGTCAAAATAGCTGTCAGTCCATTTATTGCTCTCTCAGTTAGTCAGCTTGTATTTTCTGATATCACCCACAGCCCTTGTTTGAGCCTTTGAATTTGGCCACTACTGTTTTCGGGGGACTGTTCTTGTAGTTCTAAAATGATTCCCTTGGAACAAAATGAACACAATTGTCAGTACGTTTGAATAGCTGCTTATATACTCAAAATTGAGAATCTGTGCTATGTGAGGTACGAATAAAAGTTAATACTTATGATTCTTCGCTTGTTGCTTCCAACTCCGATGGGAGCTCTGGACCTTCTTGCTTACTCAGATTGTGTTGTATGTTATGAGACCACCAGAGGGCAGTATAATACAGCAATATCAGCACACTGTTAAGCCAGTATTGTAGTGTTCCACCCCACTGTTTAGAGCAGAACATAACCCAGTGGGAGTGTGTGGAGCATAAGGTGACTGACACGGCCCTCCCTGCAGGTGTACCTGGAGAGGCTGCTCACCTACGCAGAGCTGGATATCTGTCCGTGTAACTGGAAGCGCATGGTGCTGGGCGCCATCCTGCTGGCCTCCAAAGTGTGGGACGATCAGGCCGTGTGGAACGTGGACTATTGCCAGATCCTCAAGGACATCACGGTGGAGGACATGTGAGTGGGCTGCACCGGGGGCAGCAGTGGGAGCATGGGCCGGTGCCATTCTGCTGTGGAATTCAGCCGCTGTGGTCTGAGCGCTTCCTCCCCCTGACCTTCAGCAGGAATGGTCTTAGGAGCAGGGAGGGCTGATCTCTGTCAACAGCAGCCTTTGCAACATCTAAGACTCCTGCTTACATTTAGATAGTGGAGCCCTCCTGCTTAGCCAGTCTCAGACCTGTAATTTTTGTTTTTGTCCCTTACAGTCATTCTCTTAAGATGACATGGTCTATCCGTGCTTGCGTCTGGCTATATGTTTGGTTTTGTGTGTGTAGTAGCATATGATATGTGTGTAAAGTTTTAAGGTTCCTCTTATTTGTCCCGCCTCACAGGAACGAGATGGAGAGGCACTTCCTGGAGCTGCTGCAGTTCAACATCAACGTCCCCGCCAGCGTTTACGCCAAGTACTACTTCGACCTGCGATCGCTGGCAGACGACAACAACCTGAGCTTTCCCCTGGAGCCGCTCAGCAACGAGCGTGCTCAGAAACTGGAGGTGAGGGGCGCTGGATGCTTCTTTACTGCTGGCCCTAGAGGGCTGCAGGTTTCATTGTTACCCAACACAGGTTCAGAGGGGAAGACCACTTACCCATAGTCAATAGAACAGAAAAGGATGGGAAATAGATACAAGTAAGGGGAGATAGCTGAATGGACTGTGAACTAGAGGCAAAGTAAATGATAGAATGAGAGAAGAATTGTGTGAAATGCACTTTGTGTGTGCCATGTCTTGCAGGCGATCTCCAGGCTGTGTGAGGACAAATACAAGGACCTGAGCAAAGTGTCCATGAGACGCTCCCTGAGTGCAGATAACCTACTGAACTCACGCACCCGCCGATCCCAGGCCGTGCTCTCATAGGCCCACGCTGACCTCTGACCCCACCCCATCCCGCCCTCGGCCCGAGCCAAAGACATTTCATTACCGGAACCTCTCCTTAACTCCCCTATGGCACGGAGGACCCGAGGAACAAAGTGAAAGAGAGATTGACTGTTTTATTTTTTTCGTTGTTTCTTTTTTGTTTTGCTTACTATGTAGGCTACTAGCTGTGAAATTTGTCAGTTTTTAATTAACTGAAATTATTTGCAGATGGAGTATTTTAAATAAACACTAATCATAACAGATCCAGTTTGAGTTTTGCTGACGTAGTTTGATTTTTTTTCCCCCCTCTAAAACTGAATTGGTAAGTAGTTTTCCATCAAAGCTCAATGAAACACTTGAGCATTGCTATTTTGACAGTGCCTGGAGCAGGTTGCTGAGCAGGTTGGAATGACAATTCCCCTTCGTTTGGTTTCTAACTTCATGAACACAGTACCAACGACACATCTGTAATGTATGCAAGAGCACATCATGGCACATGGGGCATCGTTTTAGAAGAAAGCCATAAAATTGACTTTGTGCAGTCCACTTACATATGTTATCTAGCATGTCAATTTTCAACTTTGATCATTGTGCAACATCATTTTTCATCCACAAGACATAATACATAGTTAAAGAAAGAGGATGAGACAAACAGGTTGTTTTCCAAAAATCATTTTATATTTTATACACAAGCTTATAGAAGACAGAACACAGGTCAGTGACCATCTTATCCCACCTAATTTTTATTGCAGTAACAGAAAAATCTGACAAACCGCAACTGTCTGTTAAGCCTGCAATGAACAGAGGAGGACTTTAACTGCATACTTCATAACCGCTTTACTGACCGACTTAAAACCAGAGACTACGGTAAACACATGACCACTCAATAAACATACAGGGACGGGCAAGGGGTGAGGCACGTCAAACAGGCTGCAGAGGACCAGCTCACAGAATTAAGGCAACAAAAGGAGGGGGGGTAGGGAGTTAGGTGTGCTTAACATCACCCAAAATGAAAAGGAGCCCCCATTGCTGTTTGCACCAGTGACAGGGCGCCTCCTGCAGACTCTCACAAGCCTCGCAGGTATTGGTGGCAGTCCGGTGTGGGCCGACTGATCCATGGCAGTGCCGTAAACATCCTGGCTGGGGGCTCGGGGTGGGGGAACTGGACGTATAACAGCTGGTCCAATTTGGTCCAATGTTGGGCTCGGATTTCCAAGTGTGTGTGTATTAATGCGTTGTGTGTCAGTGTGTGCTTGTGTGTTTAAACCTGACGGTGAGTGTATGTCAGGGTCACAGTTTGGGTTGGCTTGACAGCTTGGTCTTCAGGTTTTCGGCCAGCTTGTCGAGGAACTCGAAGGTGTTCAGGTAATCAGAACGCTGGACACTGGATAGACAAAAGCAAGAAAGAAAGAGTGGAGAAACATATGTAAATCAGTTGATGATTTTACAATTGAAGAATAAAGAATTATAAGTCAAATTTATCTGGAGTAACAGTGTGTTTGCTAGGAAAACGCAAATGCACAGAAACAATACTTGGGATGAATAGTATTTAAAAACTATTTCTGTAAGAAAGAGGCAGGAGAAGGTGGCGACTCACTTGGGAAGGCCTTTGATGCAGGCGGCCAGGTCCTTGGTCATGAAGCCGGCCTCGATGGTCTCGATGCAGACAGCCTCCAGTGACTCCGCGAAGATACGCAGCTTTTCATTACTGTCGAGCTTCGCACGGTGGGCCAGCCCCCGAGTCCATGCGAAGATGGAGGCTGCAGGACCAAGCAAGGTAACATTAGGTCCTCAGTAAGGCTAGCTTTTCCATGTAATGGGGTGTCATGCTTAAACAGGTTTACAGAAACTGGCTATTGGCATTCGTGTGTGGGAGGCTCGGGGCCATAGGTTGGTGGAGTGTGCTGGGTGCTGGTGGTAGTGTGTATGGGGCTCACCGATAGGATTGGTGGAGGTCTCCTTGCCCTGCTGGTGTTGGCGGTAGTGCCGGGTCACTGTGCCATGGGCGGCCTCTGCCTCCACTGTCCGGCCGTCGGGACAGATCAGCACACTGGTCATCATGCCCAGAGATCCATAACCTGCAGGACACAAGGTCTGTCATATATACAAACTTTTACACCAAACTTTCAATGTTTTAATGTCTTCAATCCGCATGTACTCTCAATCCCTGCCACAAGCTACCATTGGGTCCGGATGCTCAATATAATTGCTGATGTCTCACTCTCTCTCACCTTGGGCGACAGAGTCGGACTGCACATCACCATCGTAGTTCTTGCAGGCCCAGATGAAGCCACCCTCAGACTTCATGGCCTGGGCCACCATGTCATCGATCAGCCTGTGCTCATACCAGATGCCCTTGGCCTCGTACTGAGCCTTGTACTCCCTGTGGAGGACATCAGAGACATTTCTGTGGACAGACCTCTGATGATGACCAATCACAATGCTCTGCTCTGAATAATAA
This sequence comes from Albula goreensis, assembly GCA_022829145.1. NCBI lineage: Eukaryota > Metazoa > Chordata > Actinopteri > Albuliformes > Albulidae > Albula > Albula goreensis. The sequence goes on from CM040745.1 coordinate 31,143,467, forward strand.
GGTGAAGTTGTGTTAATAACTCAAGGGGCATTTACTACACTCATGGAATCCAGTCAAATGATTTGGTGTCAGTACTAAAACATGTCACATGCTCTTCCTATTATGAGTAGTCTCTCAAGATGGCGCACACCACTCAATGCAGTCAACATTTATCAAGATTCGATTCCTGTAGGTAGTAAACATCTACAATTTTATATGAGTAGGTCTCTATCCGTTTTGTCAAAAGGGTCTGATCAACATCAAATGCCTATGTTTCAACCTTTCCAATCATTACCAGACTTCATTATAACAGGACTGCATTGATTAATATATTGAACAAGTTTCAAACAATTTCAAGGATGTTAACAGCACTCCCACAGCATGAGGGCCCACCAGCAGGTTAGAGCTTCAAGGCCCCTACAGGCAGCTACAGAAACCACTTATAGTAAGAGCAGAACCAGCCCAGTGTAATGCAGAATGAATCCCACAGGACCCTAACCAGGTAAGAGATAAGAGCGTTTTACCTGTCATAGATTTCCTGGAAGATGTCCTTGAAGCGCCCGTCGTATTTCTTGAGGATGGTGTTCTTGGTGCTGAGGTAGAGGGGCCAGCCCTTGGTCAGGCCCATCTGGAAGGAGCTGTGGGCAAAGTCCCGGATGGACTTGTCTGTGTTGTACATACCCAGAGCCACGCCCCCGGAGCCTGCAGGAAACAGAGAAATGTGAGTCTCTATCAGCATCACACCACTGTCAGCTATGTATGTGTATGTGCTGAATGCAGCGTGCAAACACAGAGCCTGAAACCCAGCTACCACATACATGTCACTGTCATCTGTTCATGTCTGCACTATATCCAACATGAAAACATAGAGACCTAATCCTGGAACTGCCTGGAACATAGACTTGCATCTTCCAGGTTAGACTCAAGAAAAAGTTCATAAATCATAAAAAACATAATTTGGGAAAAAAAAGCTTGTAAGTCATAAAAACATTAAAGACACGCTCTTCTGGAGTTGATAGTGACATATCGTTGCATATTAGAGTATATATGCGTGTTTCTGTAACACACCTCCCGTAAGACAGTACTGAAGAGTGACATGAAGTAGCTCTTCAAGCAGGAGTCTCGTACCTTCAAAGTCGTGCACAACGTATGTGACAGGCTCCCCATTCTTGGGTGTGTACTTCATCTCCACACGTCCTGGGCCTGGCACCACAAAGTCCGTGGCCTTGTACTGAGGGGAACAGACAAGGGTTGTACAGAGGAGGGCTGACAGACATAGAGGGTGCCATCTGGTGGAGGGAGGCCTCACAGTACTCTGATTCTGTCCATAATCATTTTAAGACACACACAAACTCAATAAACATACAGATACAGACCCACTGCACTCCCAAATTTGGAAACACTGCAATCAGACACAGAGACATGCTTGTCCTTCAAACACATAGTAGGAGCGAAACAGGGTCACATGCTCCTATTCTGCTCACAGACTAAATTACCATTTAGGACACAGGAAACACTGCCCTCAGACAGAGACGCACTAAACTCACAGATAAAGACACACAGATGGCCGTACCTGGTCTCCGTGGGCGTGTCTGCCGATGATGATGGGCTTGACCCAACCAGGCACCAGTCTTGGGATGTTATTGCAGATGATGGCCTCGCGGAAGACCGTCCCGCCCAGAATGTTCCGGATGGTGCCGTTGGGCGATTTCCACATCTGCTTCAGTTTGAACTCCTCCACGCGCTTCTCGTCCGGGGTGATGGTGGCGCACTTGATTCCGACGCTGTACCGCTGCACTGCCTCTGCCGCCTCAACCGTTACGCGGTCATCGGTGGCATCGCGGTTCTCCATGCCCAGGTCATAGCTGTCACAGAGACATGTGATGTGAACGTAACAGCCCAAGGAATACTCACTCTTTTAAAAATAAATATCTGTTTCTAATACAATGTGGCATTAATCAAATAATCTCTTGTCAGAGCGTTCAAGTATTAAAATAAGGTGTTTAAATACTTAGGCATTTCAATCAATGCCAGCTCTTTACACCTCAGACATTGCAATTCAGGCCACTATGACAACTAACATACACAGAGGTAGTCTAGGACCAGGGCCGGGAACCACTGGCATAAAGTACAAGATACAAGGTGAACATCATGCAGTGTGCAGGTAGTAACTGGAAACCCTAGGGAAAGAAAGTAGGAGAGAGAATCTATATACTATACATACTCATAGAAAATCATACCACTACTACTGCTGCCTACAACCCCACAATCCCTTGTAGTGTCATCACAAGGGTCTCCAACAGCGCAGGATTTATTGAGTATAGGTGTGGTATTCCAGACATTCCAGGAATCACCCCACATGTGTTTGCGTAACACAATTGGACACACTTGCACACTGAACAGTGATCCATTTCCAGCACCCTTACAGAGGATTAGCATGGTCAATAAGAGCAGGGCTCTTCTACTTAAGCAGCCATATGAACAGATAATGAACAAAAAACAGGGTGTTGAGACCTGTAGATCCTATCTACACCATAGAACAGCTTATACCAATGTGTGACCTGTATATGTGACCTGTAGATCCTATCTACACCATATCACAGCTCGTACCAATGTCAGGATTTTGCAGGAATGACATCACACTTTTACGGAAGCTAATAAATGCATCCATAGCAGTCATAGGCCTTTTACCAAATGGCCAGTACAAATCTGTGGCCGTTTCTTCTGCCATGGCTGTAATGAGTGAAGAGGAGGTGGGGATCTCCACAGACATCAAAGTAATGTAGCCAACACTTAACTTATTTACAAATTCCTTATAAAGGTGTTTTTAATTGCATTAAATTCCATAAGTTAGCTGCACTAACTACGTCGATGCAAAGAAAGAGAATGCTATATTGTCAGACAATCAGGTAAAACTTCCGGATTACTTGCGAACTGACTCAGATAACTGGCACAATTCTTAATCAAACAAAGTAAATGAAAACTGTCATTGTTACATGTCCTTCAAGGATGTTGACCTCACATCACATGTAAGCATGTAGCCAATTGTTTGTGGAATTCATAGTCTCCAGAAATGTTTCCATTCTATACTTGGCAAGAGTGAAAAAATGAACTTGTTGTCGGAACGTACCCTTCACTGTGACGAGATTAAAGTGAATTAGATTACAAGGAATACACTAGTATATGGAAACATATGTAATTGTATGATACACCTGTACAAGTATTCATTCAGAATAAGTGTTACATTCAGAAAGTTGGCCATCTGTAATGTTTTATATTTGGAATATAAGCAAAAATACACCTACAATGAAACATTTCTCCTGTTTACTGGACCCTGGAGGGCTCCATTCACAGAGCCATTTGGGAATTTCTGTATTCCAGAACAATTCACAGTGAGAGCGCAGAGTGCAGCCAAGAAAGTAAACAACCCACAGTGATGAGTGTGCCAACAGACCGTGGGGTGACAGTACTTCACATGCTCTGCTGATGTCTCAAAATCACATGACTTTAGAGAGCCTGTAGTCTGAACATCACAGGACCTCCGAGATCTAGATCAAGTGGTACAGACTCCCCCGCTCTCCATGGCCCCCGCCCCCACCCCCACCCCTGATGCAGAACAACGAAGCCCAAAAAACACACAAAGACGGGTTTAGATGCTGCTGTTCGGCGTGACCGAACTGAGAAAATCAATCTCTATTCAACAGAGACAAGGGAGGCTCACAGAGAGAAGTGGCAATGCTAATGTAGTACATAATACTCCTTTAGGAATTAAAAACAGCAAAATTAAGTCCATAAATCTCAACACTTCAATACAGATACTCCATGCAGAAATAACTATGGGAAACACCCCATAAACTGTAAGCGAACTGACCGCTTAAATCTGAATCAGAATAGCTCTGTTAGTTATTCACACCCTAACAAACCAAGCACAAAGGTAACTAGAGAAACCATCAGGGATCCTGCAATAACAGGGGGTGTGAGCCAGAGAGGTTTTACTGAAACAGACTGATGTCTATGTCCAGTGAAAGCTCCCCAGTGTGTCCTTAGTTGTGCTGTCCTCTCCTGAGACTCACATCATCCTGATGGTCCAGTCTAAAGTTATTGCGTAAATTAGTTGGGCAACCTGTACCAATAGGCACAGTGGATTTCCCAACCCCCCACTGAAAGTGCTGTTTTAGGAGAGCGAGTGTCAGGTTTGGAACCTGAAAATCAAGACTGTCAAGTTGCCCACTTCCTAGGACTCTCCACAGAAACTGACTGGGTAACAATTGTGGAATGTAGGGTTTCATCAGAGTAAAGACCATTTCAGGACCACTGTGACATCCACAACCAACATGATTGCCAACTTGAAAGCTGAGAATTATGGGAAGACAATGGCATCACAGGTACACAATGAAATGCAAAATATCCTGCATGCTTTTTACTCTACACAGACACTGGCACTATTAAATGTGTGCTTGGCATGCATTTGTTAAACGCATGGTACATGCTAAAATTCAATTATTCTCAAAATAAATGAGCATCACAATATCCCCCACCCCCCAAAACAAGGCATGGCCATGTATGGCCAGCTGCATGCTGGGACTGGATGAAGTGCTCCTCACCTGTGCAGGTCCATCTCCAGGTAGGGGAAGATGAGCTTCTCCTTAATCAGCTCCCAGATCACCCTGGTCATCTCATCCCCCTGCATCTCCACCACTGAGCCTGCCTGGATCTTCTGAGCCATCTTCACTGACCTGTCACCGAGACAATGCCAAACACATTATGAAACTCATGCAGTCATCAAAGTCCAGTTACAGTTTTTGCCAGTTTGTCAATGCAATCACCTCACCCTGGTTTTGTGAAAAGAGAGTTAGTGACAATAGCTTTTATCCTCACAACTTAACTCCTTTTCCACTGAACGACATTATGACTGGCAGCGGCTTCTAACATTCCTGGAGGTTAGAAGGGTCCTCATGACCGGTCTAACCTCATGTGACGTCATCAGTACGAAAAACTTTTTTGTTAAAGCGGCTTTGCAGGAGACACATTTTTTAACATAAACTATTAAAACAAAAGGGAGACGCTGGATATGCATAATACAAAAAAGAGACAAAATTAAATGATGGCCCACAGGGCGACTTGCACATTTTAATTGTTGCCTATTGACCAGTGTTTCGTAATGCTTCCTGAAAAAGTGAAAAGACAGACTTCTCGCCGAGTGTGTCGGTTTAAACAGATTGACTTGTAAGACCCGTGAGTCAGCATTTTTCAGTGAACTGATTTAACCCTGTCAGTGCGTCAGGTGAGCTCCTGTAAGACAAAGAGCAGGGAAGATGACCAGAGAGAGTTGAACAACTGAGTTGCGCCAATTCTCACAGGGTGAAACGGTTTACGGAGGCTCAAATACAGTTCCTCGGCGGTTAACACTGTTTATAAGTGACTATTGTTATGAACTATTCGAGTTTCCATGATCCGACGCTGTTATGAAATTGCCGGCCAAATGGACTCAATGGAGCTGACACTACCGGATTCAGAAAGGAAGGAAACTGTCACAGAACTCCCATTATGCTAATGAACTCTCATTCAGTTTCTCCCCCACTTTCACTGAAAAATGCGGGGTAGCTATTTATTGTCACAAATATTTTACACATTTTGCTAGTTAAAAGTTTGCTATGCGGGCTATTTATCGGATAGGCTAAATTTCGCATTTTGATCAACATGAAAGGCTATAGCCACAGGGTACAAACGTCAAGGGTAGTTCCTCATTTTTGCTCCTTAAATAACAAATGCAGTACACACAACGAATGAATACACGGGTTACTCCCAAGTATTCAAATAATAATTAATTGCATGACGGCTTTTTGCCAAAGTGCTTGCAGAGACTGTCGATGACAGACTCGTCTGCACTGACAACAAACATCTATCAAAATATTGACATTTATCATGCACGCACCAGTTGATACAAGTATAATGCTAATGGTTCAACACAGATGGACTGAATTCTGCATATTTATTTACATCTTTGCAGCCGAATTAGCCAAAATTTGGGACTCGAAACACAGATTTCTGAAATAGGCCAAAACTGGCTAAACGGTTCAGGCAGTCAGTGCAATATCTTAAATAACCTCGATAGCAATAACGATGAAATAAGTGCTGTGAGCCTACCTTCAGATGTTAAATTTGTGAAACGAATATAAAGCCGGTATTCTGCTGTGATCAGGCAAAACACTGCAAGCTTACTTCTCCCCGGTCAGATTTCACTCTGCCACGGCTGCGCGCAGAAGAATTGTTTCAATGGCCGTATCCCGTGCTGGCACGATGATTCCGCCCACTCTACGGACAGACCCTCTCATCCAATCAAGAAGACCTGGGAAATCAGCGCAGCCAATGGCGACATTCCACCACACCCCTATCGCCACTGCTACGAAGCCTGAAAGCAAGTGTAGTTTAGCGACCTTTGTCCGACTTCAAGCAGAGGTTTGTGCATGATTGATATTTCATAACAAAAGGCGGTCAGTTGTTTTGGCGTCATTGTCTTACTTGCTAGTGTCCAATGGACTGTAATACCTGGTCACATTACAACTTAGATGGCATTTACTCAGATATGTCTGTTTCTTAACTTTTATTTTACCAGGGAGGTCAGCTGTGGGCGAAATCGGGAGCATTTGAAGTGATGTCTTGTAGAATCAAAGTGAGAGGGGAATTTGAGTGATTGTGTCCCCATTCAGATGTAAGGGTAACTTAGTGACCGGCATATAGAGAGTCCGATTTGGGGGAATGTAACCAGGACACTGGAGTTAACATACATACAAAGTACCCATGTATGTATGCTTCAAAATGAAATTATCTTAATACCGCCAATGTGAATACAGGTTGTGTAATCTCAATACACCAAGCGAAATGTCACATTCCACACCCAGGGATAGTTGTAATAGTACCTGTGGTTAAATGTAACAAGTAGCAGAAATTGCAGAAACTCATCACAGACAATGCAATTGCTACAAAACAAAACATTACTGAGGAACATACCTTATAATACTAATATGCAGACAGGCTGTGCTGGTGTGCACTCACACATTTACATGTGTCTCCATTTGAACATTTTCACAATTAACTTCTTTTCAGTCTTCCTCTAAGTCTATCTATGTTTGTTTTCAGACCTAAAAAAAGGTCATTTGGAACAACAGCAATACCAAATTTCATCATTGTACTGACTCACTTATGCCTATCATATGCCTATCATTTGCTTACCTCATGAGGACACAATCCATCATCACAGATCAGTTACCTTCATTAGTAAGCCTCTCCTCCTGCTCATCAGTAAACACCCTATTGGCACTGCAGTAGCCTACTCTGAGCAACTCACTGGCCCCTTTCTCCTGCAGCTGCTATCATGTTTTATAGTGTCTGCAAAGAGTTAGCTGACAAATACCATAACTCCTTGTCACAGATCGCACAGATCCAACATGTACAACATCATTTTAGAGACTATCTGCAGGCACTCCCTGCCTTTTTTTCACATCGATTGTTTGGCATGCTGAATAATACAAGAAAAAAACAGTAACAACTTTAATCATAATTGGGGATAGTTGAGAAAATCCTGTAACAACTATCACCGAACGTGTCATCCATGTAATAGCAGTCTGTCGTAGCATGATGACCTGAAATTCATTTTCATGAAATGCATTAAATAAAAATGGAAAGACTGATGTTTAATAAAATATATGTTTTATAATCCTAACTAAACCACAAGCATCACCAGTCAAAAATAGAGGTTGTAAAAATGACTTTCTTACCTAAAAATCAGTTGTTTTTTTTTACTATAAAACTGACAGAGTTGCTCACAGGGGCATGTCACTCTACATGTGAGCTCAGGTCAGAAGTGGGACTGTACACTATTACATGATCCTGGCTTACTCCTGTTTGGAGAAATTGAAAGTGTTACGACTTCCCTGTGTTACAGTCATCACTGGTCCTTGGTTTAAAGTCTCATATATATTTTTTAACTATTTGGTCAAGAGGAAAGAATGCCTCTTCCTGTTCATAGCCACCTCTTGCAGCTTAGTTTTCCTTTGACAAAGCCCTATCCTGTTGCTTCAGCAGTTTGACATGAGAAGGCTGCAGGGTGTTATGATTGGTCTTGCAATTACAAATGCAACAAATGTCCCTTTTATGCAAACAATGCAGAAATTGTACTTATTAACAGAACTGGTGACACATGACACCCTCACAGGACAGGACACTGGTCACAATCAGAAGTGGCCTTTCCTAATCCTTTCTCCCCTGCTCCAAAGAGGGCCCACACATACCACTGTGTGTGTCTATATATACTACAGTATATTCCATATCCATCATACTGTATTCCTTTACAAGGAGCCTGAGAAACCTTCATCTTTACAGTTACCGCACTCTTTTCAATTCCCCTTCACTTTGCTTGCTGGCGAAGCAAAGGCAATTGACTACAGTCTTAAATGAGTCAATCTACAACAACTGCTCATGCTTCAACAAATTGGAGTGCCAGTCCCAATTCGTTATGGTACAGTTAATCAACTGTATTGAATTTTAATTACACTTGTATTTCCACTTCTTTGAAAGGGGAGAATATACAATTATTTGACTGATTTAAGACAAAATTAAATACCTATATAAACCATGATTGGTAAAAAAAAAAAACAGTGTATGGTACTTAATACATTTAAATTTAAACACACGTTTAGAAATTGTAAATCAGGAGTGCGTCTAATTACTGAAACTGTTTAGATGGTACTATAAGCCTTATATTATTTTGGGGTGGCGACGGTTCCATTGCAACCTCAGCAGATGGCGCCATATTTCTTCTGGTGGAAAGTAATACTGTCCTTAGACATAGAAGTGGGCAAAGAGACATACATATTTATGTATTGATATAGGTTTACATTGATTTAATTATATATGTGTATATTTTTTTCTTCTTCTGTGGAACATTATCCTACCAGCTGTTATAGTTAACCGAATGTGGGGACATATGCAATACAAGCAGACATTATGCATACAAAAAGTCTGTTGATTTAAATGTATTTATAAATACGCAAAGTTTAAAATCGTATGCAATACCACTAGTTGTTTTTAATTCTTTCTGTGTTTTTTTTTTTATTTCAGGAACACAAATTCACACTTGTTTTCTAAAATATAATGATAAAAAATATCCAAACAACATGTTTAATTGACTTTCGATCAAGCTGTGCGGCTAATTGTCTGTGTGGTTAGCAGGTGCTGCTGCTCAGGGCTCAGCAGGTGCGCGAGCTCCCACTGTGTAACGAGTGTATCCACGCGGGGTCAGTCAAATTTTAGCAATTCAATCTTCAGAGCAACCGAAAAACGCGCTGGCCTGTTTCTAATTGAGAACAGTAATTTCTTTCCCTTTTCTTTAACCATTCTAAATTTTTTTAAAGCAGCTATAGGTATAAAGATGGTTTCTGAACCAAATCCAAAGAACCTACTATTCGTGGTTCATCATCCGTTGTCAAATGATCAGCCAAGGCTGATACGGTGTTATGGTAATGAAACTATAAACATCTCAGTTTCTATAGGAGTATGAGTTACATTTTCCACTATCTCCCGGGTAGTTAGCAAATTAGACCGCTATGAAATGTTTCTATCAGGGAAACAAGAACAGTCTTTAACAGTCAATAACATTCTTAACCTTTAAGAGAGTTGTCCTCACTTTTGGTCCTGAAGAACCTCTGGTCTGGGTGTGATTTTTGTTGTTCAGCACGCAATGTCCAATTAAAACAGCTGATTACAGTGAACTCACCTCACTTGATTTCTTGGGTCTGAACTTACTGTATAATTTCAGGTAAAAAAAAACAACAACATAACCTACACTGCGTAGTGGGGACCACTAAAGTGTCTGATCACATAACGTATAGCCTACTAATAAATAACTGAGAGGGGGTCCAGCCACCGTTGCTGTGTGCTATACATTTAATTTAAATTAAACACTGTTCAATTAAACATGGTTATGTCCATAACTGTAGGCTCCCACATCTTTTTTTTTGCGATTTATTACTTCAAATTTTGCTTCTGAAAATATTCTCTCACTGAGTTCATAGGTTACAGTGTAACGGTATGACAGTGGACTGGGTAAAATGCTGCCCTCCAAAGGCACAAACCCTACAGGCCAAAATGTTAACCGCTCTCCCGGTATCACAAAAAACCGCCCTAGAGGGAACTCTTGGAGAGACCATGTGATACCAGAACTGCTAGGTGGTGACTACAAGAAACCCAGTGGAGAGAGAGAGAGAGAGAGAGAGAGAGAGGGAGAGAGAGAGAGAGAGAGAGAGAGAGAGAGAGAGAGAGAGAGAGAGAGAGAGAGAGAGAGAGAGAGAGAGAGAGAGCTGGTATCTCAGACCACAGATTCAGCACCCAAAGTACGAACAGCGGCAAGCTAGAGCGCGCTCTCCAGTTGAAATCTAACCGGTAGAAGCAAGGCAACTTATTACTTATTGTGATATTAATTACTCTTGTCTCCATCCGAAAAAGAAAAACTTTGATATCTTGGTCTTTCTAGGGCCAGAGGAACGTTACAGGGTCCTAGACCTGGTATAGTAAACCTTTTTCTCTTAAATTATATGGTAAGACAGTCTCAAGGTGGAGCCCCGCTTCTCTCGGCTCTCCTCGCTCCTACAGGGGCTAGGAAGCGCGCCAGGCACATCCCGATTCTTACCTGGTTTCGTTTCGGAGTCGGAGTCTGATGCCCCTGGGCGTCGAGCCCGGAGGACACCCTCCACCCGGAGCAGGATGCCAGTGATGAGAGGTCTTCTCGCACCTCAGAACACTTTTCTCGACACCATAGCCACGCGTTTCGACGGTACCCGTAAGTAAATCACGTTGGTTTTGTTTGTGACAAAGTCTCAATTCGTCCTACTTTTTAATTTTTTTTTTTTTTTTATCATTTATCTAGTTCTAATAGGCAAATCCTCTTTATTTTGCCATTTCTTTAGACGTGTGTAGGCGCTGTGTGTTGCCATGTATATCACACATAATGATTATTTACTTTATTTGAATATGTATTTAATTTGTATTTGATGTGCAAATCTCTTCTGTCTGTTGTAAAATTTAAACTCAAAGTGCAAGAATACCACTTTGGTTGAATGATTTGTTCATGTGTTGAGTTGATGCCTCGTGCTTGGATTCCGTCCACGTGCACGCCTTCCTAAGGTGAAGAGCTCGGAGCTTTCCACACTTCGCCCCGCGGAAAGAAATTATGACTTAAATCGAGTGAAGAACTATCTTGCTGAACGGATAAATGAAGAATTAAAATAAATTAAAGTAAATCCTGACGTTCTTAGTCTTTTAGCAACATGTCATAAAATAAACTACATTTAATGTCAGGTTTGAACTATTTTATTTTACTCTGACAATATCTACGAAAAACGAAAGTCGTTGTTCAATAGCTAGCATAGGCTATACTTTATCATTCTGAAAAAATAAGAGGTTTTTGTTGGAGAGCTAACAAGGGATGACGACTCTGTCACCAATTGTTGTTTCTCCGGGTGACGTTTGGGGCAACTCGGGGTACACGTGCGGAAGAAAGTTGAACCAAGCTGCATTGAGGGTGTGTCTGAAAGCATCAACCTTCTCAGATGCCCTCTACAGTAAAAAAAAAATTGCGATATGTTTTCTCATTAACAGTCAGTGGTTTCATGAAACTGGCTAATAACATTGTTCACGGGACAATACATTTATATTTGTCCTGTCACACGTTTGCATTGGAAAATAGGGTTAAGAAATGAGTGTCCTGTTCTAACAGGCTCATGTTTGATAAGATGATGGGCCGACACTGAGCACGACCGCATGTTGTAAATGTCTGTTATGCTCATGTCTCAGTGAGTGTCTCATGATTGTGTTGTGACGGGTAAAATCGGTATCCAACGTGGGCGAAGAAACGTGTAGCCTATAATCCAACAATGTACCACACATGCAAACCGTCCTTCACTTTCTTCTGTAACCGGTAACGGGTGGTCGAATTACCCTTCATCCCCTTGGGTTTGTATAAACCTTGGAACCGCTGATATTTGGTACAGCCCATTATTTTAACTGTATAAGGCATGTAATTGCTGTCAGTGGTGAAGCAGACCGAAGAATTTAACAGAATATGGTAGGCCAGGAATCATCAACCCTGGTCCTAGTGAACCGCACAGGACCTTCTTGTTTTTGCTTTAAACACAGAAGGATAGAGTGATTTAAATCTGTAGTCATCCCTTTAACAAACCAATTTCTCAGTAGCAACACTACCTAATAGCTAGCCCCTATTATAGTCCAGTATCAGGGTTAATCTACTGTATTAAAGGCTATGAGATGAACAATGATTTTAAGAGATCATATGTTTGATTCAGATCATTTATTATTGTGCGTATTTTATTGGCTAAGGTATACCCCCAGATGCTCACAGTTAAGCATGGGGTGCTTCATTACACATTAATGGGCAATTCGGCTCTCTCCTGTGGCCTTGCGTTTAAAACATATTGGCACGGGCATATTGTTTACTAGAAATAGAATTGATGCTCCGTGTAGTTCTGAGCCTTTAGCATAAATGGTTTTTCAGGTTTAATTGTGGAGTTATGTCCGTAGCAGGGAGATTCAAACTCTAACCCGTCGGACGGTAAATCCGGGCAAATATCTCCAGTGCGGACTGTAACTGCCACTGACAGCACGTCGGATCTAAGCGGGAGGATTTGTGTGCAAAACATACAGGTATTTCGAATGGCACAGTAGTGTACCGGTAATTGTTCTACGAAGTGTGTGCTCTCCTGGCATTACGGTCTGCAGTGATCTTAATTGACGCACCTGAGTCATGCTTTAAAAATGAAAATATGAATTAGACTCGCACGCCAATCAACATTTTTGAGACTCCAATGCAATCTGCGCTTTTCAGAGAAAATTAGGTGTCCTCCGTTCAAAGTAGGATTGGCAATTATCAGATCCCGAGCGGCCATGTACACACTTTGTAGGTAATGTTTCATCCCCGTGGATGTAAAAGATTCATTTTGACCTCTCAGGCCTGATACAAAGTACTAGGAACGCTGAATACAAAACACTGTCACGTGAGTACAAGAACCATCCTGTTGTCAAGTCATCAAGAGCAAGGCAGGATCCCACTCAAGACAGAGATTTTTTCATTTTTCAATGCATGGGCAAATTTGTGAAATCCAAAAAGCATTACCTGAAACTGCCATAGCAAACCATTTTAAATTAGGATATATTCTAAGTCGTAAATATATCCCCAGATTCTGCAGAAACTTGTTATCTCTGCACTTATCAGCGTCAGCTCACAGGTGTCCTTTATGTGAATGCAACTGAATCATGGAGCTGGAAATGGGAATGTGGTTTATTTATACACCCCTGATGTGAAGAATAAGGTAGCACCTCTCAAACAGCAGAAGGAGCCATGTGCAAAGTCATCACTCTCATGAACTGCATCTCTCTTGTATTAATGCTCTAAAATCAGTGGAGAAATGAAAGGTAATCAAAAAGCAGACAATTAAAAAACAAGAAGTGAATGGGTTAATTAAGTTTGAAATTTCAGTGGACAGAAGTTTTTAGATTTTAGAACAAACTAAAAAAATTTAATCAAACAGACATCAATTCCATTTCCCTTGGATGCCCACAAGGTATCACAACCTGTTTTCTTCAGGCATCCATTTAAGGACATCCAAATCAATAAACTTTTAAAGGCTTCTCTGGCCCAGCCCATGTTTCCCTATATTTTGTATTGTACTTTGGTACAGAAGTATCAAACAAAAATAGATCCATTTTTAAATCTGAAATCAGCATTGTTTTGTAAGGGATAATATTTGAAAATTCATGGTTGTGGGTTTGAAATTTCTCCAGCTGTGGCTTCCCAACTAAGGAATGAGCATCCTTTTAAAACCAGCTCACAGGTGCTATGCATGTGCAAAACTTTTGGCTGGAATCTGCTGGCTGGCGTGTCCTAAGGGACAATTCCAGAGCTGAACTAGCCCAGCGCTCCTCAGTCATGAATAATGATATCCCATATGCCCTCAGGTATGGCAATGTTTCCGCTTGAACGTGCAAACTGAGGTGCTGGGGGTCATTGAGGGTTGTTTCAGCAGAATGGTTCCATACAACTAAATGTGTTCTCTTGAAGCGAGGAGAGATAGCTGGTTGTAACTGCTTCACCATTTTGATGTCATTTTCTGTTAATGGTTCTTGCCCTCAATATGGAGGAATTTGTCATAACCTGGTTTAATGAGCATATAATAACTCTTTGCATGGGAAAATTGCAGCCAGGGAATACACAGCCTTGCAACCAGGCACACCATATGGTGTCAATAGTTTTGTCAAGATGTTCCCATATTCGAAGATGATAACAGTCCCTCATACACACTGCCGAACTGATTCAAGACCAGTATCATAAACACCAGCATGAAGTAGGACACCTTCCACGGCTGCCCCAATCACCAGATCTTAACATTGCTGAACCTTCTGAGAAGTTCTTTAACCTAGAGTTAAGAGTCGTTTCCTACCTGCTTTATATCTTCAAGAACTGGAAGCTTTTCCTCTTCAAATTCCCCAATATCTGTAGAAACAGGCTGAAACTGGTACAGCAGCTTCATAAGATGGATCTGAAGAAAAAAGGCAACTTGAATGTGTATCATAAGGTAAACGTGTAACTGAACTAGTATACGGTATTGAGTCTCTGAGAGAGCGAAACAGCCAATGTTCCCACTGTGCGTCACAGTTGATATGGGAGTACTTTGAGGTGGAAATCTGTCCAGTTAAAGTCCCATTGGGTTCAACAGGAAAGTAGCCAGAAGGAACCCTCCTTTGAAGTACCCCCATATCTGTGCTAATGCAAAGGGACAGCAGGGTGATGGCTATCTGGGTCTTGAAAAGCCATTCAAAGGTGAGCTTCATAAGTCCAATGATCTAGATGGGTGATTCTTATGGCAGCTTTATTACACACAAGTGGAATATAACCAAAAACTAATTAACTCAATTTTAAATGGCTTTGCAGCAGAGTTGTAATGATTTTCCTACCTATTGTTGCTGAAAATTAAATGTAATGCAATTTAAGTAAGCAAATATAATTTAATCCATTTTAGAACATAGGATATAGCACATTACTATTTTTTGGTTAAGCTTGAAGAGCCTGTATGCTTATCTTCAGCAATTCTGAAGTTGACTGTATGTACAGTGTATGTTAATACATACATACATTTCATGTAAGCTACATGAAATAAAGCAAAATGAAAATGGTCACTTTTTCCTTGAAAATGAAAGGTGTTGCATCTCTCTTGGTCAGGCATAGATTTAACACCATTCTATCATACTGTTGTCACTCTGGGGAGTCTCTGGTGCTATAGTATCATTGCTCTTCATGTCATATTAAATCCGCTGTAAGGCTCTCTGGGACATTTCCTTTAAAAGTGTCATATAGGAAATGCACTTTGATTGATTTGATGGAGGGAATTTCCTTGCATCAGCGGGTGTGTTGTTATGGCAGATTGTTTTTTAGATCACCACAGATCACAGATGCTTTGGTTTTTTTTTTTGGAGTTGTTTCTTTTGTCTCCCTCACGTAGTTGAAGGGGATTTAAAAAAATATCTGGAGGATATCGGATACGCATTCGCTTGGGCCCTCCAATGGTGATATATATGTATGTATTTATTTTCAAGTCACCATTTCATGCGTGCAGCAAAATAAACAACATTGGCAATTTAATCAGTCCCGGAAATATACGGCTTTGATGAGGAAGCGTTTTATGGAGAGCAGTCAGCACTCTGGCCATTCATCACTCGCCCATCGGGGCCTACGGCCGTTTGATGGTCATAAAAGTTAATCGTCAATGCGAGGTCTTATTATTGCCTCGTTCATTAACTTTCCCATTAGACTGTTTAACCCTTTAACGGTTTAACCGTATTCTGTGGTCTGCGCTCATATCTCCCAATCTGCGCGGTAGCCGCCTGGCCCTGCCGTAGTTCCGCATTAGTATTGATTGCTGACGGCTGCGAGTGCGATGTCTCGCTGCGGTATGGTAAACGTATGGCTTTTGGGATCCAGCTGTTTGTGCGGATGGGAAGAGAGGAAGTCCCCCTCATTTGAAGTCAGAGAGCACGGTATTTAAGAGCTGGTGTTTGGCTTTTGCGCAGACATCTTTAATAAACCGCAGGCTCTCTTCAGCCAAGGGGAATGACCACTGTTCCTGAGGGACAAAGGGGAATGTGACTTTTTCGCTTGAACCTCTGCTTTTATTGGGTTAATTCATCAAACCATTCACTCCACTCTTTATATGAAAAAAGTCTCAGTAAAAATTATTTTTTACATCTCAAGATAATGATTGTGTTCCACCCTCACATACTTAATGGCACTGTATTTTTAATGCTCGGATGCATATATTTATTTATGTACAAATAAATTATTTGAGAACATTTGTTTGGAAAATGCACACACAGATCAGCCCTTTAGGAATGAAGTCTGACCTCCTCCCTTCAGTTCATTCCATAAAAGTCAGTTTGGAAAAACAATACTAAGCGACTTCTGCCTGTATTTTTAATGACCTTTTCATCAAATATTCCTCTCGGTTTGGAGCAGCTCGCTGTATTCACAATGACTCTCCGGCAAACAGAGCCAAGCTTTACCCAACTAAACAAAGCACAGCCCTGACCAAACAGAGTACACCTTCACTTTAGGAAAAGTAGGAGATGTTCAGAGAGAAGGCACTGATGGCGATCACCCCTCGCAAGCATGAATTTTGAGGGGTGTTGTGTGAGAGGGTAAGGGACGCGTGTCTAATGTGATTTGTCAGTTGTGGGTCCCCCTCCGGAAACACGGAGACACTGGAGCCACCGGAGCCACCGGCCGCTAAAATGGCCACTTAGTGAGGATGACAAAGGATGAAGAGGTCCGAGCCGATGGAAGGCTGGAGGGACTCTCTGTCGCCAGGGCAGCGCACAGAAAGGCTAAAAGACTCTATGCTACTTCTGTTGCCCATGTCCATGTTCCTGAAAGAAGGAAACCGGCGCTTTCATACTGCATTTGTATGCACATAGTTATTCATCATGTTACTTTGCATTCATTTGGCATGGGGGTTCCCAAACCAGTCCTGAGAGACCCTCATGTATTCTAGTGTTTTTGTTCTAGCCAGTCTTTTGATTAATTGAGGTCACTAAAACATATGTTTAAGTCTCATAAATATAATTTTTTAGTTTCAATGGATTTTATCACAAAGGTTTGGCTTATTATTATTTGTTTTGCCTCCTAATTTTCCACAGATGGTTTAGTTTTAATGGCCATGTCTCCACACTTTAGCATTAAGGGCTATGGGACTGATTTAAAGTGTGGCTGTATCAGTAAATCAAATTCAAATGCCCCAGGTACAACTAAACAATCCTTTGCCAAAGCACCCACATATCAAAGACTTGCATATTAGTTATTCTCTGACTTAAAAGTCCTGAAATAAAATTAAATATTTATTATGTGTAACATGAATGTGTGTTTCTGGCATAATGTGGCATTCAGGGTAAGTGGTCTCTCATGATATCATCAAGCTCTGATTAAAATAATTACTCCTGAAACAGAACAGGACTCACAGTTGTGATGAATTTTCGTGTAGGTGTCCTCCAGGAGCCAGTTTTACACATTCTGTTTGGTAGGACACTCATATCCAGAGGACCTTTTAGGATCCCAGATGACTGAATTCCAGCCCTGGTGTGTGCTGTAGTCACAAGTCACATGAGTCTCAGGTATATCATTATTTGACTATGACTGGGAGGCTGAAGGATTGGGACACAGCTGGCCTCATTCTGCCAGAGTATCAGCCATGATGGCTTCAGTAGCCACCAAATTACTTCCTCCCACTGACATGTCAGGTCTACATGGCCACCAGTTGCCTGTTGCCTTCAGGAAGAAATACACCTCTTTGCTGATTGGGGTTTGTCCTGCTCTGGTTAAAATTTATTAAGGAACATGTTTATGTCAATGTTACAGCACAACTTGGCGATTAGATTTTGTTCCTGTACAAGTGTAAGAGTTTTCTCACCAAAACCGTTGTACTGAAATAGAACCAGTTAAGGCATATCCCCCTAAATATGTGTTCCACATTAACCAGGGTAATTGAATCCTTAGATTAAGCTTTATAAGCTGGAAGTGGGTGGGAATCAGTGGTTCATCACTAAGCCACCTCATTGGACAGAACTTGGTCCCTGTAGTAGGGTAGAGCCAGGGTGGTAAAGCGTTTCCATGGGGATTTGGCAGAGTCAGATCTGGTGATAGCCACAAGGTGCAGGGGGAAGTGGATTAAGGAGGAATGCTGTGAAATCATCCTATGCCAGTTAAAGGCCTATGCCCCGGCGATGTGGGTGTTAGCAAAATCCCTCACAATTAGTGTCCTCTGGGACAGACTCATGAAAGACTGCAGATGGCGTTTGCTTCACTAATTCTGCCCTGCTCTCGATCTGAACGTTCTGTCCCCCCGTGTCCCTTGCCCCCACCCCCCCACCCCCTAGGCATGTACCAGCTCAGCCGAGATTTACACAGCGCAATGGCGAAACCAAAAAGGCAAGCAAGCGAAAAGCCCACCATGCTGAAAGACCTAGACCCTGGCAAATGAAGGACTTAATGGATTAAGGACTTAGGGGCTTCGCATGCCTTCAGGCCTGCCCATCTACTTCAGCATCCTGCTTCGCTCGCGCCGGACAGAGGCAGACACGGCTCCAGCACTCAGTGGGGCCAAAGCACTCTCCCCCTGCAGACCACTGTGAGACTGCTCAGCCTGGGACACAGAGACTGTGAGAGGAAACAGCTGTCCACAGCCCTGTTCCTTTTCACTGATCACAGTCTTATTTGACCTGTGGCCTTTGCATGCTGTGTCAGCTTCTCATAGCTGATAATACTGTGGATCTGGTGCCTCTGTTTCAGCTTATTCTCATCTCTGGATAACTTAATAATTTTGACCTGCCAAAAATACAATATGGATTTACTTTAATGTCTTTTGATGCCAGTGAAGGAATATGCCTTACTAACATATGAGTATTTTTTTCTCATCTTGAACAAATACTTCCATAAGACTAATAAGACTTTTATAATATTTTGATAAAATACTCTAATAAGACAGGAATAATACTCCTAGTGTATGACGTTTTTTGGTCCAGTCAAGGTGTTCCCATAAATTTATACAAATATTATTTTTTAATTGCAAAAAGACAAAGAAAATGTGACCCAAAAGAAGGGGCTCCCATTTAGTGCACTATCCTGCCTCTAGAATAGCCTGGACTAGTGTAACACTCAGGGTGGACATCAACATGGCTTCCAGCAATCACAATACCACTCACACTGAGGCCCACAGGTCTGTCTTCTGTCAGTGCATAGTAGCTCATTTTCAATGTTTCTGTGCAATATAAAGTAATAAAACAAAATAAATAATCAGCAATAGGGGTTCCTTTTGAGAGTCGTTTGGAGTAACACTTAAGACAGGACATTGTCTTCACCAAATTATTATTGTTAAAATGATTTCGTTGGAAACATGGACTGGTGTAAGAGGAACGTGTTTTAAGTGGAGTCATTTGTATTCATGAGCTGTGTCCTCTTGAAGGGTCATGATAATGCAGTGATGGGCCTTTATGGGCAGAGCCAGTGTTACCCTGCACAACACAGCACGGTCCTTCCAGCTTCATATTCGTCTGGAGAGAAAAATCGATTCACCCTTTCTGAGAACAAATACAACTGTCGGCTGGCATTGGTGTGCATATTGATGTGATTCTGCATGTGTCGGAGTTGTGTGAATTACTGCTGGTGTGTGTGTGTCAGGGTGTTTTGATGGGAGTCAGTGCTGGTGTGTGTGTTGTCTTGTTTGTTTGCGTGTATGTGTGCGTGTGCACACTGATGTCAGTGAGTGTTGGAGTATCTATAAATCACTGCTTGTATGTATGTGCCTGTGTCAGTGGTGTATGTTCATGCACAAGTTTAGGTGAGTGTGTATGTGAGTCAGTGTGTGTGTGTGCGTGTGTGTGTGTGTGTGTGTGTGAGTGCGTGCGTGCATGCGTATGTGTGAGTGTGTGTGTGCTTTGTTGTGCATGGTTGATATGCTCCTCACTGCTTAGGACAGCAGCCAATGACAGCTGACCCGATTCATTTAGGTGGGCTGGCTAATGGGGAGGAACTTAAATAATTAAAACATGAAACATTTAGTGGCAATAAATACACAGGAGATTGGGTCCCTTTCCTCAACTGTTTACCTTTTGCAATCCCTCATTTTAACTGCTTACTCCTGCCCTGTATATTACTTGATGGAGAATATTGCACCTTATTAGAAGAAACAGAACATCCTGATACTTTCCTGAGAGCCTGTACCCCTTTCACACAGAGTCAGACCCCTTTCACACAGAGTCAGAGCCCCTGTGTACCCCTTTCACACAGAGAGTCAGAGCCCCTGTGTACCCCTTTCACACAGAGAGTCAGAGCCCTGTGTGCACCCCTTTCACACAGAGTCAGAGCCCATGTGTACCCCTTTCACACAGAGAGTCAGAGCCCCTGTGTACCCTTTCACACAGAGAGTCAGAGCCCTGTGTACCCCTTTCACACTGAGTCAGAGCCCCTGTGTACCCCTTTCACACAGAGAGTCAGAGCCCCTGTGTACCCCTTTCACACTGAGTCAGAGCCCATGTGTACCCCTTTCACACAGAGAGTCAGAGCCCCTGTGTACCCCTTTCACACTGAGTCAGAGCCCCTGTGTACCCCTTTCACACAGAGAGTCAGAGCCCCTGTGTACCCCTTTCACACAGAGAGTCAGAGCCCCTGTGTACCCCTTTCACACAGAGAGTCAGAGCCCCTGTGTACCCCTTTCACACAGAGAGTCAGAGCCCCTGTGTACCCCTTTCACACTGAGAGTCAGAGCCCCTGTGCCTACCCCTTTCACACTAAGAGTCAGAGCCCCTGTGTACCCCTTTCACACAGAGTCAGAGCCCCTGTGTACCCCTTTCACAGAGAGTCAGAGCCCCTGTGTACCCTTTCACACAGAGAGTCAGAGCCCCTGTGTACCCCTTTCACACAGAGAGAGTCAGAGTCAGAGCCCTGTGTGCCCCTTTCACACAGAGAGTCAGAGCCCCTGTGTACCCCTTTCACACTGAGAGTCAGAGCCCTGTGTACCCCTTTCACACAGAGAGTCAGAGCCCCTGTGTACCCCTTTCACACTGAGAGTCAGAGCCCCTGTGTACCCCTTTCACACAGAGAGTCAGAGCCCCTGTGTACCCCTTTCACACAGAGAGTCAGAGCCCCTGTGTACCCCTTTCACACTGAGTCAGAGCCCCTGTACCCCTTTCACACAGAGAGTCAGAGCCCTTTCACCCAGAGTCAGAGCCCCTGTGTACCCCTTTCCCACAGAGAGTCAGAGCCCCTGTGTACCCCTTTCACACAGAGAGTCAGAGCCCCTGTGTACCCCTTTCACACAGAGAGTCAGAGCCCCTGTGTACCCCTTTCACACTGAGAGTCAGAGCCCCTGTGTACCCCTTTCACACAGAGAGTCAGAGCCCCTGTGTCAGAGCCCTGTGCCCCCCCTTTCACACAGAGTCAGAGCCCTGTGTACCCCTTTCATCACTGAGAGTCAGAGCCCCTGTGTACCCCTTTCACACAGAGAGTCAGAGCCCCTGTGTACCCCTTTCACACTGAGTCAGAGCCCCTGTGTACCCCTTTCACACAGAGAGTCAGAGCCCCTGTGTACCCCTTTCACACAGAGTCAGAGCCCCTGTGTACCCCTTTCACACAGAGAGTCAGAGCCCTGTGTGTACCCTTTTCACACAGAGAGTCAGAGCCCCTGTGTACCCCTTTCACACAGAGAGTCAGAGCCCCTGTGTACCCCTTTCACCCTGACAGTCATACCCTGCACCCCTCTCAGTGTGGCAGCATGTAACCAAACCAAAGATGAAGAGAACCTGCACGGACCTCTCTCCCTCCCCTCCCTCCCTCCCTCTTTCTCTCTCTCTCACTCTTGCTGTACTCTCCTTCACAATGAAATTCAATTTCACCTTGATTGGCATAAGAAGTGCAATTTGTTATTTTGTCAAAACATACAAGAATTCACAATCAATAACAGAAATAATAACAAAAATAATTGGATATGGGGAGGGTGTATTAACAATTAAAACAAAGTATATGTAGTATTGTAAAAACTGATGAATGGACATAGGGACAGTGCAATACTGTTCTGTACTTTGCCTACTCACTATCCTTCAATTTACAGTATTTTGCCACACACAAGCTCAGTGGTGCTGTGTCCCTCTCCCCATAATAGAGGTCATTTCACATTACATGTCTATTCTGTATTTTTATATATATATATTTTACTTGGTATGCTTTTCATCTTTCTGTTAAATAGTTTTAAATGTCAAGGTTCATTAATGGCAGGCCAATGCAAACTTAAATGCTAAAAAACAATATGTAACAGCAAATAAATGCATAATTGTCCCTCTAATAGCCAATATTTATTAACACCTGCATTGTGAGCTATTTTGTGAGGTGGAAGGAACAGAAAATGCACTCAGTCTGTTTAGTGTGCAGCATGTGCATGCTGTGCCATTCTCTGCTCCTCACATGTGACTTGAGGAGCCAATCAAATGTCACCATCGCTGTGTTTGAATACAGCATCCCAGCCCAGGGATTAAAACATGCAGGAATCCTGATCGCATGGATCTCTCAGTACTCCAGTAATGTGGCTCTCAGGCACACTCTATAACATGTCTCAGAACCGGGAAGAGTTATGTTGATTAAATGAGTCCTGTTTTGGATCTGGCTCTCCAGCAAATCGAATATGAGTGCACTGAGAGACTGTAACAGCAACAAGGCCATAAACCATGACTATAAAATTCACAATGTGCTGCCCCTGTACCCTTTGGTGAAATGGTAGCTGAGAAGGTGGGCATACTGTAACTCCAAAGTCCATATGCATTAATAGTCATAAGAATACTAGGTTAGCATACTGTACAGCCCCATACACCTAACTGGGTTTACACTGTGTATTCATGCACATACACTCAAATATACCACTGTCTGCACCCTATTTACCTTGTTCCACAGTTCACACCCCTCCTGCTGCAATCTGCACTCTATTTCACACCCTGTACCTGGTCCCACAGTCTGCACCCTCTCACACACTCTCATGGAGGTGGACAGTGCTTGATTTATGGACAATGGGAGAACTTCAGAAATAAATCCAGCATGTTCCACAAAGAACCCTCAATTGATGTGCCAGGCCCAAGAAAACAACACATATAAATGATTTGTCCACCTCTTGTGAATGAATGAGATAGGGAAGGGCAGAACTTGTGCCACACAGCTGAAATATAGATGAAATAGTGCATTCCTAAGATACCCCGTCAAGCCTTCTTTGCTTCCTTGCTGACAATGAACTGTTCTTGGAGTTCTGACAGTAAAAACATGCAATGAGGCTGTCTTGTGCCCAAGTATTTTCCCCTTGACTATTTACTGTTATTTGCAGGAGTTGGAGAACTCTTTGATTTATACTCTGGGGACTAAAAAGCAAGACTCCATGAAGAGCAGGTCACCCCAAAGTTCCAACACTCACTGGGAAACATGGCATCTGGACACCTCTGGAAATCAGAAATGCAATGAAGCGCTGTGACTTTCAACCTGTGAATGAACAGACTTTTACCAAAACTGACTATAAAAACCTGAATCCTATTCCACTGCATATTGAGTCGGCCCAGTTTTTACCAGTCACACACAGAAGCCAGACTGTCACATTGGTTGAGTCATTTCAGTCTGAATGCCTAACCATATCCCAAACCCTGACATCCATCAATCTGACATGAGGTGGCTGAGATTTATAAAGCATGGATCCTTCCAGACCCAGGCAGGTCACAGTGATGTATCCTCTCTGGGTCAGGGATGAAGGGCAGGTAATGAGGCTGAAAGGACAGATCCAATCTTTATGTCCTGGTAAAAGTGTAGTGCGGTCGGGAAATCTGATTGTTGTATTAAATATCCAACTGCATAAATAAACAGTGCAAAATGTATACTATGTTAGTTGGTTTTGATAAGGGCACATGGTAATCAATAGAAATGCATTGTTTTCTGTCCCAGTTCCTGCCCCGGTGAAGTGCATGTTGGGAAGCCTGGCTCTGTCCATTGTACATTCCCTGCTCTACCATTTTAGAGTTTAGGTGTATGTGCCGTGTACATATGTGTGTCAACACAGACTGCAAATGGAGACTGAGAAATTGTAAACTTGTGTCTTAAAAACACACTGTTCCTATTCCCCTCTCTTACACTGTAACCCAAAAGGCAGTCAAATAGCTTCCTTTACCAGCACAATATGCATGTCCAGGTGAATACTCCGTAGAATCGGTCACTAGGAGTGGGAGCAAGATCAAGGGCAGTGTTGGCAGTGTTTGTAAAAGCTTTCTTCAGATGTCAGGCTGCTGAGAGCACGGCTCCATCTTTTAAAAAATCGTAATACTTTGACTAATGCTGATTTTGTAATGGCTGAAAGGCAGAGGAGTGTGAGGCAGTGGTGGGGTAGTAGTTAAACCTCTGTCCTCTGAATCCGTACTAATCCTGAATATCTCTGAACACTTAATGAGGAGAACAGGCTATTAGTCTTGTCTAGGTGTTTAATCTAGCCTCATCCCTACTGTCCTGTGAGAATTCAACACTATGTCAAGCACTCCAGATGTTACTTACTCTGCTTATACTCAGGAGTAAGTACATTAGTTGTATAGTACTCCAGCCCTGCCTAGGAGTCAAACCTGTAACCTCCTGACTTGCAGTTAACAGTAATTAAATGTTCTGAATGAGAGTACCATGAAATGTACCAATTTAGCCAGCGTGAGAGTGGATCCAAAACCAGGAATTGACCCACTGCCATATGCAGCTTTCCAAAATCATGCCGCCCCGTTTCAGTCAAACCAGGCCCTCTCCCTTACGTTCCTCATTCTTACAAATGAATATCTGATGGAGGTTTAAGTGCTGCTGATGAGACTGAATTTCCAGCTCATTTCAGCTTTGCGCCTGATTTTATTACACTTCTCTGGGCCCTCTCTAAGTGGCTCATCTCCATTGTCATCCAGTTTTTATTTTTATGCTTCATATTTTTATGAAAAGTTATTCTTCCACGTTCAATCAATAAGTGATCATTTTATTCCCTAATTGAGAGATATTGAACAGATACATTTTCAGTGTATGCTGGGAAAGAAAAATCTTTTTAATCCTATTAAAGTCCAACACAATAAGCCGTGACAAACCCAAACTCGGTCTCTATTTGCATGTAGCAAAAGGAAAATGAATGAAAGCATAACCAGTGTCCGGGTTAGAGGAGATATGAGCAGCAGAGGTTATACACTTCTGTTCATTTGCAACGTTTTATGCTCACTTTCTGCTGCCTGCAGTGGAGGCATAGAGAGGCATTCTCTCTATTCACCACACTGGTGTAGGAAACACAGGCAAAGTGCAGCATCTAACTACTAACTTAAGGGTGGTGTAGTTGTATAAAGCACTGGCTTTCAGTGCAGGGATGTGCCAGAAGTCTGGGACGGAATCCTAACCAGATCCATGATTTATTGTCTTGGTCATAGTTCTGACTAGGCAGGGAGGTTATTCCCATCTACTATCTCTAGAGCAACCCCTCTGCTGCACCTGCAGTCTGCCTGATTCAGTGGTGTAAGCATTGCTGTCTTCCAGCAAAATGGCAGCTCAGCTGGTGGACTGTAGAGTGAAACTGAGGTGCGGCTGGCTTCACAAAAATTCAGTTGTACTAATGTGTGTTCTCCTGAATCTGTGGAGAATAGTTCAACTGTAGAACATTTGGTAGACACAATTTGCTGTGTAAAAAGTGGATGATTATTAGGAAAAAATAAGAGAGAAAGAAGTTGCACCAGCCTACTGCTTTTACTTAATTGTCATTGGAGACGCTATCTTTGCTGTCATTTTACTGTCCAGCCATGGGCCATGTCACTAAAAGCGCAGTTTGTTCCAATCAGGCTGTCAGTGTTGAAAGGATCTGACAGGGAGTCCCTGCAATAAACCAGAAACAGAACAGCCAAGGAGTCAAGGAATGGGAGGGGATACACACACACACACACACACACACACACACACACACACACACACACACACACACACACACACACACACACACACACACACACACACACACACACACACATACCTGTAAACCAGGAGAGCTTCAGCTTGGGCCACAATGACAACATCATTCAAGCTCCATAAAATCCCCCGGTGAGATCACTCTCTCTTTGTGTCTGCTTTGAGATTGGCTCCCGGATGCAGGCTGTGACACCAGTGACAGCAGATAACGCTGCAGCAGATGGAGGATTTCTCAGCCCTGCCAGAGGCAATGAGCCTCTGTAATACAGGTACAAACCCAATCGAGGTTTGAAAAGGCAGAGTGCTTGATTACAGGCCCTGGAGGCCTCCTGCAATGGAGAGTGGGGGTCAAGGGTCACTCTGGTATCACAATCAGCATGCTGGTCCACTAACGATATAGCCGTGAGGGTTTTGATTGACTGGCCACATGTGGCTGGACAGGGCTGTGAAAGTGACCTTCAGGAGATACAAATGCAACCCATATTTATACTGGTATCAGACATTTTCTCCCCTAGCTTTCTGAAACGTTTTCTGTAGCTATATCCATTTGGTTGTGCAGCCTGCATTTCCCTGTGCTGCGGTGAAGTGATGTGTTAGTTTGTGGAGCTTCAGTTGTATAAATTTTGAAATGTTGGAGCTCTGAGGAGTGGATGAAAGAGCTGACCGGGGGAAGCTGGGCCGGGGGTTAGGCTCATCCTGTTCATGGGAAGAGCATTGCTATTATTATCACAAGAGTCACAGACCTTCTGTAGCACATCTGCCTATATGATTGGTGATAGTCAAATCTATCCAAATGGTTGATTTCACCATCTCTATGTAGGATCACTCCACTTTTCAATGGAGTTACTTTGCTTGCCTTTTGCAATTGAAATTCATGTAAATAGGGGCATGTGACAGACTTTACAAAAGGAAAAGTTCCGAATGGGTCGGTGATGCCATGACGGAAGGATAGAAAACAATGATCTGTCGAAGGATTGAACTCGTTAACTAATCAAGCCTTAATTACTGTTTGTGGCAGTGAGGTTCCCGGCTTCATAGAGCTGCCCAAGCTCAGAGACTCGGCTGACAGCCAATTACCCTCTCACACTCATTAAGCAGTACCATTCAGTCTCTAATCACTGATCTATAATTCTGACACATG
This sequence comes from Albula goreensis, assembly GCA_022829145.1. NCBI lineage: Eukaryota > Metazoa > Chordata > Actinopteri > Albuliformes > Albulidae > Albula > Albula goreensis. The sequence continues at coordinate 31,170,685 of CM040745.1, forward strand.
CTCTACCTCTCTCTCTCTCCCGGGTTTGGCTTGCACTTCAAAGTGATAAACCAGTCCTAGCAGGCCTGGGCTTCTGCCCATCGCTGTGGGAATAAAATGATGATGTCCTCTCCTCTAAACGTTAGGTAGACACTCGTTCATGAACAATCAGAGAGTGGAGCTGACTTTGTCTCTGAAGCTCCTGTGAAACACACCCCAGCAATCACCATGCATTGAAAGTGCTTTGGGTTTCATCTTGTGTCCAAGCTAGCCATAAGCATAGGCAAACAGAGCTGTCCAGAATTCATACAGATGACCCTGTGCATGCTGGGATGTTACTTTCTTATTTCATAGCTCTGTCACACCTGTGTGGAAGCCCTTTTTTTGCATACTTATCCCTCATTTACCCAGAATTTGTTTTCCTCACCTCATTTCTTTAAGTTCTTAATGAACATACTCCAAGCTATATCAACTATGAAATCAATGCATACATGCTATAAAAATGAAATACCTGTATACAGTAAAAAAAAAATATTAACAAAAATTAGAGACATAAAATGAATGAAATGAACACTTTATATTGCTGTAGGTTTGTATCTACCGGTATCGTACTGGTTGTTGTTCTGTCTCCCTAGCCCTGGCTCTCAATCACATCCTTCTTTCTGGTATGGACCGAATTGCAGTCAGTTTATATATTTTATTGTTTTTCCTCATTGACTGTGGCACTCTGAGCTGTTTAGTTTAATTTGCATCCCCTGCTCTTGTCTCTGCGGGCAGAATGGTTTTGGACTGGGCTTTAATGTTATTTCTAGCCCAGCCCCACCCCCACCCTTCTCCTCCATCCATCCTATAACCAGCACTGGACAGGCTGGCCCTCAACTCTGTTTGGCCCCTGAGGGCCAGATGGGGGATGAGGACATGCCACAGCCAGTCCACTAATTATCAAGCTAAACTTAGACACTTCTGCCACTCTCTTCTGAGGACAAAAAAGTTGGATGGCAAACAGAGCATTAATGCTGGCTTTGCAGAAGCGAGTGTCTAAGTTTAGCAGGAGCAGTAAGTTTAGCAAGTTTAGGATAGTAATTAGCTGTGACATGTCCTGTCCCCATGTGGCCCCTGGGGGCCAAACAGAGTGGGGAACAGCCTGATGCAATGCTGACAGAGGGAGGAAATGGGTAAAATCTATTGTATATATGTGGACACTCTTTCCTATCGCACACACAATAATGCGAACATGCACGCCATGACATCTGTACGTATACACATTCAACACTGGATCAGGCTGACCCTGGAACTGTTACATCTCTCTCTCTCTCTCGGTTCAGTTCCATTCAGTTTTGTTTATTGGCAGGATCACCATAATCATACTGCCAAAGCAGCATGCAGGAATACAGAAACCACACACACACATACACACAGTCAACACTGGATCAGATTGACCCCTGCACACAGTTATCTCTCTCTCTCTCTCTCTCTCTCTCTCTCTCTCTCTCTCTCTCTCTCTCTCTCTCTCTCACTCTCTCAGTTCAAATCCATTCAATTTTGTTTACTGGCAGGACAACCGTAATCATATTGCCAAGGCAGCAACAGGAATACATAAACCACATACACACAGATACATACAAGTTTAATTTACAATATACAATATACAACACACAATATACATATACCATATGTCAAAAAAGGAAAACAGGTTTACACTTTAAACAGGTAAACAAAGTAACAAATAGCATTTCAAATATAAACATGTGATGTAAGTCTCTCTCATGCACCAACACGCACACACAGACACACAGACACACAGACACACACACACACACACACACACACACGGGAAGCACCTGTCTATGGGCAGAATGACCAGCAGAGTTGTGACCATTCCCTTTCTCTCTCTCTCTCCTGCACAGACTCATTCAGTCCCGCCCCATGTGACAAGCAGTTCTCAATTAGTCATGCAAGATCCCCATCCAGCAATTCTGAATTAGCCACACATTCACACAAGGTCACAACAAACATTCCTGAATTGGACACAAAAAAAAAATCATACCAAGCGGCTCTAAATTACCCATGCGAAATTACACCGAGCTGTACTGCAGGGACCACACGGTCAGGGTCAGCCCTGTAAGTAAGCACCACCTACCTTGTGAAAATGCAGACGATTCTTTTCGCAGTTAGTTAAAACCCCAAATGGTTTTAAGGGAAGGTCCTGCAGCCCCTCAGGCAAACCAGCATGGCTTCGGAGAAAGTTTAGCTACCAATTACACTAAAAACCAGATGGAAAATAGTCAATTTTTGTGCTTGTAAAACATTTTTTTCTTTATTCCTGTCACGGACAGCATTATAAATATTGTTTTCCTGATATGTAACCTGAATTCAAATGACCTTTCATTTCGTATCATTGACTACAGTGTTAGGAAGCTGTGCTTTGGTAAAATGCACTAAACTCCTGTAAATGCGGCTGCGCATGTTTAGTGTAGCTGAATTGTGATGGGGGGATGCCCTCCTGCGATCGTGACCTTTATTTATTGTGACGTTTTCCTTGTTTATGTGTTTTGGCAATAGAGTAACTTGTGCCTGTCAAGGCAATGAGGATGATATGAATGGAACTGAACAGAGAAGAGAGAGAAGGTTAGAAGGCCTGCCTGCTGACTCCCAGAGCAGCGTAACTCTCTAAAGCCCCCCGATGATGGCGATACGCCGAACAACCTGGCCACCTCCATTGGATCCGAGTTTTCTCACTGACAAACGATCCTCAGCAAAGAAACCTCTTTTTTTTAATTCATAACATCTTTAAACACAAAACATAAAATATTCAGGCCATATTTCAGCAGAGTGTTTGCAGACTAAGTGGTAATCGCATCCCTTGAGTTATAAATAATTCTGTTGTAGCTGGTACGGACCACAGCTATTAAACTCTCCTGTGCCATTTATATGCAAAGGGCATGCTTACGACCCAACGCAGATGTTTGTGGTGAGCGAGTACACTGGGACGATAATGATTACTGTGTCATCACTGTGCTACACATGTTTCTCATTCAGGAAGTCCATTCAGAAAGTCCAGAATGTTGAAACGTGGAAATGGCTTCACAAGGCAAAAAATATTTAATGTGGAAAAATGAATTTGAAAACATTTCCAGGTGTAGTTGACTATGATTATTAAATGTGATGCATAAATGCAAAATGCATAAAGATGGCTTATGAATTAAAATGGTGGGAACATTGCTCAAAAAGGCAGCTTAATGTTGCTTAATGATATAAAATTATAATGACAAATCTGAAAATGAAATCAACAGTTTCTGGCTGTAAATCCTCACTATGGATCAAATAGGTATGACAAAAATCAAAACAATTTTAAAAATGTAAAAAGTCAGTTTAAAATCAGCAAAATATGACAGTTTAATCAATATTAATTCAGGCAAGAGGTGGATATCGATAGTCACTGTGGTGAAACTTTCAAGAGAAACAACAATTAGTTAGGTAGTCCAACAAATCAGTGGAGACATGCTTTTGACAATGAATCAGAGCAACAGAGTTCTCTGTTAATATATGCTCTAGTTTGAGGTAGAGTGATTTTTCTTTCCAGAATTTTCATTACAATTTTAGGACAAGAATCCATGTTAAGCTCATGTGTGGGCAATTATTCACTAAAATGAATATAAAATTTTCATATAAAATGAATGTTGATGCATATTTCCTTGACTGGTATTAGTCAATACAGCAACCTTCCACCTGCAATTTACAATGCCTTCCTTAACCTCAACCCTCAACCAAAGGTGTTACTTTGAGAAATAATACATTCTTCTCCTACCGCTGTAATGTGTTTTCCCTTCCCTGTAGAATGCTCTTGTGATTTGGCAGAACTTATTTTTGGTGGTCTATTAATTAATATTTATTTATGAATTTATAAATACTTGAGTGTGTTCACAAGGCTGTATAATTACACAGAGGTGCTAATTAGCGCACTTCCCCACTTGAAGGTCTGTCCGTCCTGTCTTTCTGTCTGTCTCATTTTCCTACATTCTATGTTACATGTATGTCATCTACCTCCATCAATGACAGGCAACCAATTAGATTTAATGCATAATCATCATCAGCATCTGTAATTGTACACTGCTCCTGAGAAACAGATAAAATATTAATTATAAAATAGCAAGCAATGACCATTAATTTTCACCCTTTCACAATCTCTTTTCCTCTCTCCTTGCCTCTCTCCATTTCAATTTAATAGATGCAACTATTCCAATCTACCTCTACCAATGACAAGTGACCAATTAGCTTCATGCATAATGACTATGCATAACGTTCATGCATAGTCAATTAAATCAGCTAACATACTAATAACAAAGTTACATGTCCCTGCCCTCTCTCTCTCTCTCTCTCTCTCTCTCTCTCTCTCTCTCGCTGACAGACAGTAACTTTGTCCTGGGGAATGCGCAGGTGCAGGTTCAATACCCTATAGTCTACTGTTCTGATGGATTCTGTGAGCTGACTGGTTTCGCCCGGGCTGAGCTGATGCAGAAGAGCTGCGCGTGTCACTTCCTGTATGGGCCTGATACCAGCGAAAGGCTGGCTGCTCAGATCCAGGGAACGCTGGACCAGCGCACGGAGTTTAAGGCTGAACTCATCCTCTACAAGAAGGCAGGTGAGAGAGCCGGCCTCGCTCTGAATCTGAGCGAAAAAGAGAGAGAGAGACATACAACAAAATAGCAAAGGACGTGCAGATTAACATTTGAATACACATACAACAAAGATATTTTTCATTTGTCTGTGTGCGTATGCGTGTGCGTATGTGGCAGGTACGCAGTTCTGGTGTCTGTTGGACATTGTGCCGATCAAGAATGAGAAGGGGGAAGTGGTGCTGTTCCTGGTGTCACACAAAGACATTACAGACAGAAAGAAGGACCAGGACTCCCAGCGTAGCCTCAACGCAGGTGAGTCACACCAGGAGACAGAGCAGGCTAAGGTGAGTCACACTGAAAAAGACTGGTGCTGGATCCAAAGGCTGAAAGTACACAAGTGCAACAGTCTGAACCTGTCTGGTTTTCACACATCCATTAAGTGGCAGTACATTCAGAAAGCACTGTCAGGAGTTTTTAAGTGTACTGATTTTGCTCGGTCTGTGAAATGATTCACAATGGCAGGATTTTTCTGAGGAAACCTTTAGCTCAATGGTTAAATTGGAAAGTTGTGTAAAAACTTAAGGAACAATTTCAAAGTAAGTAATATATGAAGTCATCAGTATTTTTTAAGAACATGATAAATATTTAGCTTAAGTGTTGTTATGAATAATATACTTCTGTCAGCCAGTGGATTAGATTTAAACAAATGTACTTAGCCTCTTTTAAGGTTGTGCAATTCAATCAAAACAGAATTCAGGCATTTTAAAGGACATATGCTATTGTGTTTTACAGTGAAGTTAGAACTTGACTTTCATGCAGCCATCTCATTCTGCAGTTGGTGAATTGTTGACCCACGAAAGTGTTTTTTTGGTTCCTGGACACAGTTTCCTTTCCAAAAGAGCAGCTTGATGACAACAGCTGAAGGCTGTGACTGCAGTGTGTGTGTGTGTGTGTTTTTGTGCTTGACTGCCAGGGTTCAAGTTTGGCAGCATAACTCTTCTGAAAGAGCCAGATTCTGCTGTTGGCTTCTTTCTATCTCTCAATCTCTCTGTCTGCCCCCCACCCTCTCTCTCTCTCTCTCTCTCTCTCTCTCTCTCTCCCTCTCACTCTCTTTTTCTGCCTGTCTGCCCTCTTCTCTCGGGTTACTTAGTGAGTCACATCACAAACACATGGAGGACCCATATGGGCCGGTTGGTAAAAAGGGAAAAATAGATGTGAGAAAGAAAAAGAAGACAGAATCAGAGAAATGGACAGGAAAGGAAAGAAAAAAATAAGCCTATTACTCACCCCTTCCGAACCCTCTCCCAGATGATGACCCGGGGGTGGGGTGTAAGGTCACCCGTCCACCGAGCTTCAGCACCACCCGTCGCCGGAGCAGGGCCGTCCTGTACCAGCTGTCCAGGCACCTGCAGAAAAAGGACAAGAGCACCAGCAAGATCAAGCTCAACAATGTGAGCGTGCGACTGACCCTCCCGGCTCCACCCACTGTTCCTCTCCACCCACCTCTGCATTCTGTCATGTGATAAACACTCAGATACATCTACACACTGTTTCACACTGTGCATATAGCTACAACTACACAGCATCCCTCATTACACACCCATGCTCACCTAAGCACTGTCAATACACAACTAGATGAACTCATACAGAGTCACATGTAACACACCAAGAAACACTTTTACTGCCTGTACATGATGCAGCTTGTTTTCAGAAGACTTGCGTTTGTGTGTGTGTGTGTGTGTGTGTGTGTGCACCTACATGCTTTCATGTGTGTATGTATGTGCACCTGCGTTTGTGTGAATGCATCTGTTTGGCTTTGTGTGTGTGCAAACGTATGTGGTAATGTCTGTCCTTGCAGAACATGTTTGGTGAGAAGCCGCCAATCCCAGAATACAAGGTGGCCACCATTCAGAAGTCCCGCTTCATCCTGCTCCACTACGGCACTTTCAAGGCGGGCTGGGATTGGCTCATTTTGCTGGCCACTTTCTACGTGGCGGTGACCGTGCCCTATAACGTGTGCTTCACTGTGGTAGGGGGGCGGGAGGAAGGGAACGCCTCTCGCAGTCCCCCCAGTGTCAGTGATATCCTGGTGGAGATCCTGTTCATTCTGGGTAAGGCTCTGACCACACTCTATGGCCAGGCCACGTGTCCTGTTCCCCCTACCTCACACAGCAGCCACAGCTAGGACATACTCATTCACAGTAATAGACTGTCATGTGGTCAATGCAGTCATTCACAAAACCACTACAACATTGCAGTCATTTCTGAGCCATGGAAACAGTGCAGTCATTCTCAACCATGGAAAGGCTCCCTAAACTATTTCAAGTATGCAGCCATTTCAAAACACCTACACACCTAACTCACACAGCAAACCTCTGTCCACAAATACAGTGGCTTTGGAACCAGTTTCTCTCATATATCTGCAACTGAGCAATTATCTAGTCTAGTAGGCCACTTTCTTATCACCTGGTTGACATTACACCTTTATTGCATCGTGCTCTGATATAGACAGTACAAACTAATAAACTGCACGATGGGGAATGGGAATCTGTCATGTGAACTTATTATTCATATATCTATCCTCAACTCAGGAATATATTAACATTCAGGTGCACATGCACTCACACCCATACAGTATTACAGTGTCCATGCATATTCCTCTTCTATAATTGTTCTTGTTGAATTATTTTCCATTAATTATGTTTCCTGGCTGTGCTCTGTAATTACTGGTGTTCTCTGGTCTGCTAATGAATGGAAGTTAAAGATGATTAGCATATACACTATTTAATAAGAGAAACCCAATCTGTGGCCCATAAGAGATATAGCTTCTGGTAATGAATAAACATAAATTTTGTATTTGCAGTCATTTTTGATGGAACTGGGCAAATTGCTGCAAAAACTTCCTGTCATTAGCAGTCATTTCATATGATGAAGTTTTGCAAATGTACGCAGAGTTTAATTTTAATCAATGCACACATTCTAGGTGATGTATGTACAGTCTGTTACACACCTGGTGTTGGGTGGAGAGGGCAGTACTAGATGTGTGCTGTGGTTAAGTGTCTGTACTGACCATGTGCATCTCTGTGCTGTAGTTAAGTGTCTGTACTGACCATGTGCATCTCTGTGCTGGTTAAGTGTCTGTACTGACCATGTGCATCTCTGTGCTGTGGTTAAGTGTCTGTACTGACCATGTGCATCTCTGTGCTGGGGTTAAGTGTCTGTACTGACCATGTGCATCTCTGTGCTGTGGTTGACCATGTGCATCTCTGTACTATGGTTAAGTGTCTGTACTGACCATGTGCATGTTAAATGTCATCTCATGTGCTGGGGTTGTGTCTGTACTGACATGTGCATCTCTGTGCTGGGGTTAAGTGTCTGTACTGACCATGTGCAAGTGTCTGTACTGACCATGTGCATCTCTGTGCTGAGGTTAAGTGTCTGTACTGACCATGTGCATCTCTGTGCTGTGGTTAAGCATCTGTACTGACCATGTGCATCTCTGTGCTGTGGTTAAGCATCTGTACTGACCATGTGCATCTCTGTGCTGTGGTTAAGCATCTGTACTGACCATGTGCATCTCTGTGCTGTGGTTAAGCATCTGTACTGACCATGTGCATCTCTGTGCTGTGGTTAAGTGTCTGTACTGACCATGTGCATCTCTGTGCTGTGGTTAAGTGTCTGTACTGACCATGTGCATCTCTGTGCTGGGGTTAAGTGTCTGTACTGACCATGTGCATCTCTGTGCTGGGGTTAAGTGTCTGTACTGACCATGTGCATCTCTGTGCAGTGTCTGTACTGACCATGTGCATCTCTGTGCTGTGGTTAAGTGTCTGTACTGACCATGTGCATCTCTGTGCTGGGGTTAAGTGTCTGTACTGACCATGTGCATCTCTGTGCTGTAGTTAAGTGTCTGTACTGACCATGTGCATCTCTGTGCTGGGGTTAAATGTCAGTACTGACCATGTGCATCTCTGTGCTGGGGTTAAGCATCTGTACTGACCATGTGCATCTCTGTGCTGTGGTTAAGCATCTGTACTGACCATGTGCATCTCTGTGCTGTGGTTAAGCATCTGTACTGACCATGTGCATCTCTGTGCTGAGGTTAAGTGTCTGTACTGACCATGTGCATCTCTGTGCTGAGGTTAAGTGTCAGTACTGACTATGTGCATCTCTGTGCTGTGGTTAAGCATCTGTACTGACCATGTGCATCTCTGTGCTGGGGTTAAGTGTCTGTACTGACCATGTGCATCTCTGTGCAAGTGTCACTCATGTGCATCTCTGTGCTGAGGTTAAGTGTCAGTACTGACTATGTGCATCTCTGTGCTGTGGTTAAGTGTCTGTACTGACTATGTGCATCTCTGTGCTGTGGTTAAGTGTCTGTACTGACCATGTGCATCTCTGTGCTGGGGTTAAGTGTCAGTACTGACCATGTGCATCTCTGTGCTGGGTTTAAGTGTCTGTACTGACTATGTGCATCTCTGTGCTGTGGTTAAGCATCTGTACTGACCATGTGCATCTCTGTGCTGAGGTTAAGTGTCTGTACTGACCATGTGCATCTCTGTGCTGTGGTTAAGTGTCTGTACTGACCATGTACATCTCTGTGCTGGGGTTGGCAGACATTATTTTGTGAGCACCTCAGGGCAGGTGGTGTTGTTGTCTCCTCCTGGCTCTTCGTGGACCTGATCGCTGCCCTGCCCTTTGACCTCCTGTATGCCTTCAACATCAGTGTGGTGAGTGTCCCTTAGTGTGGAGAGCGCCCCTTAGCTTTAGGAACGCCCATTAAGGCAGAGCACACTCTTCATTTTGAGCATATATTATTAATGATTTATGCCTGTCATACAGAATGATTTATGCTGCTTATATATAGTCCATTAATATATATGCTTTTTATGAAATACGTTGGAACAGTTTCCTTGTCCCGGTGTAACAGCAGTGCTTTACTTGTCTTTAAGCTACAAACTCACACCCTAACTATGTTATTGTACTAGTTCCCCTGAAATAAGGTTAGGTATAGGGTTTGGGCTCACAGGTAATGATTGTACTAGGGATGATTGTATGTGGGATCCCTCTGACCTCTGACCCCTGCCCCCTGCCCTGTTTTCAGTATTTCGGCGTGCACCTGCTGAAGACGGTGCGTTTGCTGCGTCTGCTGCGGCTGCTGCAGAAGCTGGACCGCTACTCACAGTACAGCGCCGTGGTTCTGACCCTGCTCATGTCCATGTTTGCTCTGCTGGCCCACTGGATGGCCTGCATCTGGTACTTCATTGGCCGCCGGGAGATCGAGAGCCACAGCCCCGTCACCTGGGACACCGGTCAGTGACATCATTACTATATTATTACATCAAAATCAGGCACATCACATTAATCCGATTAAATTACTTTTCATCACGTGCAAAGGTATTACATGCAACACACTACATTGTCACATCACATGATTGTTGTATGACATTCAATTGCATGAAAATAACCACACACATTACCTTTACCAAACCAAAGTTACATTAAACAGCAATATTATACCTGAAACAACATTATACATGACTAGAAACACACTGCTTCCTTTGTTGTGCTGTGCCATAAACCCATCTGTATGTGCATTAGAATGTGCGGGATTCACACACACTCACACACACACTGACACACACACCTTCTCTGCACTGACTGAGCAAAGCCGTAGTTAATAGACAGGAACCAGGGCCTTTACCGCTACAACAAATTGCCAGAGACGATCGCTCTGCTTTATTTAATTTTGCGAGTAGTTGGGCAGTCCCCATTTCAAAACACAGATAAAGGCATTACGTGCATCGGAATAAAAGCGCTCAATTAAATCCGGTTAGAACACCCCCTCCCCCCGCCCTCCTCTCTCTCTCGCTCCCTCTCTCTCCCCTGATTTGATCCTACCCCATGTCTCAGAAGAGGTAATTGCGGCTCCTGTTAGAATCAGAGGAAATATCTTCAACAGCCAGAAATGGTGTAGGTGTAACTGTGGCCAATTTGTGAGCAAACGTTGTTGAATGTTTCCAGGAAAATGTCAGGGCTGGAAATGAGGTTGGGTGAAGGCGCTTGTGCTCTCTCCAGATGGACGTAGCAGAGATTTAGAGCAGAGAGCTCTTATCATACCTCCATTTACACCCCTCCTTCAGAGACCCCGTTCATCTAAAAAAATCTATTACATCTCAACATCTTTATAAATTCATTTATTTATGAGCTGGTCAGAAATGCATCAGCGAACGGATGCATTCAGAAACGGAGAAGCCGTTCCCCCAGTGACCGTGAGACTCAACAAGCAGACCTGGCAGTCGATACTGCATAGCGGCCATGCTGTGCGACTATCAAAAGGTTTTTAGATTAACATTGAATGGTCTGGTCCATCATTAGTACTTGTTAGCTGAATGCTGTTTTAACAGCCCGTGGGCCACTGCTAGTACTGTGCACGTACACACACACACACACATACACACATACATACACACAGGTGCTCATGTATACACACATGCATACATGTAGGTACACAGATATTCAATTATACCAACACGCACATGAACACAGTCTCTCTCCTTTCCATCTCTCACAGGTTTCTGCAGTACCAGATATTCTGTCTAAAGCAGAGATGTTGAAATATGCTTACCTGACAGTAGGATTAGCAGATGGGCTCTGGGTCTGGCGTATCTGGGACTCTCAGGAGGCGGGCAGTCCAGCTGTCCTGAACGTGGATGTCCGGGACAGGGGGTTAAAAAAAGAGAAAGCAAGATTATTAGATAAAAAAACATTCTCATTCTCAACTCCAAGAAGACAGGCACAAGTGAGGGTTCGTTGTCAAACAGACATTGGCCCAGGGGTTGATGGGTAGCTCTTTCTGCTATGGTCTGGTATCCTGTCTTCACTCCTCCTGTGCTGACTGTGTGAAGTTGGGTTCAGTCATGGAGGGAGCATCTCCACCTATGGGATGGCTTGATCTCACTGTGCACCAACGTCCCCTCTGGTCACTCAGGTGCTCACAGTCTGTCTGCTCCAGCTGCACATTCAGTGTATTTACCTCATAGAATGACTGCACAGATTAGTTGATGGATTAAGGAGTGAACAGAGGTGGCAGTTGGTAGAATGCACTTGGGATCATGTTTGTTTTATGAAGGACAGTGCAAGTAAGATTGGAAATTACAAATTGATAGAGGGAATTTTGGATTAAAAATCTGCATTAAATATTTCAAAAAGATTAGAGGATGGTAGTAAATACAAGATGTCAAGGTTTTAGACCTCTTCTGCATGTTCCACAACTTTTAACAACCTTTTAACAACTTTCATTACCTCACCCACTTCCTCCCTCGCCTCTAATATTACCTCGCTGTCATCACTCTCCCGGTTCCCTCTCTCTTTATATCACTCCTCCCTCTCTCCAGTAACAGTCTGTCTGTGACTTTTCATTTGCAGAGACTCTGTCCCTGCACTGCTGCAGTTAAGCCTGACCTTTCGTTGAGGGGATGCATCTTTGGATATTACTTCAAAGCCTCCGAAATGAGACATAGAGCTGTCTGTTCTGCATCCAGTAGCCCAAGAGATGAAGAGAGAGTGGTGCTAAAAACATTACTTAAACAGCATGGAATGCGAGTGCTGTCAGTTCTCTAAAGTCACATCACTAGATTTGTGAAGTGATTCAGGACTATGGACAGGGCCAGCCAATTTCCCAGACTGTTGCTTGCTGATTAGAATGAGTTCAGAACCAAGGACAGCACCAGGTCAGCACTTTTCACTCACAGGCAGGGGGACTTGTCAGGCACTGAGATAGAGGACTGAGATAGAAATAATGCAGTGCTCTGGACCTGAAGCTTTTACTGCTGTTCAGTCCAGTCAAAAGAGAGTACAAACACACATGCATTAATAGTCTCATTACATTCATACACCATTTCATTTTAAATGCACTATGAATTTAAAAAACAGTTATAAACTTTGTAGTTGTAAGTAATTTAGTTAGTTTTTGGTTTAAAAATAAACAAAAATTATGTAGAAAAAAATCAAGGAAACAAAAAACCCACAGATTAGTGAAAGTGTTAACTGTTATTGCAGGTGCAAATGAAAAAAAGGTTAAAGTTCTGTCTCTTATGAATATTCATGACAGGGGGTAGCCAATGACAACACCAGTGGCAATGAATATTCTGCTCTTAATAATGCTCTGAAATAAATTTAAAAATGGCATTACTAAACAATTTCTTACCTATCTCCAATCAGTTCTTCCTAAAAGTTGAGAGGGTAATTTGGTTACTATAGAAGATCTGTGCTGGGATTTTACTTCTTTGAAGTTAATCATGAATCCTCTTCTCTCTGATAGGCTGGCTGCATGAGCTAGCAAAGCGGCTGGACACGCCCTACCTTCTGTCACCCTTGGCTTCCCTACTCAGCTCCACCGATTCACTCCCTACAACCTCACCTGGCTCAGCAGCCAACACCAGCCAGTGGAATGTCTCTGGGGTGGGGCTGATGGGGCAGGGCCACTGGAACTCCAGCCAATGGAATGCAACATGGGCGGGGTCAAGCCCCGGTCCTGGGCGGGAGCCAAACCGGTGGAACAGTTCAGGGACTGTGCTGGTGGGCGGGCCTTCTGTACGAAGCAGCTATGTGACATCACTGTATTTCGCCCTGAGCAGCCTGACCAGTGTGGGCTTTGGGAATGTTTCGGCCAACACTGATGCTGAGAAGATCTTCTCCATCTGCACCATGCTCATCGGGGGTGAGTGTGATGTGTCACTCCATTTGGCTGTGTAAATTTACAGTTCTACACTCACACTCTCCAGCATTTGATTGAAGTAACAGAATGGTGATATGAACTAGGTTTGCTGTAACCTACAACACCGTCATACATGGGGTTTGATTGAACTTAGATTGTAAGATAAGTCCAGGGTTTGATTGGACTAGCATTGTGGTCATGCAAGTTGTGTGTAGCATGGCTTGCAGCACAGTCATATGTGTTGTATGTGGTTGTGTAAACTCTCTGTAGCCCTTATGCATGCGGTGGTCTTTGGGAATGTCACGGCCATCATCCAGCGCATGTACTCGCGCCGCTCGCTCTACCACACCCGCACCAAGGACCTGAAGGACTTCATCCGCGTGCACCGCCTGCCCAAGGCCCTGGCCCAGCGGCTGCTGGACTGCTTCCAGACCACCTGGTCCGTCAACAACGGCATCGACGTCAGCGAGGTCGGTGCAAGCCACCGTACGGCTGTCCAGCTCTGTGTAAATAGGAAGCCAGATGGCTATGAGAAGGAGCCTGTTTAATCTAGTATCGAATAAATGTAGACTGGCTATGCAATTAGAGCAATGGTTAAAATGGTGCAGTAAATAGCAAAATGTATGCATCTTTAACTGTGCCAGACAGTTAACACTGATGGTCTGGACAATGAGCTCTTACTGTGTCCATATAAGCCAGTCATAGAGAGTTAGAGGACGGGTACTCTGCTCTCTTCTGCCCTTGCCTGTACACCTCCATCACAGTCTTTCTCACTGTCTTCAGCAATTATTCCTTCTCCCTCCCTCCATCCTCCTTGTCTCTTTGGAGCGATGCTTCATTGTGTCTCCTCCCTGGTCCCTCACTGTCTCTAATGCGCTCTCACTCTTCAACATCCGTCTTTATTACCCTCTGTTCCTGCACCCCCTTTTCCTCCATGCCTCGCTCCTTCTCCTGGTCCCTCACTCTCTCAGCTGCTGAAGGACTTCCCGGACGAGCTGCGGGCCGACATCGCCATGCAGCTGAACAAGGAGCTGCTGCAGCTGCCGCTGTTCGAGTCGGCCAGCAGGGGGTGCCTGCGGTCCCTGTCCCTCATCATAAAGACGTCTTTCTGCGCCCCGGGGGAGTTCCTGATCCGCCAGGGTGACGCCCTGCAGGCCATTTACTTTGTCTGCTCTGGATCCATGGAAGTGCTGAAGGACAACACCGTGCTGGCTATCCTGGGTATGACGTACAGCACTTTACACGCCTAGCGCTACACGCTACCCACCAGCCACCACCCACCATTCTCTATGTACAGTTCTGCAGTGCACTACACACCTGGACACCATATATAGCATGTATTAGGTGTATTAAGAACAGTGTGCAGTGTGGATATAGTGTATAGCGTACATATGCATATCCCTGTATACCATAAATAAAAAGGTATATGTACACACACACTTATGCACATGTGCACTGCACTCGTAAGTCAATCCCTCCAGATTCCACCCCATTTCCACTTTTCCCTCTCCGCACCCCCCTCTCTCCTGCATTTCTCCTTCAACTCTTCCTTCCCTTCTGCCTCTCCACCATTACCGTGCAACTCTCATTACTGCCCTCTGTTCGATTTGTGTTCAGATTTTCTAATGGGGAGGGGGTATTCGCCATTCTTTCTGTTACGCACAGACAATTCTTTCCTCAATCTCAAAGTAAAAGACAATGTTAACAATTCTTATGAGTAACATCTACCCCTCATATATTAAATGCTTGTTCTTGGTCAGGAATTTTCTTTTCTGTTGAAGCGAGTATAAAAGATTAATCCCCTCTGCTCCCCTCCCCCTCCTCTCTCTGCCTCTCTCTCCCTCCCAGTCTGAAGGTGCTTCATTAAGCATGATATTGTACAGTGTTTTATACAGAAAGGTGACATGCAGCAATATGGACACAAAACTACATAGCTGCACTTACAGGAGCATTGCAGAGCACCATACACTCCCTTACAATGTTTCAATAACCCCTCTTGTAAATGCTAATATGGTTTTGCAGAAGCACAAATAGTCGAGTCCAGAGAGATTATGATTTTAATTATAAAATTTTAATTAAGGAATTATGATCGTTGTTGGCTAAATATTTGAATGTTTGTCCTGTGCTGCTATAGTGTCATCTATAATGTATCTGTAATCTTTTGCACACATACACGTGCGTGCACACACACACACGCACACACACACACATTGGGTGAAAGATTATAGCTAATGCATTGCTGTCTGTGTTTCTGCAGGAAAGGGAGATCTGATTGGCTCGGACTCCCTGACCAAAGAGCAGGTGATAAAGACCAACGCCAACGTGAAGGCTCTGACGTACTGCGACCTGCAGTACATCAGCCTGGCGGGGCTGCGTGAGGTCCTGAGCCTCTACCCTGAGTACGCCCAGAAGTTCATCAGCGAGATCCAGCATGACCTCACCTACAACCTGCGGGAGGGACACAGGGCTGAGGTAAGCGCTACGCTAACTGTGCTAAAACCCATTAACCACACTGCAGTATGCTACTCCTGCAGCACCATGCTAACCAGACACATTCTGCAGAATGGCATAGCACGTCATACCGTGCTCTATAAATCCAACACCCTAAATACATGTGTCCAGCATTCTACACTACATATCATCATTGACAATTCTCAGCATCACATCACATATCCACTATCTATACCACACACACACAAACAGACACACACATATGTACACACAAATACGCACACATGCATTCATATGTACGCGCAAACACACACACATGCATTCGTATATACACGTTCTACAGGATTACATCATGTGTTCTTCATCACACATATGCTCCGCGTCCTACATTAAGACCTTCATGTGGCACAGTTCAGTAAACAGTACGCATCATTAGCAGTGCAGTACCAGTGCAGTGTGCCATGATTTCTGCATCACCCATCGTCACTTTCTTTACATTCAGGACGGCTCTATTCTCTAACAGCAAAAACACAAAATGTGGAATTTTGCCAAAGAAATGCATTATACCAAACTGTATACGAACGCAAAAAAAGTGCCATGCTCAGGGCCACTACCCCCAGCTACTGAGGAGTCCCTGCCTCCCCCCCCCTCCCCACACACCCACACACACAGACACACACACCCTCTCTGACTGGCGCTCACTGACTGTAATGAGCGGGGACAGGAATAGCAGTGAGGTGCTGTTGTGAACGTGCCGCGATGCTAAGAATAGCACAAGGCGAGGTGGGGCTCTCCCTGCCTGGATGTGTCCCCACTGCCTGAGCTAAGATTGGATCTGGGCCCGTATGAATTTCCCTGCGAGGAGAGTGGGGGAAGCCTGCAGCACTGTTCCGCTTCAGCTCTCCTCTCTCATTTCTGTATGTGTGTTTATTTTTCTGTGTCTGTGTGTGTGTCTGTGTCTGTGTGTGTGTGTGTGTGTGTGTGTGTGTTCATTTTTGAGGCTGATTGTATTTCTGCATGTGTATCAGTGTGGACCTCCATATGTACCCATGCAGGCTTTTGTGTATGTGTGTCTAAATGCAATTTTATGCATTTTGACACATTTTTCATTATGTGTGTGTATATGTGTGTGTGCATAAGAGTGGGGCTGACACACACACACACACACACACACACACACACATATGTGCATGCAAACACACACTGGTGCAGGTACATTCACATTCATTAGTAGACACAGTCTTTGTCTCTCTGAAACATACGCATACCCATGCACATACATCCTCCAAGAGAAACACATGCAGAGGTGCGCACACACTCATAATTATGAGCATAGGCACACATATGCCAGAATTCCCACACACACACACACACACACACACACACACACACACACACACACATACATACACACACACACACACACATACATGAATGCAAACTCTGTCAGGTCACTGGAGGCTCCAGACTCATGTTCTCAGCAAGAGGAGCAGAATATGAATGATTAAACATGGACGCTGGCACGTGCATGTCAGATACACTCACACACACACACACACACAAGCACGTGCATGTCAGACACACCAAAGCAAAGCCCCACTGGCACTGTTACTAAGAATGGATTCTGAGAGCTAAATATACACTGCAGTGCTGAGGGAGGGGGTGGTAGGGGGGCTCAAGGGGGTTTGAAGGGAGAAATGGAGTGAGCCAGAGTGGGAGGGGGGAGAAGTGCGATGATGGGAGAGGGAGACGACATTGCAGAAAGCGAGGGAGAGAAAGACATGGAAGGAGCGAAAGAGCTGGGGATCAAAGGAGAGTGGCAGAGAGGCAGAGAGCAAGCGAAAGAGGGAGAAGGGTGTTGGTTCACTCATGCCGCAGTGTGGAGCATTGTAGAGGACACTTAATGACTGCCAAAGGTTAAATGGGGGTGCTCACTTCATGCTAATTCTTTGCATCCAGTATCCTGAGTATCCTGTATATTTTTGCCATTCCCCATCCACCTCAACACCCACAGCCCATTTAAAGCAGGTTCTAGTGGAAAGATAATTCTTAGGGCGTGGGGAAGACAGCAAAACAAAAGAATTGTGGAAGTTGTCACAGAATCAATGCAGGGAAAGATATCGCTCCCACAGTGTGAGTCTGCCTCCTGCTGGCCACTTGTGCTCACTGCACCAATTCCAGTCTTCACCATTCCCTTGACATTTCAATGCCAAACTGTACCGTACAGTTTTCTTTGCTGATGGCGAAGGTCTACCAGATCTATGAACTGAAGTACAAGCTGTTCATAAGTTATGTATGAGCTATTCATCACTCATGTGTGTATAAACTGGGGCTGGCAGGACGTGCTTGATTTATTCTGCTTGAGCCCCACATTAATACTTGTCTGCTTTTCTCCTCCTGTTCTTGCTCCCTCCTTATGCAAAGATGGACTGGGAGAGTAATGGCAGCCTAGGGAAGAAGCTTCCCTCCATTAAGGAGGATGAGGAAGGTGATGATGAGGGACACTTTTCCCGGGGGAGGGCTTCCCGCTCTCCCCTCCAGCCCCCATGGCCATTTCGGACCCCCCTGGAGCAGTCGCGCCCGTCCACCCTGCACATACCCACAGTCAACGTCATCAACGCCCCTAATGACCTCAGTCCACGGTAGGAACCCTTCTCATCTGACTTTGCACCACTGGGGATCACTTAAGGTGACAGACACCATTATCACATTCTTAACAATACTTACATGATTGTGTTGGCCTCTTGTATTGTACGTAGACCTGCTGGGTGGCTCATCTAATTGAGACACCATGCATGAACCTGTAATTTGGTACTGCCCCCATGTCACCTGCAGCTAGCGACCCCGCAGAGTGCAGAATAATTTTCCATAGCATCACCATTGGCTGGAGGGACTCAGTCATCAGTATCACCTTGTCTGAACCGTGCGCCAGCCACTTTGGTTGCTCGGATGCCTGCACTCTGCCTTTGCAAGCCTTTGCGAGCTGCGCCTAAAATTCATCCCGATGAATTGACCATGCAGACTCAACTGCTGGACTGCAAAGGGAAAACTAGCAGTGACAGCCGTGCATACTTCAGAGGAGAGCGTGTTCCTGCCTGCGCTCTTCCAAGTGGATGAAAGAGCTTACAGCAATTACACAGGCTAACAAATACACTTGGACAGGCAAAATTGCAAGTCAGAAAAAAATAATGGCTTAAACTGGTTAAAAATGCATAGTGCGCAATAATGGCTCATGGCGAAATGGTTCTGTTAACAATGAAACCTGTGTTTCACACTGCGTTTTTCTATTCACAATTACTGCTCCTCTTCTTTGGGTATTAATAGTCTTTATCTGATGTGGGAATCTGCAAAAAACAGACACTGGCTGCCAGATTAATAATCAGATGTAATACAAAACTGATTAGCAGGGGAACAAGCAAACAGACATGCTGCTATCAAGTATTCAATAATCCATGGACCACAACATGGAAAACAAACATCTTTGGGGTGTGCTGCAGCTGTGCTACAGTCTGTGACATTCTTGTTTGGGAAGCCCAGGAAACATCCTGCCATAAGGCACCAGACATTTCTCTCCGCTGATAAGAGACAGAAAGAAAGAACAGATAGAATCAACAAACTCACATAAAAGCATGTCCTGAATGAACACCATGTGAGATGCACCCAAGACAAACAATATTCAAATATGAATATAAAATTCAAATATTAATAGACATAGAGCTGTGTCTGTGTTGGCACGTGTGTAAATGTATAAATTCTGTACAGAACAGAGGCTGAAAGTGTAAATGTACACCTGCGAATGCCATTTCTTTTCTGCCAGCAACTTTCTACTGCCATCTGGTGGTCATTATAGGCACTGCAGTGTGCTTTTTAATGTTGAGGAGCTGTGCTCCCACGCTTTAAGGGTGGTGCTGCTTGAATAGCCCAAAATACTGGTGAAAATGAAAGTTCCAAATAAAGCACAGTCATGTGATCCTCTTCTTTACAGTCTGTTTATATCTGTCTGACCCCATTGTGTCTAAAAACGTTTGTTTTCTCTCATGACTAGCTGTGTTGCGCTAGTACACACCTGTACCAAGGAGGACAGCAGAACTAGGTTTTCTGTGTAGAGTGGGAATTTGACTTCTTCATCTCATACTGTTGTCAGGTCTTTATTGTCAGCTCAAACAGCAGATTTATTTTGTGAAAATATATTTAATTATGTTGTATACTTTACCTTCCACCCTGCTCTCTGTCCCAGGTTTGTGGATGGAAATGAAACACAGGGACATGTTCCCTCACACCGAAGTTTGAGTTCAACCACAGCACCCCTTCATCACCTGGACCAGGTAGCAATCACACCCGTGTAAAAGCATGTATGCATCCACACACACACACACACACACACACACACACACACACACACACACACACACACACACACACACACACACACACACACACACACACACACACACTCAACACTACCTCCCATTCGTCCAGTTCTCTTATTTACACTCGGGGAATACCGTAAGTCCATATGAACTGCATGGTGATCTTTGGTGAACTTTCCTTATCTTTTGTTTATGTACTTGTTTCTCGGACACTCTCTTGCTGTTTCTATGTTTATATCTCACACTCTCTCTCTGTTTCTATCTCTCACCCACTCCTTTTCTCTCTGTCTCACCCTGTGTTTCTGGATGCAGGAAGTGAGGATCAGACAGAAAGCAGACAGAGTATCTCCAGGCTAAGTGAAGAGGTAAGTGGTTCCCATGGGAACACACTGAATCATTTGATTCAGTTCATCCAATCAGACACCTCCTCATGTGTGTCTCTCTCAAAGATAAACACTTAGTATGTCCAATGTAACACTTTCCCTTTTTTTTTTTTTTTTTTTTTTTTAGAAGTGTCTTAGCTCAAATTTTATGTGACAAAGATGCAAGAAGGCAGTGGTGAGAAATCTCATCACTGGCATGATTGCATATAACAATTTTGTAATGCAAAAATGAAACAGCACATAAGATAGAAAGAACAGATTTTCTCCTCTTGTGTTTCTCCCTTGTCCCCCTCTTTCCCACTGTGTCTCTTCCAGATGAGCAGCCTGTCTCAGCAGGTCTCACTGCTCAGCGAGGAGCTGCAGGAAGTGACCCGTCTCCTACGGCCCCTCCTCGTCCTGTCAGTACTGAGCCCGACTCTGACCCCGCCCATCAGCAGTGTCAGCATGGGCCCCCATCATGCTCCGCCCACTCCACCCTCCATCCTGCTGGATGGTTCAGACTCTGGGGAGGGAGGAGAACATTTGGGCAGCCCATACCACAGAGGGCTCCCCTCCAGCTAGAGGAACCCCCAAATCACTGTACCCCACCTCCAGGTGTAGGGAACAGACAGGAGTACCTGCCCCTTACCTCCAGTAGCCCTTCCTCTTCATCTTGCCTGGGCCCCCACCTGCCACTCCTGGGCAGTCGCCACGACATCGGTCCACAGATCACACCCCCCCTGCAGGAAATGGCTCAGTCTCCCATTTCCTTCTTCTCTGTGCCGCCGTCACTCAGCAGTGAACGGGAGACCAGCGCCTCCTGGTCTCACAATGTCCCGAGCCTGGAGGCCACGCCCCTACAGGAAGAGATCAAGGAGCAGAGAACGCCCACTGAACATGTCAGCTTCATCAATGAGGAAGAGGGGCTACCATTGTGAGTAAGACAGAGCAAGGTAGAGAGTGAGTGGGAGAGAGGAAGAAGAAAAGAAGGAGCCAGAGAGAAGGTGGACTGGAACAGAGCAGACATCCTCTTAAGAAAGGAAGTCCTCTGAACTGAGCTGGGTGTTCATGACACCCAATTGTGGCCATTAAAAGTTCCACCACTGTAAACATATGCGGTTTCAAGACACAATACTTATTAAAAGTACCGAAGAACAGTGATGGCCAAACTGTGATTCACGAGAAATATGAACACAATTACTGTATATTATACACATTCCACAGACAGTTGCACCAACCTAATTAAACACTACTCGTTCATACTTGCTGTGCACTAGTTAATGTACATGCTATTATGTCAGCTTATGTTAAAACTAGGGCTGTAACAATAACATATTAGATATGTAATATGTCATGACTGTTATGTACTGTAACATAATAGGGCTGTAACAATGAACATATACGTTTCTGTAGAGGAAATATATCCCTGACAAATTAGGAATTGTTTTAGATAAGTAAGGTGCAGAGGGTATTGTGACAGAAAACAATCAAAACCTACCGTTGGATTTTTTTGACTATGAAAGTACAGCAGTTAGTATAATATCTGATGCTGAGTTTGATGGTAAACTGAAAAAAAACATTGTGGGAGTAATATGCTGATTACTTAAAGGAACAAGAAAAAAATGATCAAATTATCAAATATAAACTTACAGCCCAGTTATAACATATTAATTTCATATTTCCAAAACTGTATCTGAATTTTATAGGGGGTGGGGGGGGTCGCTTACATATTTTTGATCCTGAGCTTAAAGTTTGGGAACATGTAGAGAAGAGTTCATATGAAGTAGCAATATTAAATATTCATGTGAGTTGCTCATGGATGCTGAGCCTGTTCAGTATGAAACTTTTAATGTTACCTTATAACCCCAATTTATACTATAAGGAGCACTGATCCTTCCCATTTACATTCATGTATTACTACATCATGCTTCAAACCAAGGAAGTGGTGACTTTTCCCATTGCCAAAAGCATGCATTACTGTAAGGACACACAGCGGGGCCCGATGTTCAGTCTCACACTTGGGTGTCTGAATGCTGAGCTGAGTGGGTGGGCTTGTGTGCCAAGAGTGTGGTTGTATACTACAGAGTGGGGTGACTGGAGTCCGACCAATCACGTGTTCACTGGGAACCCGGAACCTGGCATGGCTTCACCCAGCCACACATGTGCCTTCTCTAAACGCATCATCACCAATCATGACTCAGTTCCTCTACTGCGTCTGGGCTGTAGCTGTGCTCAAATTATTTATTTGTTTGTTTGTTTGTTTATTGTTTGTGCAGTAATTTGTTTGGGGACCTATCTTTATCTTCCTGTTTCCAGCACAGTTGTCAGATGTAGAACAGCCAGTGGAAAACTACTCAACCCAGTGGTTATAGACAGCAAAAAAATGTTTTACTCAGCAGAACAACTTTTTCACAAATAGTTTTTCCAGATATTCAGAGCAGTACTCAAACTGTGTGTGCGTGCGCGTGTGTATGTGTGTCTAACAGAAAACGGCTGTGGTTCCTGCGTGTGTGTGCATGCATGCATGTGTCAGCAGAGGGTTCCTGTGGAGGTGTGTGTGAGAGAGTGGGCCGGCAGAGGGTTCCTGTGGA
Source organism: Albula goreensis (assembly GCA_022829145.1). Classification (NCBI taxonomy): domain Eukaryota; kingdom Metazoa; phylum Chordata; class Actinopteri; order Albuliformes; family Albulidae; genus Albula; species Albula goreensis. The sequence goes on from CM040745.1 coordinate 31,193,776, forward strand.
TGTGTGTGTGAGAGAGAGAGTCTGTCAGCAGAGGCTGTGGATGTGTGTGTGTGTGTGTGTGTGTGTGTGTGTGTGTGTGTGTGTGAGAGAGTGGGCCGCCAGAGGGTTCCTGTGGAGGTGTGTGTGTGTGTGGGGGGGGGGGATTTTGGGATTCTTATCTGCATGTCACAGATTTGCTGCATGAGGAATGTGCTTGCCTGCAACACTGAGGGAGATGGAGGGGATACATATTTTACAATCCATTTCAAAGTATAATAACAAATAAAAAGTCATTATTTTATAAAAATATGTGTCTGTGCTTTTTGAAGTGTGGTTAAGTGTAAAGGCATGTTGTATTTAAGTTTGTGTTTTGTAGTGGTGGGATTCATGTGGTACATGTCCACAGCATGTAAACAACCATAACCCAAAACACATCTAAACCCAATAAAGATTAACCCGACAATGAAGATCCACCCAAACCCAAAAAGATAAAGCAAACAAGATGAACCCAACCCCAACTCAAACCCAGTGAAGATTAACCCAACCCCAACTCAAACCCAGTGAAAATGAACCCAACCCCAACTCAAACCCAGTGAAGATTAACCCAACCCCAACTCAAACCCAGTGAAGATGAACCCAACCCCAACTTAAACGTAGTGAAGATGAACCCAACCCCAACTCAAGCCCAGGGAAGATGAACCCAACCCCAACTCAAACCCAGTGAAGATTAACCCAACCCCAACTCAAACCCAGTGAAGATTAACCCAACCCCAACTCAAACCCAGTGATAATGAACCCAACCCCAACTCAAACCCAGTGAAGATGAACCCAACCCCAACTCAAACCCAGTGATAATGAACCCAACCCCAACTCAAACCCAGTGAAGATGAACCCAACCCCAACTCAAACCCAGTGAAAATGAACCCAACCCCAACTCAAACCCAGTGAAGATTAACCCAACCCCAACTCAAACCCAGTGAAAGATGAACCCAACCCCAACTCAAACCCAGTGAAGATTAACCCAACCCCAACTCAAGCCCAGGGAAGATGAACCCAACCCCAACTCAAACCTAGTGAAGATGAACCAAGCTCAATTAAGACGCACAATAAAGACATACTCCTGGTTGCTGCCGGTCAGGTTTTTATTGAGACTCCATAAGGGTGCAGCCCTGCCTCTCAGCACTGGAGGGGAGAGGGGAGGGACTCAGGATGCAGGGGTAAGGAGTCACTCTGAGAGGTGGCGGAGGGACTGGACCGTAGGAGAGACTGCGCCCCAGTCCACAGGCTTGCGGTACTCGCCCTTCTCCAGCAGGTACTGGCGCCCACGGTAGTTGGAGTGCTCGTACAGAACCCACACCCCCTCCAGCACCTTGCAGGAATGGATCTCGCGTGCACAGAACCTCTCCAGGACAGAGGGGCAGTCGTCCATTGCCTCAAACACCTGGCCCCCGAAATCTGCTTTGTCATATAGCTGGATCTTGGACTGGGAACCACTGGACTGCTAGTGGGGGGTGGGGGGGTTAAAAAAGGAAGTGGTGAAGAGAAGGATGGTGAAGTTTCCTGTGGTTTTGCACGGTAGAGCATACTCCACAATAATAATAATAATAATAATAATAACCATCATCATCATCATAATCTGTTGTAGCTGTACCTGAAGTACAGTAGTATTGATAATACTGTCACATTCTTGTCTATTTTATGATGCTGGGTTTTGGATTGTTTGCATAATGCTGCTATTGGGGTATTACACCTCATTCATAGTACTTTAATGTAGGGTATGTGTTCACCACACAAATTGGAAATAGAGGCAACAGAGGAGAAGGAGATGAGTCATGCATTCTCCTGTCTCCTTTGTAGAAGGAAAGACACTCACAAAATGGACCATCTTGCAGGAGCTCAGGCGGTCGTTGAGGCCCATCCAGCGCTGGTATTCGGGGTACTCTCCCCGGGTCAGCACGTACTGGTACCCCGTGTAGTTGGGGCGCTCATACAGCACCCAGCAGCCGCTCTCCACTCGGATGGAGTTGCAGCGGCTCAGGTAGGCGTGGAAGTCGGAGCACTCGCTGTCGCACTCGTACCGACGACCCTGGAAGTTCTTATCCTCGTAAAGTATTATCTGTGGGATGGTGGGAAAAGTCGGAATAAGCGTCACGTTCCCCGAAAGAAAGCAGGAAGTCCCATTGGCCCAAAGAGCATGAACTGTTTGAACAGCTGCATACAGGCTGTCAGGCCATCTCCCTCCAAAAAAAATCCCTTGTCACTGAGGACTTCCACATACATACAATTATGTCATCATGGATCTATACAAAAAGTATCAATTTAGCACAGTATAAACACTCAGTAATTGTAACGAACATATTAGTCATATCACTACCAGCTCCTTGTATACAAGATATTAGCTTCAACCCTAGATGCACTAGAGACAGAAGAAGAGGGATAAACTGGAATGGTTAAATGTAACAACTCGACAGATGTATTTCCTACAATATGATGGATTGTAGCATGCTTTAACCACATTTTTATGCTATCAGAGGTCAGAGTTTGAGTTGGGTTGAGCTGACATCTCCCTCAGGAGCCTTGACTATACGATCTCATCGAGTGATCATCTTCATCTTCATCAGAAGCAGTAATCAATCACTGGTTTCTTATCAAACCACATCATTGGCTGGAGGTTGGCTGAACGTCATACACCAGAGTATCAGGCTGGTCAGGCTCATACTCTTGTTAGTTTATGAGCAGGTTTCAGAACTGCAGTTTGAGAATGTATCATAGTACCAGACAAAAATGATGTTCATACACTACCAAGCAACCAACGGCAATCATTTGATTAGCAGTGAACACTAATTCTGCAGCTGCTCACAATAATCATCAATACCGCTAAAAAGGTCTCAGTGACACATGTCCTGGCAGTCCATGGACAATATGTTCAAAACTTCAGAATACTTGTGACCCACTCAACATAACAACACAATAGAGCAAGCACCAGTCATGCCAACCTCTCCACAGCCCAACATATCAAAACTCATAGTTTAGAATCAGGTTCTTAAATAGTCTTTAATCTTTCACTCAAGGTAAAGAACTGAGTATGAACTGAGTACAATAGTGCCAGACAATTCAGAATGTTAGACAGATGGCACAGGAAGAGTCATGAAGTTATCCCAAAGACCAATCTTCACTGAGCCTTAGCCTCATATAAGTTAAATGCTCAAATCTGTATGTAAACCACGCAATGCTGTGTATATTATTGCATTAAAATCTCAATAAATCATTCATGCGGTTTGCCGTTGATCATGTCTTGCAAATGTCTGTACTCCGTACTGTCCAGGTGTCTCAGACAGGTAAGGTCACCCTGTACTCACCCTGCCCATTTTCGACATGGTTTCCACCACCGGTGTTTTCCCTTGAAGCTTGTGTGTGTGTGAGGTGCATAGGCCAAGATCGCCGTGGGCCCTTTTTATACCCTGCCGGGTTTTTATAAACGGGGACAATCGCTTTGTCATGAAAATGAGATCCAAAAATTGAGTCAGTGATTCTAATGCTATTCAGGTTTTCCAGAAAAGCGGAGCGGGATTATGATATAAAGGCAGTTCGGTGCGGATGGCCATTGACCAGCTCGCCCCCGCCCACCTCACCACCCACACCACAACAAACACAGCCCCCGCACTCTCCGCAACCCCCCCAACCCCACCCGACCACCACCACCCCTCACCACATGCCAAGATCCCTGCCAGATTCAAATTCAGGAGCACCAATGTGATTATTGAGCTCCATTGCACCCAAAGGACAAAAACCGTCCCCCGGATTCGATGAATTTGCTCTTTTCTGGTATGAAACCGAATGGCCAAGAAGCAGACACCTGGGTAGAGAGGGGGGTGACATCCAGGGACAGAGGCTAAGAGGTCAATGGGTTTGCAGACGTGGTTTCATTTTGGTTCTTAGGATAACTTGTTCCATTTTTGGAACACCGAATAGTGCAGGAATACGCAACCCCTGAAATTGTCCAGTAAAGTACACCAAAGTACATACATTCTTTCACATTCTATGTATTCAACACTCCCATTTTAGTAATTCTCATATCTTAAACCATTTGGCATGGTCCCTGAAGAATATTGTCACCAGTGTGCAAATATCAGTCACCACATGAAATTTATTCATCTTTTTATTTGATTAACAGATGCACTGATCCAAGATTAGTTACACAGATTGGGGTTTTTCCTGTTCCGGTCCTACAACTTAACATGTACTGAAGTGGGCTGGGTTAGGTATGTCTCTCAGAGTCAGGGCTATTCAGCTCAAAGACCTGAGGGCAGTGTGTGCAGGGACTTTCTCCAACCATGCAATCATTCACCTGATTTCACCTAATTTACCTCCTTAGTCGTAAGGAAGTACCTTAGTCAAATCAAGGTTTGTGTAAACACCTGCAGACACCGGAGACCTGGTGCCAAATACCCTGCGTTAGATTAAAATGATTTTGCTCCGACTGATCACCTGACAACCACACTCAAATTCCTCTGGTTAGAAGTGAAGTTGTTCAAGCTCTAGTAATTCAGTTCTTCTCATCAACTTGTTGCAGTCGTTTAAAAGGAATAAAATGTCTCCACAGCACAAGAAAGGCAACAAATAGTTTTTAAAAGCAGAGTGAAGCTCCATACATAGTATATCTAGAACCATTCTTTCACGTTTTGCATTCATATCATTCAGGTTGTTGCTACGTTTAAGGCAAAATTGTGAGAATGTTACACGTTAGCATGCATGTATATATCAGCAGGCCTGATGTAACTGGATTTTGCAGATGTTGATGTTATGTGGAGGGAGAGTTGAGTCCGCACGCCTCGCAGGCTAACGTGAGCTGCCTCAGAGTTTCCACAGCATCTGCTTTAGCGCTGCGCAGCAGGTCACACTGTCCCTGGAACAGAGAGAGAGAAAGCATTGCTGCAATTTCCTCACAATACAGAGAGAGAGAGAGAGATAGTGCTGTGCCGCTGTCCTACTGTCAGAGACAGGGAGACAGTACCTTCAGCACAGTGATGTTCCAGGTGAAGCTCTCGGCTGCTTTGCTCAGTTTCCTGCCCTTCAGCCCCTCCTCCTCTCCCAGCCTGGCCAGGTCTTCATGTAGCTCCATCCCTGGAAGGAGGGCCAGCACAAGTGTTCAGCCTGTCTCTCATTGGCTGGTTAATCCATCAGTCATCCTAATATCCATGGCCTACCACTCTGATTCTTTATTTAGACTCTGAGAGTCATTCCATGATGAAAAATGAACTGATCCATCCCCCTCACCCACCATCTGGTCCTTACCATGTCTCTGCACCTGGCCAATCCTCTCCTGCACGCCGTCGGCATTCTCAACCAGCACTTTGTGTGCAGTGATCACCTAAGAAAAACATGAATGATCTCAATACAGCCTCAAAGACAAACAGTCATGTGGCTCATTAAAATCACAGGAACACACAAATTACTGATTTCGGTAGTCTTAAAGGTAAACAGTCGTACGGCTCATTAGTGTCACAGACAGACACATGGCCGTGTCTCAGTACAGTACGGTCTCAGTGCAGTCTCAGCGAGGTCCCAGTGCAGTCTCAGTGAGGACTCAGTGCAGTCTCAGTGAGGACTCAGTGCAGTCTCAGCGAGGTCTCAGTGCAGTCTGAGTGCAGTCTCAGCGAGGTCTCAGTGCATTCTCAGCGAGGTCTCAGTGCATTCTCAGTGAGGTCTCAGTGCGGTCTCAGTGCATTCTCAGCAAGGTCTCAGTGCAGTCTCAGTGCATTCTCAGCGAGGTCTCAGTGCAGTCTCAGCGAGGTCTCAGTGCAGTCTCAGCGAGGTCTCAGTGCATTCTCAGCGAGGTCTCAGTGCATTCTCAGTGAGGTCTCAGTGCATTCTCAGCGAGGTCTCAGTGCAGTCTCAGCGAGGTCTCAGTGCAGTCTCAGCGAGGTCTCAGTGCAGTCTCAGTGTAAGTGTACCCACCCTCTGGTATGCACTGAGCAGCCTGTGGGAGGCTTCAGGCAGGTAGCCTTGCGACTCCAGATAGGGGTACCCATCTTTCAGTGTCAGACTGGCTCCTGGGGTTCCCTCTGTGGTTTGTAATCGGGAGGCCAGGGTCTCAATGCACTGTTTCAGTTTGGACACCGGGGGGAGCCCACACTGCTCTTTCAAACTTTCTACAGCATTCTGTCCAAACACACAAACACACATGTCAGACAATCAAATCACTGACTTAAGAAATCACATGCACACACACAGAGGACCTTAACAGTGTAAAGCATTCCTGCATACAAGAATACATTGCAGCGCTCCTTGTTAAATATTCCAGACCTCACAGTCACCACAGATACTGTACGGCATCATAGCTGCAATTATTGAGATGTTGTCGCTTCTAATTGAAGTTGAGGTTTTGAGTTTGGGGGCAGAGCGATTTTCTTACCTGTGCGCCCTCCCGCAGGTCAGCAGCCTCCTTAAGCGGGGCGAAGGCAGGCCTGAGGGCGTGGTCCAGGGTCCTGATACCAGTGTGGCGGAGGATTCGGGCACGCCCACAACCCCGCTGAGTGCCGACACCGGCCCCTCCCTGCCGATTGCTGACGGTCACGTGGACAAACAGGCTGGCGTGGGGCAGCGGATCACCAGAAAGGCCCAGCAATGGCACAGTACGGTAGCCCGGTCGCAAGGACGGCAAAGCCACGCTGTACTGACCAATGAAGTCATCTCCGATATAGTCATCGTCCAATACCACAAGGCGAAGCAGAGCCAGCTCAGGTACACTAACCTTATGGGGGAGGTGGGGGTTTGATTAGCCACATGCCATTGAAAAAATGACCTGTTACAGCCCAGCCATGAGACATGTTTAATGTCTGAAATTGCAAGGGACTGGATAACCAATCAGATGTATGAGGTTAGTGCTTGTGTGACTCACCTGGAACTCAAAGGTCTGGTCGAAGAGTGGGTCGTCCTGGTTCTGAGCAGCGGTGCGGGTGCGGTGTTCGGCGCAGTCGGCAGGAACGCCGTGCAGCTCCAGCACCACGTAGGGGTCGATGACTTCGCCAATGGAGCCTGAGCCCTGAGGTTTGGGCAGGCCGTGGGCGCCGATCACCCTGAGCCGCAGTGTCTGGGGGGGCATGCACTCGCTGGGGGCCTCCAGACGGAAGGGGGCGGGGCGCAGCACGAAGCCGCACCCCCCGTTTTGGGCGAATCGGGCGCGGTGCAGGTCCAGAGAGGCACCGGGGGCTTGAAAGTTGAGGGGTACCAGCTGGCAGCCCCCGCTCCAGTAGCCCTGCGGGTTTGGGTTGGCAGAATCTGGCTGCGCCACGTCAGGCCGTACGCGTGTCAGCGTCTGCCTGGTGAAGCTCACCAGCTCCTCCGCTGTCTCACTGGCCAGCCTCTCCGCCTCAGCCCACCCCAAGGAACACAGCGTCCAAGCGGGGCTGTCCTGGGCTGTAGAGGGGTTGGAACCCCGCTGCCCACGTCTGGTGTAAAAGGCTTGGCTGCTAGTGCGTGCTAGAGCAATCAGGTCTGACAGCTCCCGACACAGCATGAGCTTGCGAGGCTGTGAGGGTGGGGTCTCTCCATCGACCACGCCCACCTCATCCCCATCAGCCACGCCCACCTCCTCCCCCTCAAACACATCCACCTCCTCCTCCTCATCTGACACCTCCCCCTCGTCCCCCTCCTGGCCTATGGGAAGCTTCCTTCCTGCCAGAAGCACCCTGCCCCTCAGCTGCTCAGGGGCGGGGAGCAGAGCATTGCTCTGTCCTGTAAGCAGGGCCTCAGGTGTGTACAGGTGGGTCCCAAACACCTGCCGCAGGTTCAGTGCGATGGTGTGCTGCTGGGCAGGGCAGCAGTGCTGGCGCAGGTATAGTATTAGGGGGAAGGGCGTGGACAGGAAGGCATTATCACGTACTACCTCAAGGGCACTGCGCAGGGAGATGGGTGCGGCTGAGTGGTCTAGCAGCGGCTCCCCGTCGGGCCCGTCACTCACTGCCAGCTCCAAACAGCGGCATCCAGCCCGCAGTGTCCGCGCCAGCCCCCCCAGCAGCCCCAGCAGCGCCCCCTGGTCCTCCTGCAGGTAGGAGCGGGGACAGGCAGCGCTGATGTAGTAATGGGACAGGGGCAGGCTCATGTCCTGGCACACACGCTGGTGCCGCTGGAGGTCAAACAGCTGGCACTCGGGCGACTGAAGGTAGCGGGAGAAGCCGTCTAATCCCAGGAGGCCCTGCTCTCGGCCTGCCGCTGAGGACTCGAAACGGCGCAGGATGTCCAGGCTGGCCTCAGCCGCTGAGAGACCTGCGCCTTGCTCCATCCCCTGATGCATCCCCTGCTCCGCCTCCAGGAAGAGCCGCAGGTCCTGAGCATCCAGGCACTCACGGCCCTTGGAGAGCTGCACCAGGAGGAAGTAGACATCGGGGCGGGTGCAGAGCTCGCAGTACGCCTCCTGGAACTCCTCCAGGGTAACATGGGATGTCAGCTTCTCCTTTATGTTCTGGATCTCCTTAAAACGAAGACGCACCTGCAGGGGAGAAAAAGAGAAGGGAGGAGGAGGAGAGGACGATGGGGGGATAGGTGAGAGAGAGACATAGAAGTACTTCTATTCAGCCGATCTTGACACTGGCTATACTTACACAAACTAGCCTCAAGAGGGTGCTAGTTCAAAACTGTAAATTACAGTAAACCAAATGGCAAAGCATATCACTTCTTAGAACATACACACCCAAACACAAAATAAAATTAATGGGTATTTGGCCCTAAACAATACAAACCACTCTGTAAGATGACATAATCAGAAATATGTATCTTTCAGTACTGTACAGAAATAAACTAACAACTGACTTAGTGAACACAGTTCTAGCCACAGAGACTAACCAAGCACTTTTTCAACAACCTTACTTAAACAATCCTTATTATATTTGAATTAAAGTCTGTAGAAAATGTGCTTAAGTTGTGTAATTTTGTGCTGAAACTGATTTTAACCCAGTTCAGCTTTGGATCATCATATCAGAGATTTGCTTTATCTCTGAACTCCGCAAGTGATGTAGTATGACATGTGTCAACACATGCATCAACATTTCAGCTTTTAGGACCTGCATGTGGATTTATCAAATAATGAGTGTAAAATCGTTTTATGCCATGCCACCAAACCCACCAAGCCTACGGATTACAGAAAGAGAGAGAGAGAGAGAGAGAGAGAGAGAGCTGAATGTTTCCCTTGTTTTTTCCCAGCTGTAATATCAGTAGGGTGGTACGGCTTGAGTCACACTCCCACAGTGCCATCATAAGCCCAGTGCTAACATCCTGTATGCTAATACGCAGACCTGATGCAATGGCACCGTATGCTGGGGTCACTGTCTCTCCTCCTGCCCCTCCTTTTACACCATCCTTCCTGATTTCCACATCAGCAATGCAACACTGTGACTGAGGCAGTACAGGCCTGACTGTGGAGCACTCCTCTCCAACTCCAAGGCACTCCTCTTCAAAATACAACAATGCCTAAGCCATAGTTCCAATAACGTATTGCTAAGAAATGGCCATGGTTAATATTTTACACAGCAAGTCTGCAATATCAAAGTCATTTCATGGAATCCAATAGAATTAAGCAGAATATAATGAGTTTTAAATGAGGTGAAAATAAATCTGAATACGAGACCTTACTATATTGTAACAGAGGCATTCTGTTACATTAATGAGGACATATATTGCAATGACTTCTCCATAATGCAGAAGTTCACTCTACAGCTAAAATAGAGGGAAAAGGGAGCAGTTTTAGATCTTATGCCAAAGGAGTTGAAGGGACTGTGTGAGCCAATACCCACCCTCCCTGGTTTGGGCTAGAGACAATTACACATGGCTTCAGTCTACAAGCGGAACCGTCATGATCATAATTCAGTGGTACCCTACAGGGGACAGTTCCTACACTGTAAATCACTACTCTACCACTGTACAAACAGCAGGTAGCATGCTCTGACTGTTTTCACCTTGGTCTCTTTGATGCTGGGGCAGAGCCTGCAGATGGTTGCCACAGCGACATCCTCGGATACAATGCCGTGCCCGTCCTCATCCACTTTTCCGAACTCGTCTGCCAACCATCCGCGGCGTATCCGGCTGCCGGGGCTGCTGTCCTCTGACACGCTACCGGCCCTTCCCCCCAGCGCAGCGGGGTGGGAGAGCAGGTAGCGGAGCCCTGTCACCCAGATGTGGGCGGCATCGGCCGACAGCGCCACCAGGTCCAGCGAGCAGCATTCCTGGCCGTGGATGATGGAGAAGGCCGCCTCCTCCGCCAGCTGGTCCGCCGGCCCGTGGTGGCGGAAGGTGTCAGTGCTCTTGCCGGTCCGCACCTCCCGGATAGCGGCAATGTCGAGGCGGGCACGTTCACTGTCCTTCTTGGAGGGCTCCCAGCGCAGACAGGCCTGCTCCAGGTCCAGGGTGAAGAAGCGGCAGTACACGCGTGCATTCGGGCGCACCTTGCGCAGCTCGCAGCCGCACTGCATGAAGGCCAGGCAGTCTGCCGCGCTGCTCACCTTGCGCTCCGACGGTGTGCTGCTGAATGACACCGTCTTCTTCCTCACCCCACCCATCTTACCCACTGAGGGGTCCTGGGAGACGGAGGGAGGGAGTAAATTGCTATTACTATTTTTCTGTTTATGCCTGTGTGTATGTATATGTATGTACAGGTGTGCATGTGTGTGTGTGAGAGAGAGAGACAGGGACAGGATCACTGTGAGACAGGTGAGGTCAAGACAGCCCTACTAATTGCTTCATATTTGACATGAGCATGAGAGAGTGAAAGAGGCCCTTTTATAATCAGTACAAAAGGCAATCATTCTTTTTTGGTGTTTGTTTTAATTAATTAATGCTCTAAAATACAGATGTGGCCATGGTGCTGTGTTCCAAGGGTTTTGTAGAGCACATTGGTAACTGGTGTTGCCCATTCCCTTGTAGTTTTTTTTCAGCACTGATGGGGGTGATTATTCCAGAGTGTCATGTGACCAGGCTGCTGAGCAGTGACTCAGAGCAGGGATGCTTCACCCCTCAGCGGCACCAGTAACAGGCTGACACTGGGAGACAGAGAGAGCACTCAGACACCTACCCCCAGTGTGCTAAGAGAACAGCACACACACACACACATACACCCACACCCCCCACATACACACACATATACGCACAGGCACACATATATACAACTCCCCCCCACACATGCACATATGTGTGCAGACACACACACACGCACACACACACCCCCCACATACACACACATATATATGCACACGCACACACATATACAGCTCCCCGCCCCCCGCACGTACATATGTGTGCAGACACACACATACACACACACACACAAGCACGCATACACACACACCCTCTCACTCAGGCCCATAGAATCAATCATACACACAAGCAAACACACTCACACCACAGCAAATTCACTGCCATTGTTCTTGGCTAATAGCCAGTAGCAGATTGTGAGAAAGTCTTTGTTTCAAACACAAACAGAGTAGTTCTGAAACTCAACGGATAAGAGAGAGAGAGAGAGAGAGGCGGGGGGATGAAACAATAAGATAGCACAAAGTGGGATAGATAAGGAGAGAAAATCTTTCGAAAAGTCTTTGTACAGCTGAAGGAGGCAAACAATTATAAAACATAAAAGGAAATTCAAAAAAGAAGCTCCTAACCATTCCACAAAGTCCGATAATTCAAAACTTGTCCTTTCACAATGTTTTTTTCTTACTACACTTACACACTTTATTGTCTTTATTTCATAATAGAATAGTTACATGCTGTGTTTTTACATTAACGCAATTAGAGTAGCGAGCCAATAGGGCAGTTGAATTTTGCTCTTGATTCCTGCATTATTTGTCTTTGTAAAAATGACATGACGAATTTACGGTGTGCTTTGATACATATGCGCACTTCAAATGTGATACACACATTCCCCTTGTAATCTATGGACGGTCAGTATATCTGCGTAAACTGGTAATGCTCTATATTCAACAACTGCTCATATATTCACGTAAGCGCAGCCATGGATCACATGCGAACTTTGAACAACTAGATGTTAAAGGTAAAACTGTCTCTATTGCGCCCACGGTGACCTGACTGTTGGAGGACTCTCCAGGCTCCACAGATGTAACAGGTGGGTAAATGTGGTCTTAACAGCGTAGTTATCAACCATGATAAGGCACGACAAGGCGCGCTGTTATTTTTTTAGTCTGCTGGTACAAAAATTCACTCCCACCCCTTCAGAGTATCGTACTTGTCCTCCAATTACTTCAAAGAGAGAGCACCTCGTCATACCTTAATGATGCTGCTCCGACGCGGGGCTGCCTTCGCTGCTTCCATGAGGCCGGTCTCCGAGTCCTGACCACCGGGGCTGGAGCATCTCCCTGAGGGCAGGATGACCCCACTACGCCTACCCACCCTAGATGTTCTCCCAGGGCGGAACTCCGAAGAGCCGTCTCCATAACACTCCCGTTCCGACATTACAAAAAGCCCAAAGAATAAGAAAAAAATCAAGCGTTTACAGTTAAAATCGCATATGATTGCATTGATTTTGTGCTATGGAGTGCCATGTATAAAACATTCATAATATCTTAACTTTTTAAGGCTGGACTTTCATCAGAGCTGCGCATCAGTCCTCGGTCTGGTCGCTTTGAATAACCAGTCATACTTTATTGCACTCAGATCTTTCACAGGGCTCGTTATTTTCCTCCAAATTCAGACTTCTGTACAACTTCAGAACTCTGTCATCACGAGCTTGTTTTCACGCCAGTCGCGTTATTGTTATCATTGCGCGGGCTAACGACAAAAATGCATGCATGGAGTACACGCTTCATATCTAAGAACATTCTCATACTCCCACAGACAGATCAAAATGCCTGTGCGTAAAAATAAGAAGTATTTAAAGACACCTACTGCGTCCCTATCCAACGAGGTTTGTTATTTATTTTTGGTCATTTTGAAATTATTCACTGCACCTGAGATCCCCACGGGAAACGACTCGCTTGGAATTTGATAACAACTGAAGAAAGCTGTCAGCAAGGCACCTCCCAGTCCTTTTCCCCTGTCCATACAATTTATTATAAACATGATTGATGTTTCCATTACCCAATCCACTTCAGAATTAAACTTTCGGTCGTGAAACAGTCAACTCGAAGGTTTGATCGGTGGAATTTAAAAAAATCTAACAGGATTTTTCCCACTTTTTATCACAGTCATCATGATGCAAATAATTTGTTTAACAATTATATATTTCGAAATGAGCCGTTGAAATAATCAATGCATTTTTGTGTTCACTTTATAGGCATGAATTGACCCATTATTAAACATTTTGTTACTGCCCTCTGTGAACCTTACTGTAAAGTTGACACAATTCACACTCCAACTAATGCAGGAGCGCACTTTATAGAAAGTTGCATTAATTAAGTGCGTAACACGAAATAAACTTTCCTAAACCGGTTCCACACTTCTGAACACTCCGCTTTCCCACCACTTTGAAAACAAGAATTATGTAATGAAATCTAGACACTGTGAATGCGAAGCAACAATAACTTTGCTATCCTTCAAATTCGCACGGTGTTAATCACCCATAATCATTTAGGATTGGTTGCCATTGATTAACGTATGCACATTGATATGAACAAACTCAGTCCTTACGTAGCTTTAATACATCTGCTTGTGAGTTAATATCCTTTTATGGGAACGTTTACACACATTTTAATGAAAATGCTGATGAACACGGCCCAGTCTCTCCATCTGAAGCCAGAACAAAGAACTAAAACTGGCCAGTTTTGCATCGGAGTGAGTAATCCTCCCTTTTCAGACCAATTCCAAAGGTAGATGGTGAAATCCCATAATTATAAAGGGGCTGTAACACCAGATTTAATTAATATAATCTTTATATGTGTTATATTTCACTGAAGACACAGAAACACGTCCTTTGGATGGGTGTTTATTTCATCAGGAAACAGAGTAGCATATAGCCTAATACAAACTGATGTTACAAGTGACTGAATCATATATGCTGTGAGAGTGACAAAGTGCATTTGATTGATTCCCACCCACAGACCACACTGAAGGAGAATTTGAAAGATCATATGAAGCTGTTCTGAAACCATTTCCAATGTGACCAAAGGGGTGGACAAAAATAACGGAAATACCTTATAAATGAGGAAATTAACTTTGAAATAACTCAAATACAACTTCACAGGCAGCGACAAGGATGTCTGCTATTACGTCAAACACCAATTGGTCAGTCTCCTTGTGCTGTCTATCTTCAATGCCGAAATGGTGATGGGTATCTCTGGGATTAATTCTGGAAGACTTCACCTACTCAATAACACGTCTCTCAAGTCAGAAAAATGTGAACAAGATGGGTCGTCTAAGAGTGTGCTCAAACCTACACAAAGAAAAAGAAAACACGTCCCTCCTCAGGCCCAGACTGCACCAAAATATGATGGTACTACGCTAACCTAAGTTGCAATTTCTAAGCCCTACTCTAGCAGTATGTGTCTGGTGTGGTTAGCCACACCTTGAACTGATGACCGGAGAAAGAGATCAGGTCAGTCTCCTTGTGATGTCGGCCCTCAAAGTCGAAATGTTGATGGGTATCTCTGGGATGGATTCAGGAGGACTTCACCTACTCAACAACACTTCTCTGAAGTCAGGAAGAGATAAATAGGATGGGTCCAGTAGGAGTGTGCTCAAACCTACACAAAGAAAAAGAAAACACGTCCCTCCTCAGGTACAGACTGCACCAACATATCATGGTACTACGCTAACCTAAGTTGCAATTTCTAAGCCCTACTCTAGCAGTATGTGTCTGGTGTGGTTAGCCACACCTTGAACTGATGACCGGAGAAAGAGATCAGGTCAGTCTCCTTGTGATGTCGGCCCTCAAAGTCGAAATGTTGATGGGTATCTCTGGGATGGATTCAGGAGGACTTCACCTACTCAATAACACGTCTCTGAAGTCAGGAAGAGATAAATAGGATGGGTCCAGTAGGAGTGTGCTCAAACCTACACAAAGAAAAAGAAAACACGTCCCTCCTCAGGCACAGACTGCACCAAAATATGATGGTACTACGCTAACCTAAGTTGCAATTTCTAAGCCCTACTCTAGCAGTATGTGTCTCTAGCACATGAACTGATGACCTGGTCAGTCCTTGTGATGTCGGCCTCAAAGTCGAAATGTTGATGGGTATCTCTGGGATGGATTCAGGAGACTTCAACTCAACAACACGTTCTGCAGTCAGGAAGAGATAAATAGGATGGGTCCAGTAGGGTGTGCAAACCTACACAAAGAAAAAGGTCCCTCCTCAGGCACAGACTGCACCAAAATATGATGGTACTACGCTAACCTAAGTTGCAATTTCTAAGCCCTACTCTAGCATATGTGTCTGGTGGTTAGCCACACCTAAACTGATGACCAGGAGGAGATCACCAGTCTCCTGTGATGTCGGCCTCAAAGTCGAAATGTTGAGTCTGGGATGGAAGAGATAACACTTCTCTGAAGTCAGGAAGAGATAGATAGGATGGGTCCAGTAGGAGTGTGCTCAAACCTACACAAAGAAAAAGAAAACACGTCCCTCCTCAGGCACAGACTGCACCAAAATATGATGGTACTACGCTGTGTCTGGTGTGATTAGCCACACCTTGAACTGATGACCGGAGAAGGAGATCAGGTCAGTCTCCTTGTGATGTCGGCCCTCAAAGTCGAAATGTTGATGGGTATCTCTGGGATGGATTCAGGAGGACTTCACCTACTCAATAACACTTCTCTGAAGTCAGGAAGAGATAGATAGGATGGGTCCAGTAGGAGTGTGCTCAAACCTACACAAAGAAAAAGAAAACACGTCCCTCCTCAGGCACAGACTGCACCAAAATATGATGGTACTACGCTAACCTAAGTTGCAATTTCTAAGCCCTACTCTAGCAGTATGTGTCTGGTGGTTAGCCACACCTTGAACTGATGACCGGAGAAGGAGATCAGGTCAGTCTCCTTGTGATGTCAGCCCTCAAAGTCTAAAATGTTGATGGGTATCTCTGGGATGGATTCAGGACGACTTCACCTACTCAATAACACTTCTCTGAAGTCAGGAAGAGATAGATAGGATGGGTCCAGTAAGAGTGTGCTCAAACCTACACATAGAAAAAAGAAAACACGTCCCTCCTCAGGCACAGACTGCACCAAAATATGATGGTACTACGCTAACCTAAGTTGCAATTTCTAAGCCCTACTCTAGCAGTATGTGTCTGGTGTGGTTAGCCACACCTTGAACTGATGACCAGAGAAAGAGATCAGGTCAGTCTCCTTGTGATGTCGGCCCTCAAAGTCGAAATGTTGATGGGTATCTCTGGGATGGATTCAGGAGGACTTCACCTACTCAATAACACGTCTCTGAAGTCAGGAAGCAGGATGGGTCCAGTAAGTGTGCTGAAACCTACACAAACAAAGAAAAAGAAAACACGTCCCTCCTCAGGCACAGACTGCACCAAAATATGATGGTACTACGCTAACCTAAGTTGCAATTTCTAAGCCCTACTCTAGCAGTATGTGTCTGGTGTGGTTAGCCACACCTTAAACTGATGACCGGAGAAGGAGATCAGGTCAGTCTCCTTGTGATGTCGGCCCTCAAAGTCGAAATGTTGATGGGTATCTCTGGGATGGATTCAGGAGGACTTCACCTACTCAACAACACTTCTCTGAAGTCAGGAAGAGATAAATAGGATGGGTCCAGTAGGAGTGTGCTCAAACCTACACAAAGAAAAAGAAAACACGTCCCTCCTCAGGCACAGACTGCACCAAAATATGATGGTACTACGCTAACCTAAGTTGCAATTTCTAAGCCCTACTCTAGCAGTATGTGTCTGGTGTGGTTAGCCACACCTTGAACTGATGACCGGAGAAAGAGATCAGGTCAGTCTCCTTGTGATGTCGGCCCTCAAAGTCGAAATGTTGATGGGTATCTCTGGGATGGATTCAGGAGGACTTCACCTACTCAATAACACTTCTCTGAAGTCAGGAAGAGATAAATAGGATGGGTCCAGTAGGAGTGTGCTCAAACCTACACAAAGAAAAAGAAAACACGTCCCTCCTCAGGCACAGACTGCACCAAAATATGATGGTACTACGCTAACCTAAGTTGCAATTTCTAAGCCCTACTCTAGCAGTATGTGTCTGGTGTGGTTAGCCACACCTTGAACTGATGACCGGAGAAAGAGATCAGGTCAGTCTCCTTGTGATGTCGGCCCTCAAAGTCGAAATGTTGATGGGTATCTCTGGGATGGATTCAGGAGGACTTCACCTACTCAATAACACGTCTCTGAAGTCAGGAAGAGATAAATAGGATGGGTCCAGTAGGAGTGTGCTGAAACCTACACAAAGAAAAAGAAAACACGTCCCTCCTCAGGCACAGACTGCACCAAAATATGATGGTACTACGCTAACCTAAGTTGCAATTTCTAAGCCCTACTCTAGCAGTATGTGTCTGGTGTGGTTAGCCACACCTTAAACTGATGACCGGAGAGGGAGATCAGGTCAGTCTCCTTGTGATGTCGGCCCTCAAAGTCGAAATGTTGATGGGTATCTCTGGGATGGATTCAGGACGACTTCACCTACTCAATAACACTTCTCTGAAGTCAGGAAGAGATAGATAGGATGGGTCCAGTAGGAGTGTGCTCAAACCTACACAAAGAAAAAAGAAAACACGTCCCTCCTCAGGCACAGACTGCACCAAAATATGATGGTACTACGCTAACCTAAGTTGCAATTTCTAAGCCCTACTCTAGCAGTATGTGTCTGGTGTGGTTAGCCACACCTTGAACTGATGACCGGAGAAGGAGATCAGGTCAGTCTCCTTGTGATGTCGGCCCTCAAAGTCGAAATGTTGATGGGTATCTCTGGGATGGATTCAGGAGGACTTCACCTACTCAATAACACTTCTCTGAAGTCAGGAAGAGATAGATAGGATGGGTCCAGTAGAGTGTGCTCAAACCTACACAAAGAAAAGAAAACACGTCCCTCCTCAGGCACAGACTGCACCAAAATATGATGGTACTACGCTAACCTAAGTTGCAATTTCTAAGCCCTACTCTAGCAGTATGTGTCTGGTGTGGTTAGCCACACCTTAAACTGATGACCGGAGAAGGAGATCAGGTCAGTCTCCTTGTGATGTCGGCCCTCAAAGTCGAAATGTTGATGGGTATCTCTGGGATGGATTCAGGAGGACTTCACCTACTCAATAACACGTCTCTGAAGTCAGGAAGAGATAAATAGGATGGGTCCACTAGGAGTGTGCTGAAACCTACACAAAGAAAAAGAAAACACGTCCCTCCTCAGGCACAGACTGCACCAAAATATGATGGTACTACGCTAACCTAAGTTGCAATTTCTAAGCCCTACTCTAGCAGTATGTGTCTGGTGTGGTTAGCCACACCTTGAACTGATGACCGGAGAAAGAGATCAGGTCAGTCTCCTTGTGATGTCGGTCCTCAAAGTCGAAATGTTGATGGGTATCTCTGGGATGGATTCAGGAGGACTTCACCTACTCAATAACACGTCTCTGCAGTCAGGAAGAGATAAATAGGATGGGTCCAGTAGGAGTGTGCTCAAACCTACACAAAGAAAAAGAAAACACGTCCCTCCTCAGGCACAGACTGCACCAAAATATGATGGTACTACGCTAACCTAAGTTGCAATTTCTAAGCCCTACTCTAGCAGTATGTGTCTGGTGTGGTTAGCCACACCTTGAACTGATGACCGGAGAAAAAGATCAGGTCAGTCTCCTTGTGATGTCGGCCCTCAAAGTCGAAATGTTGATGGGTATCTCTGGGATGGATTCAGGAGGACTTCACCTACTCAATAACACGTCTCTGAAGTCAGGAAGAGATAAATAGGATGGGTCCACTAGGAGTGTGCTCAAACCTACACAAAGAAAAGAAAACACGTCCCTCCTCAGGCACAGACTGCACCAAAATATGATGGTACTACGCTAACCTAAGTTGCAATTTCTAAGCCCTACTCTAGCAGTATGTGTCTGGTGTGGTTAGCCACACCTTGAACTGATGACCGGAGAAGGAGATCAGGTCAGTCTCCTTGTGATGTCGGCCCTCAAAGTCGAAATGTTGATGGGTATCTCTGGGATGGATTCAGGAGGACTTCACCTACTCAATAACACTTCTCTGAAGTCAGGAAGAGATAGATAGGATGGGTCCAGTAGAGTGCTCAAACCTACACAAAGAAAAAGAAAACACGTCCCTCCTCAGGCACAGACTGCACCAAAATATGATGGTACTACGCTAACCTAAGTTGCAATTTCTAAGCCCTACTCTAGCAGTATGTGTCTGGTGTGGTTAGCCACACCTTAAACTGATGACCGGAGAAGGAGATCAGGTCAGTCTCCTTGTGATGTCGGTCCTCAAAGTCGAAATGTTGATGGGTATCTCTGGGATGGATTCAGGAGGACTTCACCTACTCAATAACACTTCTCTGAAGTCAGGAAGAGATAGATAGGATGGGTCCAGTAGGAGTGTGCTCAAACCTACACAAAGAAAAGAAAACACGTCCCTCCTCAGGCACAGACTGCACCAAAATATGATGGTACTACGCTAACCTAAGTTGCAATTTCTAAGCCCTACTCTAGCAGTATGTGTCTGGTGTGGTTAGCCACACCTTGAACTGATGACCGGAGAAAGAGATCAGGTCAGTCTCCTTGTGATGTAGGCCCTCAAAGTCGAAATGTTGATGGGTATCTCTGGGATAGATTCAGGACGACTTCACCTACTCAATAACACTTCTCTGAAGTCAGGAAGAGATAGATAGGATGGGTCCAGTAGGAGTGTGCTCAAACCTACACAAAGAAAAAGAAAACACGTCCCTCCTCAGGCACAGACTGCACCAAAATATGATGGTACTACGCTAACCTAAGTTGCAATTTCTAAGCCCTACTCTAGCAGTATGTGTCTGGTGTGGTTAGCCACACCTTGAACTGATGACCGGAGAAAGAGATCACGTCAGTCTCCTTGTGATGTCAGCTCTCAAAGTCGAAATGTTGATGGGTATCTCTGGGATGGATTCAGGAGGACTTCACCAACTCAATAACACGTCTCTGAAGTCAGGAAGAGATAAATAGGATGGGTCCACTAGGAGTGTGCTGAAACCTACACAAAGAAAAAGAAAACACGTCCCTCCTCAGGCACAGACTGCACCAAAATATGATGGTACTACGCTAACCTAAGTTGCAATTTCTAAGCCCTACTCTGGCAGTATGTGTCTGGTGTGGTTAGCCACACCTTGAACTGATGACCGGAGAAAGAGATCAGGTCAGTCTCCTTGTGATGTCAGCTCTCAAAGTCGAAATGTTGATGGGTATCTCTGGGATGGATTCAGGAGGACTTCACCAACTCAATAACACTTCTCTGAAGTCAGGAAGAGATAAATAGGATGGGTCCAGTAGAGTGTGCTCAAACCTACACAAAAGAAAAGAAAACACGTCCCTCCTCAGGCACAGACTGCACCAAAATATGATGGTACTACGCTAACCTAAGTTGCAATTTCTAAGCCCTACTCTAGCAGTATGTGTCTGGTGTGATTAGCCACACCTTGAACTGATGACCGGAGAAAGAGATCAGGTCAGTCTCCTTGTGATGTTGGCCCTCAAAGTCGAAATGTTGATGGGTATCTCTGGGATGGATTCAGGAGGACTTCACCTACTCAATAACACTTCTCTGAAGTCAGGAAGAGATAGATAGGATGGGTCCAGTAGGAGTGTGCTCAAACCTACACAAAGAAAAAGAAAACACGTCCCTCCTCAGGCACAGACTGCACCAAAATATGATGGTACTACGCTAACCTAAGTTGCAATTTCTAAGCCCTACTCTAGCAGTATGTGTCTGGTGTGGTTAGCCACATCTTGAACTGATGACCGGAGAAGGACATCAGGTCAGTCTCCTTGTGATGTCGGCCCTCAAAGTCGAAATGTTGATGGGTATCTCTGGGATGGATTCAGGAGGACTTCACCTACTCAATAACACTTCTCTGAAGTCAGGAAGAGATAGATAGGATGGGTCCAGTAGGAGTGTGCTCAAACCTACACAAAGAAAAAGAAAACACGTCCCTCCTCAGGCACAGACTGCACCAAAATATGATGGTACTACGCTAACCTAAGTTGCAATTTCTAAGCCCTACTCTAGCAGTATGTGTCTGGTGTGGTTAGCCACACCTTGAACTGATGACCGGAGAAAGAGATCAGGTCAGTCTCCTTGTGATGTAGGCCCTCAAAGTCGAAATGTTGATGGGTATCTCTGGGATAGATTCAGGAGGACTTCACCTACTCAATAACACTTCTCTGAAGTCAGGAAGAGATAAATAGAATGGGTCCAGTAGGAGTGTGCTCAAACCTACACAAAGAAAAGAAAACACGTCCCTCCTCAGGCACAGACTGCACCAAAATATGATGGTACTACGCTAACCTAAGTTGCAATTTCTAAGCCCTACTCTAGCAGTATGTGTCTGGTGTGGTTAGCCACACCTTGAACTGATGACCGGAGAAAGAGATCAGGTCAGTCTCCTTGTGATGTCAGCTCTCAAAGTCGAAATGTTGATGGGTATCTCTGGGATGGATTCAGGAGGACTTCACCAACTCAATAACACTTCTCTGAAGTCAGGAAGAGATAAATAGGATGGGTCCAGTAGAGTGTGCTCAAACCTACACAAAAAGAAAAAGAAAACACGTCCCTCCTCAGGCACAGACTGCACCAAAATATGATGGTACTACGCTAACCTAAGTTGCAATTTCTAAGCCCTACTCTAGCAGTATGTGTCTGGTGTGGTTAGCCACACCTTAAACTGATGACCGGAGAAGGAGATCAGGTCAGTCTCCTTGTGATGTCGGCCCTCAAAGTCGAAATGTTGATGGGTATCTCTGGGATGGATTCAGGAGGACTTCACCTACTCAATAACACTTCTCTGAAGTCAGGAAGAGATAAATAGGATGGGTCCAGTAGGAGTGTGCTCAAACCTACACAAAGAAAAAGAAAACACGTCCCTCCTCAGGCACAGACTGCACCAAAATATGATGGTACTACGCTAACCTAAGTTGCAATTTCTAAGCCCTACTCTAGCAGTATGTGTCTGGTGTGATTAGCCACACCTTGAACTGATGACCGGAGAAAGAGATCAGGTCAGTCTCCTTGTGATGTTGGCCCTCAAAGTCGAAATGTTGATGGGTATCTCTGGGATGGATTCAGGACGACTTCACCTACTCAATAACACTTCTCTGAAGTCAGGAAGAGATAGATAGGATGGGTCCAGTAGGAGTGTGCTCAAACCTACACAAAGAAAAAGAAAACACGTCCCTCCTCAGGCACAGACTGCACCAAAATATGATGGTACTACGCTAACCTAAGTTGCAATTTCTAAGCCCTACTCTAGCAGTATGTGTCTGGTGTGGTTAGCCACATCTTGAACTGATGACCGGAGAAGGACATCAGGTCAGTCTCCTTGTGATGTCGGCCCTCAAAGTTGAAATGTTGATGGGTATCTCTGGGATGGATTCAGGAGGACTTCACCTACTCAATAACACTTCTCTGAAGTCAGGAAGAGATAGATAGGATGGGTCCAGTAGGAGTGTGCTCAAACCTACACAAAGAAAAAGAAAACACGTCCCTCCTCAGGCACAGACTGCACCAAAATATGATGGTACTACGCTAACCTAAGTTGCAATTTCTAAGCCCTACTCTAGCAGTATGTGTCTGGTGTGGTTAGCCACACCTTGAACTGATGACCGGAGAAGGAGATCAGGTCAGTCTCCTTGTGATGTAGGCCCTCAAAGTCGAAATGTTGATGGGTATCTCTGGGATGGATTCAGGAGGACTTCACCTACTCAATAACACTTCTCTGAAGTCAGGAAGAGATAAATAGGATGGGTCCAGTAGGAGTGTGCTCAAACCTACACAAAGAAAAAGAAAACACGTCCCTCCTCAGGCACAGACTGCACCAAAATATGATGGTACTACGCTAACCTAAGTTGCAATTTCTAAGCCCTACTCTAGCAGTATGTGTCTGGTGTGGTTAGCCACACCTTAAACTGATGACCGGAGAAGGAGATCAGGTCAGTCTCCTTGTGATGTAGGCCCTCAAAGTCGAAATGTTGATGGGTATCTCTGGGATGGATTCAGGAGGACTTCACCTACTCAATAACACTTCTCTGAAGTCAGGAAGAGATAAATAGGATGGGTCCAGTAGGAGTGTGCTCAAACCTACACAAAGAAAAAGAAAACACGTCCCTCCTCAGGCACAGACTGCACCAAAATATGATGGTACTACGCTAACCTAAGTTGCAATTTCTAAGCCCTACTCTAGCAGTATGTGTCTGGTGTGGTTAGCCACACCTTAAACTGATGACCGGAGAAGGAGATCAGGTCAGTCTCCTTGTGATGTCGGCCCTCAAAGTCGAAATGTTGATGGGTATCTCTGGGATGGATTCAGGAGGACTTCACCTACTCAATAACACTTCTCTGAAGTCAGGAAGAGATAGATAGGATGGGTCCAGTAGGAGTGTGCTCAAACCTACACAAAGAAAAAGAAAACACGTCCCTCCTCAGGCACAGACTGCACCAAAATATGATGGTACTACGCTAACCTAAGTTGCAATTTCTAAGCCCTACTCTAGCAGTATGTGTCTGGTGTGGTTAGCCACACCTTAAACTGATGACCGGGGAAGGAGATCGGGTCAGTCTCCCTGTGATGTCGGCCCTCAAAGTCGAAATGTTGATGGGTATCTCTGGGATGGATTCAGGACGACTTCACCTACTCAATAACAGTTCTCTGAAGTCAGGAAGAGATAGATAGGATGGGTCCAGTAGGAGTGTGCTCAAACCTACACAAAGAAAAAGAAAACACGTCCCTCCTCAGGCACAGACTGCACCAAAATATGATGGTACTACGCTAACCTAAGTTGCAATTTCTAAGCCCTACTCTAGCAGTATGTGTCTGGTGTGGTTAGCCACACCTTGAACTGATGACCGGAGAAAGAGATCAGGTCAGTCTCCTTGTGATGTAGGCCCTCAAAGTCGAAATGTTGATGGGTATCTCTGGGATGGATTCAGGAGGACTTCACCTACTCAATAACACTTCTCTGAAGTCAGGAAGAGATAAATAGGATGGGTCCAGTAGGAGTGTGCTCAAACCTACACAAAGAAAAAGAAAAACACGTCCCTCCTCAGGCACAGACTGCACCAAAATATGATGGTACTACGCTAACCTAAGTTGCAATTTCTAAGCCCTACTCTAGCAGTATGTGTCTGGTGTGGTTAGCCACACCTTGAACTGATGACCGGAGAAGGAGATCAGGTCAGTCTCCTTGTGATGTCGGCCCTCAAAGTCGAAATGTTGATGGGTATCTGGGATGGATTCAGGAGGACTTCACCTACTCAATAACACTTCTCTGAAGTCAGGAAGAGATAGATAGGATGGGTCCAGTAGAGTGTGCTCAAACCTACACAAAGAAAAAGAAAACACGTCCCTCCTCAGGCACAGACTGCACCAAAATATGATGGTACTACGCTAACCTAAGTTGCAATTTCTAAGCCCTACTCTAGCAGTATGTGTCTGGTGTGGTTAGCCACACCTTGAACTGATGACCGGAGAAGGAGATCAGGTCAGTCTCCTTGTGATGTCGGCCCTCAAAGTCGAAATGTTGATGGGTATCTCTGGGATGGATTCAGGAGGACTTCACCTACTCAATAACACTTCTCTGAAGTCAGGAAGAGATAAATAGGATGGGTCCAGTAGGAGTGTGCTCAAACCTACACAAAGAAAAAGAAAACACGTCCCTCCTCAGGCACAGACTGCACCAAAATATGATGGTACTACGCTAACCTAAGTTGCAATTTCTAAGCCCTACTCTAGCAGTATGTGTCTGGTGTGATTAGCCACACCTTGAACTGATGACCGGAGAACGAGATCAGGTCAGTCTCCTTGTGATGTCGGCCCTCAAAGTCGAAATGTTGATGGGTATCTCTGGGATGGATTCAGGACGACTTCACCTACTCAATAACACTTCTCTGAAGTCAGGAAGAGATAGATAGGATGGGTCCAGTAGGAGTGTGCTCAAACCTACACAAAGAAAAAGAAAACACGTCCGTCCTCAGGTACAGACTGCACCAAAATATGATGGTACTACGCTAACCTAAGTTGCAATTTCTAAGCCCTACTCTAGCAGTATGTGTCTGGTGTGGTTAGCCACACCTTGAACTGATGACCGGAGAAGGAGATCAGGTCAGTCTCCTTGTGATGTCGGCCCTCAAAGTCGAAATGTTGATGGGTATCTCTGGGATGGATTCAGGACGACTTCACCTACTCAATAACACTTCTCTGAAGTCAGGAAGAGATAGATAGGATGGGTCCAGTAGGAGTGTGCTCAAACCTACACAAAGAAAAAGAAAACACGTCCCTCCTCAGGCACAGACTGCACCAAAATATGATGGTACTACGCTAACCTAAGTTGCAATTTCTAAGCCCTACTCTAGCAGTATGTGTCTGGTGTGATTAGCCACACCTTGAACTGATGACCGGAGAACGAGATCAGGTCAGTCTCCTTGTGATGTCGGCCCTCAAAGTCGAAATGTTGATGGGTATCTCTGGGATGGATTCAGGACGACTTCACCTACTCAATAACACTTCTCTGAAGTCAGGAAGAGATAGATAGGATGGGTCCAGTAGGAGTGTGCTCAAACCTACACAAAGAAAAAGAAAACACGTCCCTCCTCAGGCACAGACTGCACCAAAATATGATGGTACTACGCTAACCTAAGTTGCAATTTCTAAGCCCTACTCTAGCAGTATGTGTCTGGTGTGGTTAGCCACACCTTGAACTGATGACCGGAGAAGGAGATCAGGTCAGTCTCCTTGTGATGTAGGCCCTCAAAGTCGAAATGTTGATGGGTATCTCTGGGATGGATTCAGGAGGACTTCACCTACTCAATAACACTTCTCTGAAGTCAGGAAGAGATAAATAGGATGGGTCCACTAGGAGTGTGCTGAAACCTACACAAAGAAAAAGAAAACACGTCCCTCCTCAGGCACAGACTGCACCAAAATATGATGGTACTACGCTAACCTAAGTTGCAATTTCTAAGCCCTACTCTAGCAGTATGTGTCTGGTGTGGATAGCCACACCTTGAACTGATGACCGGAGAAAGAGATCAGGTCAGTCTCCTTGTGATGTCGGTCCTCAAAGTCGAAATGTTGATGGGTATCTCTGGGATGGATTCAGGAGGACTTCACCTACTCAATAACACTTCTCTGAAGTCAGGAAAAGATGAATAGGATGGGTCCACAAAGGGTGTGCTGAAACCTACACAAAGAAAAAGAAAACACGTCCCTCCTCAGGCACAGACTGCACCAAAATATGATGGTACTACGCTAACCTAAGTTGCAATTTCTAAGCCCTACTCTAGCAGTATGTGTCTGGTGTGGTTAGCCACACCTTGAACTGATGACCGGAGAGGAGATCAGGTCAGTCTCCTTGTGATGTCGGCCCTCAAAGTCGAAATGTTGATGGGTATCTCTGGGATGGATTCAGGACGACTTCACCTACTCAATAACACTTCTCTGAAGTCAGGAAGAGATAAATAGGATGGGTCCAGTAGGAGTGTGCTCAAACCTACACAAAGAAAAAGAAAACACGTCCCTCCTCAGGCACAGACTGCACCAAAATATGATGGTACTACGCTAACCTAAGTTGCAATTTCTAAGCCCTACTCTAGCAGTATGTGTCTGGTGTGGTTAGCCACACCTTGAACTGATGACCGGAGAAGGAGATCAGGTCAGTCTCCTTGTGATGTCGGCCCTCAAAGTCGAAATGTTGATGGGTATCTCTGGGATGCATTCAGGAGGACTTCACCTACTCAATAACACTTCTCTGAAGTCAGGAAGAGATAAATAGGATGGGTCCAGTAGGAGTGTGCTCAAACCTACACAAAGAAAAAGAAAACACGTCCCTCCTCAGGCACAGACTGCACCAAAATATGATGGTACTACGCTAACCTAAGTTGCAATTTCTAAGACCTACTCTAGCAGTATGTGTCTGGTGTGGTTAGCCACACCTTGAACTGATGACCGGAGAAAGAGATCAGGTCAGTCTCCTTGTGATGTCAGCCCTCAAAGTCGAAATGTTGATGGGTATCTCTGGGATGGATTCAGGAGGACTTCACCTACTCAATAACACTTCTCTGAAGTCAGGAAGAGATAAATAGGATGGGTCCAGTAGGAGTGTGCTCAAACCTACACAAAGAAAAAGAAAACACGTCCCTCCTCAGGCACAGACTGCACCAAAATATGATGGTACTACGCTAACCTAAGTTGCAATTTCTAAGCCCTACTCTAGCAGTATGTGTCTGGTGTGGTTAGCCACACCTTGAACTGATGACCGGAGAAGGAGATCAGGTCAGTCTCCTTGTGATGTAGGCCCTCAAAGTCGAAATGTTGATGGGTATCTCTGGGATGGATTCAGGAGGACTTCACCTACTCAATAACACTTCTCTGAAGTCAGGAAGAGATAAATAGGATGGGTCCAGTAGGAGTGTGCTCAAACCTACACAAAGAAAAAGAAAACACGTCCCTCCTCAGGCACAGACTGCACCAAAATATGATGGTACTACGCTAACCTAAGTTGCAATTTCTAAGCCCTACTCTAGCAGTATGTGTCTGGTGTGATTAGCCACACCTTGAACTGATGACCGGAGAAGAGATCAGGTCAGTCTCCTTGTGATGTCGGCCCTCAAAGTCGAAATGTTGATGGGTATCTCTGGGATGGATTCAGGACGACTTCACCTACTCAATAACACTTCTCTGAAGTCAGGAAGAGATAGATAGGATGGGTCCAGTAAGAGTGTGCTCAAACCTACACAAAGAAAACGAAAACACGTCCCTCCTCAGGCACAGACTGCACCAAAATATGATGGTACTACGCTAACCTAAGTTGCAATTTCTAAGCCCTACTCTAGCAGTATGTGTCTGGTGTGGTTAGCCACACCTTGAACTGATGACCGGAGAAGGAGATCAGGTCAGTCTCCTTGTGATGTCGGCCCTCAAAGTCGAAATGTTGATGGGTATCTCTGGGATGGATTCAGGAGGACTTCACCTACTCAATAACACTTCTCTGAAGTCAGGAACAGATGAACAGGATGGGTCCAGTAAGAGTGTGCTCAAACCTACACAAAGAAAAAGAAAACACGTCCCTCCTCAGGCACAGACTGCACCAAAATATGATGGTACTACGCTAACCTAAGTTGCAATTTCTAAGCCCTACTCTAGCAGTATGTGTCTGGTGTGATTAGCCACACCTTGAACTGATGACCGGAGAAAGAGATCAGGTCAGTCTCCTTGTGATGTTGGCCCTCAAAGTCGAAATGTTGATGGGTATCTCTGGGATGGATTCAGGAGGACTTCACCTACTCAATAACACTTCTCTGAAGTCAGGAACAAATGAACAGGATGGGTCCAGTAGGAGTGTGCTCAAACCTACACAAAGAAAAAGAAAACACGTCCCTCCTCAGGCACAGACTGCACCAAAATATGATGGTACTACGCTAACCTAAGTTGCAATTTCTAAGCCCTACTCTACCAGTATGTGTCTGGTGTGGTTAGCCACATCTTGAACTGATGACCGGAGAAGGACATCAGGTCAGTCTCCTTGTGATGTCGGCCCTCAAAGTCGAAATGTTGATGGGTATCTCTGGGATGGATTCAGGAGGACTTCACCTACTCAATAACACTTCTCTGAAGTCAGGAAGAGATAAATAGGATGGGTCCAGTAGGAGTGTGCTCAAACCTACACAAAGAAAAAGAAAACACGTCCCTCCTCAGGCACAGACTGCACCAAAATATGATGGTACTACGCTAACCTAAGTTGCAATTTCTAAGCCCTACTCTAGCAGTATGTGTCTGGTGTGGTTAGCCACACCTTGAACTGATGACCGGAGAAGGAGATCAGGTCAGTCTCCTGTGATGTCGGCCCTCAAAGTCGAAATGTTGATGGGTATCTCTGGGATGGATTCAGGAGGACTTCACCTACTCAATAACACTTCTCTGAAGTCAGGAAGAGATAGATAGGATGGGTCCAGTAGGAGTGTGCTCAAACCTACACAAAGAAAAAGAAAACACGTCCCTCCTCAGGCACAGACTGCACCAAAATATGATGGTACTACGCTAACCTAAGTTGCAATTTCTAAGCCCTACTCTAGCAGTATGTGTCTGGTGTGGTTAGCCACACCTTGAACTGATGACCGGAGAAAGAGATCAGGTCAGTCTCCTTGTGATGTCGGCCCTCAAAGTCGAAATGTTGATGGGTATCTCTGGGATGGATTCAGGAGGACTTCACCTACTCAATAACACTTCTCTGAAGTCAGGAAGAGATAAATAGGATGGGTCCAGTAGGAGTGTGCTCAAACCTACACAAAGAAAAAGAAAACACGTCCCTCCTCAGGCACAGACTGCACCAAAATATGATGGTACTACGCTAACCTAAGTTGCAATTTCTAAGCCCTACTCTAGCAGTATGTGTCTGGTGTGGTTAGCCACACCTTGAACTGATGACCGGAGAAGAGATCAGGTCAGTCTCCTTGTGATGTCGCCCCTCAAAGTCGAAATGTTGATGGGTATCTCTGGGATGGATTCAGGAGGACTTCACCTACTCAATAACACTTCTCTGAAGTCAGGAAGAGATAAATAGGATGGGTCCAGTAGGAGTGTGCTCAAACCTACACAAAAAAAAGAAAACACGTCCCTCCTCAGGCACAGACTGCACCAAAATATGATGGTACTACGCTAACCTAAGTTGCAATTTCTAAGCCCTACTCTAGCAGTATGTGTCTGGTGTGATTAGCCACACCTTGAACTGATGACCGGAGAAGGAGATCAGGTCAGTCTCCTTGTGATGTCGGCCCTCAAAGTCGAAATGTTGATGGGTATCTCTGGGATGGATTCAGGAGGACTTCACCTACTCAATAACACGTCTCTGAAGTCAGGAAGAGATAAATAGGATGGGTCCAGTAGGAGTGTGCTCAAACCTACACAAAGAAAAGAAAACACGTCCCTCCTCAGGCACAGACTGCACCAAAATATGATGGTACTACGCTAACCTAAGTTGCAATTTCTAAGCCCTACTCTAGCAGTATGTGTCTGGTGTGGTTAGCCACACCTTGAACTGATGACCGGAGAAGGAGATCAGGTCAGTCTCCTTGTGATGTCGGCCCTCAAAGTCGAAATGTTGATGGGTATCTCTGGGATGGATTCAGGAGGACTTCACCTACTCAATAACACTTCTCTGAAGTCAGGAACAAATGAACAGGATGGGTCCAGTAGGAGTGCTCAAACCTACACAAAGAAAAAGAAAACACGTCCCCCTCCTCAGGCACAGACTGCACCAAAATATGATGGTACTACGCTAACCTAAGTTGCAATTTCTAAGCCCTACTCTAGCAGTATGTGTCTGGTGTGGTTAGCCACACCTTGAACTGATGACCGGAGAAGGAGATCAGGTCAGTCTCCTTGTGATGTCGGCCCTCAAAGTCGAAATGTTGATGGGTATCTCTGGGATGGATTCAGGAGGACTTCACCTACTCAATAACACTTCTCTGAAGTCAGGAAGAGATAAATAGGATGGGTCCAGTAGGAGTGTGCTCAAACCTACACAAAGAAAAAGAAAACACGTCCCTCCTCAGGCACAGACTGCACCAAAATATGATGGTACTACGCTAACCTAAGTTGCAATTTCTAAGCCCTACTCTAGCAGTATGTGTCTGGTGTGGTTAGCCACACCTTGAACTGATGACCGGAGAAGGAGATCAGGTCAGTCTCCTTGTGATGTCAGCCCTCAAAGTCGAAATGTTGATGGGTATCTCTGGGATGGATTCAGGAGGACTTCACCTACTCAATAACACTTCTCTGAAGTCAGGAAGAGATAAATAGGATGGGTCCAGTAGGAGTGTGCTCAAACCTACACAAAGAAAAAGAAAACACGTCCCTCCTCAGGCACAGACTGCACCAAAATATGATGGTACTACGCTAACCTAAGTTGCAATTTCTAAGCCCTACTCTAGCAGTATGTGTCTGGTGTGGTTAGCCACACCTTGAACTGATGACCGGAGAAGGAGATCAGGTCAGTCTCCTTGTGATGTAGGCCCTCAAAGTCGAAATGTTGATGGGTATCTCTGGGATGGATTCAGGAGGACTTCACCTACTCAATAACACTTCTCTGAAGTCAGGAAGAGATAAATAGGATGGGTCCAGTAGGAGTGTGCTCAAACCTACACAAAAGAAAAGAAAACACGTCCCTCCTCAGGCACAGACTGCACCAAAATATGATGGTACTACGCTAACCTAAGTTGCAATTTCTAAGCCCTACTCTAGCAGTATGTGTCTGGTGTGGTTAGCCACATCTTGAACTGATGACCGGAGAAGGACATCAGGTCAGTCTCCTTGTGATGTCGGGCCCTCAAAGTCGAAATGTTGATGGGTATCTCTGGGATGGATTCAGGAGGACTTCACCTACTCAATAACACTTCTCTGAAGTCAGGAAGAGATAGATAGGATGGGTCCAGTAGAGTGTGCTCAAACCTACACAAAGAAAAAGAAAACACGTCCCTCCTCAGGCACAGACTGCACCAAAATATGATGGTACTACGCTAACCTAAGTTGCAATTTCTAAGCCCTACTCTAGCAGTATGTGTCTGGTGTGGTTAGCCACACCTTGAACTGATGACCGGAGAAAGAGATCAGGTCAGTCTCCTTGTGATGTAGGCCCTCAAAGTCGAAATGTTGATGGGTATCTCTGGGATGGATTCAGGAGGACTTCACCTACTCAATAACACTTCTCTGAAGTCAGGAAGAGATAAATAGGATGGGTCCAGTAGGAGTGTGCTCAAACCTACACAAAGAAAAAGAAAACACGTCCCTCCTCAGGCACAGACTGCACCAAAATATGATGGTACTACGCTAACCTAAGTTGCAATTTCTAAGCCCTACTCTAGCAGTATGTGTCTGGTGTGGTTAGCCACATCTTGAACTGATGACCGGAGAAGGACATCAGGTCAGTCTCCTTGTGATGTCGGCCCTCAAAGTCGAAATGTTGATGGGTATCTCTGGGATGGATTCAGGACGACTTCACCTACTCAATAACACTTCTCTGAAGTCAGGAAGAGATAAATAGGATGGGTCCAGTAGGAGTGTGCTCAAACCTGCACAAAGAAAAAGAAAACACGTCCCTCCTCAGGCACAGACTGCACCAAAATATGATGGTACTACGCTAACCTAAGTTGCAATTTCTAAGCCCTACTCTAGCAGTATGTGTCTGGTGTGATTAGCCACACCTTGAACTGATGACCGGAGAAGGAGATCAGGTCAGTCTCCTTGTGATGTCGGCCCTCAAAGTCGAAATGTTGATGGGTATCTCTGGGATGGATTCAGGAGGACTTCACCTACTCAATAACACGTCTCTGAAGTCAGGAAGAGATAAATAGGATGGGTCCAGTAGGAGTGTGCTCAAACCTACACAAAGAAAAAGAAAACACGTCCCTCCTCAGGCACAGACTGCACCAAAATATGATGGTACTACGCTAACCTAAGTTGCAATTTCTAAGCCCTACTCTAGCAGTATGTGTCTGGTGTGGTTAGCCACACCTTGAACTGATGACCGGAGAAGGAGATCAGGTCAGTCTCCTTGTGATGTAGGCCCTCAAAGTCGAAATGTTGATGGGTATCTCTGGGATGGATTCAGGAGGACTTCACCTACTCAATAACACTTCTCTGAAGTCAGGAAGAGATAAATAGGATGGGTCCAGTAGGAGTGTGCTCAAACCTACACAAAGAAAAAGAAAACACGTCCCTCCTCAGGCACAGACTGCACCAAAATATGATGGTACTACGCTAACCTAAGTTGCAATTTCTAAGCCCTACTCTAGCAGTATGTGTCTGGTGTGGTTAGCCACACCTTAAACTGATGACCGGAGAAGGAGATCAGGTCAGTCTCCTTGTGATGTCGGCCCTCAAAGTCGAAATGTTGATGGGTATCTCTGGGATGGATTCAGGAGGACTTCACCTACTCAATAACACTTCTCTGAAGTCAGGAAGAGATAAATAGGATGGGTCCAGTAGGAGTGTGCTCAAACCTACACAAAGAAAAAGAAAACACGTCCCTCCTCAGGCACAGACTGCACCAAAATATGATGGTACTACGCTAACCTAAGTTGCAATTTCTAAGCCCTACTCTAGCAGTATGTGTCTGGTGTGGTTAGCCACACCTTGAACTGATGACCGGAGAAAGAGATCAGGTCAGTCTCCTTGTGATGTCAGCCCTCAAAGTCGAAATGTTGATGGGTATCTCTGGGATGGATTCAGGAGGACTTCACCTACTCAATAACACTTCTCTGAAGTCAGGAACAAATGAACAGGATGGGTCCAGTAAGAGTGTGCTCAAACCTACACAAAGAAAAAGAAAACACGTCCTCCTCAGGCACAGACTGCACCAAAATATGATGGTACTACGCTAACCTAAGTTGCAATTTCTAAGCCCTACTCTAGCAGTATGTGTCTGGTGTGGTTAGCCACACCTTGAACTGATGACCGGAGAAAGAGATCAGGTCAGTCTCCTTGTGATGTCAGCCCTCAAAGTCGAAATGTTGATGGGTATCTCTGGGATGGATTCAGGAGGACTTCACCAACTCAATAACACGTCTCTGAAGTCAGGAAGAGATAAATAGGATGGGTCCAGTAGGAGTGTGCTCAAACCTACACAAAGAAAAAGAAAACACGTCCCTCCTCAGGCACAGACTGCACCAAAATATGATGGTACTACGCTAACCTAAGTTGCAATTTCTAAGCCCTACTCTAGCAGTATGTGTCTGGTGTGATTAGCCAGACCTTGAACTGATGACCGGAGAAAGAGATCAGGTCAGTCTCCTTGTGATGTTGGCCCTCAAAGTCGAAATGTTGATGGGTATCTCTGGGATGGATTCAGGACGACTTCACCTACTCAATAACACTTCTCTGAAGTCAGGAAGAGATAGATAGGATGGGTCCAGTAGGAGTGTGCTCAAACCTACACAAAGAAAAAGAAAACACGTCCCTCCTCAGGCACAGACTGCACCAAAATATGATGGTACTACGCTAACCTAAGTTTCAATTTCTAAGCCCTACTCTAGCAGTATGTGTCTGGTGTGGTTAGCCACACCTTGAACTGATGACCGGAGAAAGAGATCAGGTCAGTCTCCTTGTGATGTTGGCCCTCAAAGTCGAAATGTTGATGGGTATCTCTGGGATGGATTCAGGAGGACTTCACCTACTCAATAACACGCCTCTGAAGTCAGGAGAATGTGAACAAGACGGGTTCACTAAGAGTGTGATCACACCTATAGAAAGAAAAAGAAAACATTTTGTGGGTTCTCTTCCTTCTAGATTCCCTTTGAAGGCCTAATCATGAGCAAGAGGCATCTGCTGGGAAGTTCCTCTCATCAACTTGCGTCCTCAACCCATATGTGTATGGGATGACAAAAAATCTGCAGTACCTGCAGTTGTGGTAATCAGTAATCTAAGTATATTTTTTAATCTGTTTGGATGTATCACAAAATCAGTGAATTCGGAAAAAGGTACAACCTTACTCGTTCAAGCTGAAAGAACTCCACTGTTCCATTGTAGTGTTTCCTGCTCAACGCATAGCCAAACGCATTTTTGACCGCTCACTTCCCATTTTGGTGAGGGCTGACCCTAGAAAGCTCTAGATTGTATTAATGATTGTGGTATGGCAAACCAGTTGCACCATATGACACCACATGAAAATTTTTTTTTTTCAGAGTAATAACACAATTAAATTTGTGGTAAACATAGATTGCATCTCCAGGAGAGCTGCCTTTATTGAGATCTCAAATTTTACTTTTCGACTTGAAGCAAGTCAGATATACAATAATTCTGCTTTACCATTAACGTTGGAACTATTTCTAAAGCAGAATAGAAAAAATGTAAATAAAAACAATTCAACATTTAAAAATTGACAATATCTGGTGTTAATACTGCGATTATCCATTTTTTTTAGATGGTGTCTGAACTCTTATGCCTTTTTTGCAATACTCTTCATAGTGTGATATCCCATGATGCATATGGTCCTGCTCACTTCTTCTGGGCTATACCCGAAAGCTGGAACTGAAAAAAAGAAAAGTGGACACTACAACTTGGAGATCATACAATAGATTTGGAGTGGCTGCAAATCATTAAATCTGATGTTTGCTGAAATCTACACGGCACTATAAATAAGACTTATGTAAGTGATTAATTATTGTTAAATTAAGGCTTTTGGAGAGATTGCTGTAGCACTCATGTAACTGTTAGTCCTCCATGTGGAGGACCCTACCTTGAGCTGCTGGTTGGTACGCTTCAAGAACTCAATCTCCTCTGTGTGCCTTTTCTCATCGTTATCACGTCGCTCCATCTCCCTCAGCTTCACTGCCTCACATTCAGCCAGCATTTCCTTCACCTGGCTCTCCAGCGCCCTCTTGTCCTTCTCCAGGTCCTGTATCTGCGTATGGGAGTTATGGGGGAGCCTGTGCTGTGTACAGTTTATTCACTCATGCGGCATGTTGTTCAGTGAGTCATGAGTTGCTATGCTATTCATAAATGATGGAAGTGGAGCCAATCGTGATGAGTGAAAGTGACTGACCTCCCCCACCACTACACACATACACTCGCTTTACCTCATTTTCCATTTCAGCTTTGCCCAGCTCTGCCTGTAAGACTTTCCTAATACCGAAGGCTACGCTGCTCTCATCCAGGGTCTGGTAGGCAGCCATGCACATGCTGATCTCATCTCGAACCCGCAACAGAAGCAGCCCCCTGTCTGTGCAGTTAATGGTTTCTTGTCTAATCAGTTCATCTGTTGGAGGAAACCAGGGGCAAAGAGGTCTGTAAAAGCACTTTGCATTTCTCTGTGAAAAATAACCCAAGGAAAGAGCATGGCGGGAGGTATTTCTAGGCATTTATAAGTCGACCCTTTAAGTTGCAATGATTATGGTGTGTTCCAGTGTACACTTCACAGTGCTAACTCCTTACCGAAGCACTGTGTGTAGAGGTCTCTCCGGACCTGACAGATGCCCGTCTCCCGAGCTTGCTGTTGATGCAACCTCTGATTCAGCTGCTCCTGCAGTTTGACCACGTCCATGCGAGAGCCCGGCGCTGTTGACACTCGCTGCACCCACTGGTTTGCACCGTCTGACCACTCCCTGGGGCAGCCGTATGAATGTGAGTTTACTGCAGTCAAGCAGAGTACAGGAGACACTGTAATAAAGAGCAGGTTGCTCTAGGCATGGCCTTACCTTGGGGGCAAGATGGCATGAAGGACCTCCTCAATTTTCTCCTTTTTTGCTTCCTCTATAGGGCACTTTGTTTTGGGAGGAGGGGGAACCGGTGAGCTTAGAGCTAATTGCTGGGAACTTGCCTTCCCAGGAGGCGTCTGACCCTGATAGAAAATTAAATAGTTACAACAGGAGGATTCTCACCTTGTGGAGAATTTCACTGCTACGCCAGGTGTGGTGAAATATAAATCAACATAAACATTTCAGTGTATCTGTAAAATTAAAGCATTGCAAGGAAAAAGGCAAAACATTGTAAACAGACATTTCTGGCTGTACAGATTTCCTTTAACATCTAATTCCAGCTGGCTAACCTGAAGGTGCTACTACTTCAGCTTGTGCTGTAGACTTGCAATTCAATTGGGCATTGATTAGTTAACTATCTAACCACCTTCAAAAATGGTTTGCAAGGATTTTGTTTACAACATTGTTTCCAGCTAACCAGGCAGATTTTATAAGAGTTGATTCTTGAATTAATTGCATCATTTTTTTGTCATTTATTACAATCAATCAATATGAATCAAATTACTCAATGATCAAAAGCAGGGGCTATTGGCTGTTACAAAGTTATACACTGGATTGGCAGAAAATTCAAGCATCAAGACTGAAGACATAGCTGTGTATAAAACATTTAATAGGCTACATTTCTTATAAATCATATTTATTAGATATAGTTCTGCCGTGTTAAAGAATTTCAGTGCAGCAGACTTTACTAGGAATTGCAGAATGCATTTAGCTATCTGAATGCTACGCACATAATCAGAACATTTACTGATTAGTTACAAGAAGACAACGCATGATTTCAGTTATATTTTCTGAAATTGTATAAAAAAACATGCTTGCTCGCAACCAGGGCAACCAGCAAGGTAACCAGGGCAAGGACACAAAATTAACTGCTACCTTGCAAGCTAAACTCTTGAGCTTAACTAGCTAAACTGATGGAAACGATACAATCTATAACAATCTCCAAGGAAGTCAGAACTCATAACAGGTTGTCTCTGACGTGACAGATAATGCAGACAGTACTTGCAAACCATCGATGACAGCAACTGCACTTGAGAGAAATAAAGTAAGTTGGTCCACTTCCTTCTTCTTCCTATCGCTCTTGTCAAATATATTTTAAGTAGCAGCTCCTAATTTAGCCTGCGTAGCTACAAAAGCTAAAAAAACAGCCATCTAGGCTAACGTTACAGACCTAACGTTATGTTAACAGATCGTACTCAAGCTTGCTAGCAAAGTTAACCGTTAACAAACTTGTGCTAGCATTGCCTAGCAAATAGCCATGAAGACAGGAAGAAAGATGGTGTTTACATATGGGACATTTGTTTGGTAAACGGGTATTCTATGCCATTAGTTAAAGGCCAGTGATGTCGATTGCAACAGTAATTTCAGCACTCTCTGAACTAAGTAACACACCTCATTATAAATATGTGAAATGGGTTGAAAACACATGCGGGTCTGCAGATGGATGAGCCACCATTTTAGCCTGAGTGAGCCAAGGAAAACTCAGTTAATGCTAATAAATTATTGAGGAAAAAATCGCTAAATGTGTTGCATTGTGGGACTGATACACCGAAAACAGTGGCCTAACACTGCAGCCATTACTATATAATTTTAAGATCTCAAAGCTAGGAAACCTGTACATATGAAAATGAGTGGCACATCTAAGATCTCACCGAATAGCACTGGTATACTGTATGCATATATTTTTCCAAAACTTCACAAACTACAGGATCTCAGTACACCATGGTAATACGTAATTGCATGAGGCCGTCGAAACACTGACAAGTTATGCAAGTGTTATTTCTTTCTTCGCAAAGTTTCTTATATTTTTCTGCTTCGTAGTTTACATTGATTTTTTTTAGATCGACTGGATTTTTCCAGTGTTATCTGTGGGAGCAAAAATCCCTATTCCGCAAACAAATAAAATCTATAACATTTCAGCACATCATCGCTAAAAGCATCTACTAAAAACATAGCTTACTTCACTTTAGCTCATGGAAAAATATTTACCAGAGTTGTCTGTCTGCTGATCAACACTGGTTCATCGTATTTCAGCAGAGAAGCAAACGTGTATCCTTCCATTGCCAAGTTTAGTTGTATTTAGCCAAATATAAAACAGGTTGTATCCAAGTTCATTAGTTCCCCTTATGGTACACCAACAAGAAGAATGGCCCAGTATATATACAAATACACCGTCTCTAAATATAGAATGCCTTTTTAGAACAGTGCTGTATGTGACGCAATAGTAGGTACGACTTTCACTATTCCAGAGCCATTCATTAAAATGATCGACGTCGAATTTTATGTTGACGTCACAATGGACGATACAACAGAAGCTGGTCAAAACTAACTGTGTTCGATTGACATAAGAAAATGGAGATCTGACACAGTTCAGTTACATATAAGTTGAAAAGGCCAGTTTGAGGTGCAAAACGCAGTTTCATGATAGCAATCAAGCACTTACACTGATCAACATCGCTACAGCAAAATTTGGCTTTTTTGGAGAGGTGGTTTAATTTTCATATCGGCATCTAGTTATATATTACTTTGCGTTTGCATTCTGTATGTAAGCGAATTGGTAACTTAATCTGTATATTATTATTAGTTAAGAGGCAATATTTTAAGCAAGATTTCAGAAGTTCATTTACAGGCAAAGTCAGACTAAAAAACTGACAAAGAATTTACTGGAAAGTGGACCGTAGTCATGAAATAGCCATGCAAAGATGACAATTATTCAGTAAATAAGTAACTGTCACCATAAGTGATGGCATTGTCACTGATTAAATATGTCATCATCCTAAATCCAGTCACCATTTTCCATTCTGTCATTGTAAATACTTTGAGCTGTAGTTATGTTTGAAAATTGCTGTATGACAACAACAACAATAAGAATAAAAATAAGAGTAAAAGGAATGAAACCAGAACTGGAATTTTAGGCTAGAATTATTATGGAATGGACTGTAATTTCTATAAAATCAGCACTAGATGGCAGGATACTTCTACACCAGAACCAGATCAGCTTCTGTCCTAAAAAGAAGCCTGTTTCCCTATCAATTGCCAAATCGCTGTTTTTTCATGTGATGGGTGAAACTGGGCCATGAGCCATCCTGGACATGTATTTGCTCGCCTCCTCACAGAACCGAAGAAGATCCTCTGACCTTTCTGCCACCCGGCTCACCAGAGCAGATAAATGCATGATCCTGCCCCTCAGCAAGTATTGAAACTGTGTGTAGGTTGTGTAGGTCAGCCCACTCTGACCTACGTAACCTTCACATAGTGCTGTGGCAAGGAATAGGGGAGCTACTCAGTCAGTGTTTGCTTCTTCATACTTTTGGCAAATACTGTGTTCACCCTTCCCACTTCTCCTGTAATCACAACCATATAAGTTGGAGGTATATGTTTAGTATAGACCACCAGTCTTTTTAAGAAAATGACGAGTACTTGGAAACAAAGACATAAGAGATGAGACAAGCGGGTCACTACATAGCTAACGTGGTGCAACATCTTTTCAGAAAATTATTATGTAAGAGTTGAAGTAATTTCATCAAGATTAAAATGTTCATCATAGGCTGGACCAGGTCAATTCTTTCTCTCCACTGAGAATGATTGTTCACCTATATCCATATTCAAACCTCCATGACATCAGCATTCTATAATTCCCAACATCACTGTCCCTAATCCCATTTGCATAGCTTCTCTCCCTGACTGTCTCAAACCTCGCCGTACATTGAATAATTACTGTCTCCTTCCAATTCAAATCTAATGGCTTTTAAATGTACCTTCTTTAGCAAAGTACAAATGTAATTTGGCAGGGAGCTATACTCTTTATCAAAGGCTCACTATTTTTAATTAGCTGTGTCAGAGTATGATTTTTATTGGTCTGGCATGTCAATGAGCACAAGGCAGCAGCACCCAAATTCATTTAATGCCCATAGCCTGTTTAGAGCACAGCAATAGAAATAACAGTTTTGAGGTTTACAGCTCTGTATTACAGACTTAAGGTCAAATTTTGTAAGTGTTGTTTAGGTGTCATTGGACTTCTGACCAGTATCTTAGAGATGGTGAAATTTTTATTAAAATCCTTCTTGCAATGCTGTTATACAAGTTTTGAAGAGTGCTTTTTGGACCATTCTACAAGATGATAAGCCTCTGCTTCTCTGATAAATGAAGGAGAAATGTACTCAGTGACATGAAAGGAAGTTTATGATGGCAGCTTTCCCTCAATGGATTTATTGCTTACATTATTGCAGAACAATTTTCTTTTTCAGAGCAACATTGAAATGATTTTTTTGATCTGGTAATTGGGGAGGCTGTGAATGGCATTTGTCTTGATTGTGGTTTTCAGAAGCTAGGATTTTGTTCTCATCGTATCAGGAGGTTCATTGTTTAACCTTGGCTTTGGTAACACATGGTTGTCCAATGGCAGCCCCACCAAAAAGGTCACATCATGGGTCACAGGCTTGTGTAATTGCAGCGTGTGATTTTTGCAGCCGGTTTTTGTATTTTCAGCAACTACCCTGGTAAAAAACTGTTAAAAGTCAATTTATTTTAAAATAAGTCAATGTATAAACCTGAAGTGGTTTAAGTGTGGGTTGCGTACTTTACTGTGTCATTCCCTGTCAAACAACACACACACACACACACACACACCTACAGTTTCTGCAGGGATTTGAATCGAAGTACCCTCCAGCCAGCAGTATCTTGCGCTCACTCCTTTACTTTGGTGGTCTCTGTAATTCTAGGTCAAAGAGCAAATCAGTCTTTAAAAATGTAAGATTGATGTTTGTTATGAACTCTGACTTTTTCACTGTAGTCATTTGAGAATTAAAATTGTCCGCTTGCACTTCAGCCACCTTCATTATTCACTCATTTTTCATTTTATGTATGGACTTTTCTGCATGATCTCACTCTGCACTATTGATTAGCATGCTGATATTATGTGTGTTTATTCTCAAGGTGATTCATGGGTTAACTGATTAGACACGGTCCGACCCTGTTTTTAAATACAGTGCGGTCAGGCATCGCTTTAGAAGCTTAGTAATATGCATAGTATCACATTGCCTCCTTCAACATCCGCTTGGCTCCCGGCCTGCTGATGTTGACCCGGCCGATTTATCAGTCACAAGAGAACTGGACGTCCTCAGAGGTCCAACGCCTCCCGGCGCAAAGTGCACTTGAGAGGCATCCTGTCAGGTCTTGAGAGAGATAAGGAGGAGTGAAATGAATATCTCAACTCTTCTACTTGGTACTTTTATTCCAGAGGAAAAAAACATGGTGTGATCTGGAATGTTCCTATTGCATCTTTATCTACACTTTGATTTCATGTAAAAGATATGTGACTGTTTATGGTTTTGTGAGGTGATAGTAATTCTCTTTTTCATCAGGTCACCAGTTTCAGATTAAACATGGAAGCACTAAAAAAGCCTGTTGAGACTGCGACCCTCCAGGACTGAGCTTGAGTGATCCCACAGGCTATGTGACACCCCAGGACCAGGGCTGAGCAAGCACTGTGACCCTTCAGGACCAGGGTTGAGTACCCATGCAGACACTGTGATCCTCCAGGACCAGGGTTGAGTACCCGTGTTGACACTGTGACTCTCCAGGACCAGGGTTGAGTACCCGTGTAGACACTGTGACCCTCCAGGACCAGGGTTGAGTACCCGTGTAGACACTGTGACCCTCCAGGACCAGGGTGATCCCACAGGAGTGACACCCAGGACCAGACACTGTGACCCTCCAGGACCAGGGTTGAGTACCCATGCAGACACTGTGACCCTCCAGGACCAGGGTTGAGTACCCGTGTAGACACTGTGACCCTCCAGGACTGAGCTTGAGTGATCCCACAGGCTATGTGACACCCCAGGACCAGGGTTGAGTACCCGTGTAGACACTGTGACCCTCCAGGACCAGGGTTGAGTACCCGTGTAGACACTGTGACCCTCCAGGACCAGGGTTGAGTACCCGTGTAGACACTGTGACCCTCCAGGACTGAGCTTGAGTGATCCCACAGGCTATGTGACACCCCAGGACCAAGGCTAAGCAAACACTGTTACCCTCCAGGACCAGGGTTGAGCAGCTATGCAGGCACTCTGATTCCCTCAGATTAAGGGTAAGTACTGGACAAAGAACTGGACATAACTTTTGTTTTGTTGGGGATCTATGCCATCATAATTCTGTGCTTCTGAGCCTCAGAATGGGAGTTCTGGGTGCTATCTCATAGCTTCTGAGTGTTTGACCAGTGAAGGTGAGATGTTGAGCATACATTTTCATTTACAGGCAGTTTCTGTTGTTACTGCAGCTGAGTGAAGAACATGGCTGCATGATCTACAACTGTAATCAGGGTCCCCTTCTGTACAGTAACACACTGTACCATGCATCATAATTCTGTTTAAATGTCACTGCTATAAATAACTGCGCATTTCAATCATAATCTGCTCAAAGAACAGATGATAGACCTCTCAATATAGCTGCCACTGTATTGTTCATCACCTACCTATCTTTTTCTTTTCCCTGTTTTTCTTTTTCTTTTCTCTCTCTACAATTTTTCTTTTCATTTCTCTTTATCGTCTGTGTCCCAGTCCTCCCCTCTCTTCTGCTCTTTTTCTCTCTCTCTCTCTCTTCCTGAACAATTGCTCCCTTGATCCGAGCAACCCAGTCAACATACGTGATGAATAAAACATTCCATAATTTACAACAAATGCAAAGGTAGAGGAGTCCATGTTGTTTGGGGATACACTACAGGCATTTACCATCATAAAGCGCATCTACTCTGGTGTTTTGGTATTTATGTTGCTGTTACAATGTTATTTTTTTTACTTGGTGATCAAGAGTTTCTGTTCTATTGGGACAAACCTTGGATAAGAGCTTAGTGTCTGAAATTATACAGTTCTGTAAACTGTTGTTCAGAGAAGAAACAGAGCATACAGTCTCTAGCATGTTACTGTCCTGCAGACCAGTTGCTGGTCATTGAGAATTAAAGCCACAGCCTGACTTGTAACATGAAATTAAAAGAAAGGTGGTTTTACTGAAATTCGGAGTCCCACACAAACATGGATGTGTCTTGAAACTTTAATGGGTTGTTGAGTTTTAATGCTATAGTCATATGAAGGCCTAACAAATAATCGTGTAAGTGTCTCTTTCTGCCTTTTGAAACGCCAGCCTCGGGACCATTGTAATAGTTTGTATTAATCATGTTGGTGTGAAATGGGAACCTGTGTTCTGCACAGTGGGGGATTAAAAGGGGGCGTCCTACATGCTAATCTTCTCTCCGACACACATGAATGGGCATATATAAGCTGGAGAAGCATTCTGGGCCTGACTCGTGAGTGGAATACATGACTACCATTTCCTGCGTGTGATGAGTTTCGACAGACCTTCAGTTAAGAGGTCAAAGAACAGTTCAAGCTAAATTAAGTTTTGGTTAAGGAATTAAGATGGATCTCAGATGGGAAAGATCTTACCTGTACTTGCGGATAACATCCGTTTGTTTCACTGGAGGTCTGCAGCTGCAGTATTTAAGGCACTGATGTGCTTCCTGGACCAAAGTGGAACTCTGGGAAGGTCTGCTGGGACCCATCAGACAGTAGATAAAAGGGGGTTTGGCCGTATTATAAAGCCTGTACAGTC
The DNA here is from genome assembly GCA_022829145.1 of Albula goreensis. NCBI lineage: Eukaryota > Metazoa > Chordata > Actinopteri > Albuliformes > Albulidae > Albula > Albula goreensis. The sequence goes on from CM040745.1 coordinate 31,237,759, forward strand.
CCGGTCTCTGCCTCTATGACCATGACCCATTTAAATCCCAAATCACAATACTCACCTTTCAATGTATCTGCACATTTACATATGTCATATGAAAAGCTCTCCCTACAGTATCTGTAAAAATCATTTTCCAATGAAAAATATGCTTTTTGGATGTGGTATTATACCGTGGCATATTCACATTACAAAGGAAGTGGCTTCTCCGCAACAAGAGGAATGATCATTTGTGGAGGGAAATAAACAAGTGCGCCAAACCTTCAGTATGCAGGTGCAGGGTGGGCAACAAGATTCTTTTCCTCTGCAGTCTGTCTTTCCTTGGACACGGTATATGTAGTGGTATGAGCACCACCAGCAATAACTTCTGGATTTGATCAGAACCACATGACACAAGACTGCACCCCAAAAGCTCACTGATCTCTCTCTCTCTCTCTCTCTCTCTCTCTCTCTCTCTCTCTCTGTCTCTCGCTACAAGTGATTTTATTACATGAATCAAACACTGAGATTATGGCGATGATGACGATAATGACAAATGTCGTTTGTCATTTCAGCTGTATTTCAAATTGGAATGGTAATGATGACAACTGGAATAACAAGATTGTTTAAAATGCGGAGATAGTTTTATATTTAGCTGCCCCATCACCCCCCACCCCCATCATCATGTCCAGTCTGACAGAAATTATAGCACAGTCGTCCTTTTAGATCCGTGACATTAGTCATTTGAAGGCACTGAAATGGCAGAAGGAATGGACCATTTGTCACTGATGTAATGTTGTGACAGTATTACTGTAATGTCACATGAATGTTGAACACTATCAAGGAGCCAGCTGAAGTCTTGCAAGCCTATACTATACATACTATTTTCTCTCTTTTTTCATCCATTAACAATGCTTGAATCTGTAATCCCTGTGCAGTTTTGGGATAGGGCCGTTGGCACACACACTTCTGCTCATCACTACTCACCAGCAGCCAGGTAATCTTAACATGAGAAAAGACCTTAAATAAATGTGCTCGTACCCTTTGGCATTTGAGTGGGTCTCACCTGCTTTGTCATCCCCAGGTTCCCCTGTGGGCAAGTGACAGAAACACAGCCCTTGTGTCTAGGCCACTGTTTTTTTTTTTTTATTATTTTTGTAACTTGAAAAATGGTCATTTCATTGTTTCCATAATGCATTTTGGCCTTCATGTTGAGTAATGCGTCTAAGCAAGCAATATATTTTCCAACACCTGTGTCAGCTACCTGCTGACTGACAGCTCAGCACCTTGTGGCTGTTGGGACGCAACGCTGCTGGTTGAAATGAGGCCAAATGCCTGATGAAGAATGCCAGGCCCTGAGAGGCATGTAAAGTGGTAGTGCCACCCAAATCGTGGGTTTCATCTGTCTCTGCTTTCACACTCTGAGATGCGTGGGAGATCTGTCTGTCAGGTCTGTCTCAGCCATGAGGCTTCCTGCCATAATCATAATTTGTTATGTTTCTGTAGCAGTTCAGTCATTAGAATGTTCTTGGACCAGTCATTAAGCATCTATTTTAAAGCTGACCTTCTGTGGATATATACAGAAGGGGAAATTAATACTTTTGATACTCATATCTCAGCTCATAGCAGCAACCATGTTTTCATTTACTACATATAAATATTTTTAGCTGTTTATTCTAACTTTGTCATGTTACCTTACAGGTGTCACGCTTTACCTGTTAGGCATTTATATACCTGAATATTTACTGAAATCTACTGAAGCCATGTAGGCTACAAAGTAGTCTTACTCGGTCTTACATTAGCCTTTCATGTCCTACAAAGTTATGCATTTCTGATTTTACACAGCAGTCTTTCCCAGACACTTTCCTGTGAAGCCCAAAGGCTTTAATGTGATGGTTAGGCAGTGGGAAGGCCATGTAAGTTTTATAGGTAAAAATCAATCTTGAACATAACTGGCAGTGAATCCAGGAAAACCAGAATTGGAGTGATGTAGTCTTTTATACCTTTTTCTTATGGTCAGGATTCTAGCTGCTGGTCAAAGAAAAGGACAGTAGCATAATTCAGTCTTGGGGTGACAAAGTGTGTCTTTTTTCTCAATCCTATTCAGCAAGACAATCATCGATTTCAGTTTAATTTGAAAAGTGCCTTGGAAAGGTACATCAATGGACAGCACTGTTAGTAATGTGGATAGACATTTGGAAGAAAAAGTGCTTCAATGCCCCCTGCTGTATTGGAGTAGTACTGTTGCTGGTGAGTTCCCTTCTTGTGATGTGTATGTGGAAAGGTCAGGTGCTCACACTGTCTTGTCCCTGAAAATCAATTGTGCTGTGACTTGCCTGTGATGATCTTAATAGTCTCTAATGTAGATTAAGGCTGTAGGGTTAAGACTAACCCCAGGATACACAATCAATGCAGGGGTTCTGATGCATGCTGGGTAGCTGTTAATTAAAAGGGGGTAAGGAAACCTTGTCACAGAAAGACACTGCAGGTGATATCTGGACTAAAGAACATTCCATCCTAAAAATAAGGTTATTTCATTACTTTCTTCCTCAAGATTTTCTACCTTCAGAAATATCTGTTGACCAGACAATGACATCTCTCCACAGCATCTGTGTTCAGATTTGATTTGTCCTTCCGTCCGTGAAACATGCATAATTTCAAAATGAATGGGAGTTTAATGATGAGATTTCAGATTGTTGTTGCAATGTCAAAGAGATTATCTGACATCTTTGAAATAGAAAAACTATTTGAAGATTTATAAAATGCTCTTATTTGTGACAATGAGTCATGCAAAGGTTGGACCTGCAGTAGCAAACATGTCCATAATGATGTAACTCTTAAATAATCTTGTTTTCATGTCAAACTGGCTAAAGAGCTGTGCTACCCGCAGGGCATGTCAGAAGCATGGTTTGGCGTTGCAGCCAATGGCGTTTGCTTTCAGTTTTTAGTATGTCACAAAAAATGATAGAGCAGAAGCTAAGGCAGAATCTATAAGTCGTGAAACCTTTTTCACAGACATCCATTAATTTTTAAATGAGGCAGCTTCATAGAATACTCAAATCCTGAAACAGACACTGCAGAGAGATTTAATATTTTGGTCAAAAGAGCTTTCGTGAGGAAAAAGAAATGAATTAATAACATTCTTTCTTCGGAGGAACTATCCCTTTAAGCAGGTGACATTTAAGGCACCGGACCGAAGAATGAAATATTAAATACACTGCACTAAGTGTTGGGGTGAATTCCATTTAATTACATCTGAATCAGGATATTCAGTTCATGCGTTGAAAAATTGATACTGTTCTGCTGGAAATCAATTTAAATTAATTTTTGAATAGACAGCGTTGCAACAGAATCCACCCCTGCTGTGAACTTAGACATGTGACATTTAAGACACAAGATTGTGGTATTAAATAAACATGATGTCTTATCACAATAAATGCTGATTCTTGTGATTCTGCTGAGCTGATTAGCATGAATAGCAGATGAATGTCAGGTGAATGGCTGCGGTTCTCTGTGGCCTTACAATGGGGTGTGTATGTCCTTCACAATGGGATGGAAGATAAATGGCGTCCTTACAAACAAATAAACTGCCACAATGGAGGTAAAAGTAATAACTCTGACAGCGTTAAAAATGTGAGGGCTTGAGGCATTGCTATGCTATCCTTCGTCATTTCCTCATTTCTGTAATGGTCATGACTGAATCCCTCATTACCCCCAAGTGTCACAGGGGCTATGTGTAACAGCAATGTTTTTATTTTATATTGTATTTTGTGCTAGATTACTCCTTATCAAAATAAGTGATGGTTGCCTGTATATTTTTAATGCTGAAAGTTGTGCTGTTTTGTTTCATTGCAATTGATATGTTTTGTTTTTGTTTCATTGCATGGTTGGTCGCTGGTTTGAGTCCCAGTGAAATGTTTTCCCAGTCACATCATTTGTATGGCCCAGTCCCAGATGAAAGTCCCAGTCTGGTTTGAGCATCATTATGGCTGGTCGCTGGTTTGAGTCCCAGTCACATCATTATGAGCTATGGCTGGTCGCTGGTTTGAGTCCCAGTCACTTCATTGTGAATAGTGGTTTAGCTGATTGAGTCCCAAATCTATGGCTCAGTCTCACATCTTACGAGCCTGGCCCTAGTCCCAGTGTGGCTGGTCGCTGCAGTGAATCTGAGCTATGGCTGGTCGCTGGTTTAGTCCCAGTTGATGGCTTCATGTTAATCTAATGAGGCACTGGTTTGAGGCATCATTATGAGGTTTTGTGTTTACCTTCTATGAGCATTTTGTCCCAGTCACAAAGAGAGCAAGTGAAGGGCTAGTTGTTTACATCATTATGACATGCTGATTGTCCACATGGAAGAATCACCTGTGTGGAGCTTCCTCTGGAGTGAACTGTATGTATGTTGACTTCATGTTAATCTAATGCAGTCAATGTGAAGGGCTAGTGACTGGACCTTCTTGACCTCTTGACCTTTTTAGTCTCTATCTAATTAATGCTGAAATCCCTCACCCCCTTTTCACTAATTAATAGCTGTTTTAAACTGCGCGATCCTCATCCCTAATCAATATTTTAATATTTAATAGTGATTGTAATTGCTGTAATGTAAGAGGTAGAAGCTGTAATCCATGTGGTATTATCTCTGTGTGGAAGTAGTCACCTAAGTTTCCTAAATGCTGATGAAAGACTGCATTTCCCCTTATTAGGTTGGAGGGTGCACTGAGAACTCTTGCACATGTACACAGCAGACATGATTTTGCAGATGCGTGTACAAGCAGGCTCATCTGCATACACGCATAGTATGTTCTTTTATTGTATCCATCTGTAGCACTCTTCCTTGGAGCCATGTTTTTCCTCTTTGTCTGTTGATTTCTCTTTATATGTGTGTGTGTGTGTGTGTGTGTGTTTGGCACACATGGTGGCAGAGCTTCATGAATCCAAATTAAACATTTTATGGACCATTGGACCCTGTGATTGTCCCTCAGGTGTAATTGGCATGCCGGGATTCCCTACACTCTTACCTGTTCTGCCTCAGCCCCCTCGATGACCCCCTTTCTCTTTTTTTACATCATTTGTTTCTTGTGGCCCCTGGCTACACTCTTCTTTTTTCTAAGGAACAATTGGCATTGCAGTATTCGGGCCCCTTTTCAGTGCATTGTGGACATTGAGGGCCCAGTGCTGTTTCAGATTGCCACCAGCAGGGGTCTCTCTCAATGCACTTAGGACACCACCTGTACAAGGGGCTCAGTCGGCAACTTATTCCAGTGCAGATGTGCTGCAGGGTGGAGAGAGCACCATGCTTTACACTGAGAAACTTGGGGATTACTTTGAAACTGTCACAGTAGAAAGAGTTCTTGTAATTGATATCAATTAAAAGTAATTCAATTTTCAATGTGCTTTCCACACTATTGTCTTTAATTTTAGATATCTCTATCTTGTATCCTTCTGGAATATCTATATCATTCTGAGTTGTTGTTGAATGAGCCACAAATATGACCAATTACAGAAGAAATATGTTTTTTGCCATTTGGCAAGCTTGAATATCACGTGTGTCACACAGCCGCACACACACAGCAGGGATTGTGTACATCTTCTAGAAATTTCTTACATAGAATACCTGTACTAATTTCCTAGTACTCGTATATATGCTTTCATATTCTTCACTGTTCACTCCAGTCTATTGAAATATAAGGATAATGAGAAAAGTTCTCTTGGAGAATGATCATTATAATTCTGAGTGGCTTGCAGACAGCTCAGAAGAGCCGATAAAATCCTAATGACATCAGCCTGACACTGCGAGCTGCCTCTTAGCCGTCTGCTTATCAGGGCTGGAATGAGACAAATTGCACATAACTGAAGTGATTTCTCTTCGGCAGCCGGAGAACAACGACAAATAAGAATGAAAATCCTGTCATTACGATAAATAGAATTTGAAAAGTGCGCTAGTTGGATATGCCTTTTTATTTTCATGGTTTTCTTTTGACTCATTACTTTTTTGCTCAGGATTGATCTTTGAGAATAAAGAAGTACTTTGTTCATTAAGACTTATATTGAAATCATGTCGCTTGTTGAATAATTTTAGTCTGTGAAGAAAAAAACTGAGCGATTGAAAGTTTTGTAACGCGGTATTGGATCACCGCTGTTTTGGTTAAACTGAACGCTTCTGCTTCAGGTGGGGATGTACAGTCATCTGATTTTGATAGGTGCGTCATTTTGTCCTTCCCTTTAAGCTACTGCGTATATATTGATCCTTACATATCCATTTCTGCACACCACGGCCCTTTGCTGATGGTGTCTTTCCCTCAGAGGTCCATGTTGACATCACTTCAGATACAGTTGCTGGTGAGACATCAGCCAGCACAGCTGTCTTGATCACTGTGGCTCTGAGCAAGTGCACCCCATTAATTTAGTCTGTGTCAGATCATTGTCGTCGCTCCCACAAGTCCCTGCTGCAGACCGCATGCATGGTTTCCACCAAAAGCCCATGGTGATCTCAGTCTTTTTCAATGACTGAACGGCAGGGTTGGGTAATGCAAATGGTAACAATAACACAATGAAATTGAACAAATTGAACCCCATGCACTGTGTATATTGTAATTTATGATTTTTTCCACTTATTCCTCCCTGGCAGATTCTTGTTTCTTCTCCTGTATGAAACACACATTAACGTTGTGAAAGAATGCAAATATATGCAGAAGTGAAATGCTCATATGTGATTCCCTCTGCGAATTGTGCACACACACACCTGTAACATTGAAAAAAAATGTGGCATAAGCAGGCGGGGGGGCTTGATACATTAACATGGCGGGGAATCAATGGAAATTCTAAGCTTGCCAATTTCCCGAAAAGGGAACGCATCTATCACCAGTCGTCTGCGCTGTGACAGATACTAGACCAGCCTTTCGAGCAGGGGTCTGACAGGTTGTCTCTGGTCAGTACGTGGGAAAATGACAGCGCATCACTCCCATGTGTGTTGGCACTGGAGAGTATTTAATCTTTTGTTCATGTCGGGGAGTTCTGGTCCACAGACCCTCACTTTGTGCTCTTTCTAAACCGAGGAGCACAACCGTACCTTGGCTGTATAGACGTGTTGCCGATCGCTACGTAACTAATTTGGAGATATGCTAATTAAGCTCCGCAGCTATGGTAAGGAGCAGGCCCTATCGCCTGAATGAAGCAGGATTAGCCGGATATCTTTCTCCTGCTGGGCTCATCCCAAACCAAAGATGTAATTAAGGAGGAAGCGGGATAAGTAATTATGGCTAATGACTATTGCTATGCTGGGAAGCTGGATGGCAATGGATTTGTGGTCCAGATAAAGGTGCTGAGATAGTGATGAGAGCAGATGGGAGATTTCTCTAAAGGCCAGGGGAAGAGTAAGGGGATCTTAAGGGCAAAGAACTGCAGTGGCTGTGCTCCAGACGGAGCTCGGTTTGGGCTCTCATTTTGTAAGAGGATTTGGCCCAATGGGCCAAAAGGCCTAGGCCTGAGGGGTCAAAAGAGAAGAAAAGCTTAAATACATCATTATAAATGAATCTACCAACACCTTTACTAATGAATCATGTGTCTATAGCAGCATTGTGAAAGGTGATTAACTGGTATAAAAACAGTGTGTGTGCTCAGATAAATACCAATTCATTTGATGCATATATGATCAGTAATGACTGAATGGTTAAGTAGGAAATCTATTAAATAAGGCCAGAAAGCTCTGTAAATCTGCTTCCAAAGGGTTATGCTCCACACATTGCATTTATTTTCAGATTCATTTTCAAACATTGTTGATGAAAAGCTCAAATTAATCTCAAACTGTATTCATGAAAGAGTGTAAGTCAAGCGTTTATATCAAGTATGTCATTGTAAGTCATGAAATGAATTATTCAGAGGAGAACCCACACTTTCCATTTGAAAAACCTTTGTAACCTAAGACCAACTACCATTTTTGTAAAGAAGGTTTGTTTTATACTGTATATAAATCTAAAATGTTGACGTTATCAATAGAAATATATTGAAAATTAAGGGAGGATATTGTCCTATTTTGTGGAATATCCTTGGACAGTCCTTGGTGGACCACAGTTTGGGAACCAATGAACCAGATTCTGATGCTAGATGGAATGGTGCCCTAGTTTAAGGTGTCCACTTCCTGATTCCAATCATATTGTTTCCGTGGAGCTTGTTCCTTCCTGCCAGGTCACAGCCATTCAGGCAAGTGTGGGACTTCACAGGATGGGAATGGGAGATACGTTACTGTGGTACTGAAAATGACAATATGCAGAGGTGTCATATTGAAACTGTTCGCCAGCTGTGCGGTTCAGAAAAGAAGGAAAATACATTCACATTCACTCTGCTGAGAGCCTCTGCTGTCAGGAAGCTTTACGGTACAGGTGGTTTTCTAGGATCTGTGTGTTATTTCATGAATTGTGCTTTGACAAAAAGGCAGAAGGTTTTATGGTTCATCAAGTGCATTTCATTACCCACTCTCATAGGAATTTTACAGCTTTTTTATACTTTACATAAATCATTGGGTGTTACCATGTCAATGGTGTGCGAAAGTTTCATAAATAAGAGAAGGAAAACTGGCTGTTACTTTGGCTGTGAACAACCATCTTAACACATTGTTAGGTCTACTGATAATTGCATGTGTATGTCATCTGCCAGTGAGAGAAGGTATAAAATGATCTATGGAAAGAAATCAAGTCTGCATCCCTCTTTGTTGCATCAGTGATCAATTGCATTTGCACGCAGAGAGACAATGTTTCGATCCTGATGTAGACTGAAGATCCTTGCGGATTGAAATATTGACTCAGTGTGTGCAAATACATGGGAGTGCAGAAACGCTGGGCAGACATCAGCACCTCCTTTCGTTTCGTGATTGTGCTGAAGTGCTGCTCCCTCAGTATAGATCGGATTTTGCAGAAGTCTGAAATAAACGTCTTAACCCTCTGAAATGAGTTTTATTATAACTTTATTTAGGCAGGTTCCATCAAGAGCACATACACGATCATCCAAAAGCAAATAAAGTTTGCTTTCCTGAGCAGTGCTGCCTGTGTTTCAGGAACAGTGCGCTCAACCCACCGGGTACCTGCACTCTTTGCCCTTATTCCCTCTCCCTCTCCGCTGCAGTGAAGGTGTACCCGGAGGCATTGAGCCAGGCACAGCTGAGGGAGCACGGGGGTCAAACGGGCTTGACAGAGGTCAGCTGGCGCTCAGCGCGCACTCCCACACAGCCTCTCTTTTCCTGCAGGCTCAGAACGCTGCCTCAACCAGCGGCAGCAATAACAGCAAAATGCCACCATCGCTCCTTCTGCCATTACAGCATGACCATCACTGTCTGTCACATTTTACTTCATATCCACTCTGTTTCCTGGCCCATCTCCGTATTTATTACTTGTTCTGACAGATAATTTTGCCTCAGTACTAAAGGTACTTCTATCTCTGAAGGCTGGGAAGTCAAATTGATGCAATACTACACTACAAATTTCTTAACTTTCAGAAAGTACCCATTTACAAAGCATGTGCATAAAGATAGGACGTTAACTAAATGAGTGGCACATTTTAAATGATCTTCCAGCAGTAGCAGAAGTACGGTATCCGCATTGTTTACCAGCTGAGCTGCAACATTCTTACAACATTACTGCAAACATGTAGCAACTTTTCAGTGTAAACATTGCTAGGATAATTGTTTGTATTACATTATATAATTGCAAATAATATACTTGGAGGACTGCAGGAGAAAAATCAGGAAACTATTATTTTTAAAGAAACATGACATATTGCAGATTTTTTTGTTTAACAAGGACAGATGGTATTGGACTGGAGACAAATCTCTGTAAAATAACCTTGAAAACAGACAGTTATGACTATCATACCATAGCAGACTTTAATGAGATAGGTGTGGTTGCCTTAAGGAGTGTGTATATTGGCATTCATAATTGTTTTGGGAGGCATGAAAATTGTGCTTTGTTTGACAGTACAGGTATAGATAAATTGAGCAGTCTCACAGTCACATATCTATTTAGGGCACCCTTGTTTGGATATGATGGTGTGAACTGTGCTGTTGCTACAGATCTATTTTGCACCATATGTACAGTAATGAAATGGGAGATAACTCAGCTTATTGGTGACATGAATTAAGTAGATGTTTTTGCTGACATTATCAGGGTGTAATGTGAACACATTGTACAGCAGAGGGATGCTTGTGCATTATGTTAAGGGAGGGAGGTTGAACCTCACCGATATTAATCGTGGAATTAAAGAGAAGTCTGAGGGAGAGCGAGAGCTTCTGACCCTCCCCTGGTTTCCATTAAACCTTTTTCATTCCTGCCAGTGCCTTACCGCATCACAAAAATGAATTGTGCTCAGTTAGCCCATCCTTATGAAATTCCAATGAAAGCTGACCAATCAGTGATCCAAATCTAATAATAGCATCTTGTCCATCCAATCAATCAATCTGTATAGACCATAGATAGCCAGTCCTTGTTATGTACCTCTTGTCCTTGCTATGGCCAGGGTACTTCAGAAGAGCTTGTCCTTGCTAAACATACATTTGTTTTTCTGTACCAAGAGCGAAACAAAACCTAAATAAAATATAAGTGGGCCCACATTGGGACCAAGGCCAAAGGCTTACAGTAATCAGCAACCCCAGCAGAAAACATTCAGTGCTCTGGGTTCGATAAAATAGATAGCAGAAAGGGCACGGAAAAAAGCAAAATAATTAATCCTCCGTGCAACAAGTTGGCATCGTCTCTTTTAAGAGGAGCAACGTAATTCCCAAAACTTCAGCAGTGGGTGTGGAGGCTCTGTTTGGCCACATGTCAGGAAGCTGCTCTCAATGGGATTAGTCTGGGATGCTCCTAATTGCTATTGATTGCAATGTGCTGCATTAAATTGCATTCACCATCTGGGAAGGGTGGGGGGGTCAATTAATGGTGTGAAAAGGATTTCAGAGTCATGATTAATTGGTGGGTAAATGGAACTTTGCGTGGAGAAGAGAAATAAGGCCCAATTTCTCTTCCTCACTCTCTTTTTTTCTCTCTCTCATGCTCTCTTTCTGTCTATTTCAATTTCTCTTCCTTTTCTCATACCCTTTTTCTCTCTTTGTTTGCAGATCAAAGACCATTAATTCTTTCAGACCTTGTGGTCTCACAGGATAGCAGAATCCTGAGTTTTTTGGACAAGGGATTTTTGTGAAAACATGATAAACACAATTCATCACAAACATTCATTACAACCTCGGAGATACTAACAGACTGGGAATGGAATCTTCTGGAACCCTGAGATGTTAATGAGTCTGAAGTTGCTGTCTGCATGTAGCACTTAGACAAATGTAAACCTTTATTGATAGGATTAATAACTTTCATATTTTGGCTTGTAAATCTTGGTTTTTAAAAAACCAATGATCAAACCAGCAACCAGATATCATAATAAACTAACGTAGGCATACATTGTAAGTACAAATGTGTACATGCAGTTGACATCTGCAAAAAATACTACCTGTCTCGTGTTCTCAAAAATGAAAATGTTACAAACTATCTTGGTGAAGGGGCCAAAGAAGATATTGTGTGTATACTTCAAACAGACTGAATGCTATGAAAAAGGTCAGCTAGAAGGATAAATGCAAGCAAGGGACAGTTCTTGTAGAGGCATTAGACAGGATTGGTGAGGACATCTTGAAAAACAGGGGAGTAGTGGCCAATCGATGAACAGATGTCTTCTGATTTCGCAGCCAACTTGAACAGCTTCTAGTGGTGAATAAACACATCCATTACTGTCTGAACAACACAGTCAAATTGTGTATTTTATTGTACACAAGTATTGTCATTATATGAATTTCTGAGGCAACAGGATGTGAAGTCTGAGCAAGCTTGTGTGTGTGTGTGTGTGTGTGTGTGTGTGTGTGTGTGTGTGTGTGTGTGTGTGTGTGTGTGTGTGTGTGTGTGTGTGTGTGTGTGTGTGTGTGTGTGTGTGTGTGTGACCTGCTTACTTGGAGATTCTTATCCTTCCATGGCAACAGTGCAGGTACTAATACACAAGAGTATAGGTGTCTGATTTTATGAATTGTAAATGATGTATTCAAAGATCTGTTTGCTTACAAAACAGATTGTATGACTGATGTACTGAATGTCCCGTCACATTTGAAAAATAAAGAACAAAATGAAAAATAAAGACACAAGAGTTTGCTGAATAACACTTTTTTTCTCCAATCTATTTAACAAAATATTTTTGTCTTAATAAATAATACACATTTTTTACACATGGTATTTCTGAAATACACATACATTTGTGAATATTTACAAGCTGTACAGATATTTTTGGGCAACTGGTCTCTGGGAAAAAAAAACACCTACGAAGAGAAAATTTTAATTTGGATGTACAAAACATTGTTAGAACCAACAAAACTATTCTGAAATTTCACATACTTATTAACTTATACAGATGAACACAAAACACAATTCCAAATAGCTATAAACAAACGATAGAGTAAATGGTAAAAAAAAATCAATATTCTTATTAATATTTCCAGAAATGACCCTAGCTGCCCTGAAATAAAAGTTGATTGTTTAACAGTAGTATTCTCTCTATGCGGTTGGTACAGTGTTCTCAGTTGGTTTTCAGGCACACTTTTTAGGAACAGTTTATTAGAAAAAGAACAATCGTTCATAGCTTCCAGCTACAGTCGGTGTCAGTTGAACTCGGTGGTAATTTTAATTTACAAAATGGCATTGAATGGAGAAGTGTGAGGCTGATTGTTTGGGCGGGATGGCAAGAGTAAAGAGAGAAGAGAGAGAGCGAAAGAGAGAGAAAGAGTTCAGGTGGCAGACACTGGAGGCCAAACATAGACACTTGGTTCAAAAATGAACATGAAAAGAAAAGGGCACAGAGAGATTCATTCACATGCAGTATACAAAATATAAATAAATCTTATAAATTAGATCCTCATGTGAGATCACTCGGTTGAGGGCGGGATGGTGAAAGGATTTATGGGTAGGAAATGGCTGATGATTTACACACTTGATGCAGGGACTGAAACAAACCTAGTCACTCCTGGGTCCAGTCATATCACTTCAGGAGTGAAGCCAAGACAAAACATAAATGAATTAGATGAAGGAGTGGCTCTGAGATGGAATGTATGACCCTTTAACTGTGACGAGGTCTAAAGTGTGGGAATTATATCTATTTATAAGACAAGCCATGGGCATGACCAATTTGTTTCTTCCCAAGGTCTGGTTCTCACCATATTCTCACTGCTATTCTTAACTAGTGAATGTTAACAGTTGTCTCTTTTAAGGCAGATGAGAATTTTCCTTTAAGTACTGAGTACTTTAAGTAGTACTGGAACTTATCTCAGCATTCCTTCATGGATGTACTATATTGGAACAACCAACATTTGATTACCAGGCTTCCACTAAATTGGAAAGCATTGGTTTCATAATGCTGTGTGTGAAAGAGTTATTTGAGTAAACCATAACAGGCTGTGCAGTTATTCAAAAATGAAAGCTGCATGAAAACAAAATTCCTACACACTGTGTTGTTGTTTTTAGCTTTTGCTGGGGTTGCTCATTGATTTATAAAAGCAATAAGGTCACTTCTGCTCAAACTATTTCATAGCTATGCAGTACAATATTTCATGGTGCATACTGTGTCAAAAATGTTGAACACCAAAACTTGGCCAATCAGAATAGAGCATTCAATCAAACCATGGCATAAGTAGAGATGTACAGTGTGGATAACATTTTTCTATTTGCCTTGCCTTACCTGGTAGAAAATTCTAAAACCAAAGTTACCACTCACAATTTCTTAGGAGCTTTATTTTGAGGCAGTTTGCCAGATTTTAATGAGGCAATTACTGTAAATTTAAACGACCCACAGCACAAATCGCCCAAAGGAAATGAAAAAATAATTTGAAATACAATGTTGCATCTCATTTGGTTCGGCTGATCTCCTTTTAGCACAAATCGTTATTGCCTCCCATGGGGCTATGCTCTGCTTCCTGTTCATTGCTCAGTTATGCCCACTACAGCCTGAAGGGGCAATTGCATTCTGGGACACTGCAAGCCATTGAGAGGCAAAGCACTGGGCCCCTAACAAATAGGGAGCTGAAGATGTCTCAGCTGTCACGGCTCTGGGCTATGTCCTACATAAAGAGCTGCTTTACAGTGGGCAGAAGCCTGATGACACACATCTAAGCCATGCCTTTCAGCACCCGCAATGAGAGGTCTTCATTTATTATGGGAGGTACAGGGCTGTTAAGAAAACCATATCTGAGTCTGTGTTCAAATAGATGAGCTATTCATTTCAGTTTCTTGAAGATGGTGGGAAAGTGGACTGTTTATTAGTGAACTGAATTTAAAATAATGAAAACAATAATTCTAGAACAGAAAGACCTGGGGAAGATGAGTGAGCCTTCGGGTAACTGTGAGAAGTGCAGGAGTGACTTCTGGGTAGGCACTGAGCTATAAGGTAACTGAAAGCAAGCTAGTGATGTATAAGGTAACTGAAAGCTAGTCAGTAATGTATAAGGTAACTGAAAGGTAGTTAGTGATGTAGGTAACAGAAAGGTAGTTAGTGATGGATAAGGTAACTGAAAGCTAGTCAGTAATGTATAAGGTAACTGAAAGGTAGTTAGTGATGTAGGTAACTGAAAGGTAGTCAGTAATGTATAAGGTAACTGAAAGGTAGTTAGTTAGTGATGGATAAGGTAACTGAAAAGTTAGTGATGGATAAGTACTGATTGATAAAGTAACTAACTGAAAAAGCTAGTCAGTGATGTATAAGGTAACTGAAAGGTAGTTAGTGATGTAGGTAACTGAAAGGTAGTCAGTAATGTATAAGGTAACTGAAAGGTAGTTAGTGATGGATAAGGTAACCAAAAGGTAAGTACTGATTGATAAAGTAACTGAAAGCTAGTCAGTGATGTATAAGGTAACTGAAAGGTAGTTAGTGATGTAGGTAACTGAAAGGTAGTCAGTAATGTATAAGGTAACTGAAAGGTAGTTAGTGATGGATAAGGTAACCAAAAGGTAAGTACTGATTGATAAAGTAACTGAAAGCTAGTCAGTGATGTATAAGGTAACTGAAAGGTAGTTAGTGATGTAGGTAACTGAAAGGTAGTTAGTGATGTAAAGGTAACAGTGGGTATGGTTACCAGGTTACTGCAGGAGTAAGTAAGGAAAGGAATAACTAATGGAAATAGAATATTCTTCATGACCTCATCACAGTTTAACCACTTGAACAGATTTCTGTCTGACTCCTGAATGCCTTAGGTCCTTCTAAGTTAAATTCTCAGTCATCACCAGTGGGGGAAGGAGCAATGAAACACTAACCATTAAGGATTCTTTCAGGGATTAAACCTACAGTTAATCACAGGGGATTAAGTCCTGAACCAGCTGCTTGTGTATGTATCACTCTATACACGGGGTTAGAGTCATTTGTTTTCTTCTTGATTCAGACCCTTAAAATTATGTATAGTGTTTCCATAGTAACTGGAGCTGTCTACCAATACAGAAGACATCTGGACATGTAAATGCAAACAATTAAATGAGTGGAAAAGATTAACTTCAGGTGTCACAGGTGTTGGTGGTTTAATTGTTTACTGGTGTATGAGGAATTGAAGTGTATAACTTAATGCATAATTTCTGGTATGGACAGCACAAGCAATGTAACCCACTAAAGTCTGATGATGGAGGGATATACTTATCGAGGCTCATGCAGATCACAGATCCTGTCAATCAATCCTGGCTTTGAAAACATTTTTCCGCTCTGTCTCAAAGAACTTGTTTTGACATAATGTGTTTTATGGACTAACTGACTGTTGTAAGATGCAGACACTAATTTATTTAAAAAAATGCCTGGTTAAGGGAAAATGAAAACAGGCTACCCAATTCTTTAAAATACCCAAAATAACAAGTTCAAGCTATTAATGTATTGTATAAAAGTTTTGGAGCCTGGGGAAAAACAAAGGAGGAGCAAATGAAAATATTTTTGTGCATTAGCAGAAGGTTTTTGGGGTTGCATGCATTTTGGATGGATACAGGCATATTTTGGGTGCCCAGCTCAGCTCCACTCAGATAATACTCATGAGCAAAGGTGTTAGCAGGCTGAGTGATTCCCACAGCCTAATAGTGGTAAAGCCTCTTAATTATTCTTAACACCATATCTTAACCCAAAAGGTCAATCCTCCATGTTTTCTCCCTGTGTAATTTGGACTTCCGATTTTCTTCTAAGCTTTCCGCGACTCATCTGCATGTTCCCTTTAGTTTTGATCATCTTTTTTTCACCTTTCTTTCATTTTACTTTTCCTTCATCTCTGCTCACTCGCCTTAGTTCCTCCTTTCTCCTTTGTTCCATCCCCCTCTCTCCTCTTCACATCTTTCAGTTTGAGAGGAAAGGCTTCTGAGTCTCAAAGTATCTCATCCTGTTTGGGGTTTTGTCTGTGTGGTCTTACCTTACTCTGAGCTTGCCTTACTCTTACAACTACAGAGTGTTCTCAAGCAGTCAGACTGAACTCTGCAGCTTCAACATGGTATGATATGTGGGGGAACCTAGCAATGTCCTGCGTAGTTAAGGGCATCGCCCCTGGGTAAGAGGAACACAACAGTGCCAATCTAACAGCTTTACAGTCATTGCCAGTGCCTGTGTTTTAACATACTTACACTGGCATTAGCAATGACTGTACTTCCAGTTGTGAATTCTGACTCAGCTTCCAGACAACACATGATTAAGTCACATGTGTTTTGAGTGAAATATTCCACACAGGTTAATTAACAAACTTTCTTTGGAAGTGAATCTCAATTAGCAAACTTAGGCTGTATCTATAGATTAACAGCCTAATAGACATTGCCTTTTCTTTCCCTGTCTAGTTGCTTTGTACATTTTCTCTGGTCATTTATGACTGTTGATTTAATCATCACTGTCTAGGTGAGTGGCTGGAGATGGTGTTAATCTCTTATGAAACAGTGCCAGTTGTTAGTGCAACACATATGTCTAAGACAATGTGTAATCAGCATAAGCAAATAATAATAATTTCAATCATATAATAAATAACAGATATATAAGGAAATAAATCCAATGTGTCTTCTCAACCAGTACCAGCATATAACAGTTTCAGCTCTCCAACGGATTGTGCTCCAGCCAGCCACACCCACACCTGGTGTGAAGTCACAGTAGTCCCATGGTGGCTCTGCCCCATCGTCCTGGGGGTCACTATGGTGACATGTGTCCGTTGAGGCACTCCCGGCGCAGGCACTGCGCAGGTTTCCACCAGTCCCCCATGTGACAGCGGCAGATGTGCAGCCGTCCACCTTCACCTCGATGCCTGCTGGGATGATGGTGGTGCCGGCGAAACAGTTTGGGCCTGGGAGAAGAGAGGGACGGGAGGACAGAAAGTAAGAGTGAGGAACGAGAGAGGGAGGGAGAGAGAAAGAAAGAGGGAAAATGGGATTTTAAAATCTCCCCTTTATTTGATATAATTCACATCACAACACATACATCAGTAACAAAAGAGAGAGAGAGAAAGAGAGAGATAGAATATTATGAATTATAAAAAGGACAAAATACTATTGCATGCATAATATCATCAATAAAACATTAAGTCAATACTGCATTAAAACTGGCCAGTGGCACCTTGCATGGTCGGTTGGGTTGGGTTGTGTTCTTTGAGGTCAATTTTATTCATTCATTCTTTTCATCCCTGGCCCCACAATGATTGCAAACTGAGGTATATTTCAAAGAAAAAAAAATCTCAAACATGAATTCCTCAAAGTGCAGACTCTGTGACCACAGCAGACCGATTCATATGGGATTCTGGGTTCCCCAAGATGAGTGTCTGTGCAGTCAATGAGAACAAATACGGAGAAAAATACAGGCAACATGCATGAGAAAGTGTAGCCCTGATGCTTTGAGACTGGCATAAATCTCTGTTAAACTTGGAGAGGAGAGGAACAAAAGCCTCATAGCCTGAGACGAGCCAGTGTACCTCAGTCTGCCGAAACTTTGTTCTACAGACACATTACCCTTGATAGACAGAAACTAATGGACTGACGCATTGTCACCAGATTATAAAATATGTCATTTTAAATCCCTGTCAACCTTTCCGCAATTGCTGGTCAAAAGCATAAAGCAAAAAGAATGACAGAAAATATAAAGAGTAATAGGTTAAAAAAGAGGAGAAAGTCTGTGAAATTCTTGAAAGTTTGAAATTGGAACAGGCACACAGCCTTTCTCACAAGCACACACCAGAGACGTTTTTTTGCAAAGCTGAAGTGATTTCGCTTTCCCTCCTGCCACCAACACAAACACAACGCATCCAAAGGAATTCTGTATTCTGTGACAGAGATCTCATCTGGGGCTAGATGGGAAGGAAACATAAGCTTTTACTGAAGTCCAGTGAAACAGTTTTGCAGTGGATCTTTCCAAGTGGAAAGATCTTTTTTTTTCTCAGACAGTCAGAAATGCTTTGAATAGTGTGTTCCACAATGCAAATGGAAGGGACATGCATGCCCCTGAAGGCATATGACTGTAGCAGAATAAACTGTAGAACATTACCAGACTCCAGCATGGAGTGTGTGTGTGTGGGGGCGGGAGGGGGTTGTTTGGGTTAGACCCTCTGCAACACGTTCAAAGCATGATGATGCAACATAGTCCACACTGTCTCAGCATCCCTTAACATCTTAACTCAGCCTCTCCGCAGGCTACAACTCTCTCAACACCTCACGACCCAGCTTGTCTGCACGTAGTCAAATGTTTACCGCATCTTTGCCCAGACTTATATCCTTTTTATTAACAAATAATGTATAGAGTTTTGATATTTGATGCTGAATTTGATCTACATCAGACCATCTGCAAGACAAATGCAAATACTGATCTGAGCCTCTGAAGAGAACTGTGTTAGAGGTCCTTCAATCCCCCCATCCACCCTGTGGAAGTAAGCTGAAGTCAGCTATTCCTTACTCTGTTTCCAGAGGACTGTTTCCTAGGATACCTCTAAATTAAATATACTGACACTTAACCACACTTTGACATATGAATAAAATTTCATCAGCTGGAATATACCGTATGTACCGGTATCTTTTATCGTTAATCTGAATTCACTTTCCAAAGCTTAACCAATGTATATTTTGAGTTTGAGGTTAGGGTACAGCCCCATGGTAAGAGGGACACGACAGTGCCAATCTTATAGCTGCTTTCACATACTTAAACTGGTATTGGCAATGACTGTAATACTTCCAGTTGTGAATTCTGACTCAACATACAGACCACACATGCTTAAGTCACCTGTTTCTGTGACCGAAATATTCATTACAGGTTAATTAGCAAACTTTGTTTGGAAGTTAATCTGAATTAATAAACAAAGGCTGTATCTATAAACAGGCACGAATGCCAAACTCTCTGCTCTGGACTTGGTGGCAATGCCTAACAAAGTGTTTTATCTGCTTCCAGCTGGTTATAACTATTCAACAACGCAGCCAAATTGTGGCTAATAAGTGATGGTGTGGGTTCTTTTGATGTTTTACTCTCTCGACAAAAACTGGCATTCCCCCTCTGTGTTCAGTGAGTCAGTGTCAGCATATAGACAATATCAAAGGCAAATGGCTGGTTTTAAGTTCAGTTCCAGGGAGGGACATGCTAATGTTCCTTTGAGGAAAGCAATGCATTTTATTTGCTTACAGATTTATCCAGCTGTATAAATGAATATTATGTAAAATATAGACAATGGAAGTAGGACCCTGCTCTAAATGAGGATGTCTGCCAAGCAAAAAAAAAAAAAAAAAAACTAAACAGAACAATAAAATAAATAATGAAATGTAATAACACCGGAGTCAGCTGCCTGCTGCAGAAGAGATTGCTTTGCCGAACACCTCAGCGGTTTTTGTTGTTTTTTTTTGTCTTTTTTTGTCCTGACAGCACCTGTCAGGGAAGCGCTCTGGCTGAAGTAAGCGTCTTCCACCCTTTGCACTGTAAAGCAGATCAGCATCACCTTCCAATCTGATGATCTGTTATGTTTCATAGAGAGGTGAGGATTTTCTTCTTTTTCCTCCATTTTTTGTTTTTCTCCTATTTGGAACGCCCCATCACACCTCTAGGCTACTCCCTCTTTGTTGCCTCGATGTCCACAATGCTCTCAAGGTTAAGCTCATATTCTTCTTAAATGCCCCCTGTCAGCCCCAACGCCCTTTTGATTTACTGCGCAGTCAGTGGAGTATAAATAATGCGCAGCTGGTACAGGCAGCCTGCAGTACCCTGACTGGCCATAGAGGGCTCTACTGAGTTGTGAAACAGCACCCTCCTCCACTGGCCTCTCTCCTGGGCATTGCTACACACAGGTATGTTCTGCCTTGTGCCACAGCTGGCAAGAGTGAACATGGGTGAGGCCAGGCTTTATCAGGCATTTTGCCACACTGGGAGCGTGTGATAGTTAACAAGTGTCATTTCCCCTGTGCATTTTCCTCTCAGAACAATGTGTTCAGTGTTCAGCTACCACTGTGCTAATGGACGCTCATAGTAAATATAACAATTTGTAACTCAAACCCATGATCCTTTGTACGAAAACCTTGTTCTTTTTACTTCCTCTAGATAGTCAAGTTTGATCGTCTTCTCGGCCCTCCGCCGAGAATTAATTATTATTAGTAGTAGTAGTTGTAGTATTATAACTAATAACAACAACAATAGTAATAATAATAATAATAATAGTTTATGTATGAACTTCTTTTGAACTCAGCAAATGCCTTGAGTTCTGAGCCTGTATAGTGCACCAGTATAAGCACAGCGCAGTCTGCTTTCTGACTCACAGGCTCTGTTCATGAATAATTCATGGGCCAGGACTTCTCCAGCTCTACATGATGGCTCTTAAGGAATTTTGGGGATTGCTTTAAAATCACTGCTGCTCTGATATGGGGCTTAGGGCCCATACCTTAAAAATCCCCTTTAAGTACACTTAAATCTGGAGATTCATAAGTGTAAGGTCATTCTTAAAGTCAAGTCTAAGGTGATACATGTGAAACTTTATCTTCTGAGGATCTGAGGGAAGTACTGTAAAATTTCACAAGCTATTCGCCATATGCTTATACAGCTGTTGAGAACTATTCTTTATATTCAGTGATTTTGAAGATCCCTCTCCTCTGAAGTAGGCTGCAGTGAGCAGTTCACTTTTTTATTTCATTTTAGTTGTTTGTCACTCAGCCATTTATAATTGTGATTTCTATTGGACTCCATTCAACTTAAAAACTTCTTGAAACGTATTTTATTGAATATTCGGGCACCGTATTGTTATTGGTATAGAACACTTTGTAACTCCCTGCATTAACAATTTTGGACGCTTTGCGTTAACACTTTCAGGCTCTGCACTAATACTACAGACCTCTGGCGTTATCAGTTTTTCTGCATGATGAGTTCAGGCCTCCGGGACAGGAAACAGCCTCACCGTTTTTGCAGATGGGGCAGCACTGCTCAGGCTCGTAGACGGGGTTCACGCACTCCGGTACAGCACAGTCCGCAACCACACAATGCACCTCTTTACTGGGCTCACAGCGGCACCATTCACAGGGGGAGGGCTGGAGAGTGGATAGGGGAAAAGATGACACAGTTAGAAACAAAACTACAATTTCTATAGTGTTGTGTCCATAGTCATAGCACACTAACATTGGTGTAAACATGTTTTTATACAAAAGAATTAGTAACAGAAGCCAAAACATAAACCTTAAGCCTGACCCAACAGGCCAGGTAATTAATTAAAAACATAGTGTGAAACCAGCACACACCACCTGGTATAAAGTACAGTTCATTCATATTCAGTTGGAAAATGCAAATGCAAAGCAGAGCTCTGGTGGTTAAAGCAGAACACCCAGCCTGTCATTTAGCAGGGCTCAGCCTTTGTTTTCCCATGTAATTATTTCTCTATTTTTACGGGGCCCCGTCCTCCAGCTATCGCTGTTGATGCGGCGCGCAGTGGTAAATTAAGCACTTTCCCAGACCTCCCCTTGGCTGTGCCCTCCGTTTCCGAGATTTTATTTTTCCCCCCCGTATGAATATTTATGCCTAGTTTAAGGCTTTGTTCAGTGGAGGGTGCACCGTAAGTATTAATAGCTAGACGCTGCAGAGCATACCCGTCTGAGGAGGCGAGTTTGCATTCGGTTCCATCCAGTCTCATGTCTACAGGTACTTAGGCTATGCAGCTGTATACACACACAGCATAAGCTCAAAAGCGTGTTCGGAATTCGCCATCTAATGTGATAGCTAATAGCGTCATGTCCGGCATAAACGCAAAACGCTATTCCCCATGGCAGGCAATCTATAACATGGGCTATTTTCCTTAATGCTCATATGGGAAATACGTTCTGAAGAATGCAGAAGTATTAGGGCTTAAAGACAACAAAAGGAAGGACATTATCCCATAAACGGTTTACAGAGGCTTGAACAGTCCTCCTTATTTATTCATACAGAGTTTGATAAAGGATTGCCTTGTCTCACCCTCAGCTCTTAGGCCCAGAGAAGTGCTACCACAGTTGTCATGCAGACTGCCTCCACAGTGTGACACAGATCTCTGGGGCCCCCCATGGCAAACATGCAATTATTCTAAGCGTGCCTGACTCATGCTGGGGCTCGGGCCGCCGCAGTCTGTGTGTGAGGGACGGACAATCATTTTTCAGGGGCTACACCTTGATACCTTGATGCTCTGCTGTTTCCCAGCACTCAAAGTATAAGTATGCAAAGTATAAGTAAACAAACCTAGCTGCTATATTTAGCTAGGTAAGTTCATTATCCATGTGCACCGGACATAGTGAAAAATGAACCCTTCTTTGAGGAGTTTCTGTTGAGCTGTCTTTAGTTGTAAATTACATGGTGAAATGTTATACAATGCAAACCTATAATGCAAACACATGTTTTGCTAAGATAATGCGCTAACTGGAAAGCAAAATTTCAATCAGATTCTTCTTCTCACTCATGTTTTCAGTTTAGTTGAACTGCTGCCAGTCATAAGCCAGAGTGATTGAGATAACGCCCATTGCTTTGAAATCCCATGCCCCTTGCTTCCTTTCAGATCTTCCCACATAGGATCTATTGAGGGGTTTCTAAAAACTTTGAAGTATTTGACTGCTGACAAGAGAAACATTCTGAAACATTGCCCAATGGCTATGGCAAAATCACTGCCCCTCAGGGATATTGGTTGATTTTATAATGTGAGTTTGTTTTCTCTCTCTCTCATTGTCTCCACCCCCTAAACACTCATCTGTTGGTAACTGGATTGGCATCTCTGTGGATTCAGTAGATTCAGATTCAGTGATACATGATATTTCGGTCAGAGAAAAATCATAGTTTTTTCATATTTACTTGACTCCACTTTAAGTCTCAGCACATTTTCTAGCAAAGTGGACTAAATTATGCACTTTAGACAAGGACCAAAGACATTCTTTGCTTTAAAAGAAGAGAAGAGCTTTCACTTAAAAGCTGTTCTAAACATTGTGAGGTGTTACACACACAAGATTGGAATGGTTGCCTTCTTTGCTTTGCAACTTTTGAGTACAGAGGAGCCAAAACATCACTTACAAACTCTGTAATCATCACAAATGATTGTGATCATTACTGTAATCATCATAACTGAGATTAACAAAAATGTGTGTCAAATTCAGTAAGAAATATGCATGTTTATATCAAGAAGGCTCATGTATGGTTCACTGGAGCCCAGATGAAGCCTCTGGAAGTGAGCAGACGTGATCTCTGATAACATTCAGAGCACAGGTAATGACTCAAAACAAAACTGCAGCTTTGCCCTTGGCACACAAGATCTGACACTTTTAAGGCTTACTCAGGGTTCCAAAGAGGCCCTTGAAAGCCAGAGCTCTTGCAGTCTCTCCTGAAAGACACTTTTGTGCAGTGGAAACAGCCTATAGGATTATCAGGTGATTGCTGATTTCATGCCATGCTTCTCAAGGTTAAACACACGGATGAAAGCAATCAGCCGTTTTATCTGAAATGGTGCGCTTTGCAAAAAAAAGATATTGCAACGGGTTTGCTTAGAAAGACAGGGTTGCAAAAATATATGCGATTTCATGCAAAGGTTAGACAAAGTGATGGAAACACTGTAACCTAATTAGGAGTTACAAAGTGTTGTACCTTGGGTGCAATGAATTCTCATTTCTAATGGGCAGGAGGGTGTATATTATTTTTGTGTACATGGACACCCACAATGTAGTTCCAGCCAATTGTGCTTAAACGCCATTCCAACTTAATAGTCCAGTTTTGTTATCTCCAATCAGAGCTGTAAATTTGTCTCCGTTTCTGGCTGCCATCGGCAGTGCCCAAAGTTTCAGCAGTTGATTAATGAAAGCATCAGCTAATGCTAGATGAGCAGATAGAAAAGTGTAAATCTAATATTGCATAGATGCAACAACTTTCATCTAGCTTACCATTTTTTCGGGTTGGGGAGTAGTAGTTATTAAGTTTGGAAATATGCAACATTTACACTACTTATTATTGTTTGTAATATGCCTACTAGTTGCCTTAGTATTTAACAAAGTCAGTTAGTCTGTGAATAAACAGTTTTATCTGGTGAATTTCTTAGTTATAACAAGTGACATTTGCCAGGTTCTGTTTTTTAGGTTTAAGGCTATGGTGTAGTTTTCTAGAACCCAACATCAAAGGGGAATATTCTTGAATTGGTTTCCACAAAAACTTTAAACAACAAAGTTAATCAGTAACATAAATATGTTAATAGAAACATTTTTATTCCATGAATATCTTTGTAAATGATCATTTTAAGTGGGCAGATGGAATGAAATAAATGATTTTATCATTGGGAAATGGCCGTGGTACGGACATCATAATGCACTCTGAAGATGAACGGTTATGTGAAAATAATGTACTCTGCAGAAAGAACACCCTTTGGCTTCACAGCAGACTTTTCTTTGACCTCTGCATTGTAGATTATTTTCCTATACCCCTCTTCATGGATTATCCCTTACATAATACCCAACGACTGCCTCAAGATGGCAGCCCACAATATTACAGTACACCACTGGCTTTTTCCTTCCAGCATAAACCTGTGCAGAAGCAGGAAAAAGAGTAAAAGATGACTCATCAAGCCATATTACATTCTTACACCTCACAGAAGACCAGGCAGTGTCCACATTACACCAGGTTATGTACTCTCAGCCTGAGATAGTTTATGATTGGCAGCCTTACTATGCATTTCTGCTTTGTGAAGCACTTTGCACTTGACATAGTTTTTGAGACTGAATCATGGAGGTGTTGTTTCAGCTCTGGGTTTCAAAACAAGATTGGGTGTGACAACATGATGCCTTGATGCAAATCTATTTTAAAACTTAAATGAGTTTTCCTGTAATTTAACATCAACTGTTCTTGGAAACCAGAGTCTATGTTTGTGTCTCCTGCATATCAGTACATCTCATTGTTGTACTACCTGAGTAAAACACATCATGAAATGTTTATTGATGCATACAAAATTTTAAGTTTGATGATCAATATGGTAAAAAAATGAAAGAGAACTTACTTGGAAAAGTACATCGTTAGCCTACAGGTAGTCCATTGATCTACACATACTGGGAGCATCACAGAGACATAAATCATGATCGGTTTTAGGGCTGTGGAATACTTTTACTTTTACCTTGTTAACACAGTTCTATATTCACCAATGGACATGCATGCCAAAAAATGTGCCTTTATAACGTCATTTTATTTTTGATTGACTTTAATGTTTACGATGAAAGCATTCATTTGTTAATGGTGTGTACCATTGTCAGATATTTCTCGAATAAATATATACTGTTTCTGTACATATCTACAGACATACTGTAGTGTTCTCCGCTGGAGGTGCTGTCTCCTCCTGCTGTGGCTCTCTCTTTGAAAACTGTCCCTGGGTTATTTGAAACAGCACTGTCATTTCGATTTGCAGAGATTGAGTGGTCCAATCAAACAGCCGTGTGTGTTTTATTTTTATCTTAGTCTGGAGTTAAAAAATGATGGGTTTACTTACTTCAATTTATTTCCCTAACGTTTATCACAACGCTTCCCTGAAATGGTTGCCCTGGAACATCTTCAATGTGTTTCAAGCATGTTTTTTTTTCTTTCCATTCTTCCTCTAATCATAAGTGAATAAATACTTTTTTCAGCATATCTGACAGGTGCACTTAATACTAATAATAATAATAATAATAGTTATTATTATTATTATGATGATGGACTGTTCTAAGATTATGACATAAATATTCCTGCTGTCTGCAGAGAGGCAGCTCTGATTCTTCACATTGTGTTTTGTGTATGTGGGATTTGACGCATCACATGCTTGTGGATAACTGGAAAAGGTATATCCTTCATGCATCTATAATACATTTCACCGCATCCATCACAGCTCATGGTATGTTCCTCCTGTCTACTATTCCTCTTGGACCTGCAGTTTTCTGTCAGGCCTCAGCCAGTAAAAAATGTACACTTCATTCATTTTTAATACATTACAGTACAGCCACCATGATTACTGCTTACCTCTCTCGTCAAGTAAGGTACACAGTGAAGTTATGCACATTTATGAATGGCAGCAAAATAATAATGCTTTTCTATTGGTGATATTTTACTGATCAGACGTTCTTATCAGTTATTCCCATGGTGCATTGAGGAGGAAGCGGAGTATCTCATTAGAGGTAACCATCCCCCTTGTGTCACATGGTAACAGCTGACAGGGAGGGGGCTTTTGGTCATGACAGTGGATGGTGAGTATGTGCTCCTGGTTTCACAATACGAGGACTCTCATGTGCTGATGGGAACAGTTACAGCTGAGCATTGCAAACATAAAAACAACATGACCTCTGCACCAAAATAGCATGTAACCACCATGAGAGAATCCACAGAGAAGAACGGAGAATATCAAGAGCAAGATCCACAAAAACAACCTTTTACTTTGAGATAAGTCTGGCTTAAAAAAAGAAAAATAAATCTAAAACAGCATTTGAGAATCTGATCTTTCACCTAATTTGTTTGTATCCCTCTGGGAAATTTGTGAGTCATAAGGAAAAAAATAATATTTGAGGTTTTTAAAGTACTCTCTTGAAAGAATTGAGATTAGCCTTTAAGATATGTACAAACAGTTGTGTGTGTGTGTGTATGTGTGTTCATGCAAGTCTAAGTACATAACACAGCATAAACTGACTCTTTTATTATTGTGATGCAGTAGCTGCTCATATTATTAGTAAAATTAGCAGATTTTACAGTGACCTTGTTAGCGTTCCTCTGTTTGCCACTGCCGTGTGAATTCTGTAGAGTTAGCTGTTCTGCAGCCAGGGAAGTTAACCCTTCAGAGCCTGTCTCTGTAGAGCCGGATATTATAGATCCCTACTGTCTCTTCTGAAGCCTACAAACTAATGTGTTAGTGGTGGTGGGGTGGGGGGGAGGTTGGGACAGAGAGCTACCATTACAGTGAGTTGTGCAGAAGTACTCTTTGTTTCTTCATAAACCTCAAAACACTAAAAGCCTAGACACTTTGGCAGGATTCACCAGACTTGTCATTTTCTTAATACTAATCACTATTTAAAGTTGGCGTACAGAACAAGGAACTGGCACAAGGACAGGGGGTTTTAATCAGACTGTTTTACAGGGTAAATGTTTTCCATATAATTGTACCGCACATCAAATTACATATTTCTGTTTCCCAGCTTTATTGGTGAACAAGGATTTCTGTGAAAATTTAGCATCATGCTACACTTTCTCAATCATGCATCATTATTATAAGTATATTCACAGAAATGAACAACCCATTAGAAGAATTAAGTCATTTTTGATTGGTTTGTCTATTAAATGGGCTAAAATGAACTTCTGCTCCTGTTCCTCTGTGGAGTTTCTAACCCTTTTCTAGGCCTCCCACCCTCAGCACCTAGTTTAGGGGAACTGAGCTGACCTGAGGTCACATCACAGCTGTAGCCAGTGGACTTGGGATCTGTAGCTTCACAGCCACTCTGTGGTAGAGGGGGCGGGCTCACCCAATGGGAATCCCTGCAGGCTCAATACCCGCAAAGCATGTCTTTGTGAATACTCCTATATTCACGAGTACCAACACCACTACTCCAGCTGTTGATGCTGCTTCCACTACTGATGACACCACTACTAATAATACCTGTTCAGGTAATACTTCCACTTTCACTATTACTCATACTAATTACTACTTGTACAATACATGTATTAATCCCATTACAACTAGTGCTACTTCTAAGACTATAAATATGATTAATACAGTGACTCGTAACTGCTACAGTCACTCAAACTGTTTTGTACCTTAACAGACTAATGCTTCCTTTCTACTTAAATGAAAAGCCAAGCTAGTTTAGGGGACAATAAAATCACTCTATAAGTGTCCTCCCAACCTGATCAATGATTAGCCAAATGACTGCCCGACTAATTAACTTCCAGGTTATTGCTGCTATAAACTTGCTGGCCATTTGGCAGGCTGGGGGTTTTCTGGAGCCAGGGAGACTTATATTGATTGAGAATTTGCTTGGGTTTCTTCAGAAGGCTCAACACTGTCACTCCCATCAGCATCTTGTACTGCTTTAGGGAGTGATGAAGAAACCGACTATCTGTGCTGGTACAGGGTTGAACAAATGTCTGCTGATTTTACTGGCTAGATAGATAGATAGATAGATAGACAGACAGACAGACAGACAGACAGACAGACAGATAGACAGACAGACACTTGATTCATCCCCATGAAGAAATTCAGGTGTCCAGTAGCTCATACAATGAAGATTAGATATTACACAATGAAATAAATAATGCAGTACACACAGGGATAAACACCACAATTACTTAATAGCAAAGTAGTGTTGCTACATGGAACACTGAGTACCAGCACTAAGAGTGTATGGTAGCCAATACAGCATTTGCGAGGTACAACATTTCTCAAGCTAGATCTAAACCAATTACTCAAGAAAGAAATAGCCTTATGCATTCACCAATAAAACCCAGACAGCATAAAACTTTAATGTGGCATTTTAATATTGAGGCCTGTGGAAACCTCCAACTCCTATAATTACTAAATGAAGGGGGATTTCATTGTTTTGTATAACCTACAGAATGAATGAGGACTGGGGGCTGAGTCTGTTTATCACTGTTGTAAGCTTAACAAGGGAAATAATAGAGCTTTTGAATAAATTACATCACTTTTTAAAGCAGGAACAATTCACAGCCAGAGGTGACAATCCAGTTCGTTCTACAGCACCATGACTTTGATTTGTATTAAAATGTCTTCAGTTAAACAAATTGTCTGTATTAGAATTTGATTCACATTAGAACTGATGATTTCACAGAAAGCTGTCAAATTGTGCTGTCAGAGAAGCTGAAATGTGGCCTTCAGAGTAAAGACACAAGTTCTCTGTACAGATGTGTGTACTACTGCTGGGAGTTCAAATCACATTAGCTACCAGCTAATGCTGAAGGTCCAAAATGACTGGCTGGCTCAGCCAATTGGTGAATAAAATATTGGTGAATAAAATGAAATGTTGGTTAATCATTGATCAGTTGTACAACTTCCTGGCAAACTCCTGATCACATGGACATATTTAGATGTAGGGAGGATGTCATTGGTGTTGTATCTGCAGCTTGAAAAATAACAAGCTATATTTGCCACATGAATCCAAGGAGTCACATGCTCACACACCTCTTAATGGGTCTGTGGGACGGCTTGTGTTGGGCGAGCTTAATAGTTCAAATCAACTGGGAGGGAAAAAAGAGCTAAAGCTGTGGCATTTTTATACATCCATAACACTCTAATAAACACAAACCCAAACACTTATAGGAAGAGCTGAGGGGTTTGAGGGGAAGAGTAGGAATGTCCTCCCTGAGGAAAGCTTTAAAAGGCTGCACATGCTGAGTGTGTGTCAGGGCAGCAGTGTAATTACTGCATGTGCTCCATAATGCTGATTTTCAGTAATGAGCACCAAAGTCAATATTCAGGGCTCAGTTGAGTTCTCAGGTGAAAAGGTCAAATCAAACTGAGCTGTAGGGTATTTAAATAGTGGAATGTAATATATATGGTTCTGACCATGACTCAATACTTACAAATCTATGCATGTTATGCATACAGACAGTACATACAGTACATACACCAGCTCATATTGTTGGCTCCCCTTCTGTGTGAACAGTGATCTAACACTGCGATCACCCAGCACTGCCCCTGTGAAATGAACAGTGATCTAACACTGCGATCACCCAGCACCCCCTGTGAAATGAACAGTGATCTAACACTGCAATCACCAAGCACTGTCCCTGTGAAATGAACAGTGATCTAACACTGCGATCACCCAGCACTGCCCCTGTGAAATGAACAGTGATCTAACACTGCGATCACCCAGCACTGCCCCTGTGAAATGAACAGTGATCTAACAC
Organism: Albula goreensis; assembly: GCA_022829145.1. Lineage (NCBI taxonomy): Eukaryota > Metazoa > Chordata > Actinopteri > Albuliformes > Albulidae > Albula > Albula goreensis. The sequence goes on from CM040745.1 coordinate 31,268,101, forward strand.
TGCGATCACCCAGCACTGCCCCTGTGAAATGAACAGTGATCTAACACTGCGATCACCCAGCACTGTCCCTGTGAAATGAACAGTGATCTAACACTGCGATCACCCAGCACTGCCCCTGTGAAATGAACAGTGATCTAACACTGCGATCACCCAGCACTGTCCCTGTGAAATGAACAGTGATCTAACACTGCGATCACCCAGCACTGCCCTGTGAAATGAACAGTGATCTAACACTGCGATCACCCAGCACTGCCCCTGTGAAATGAACAGTGATCTAACACTGCGATCACCCAGCACTGCCCCCTGTGAAATGAACAGTGATCTAACACTGCGATCACCCAGCACTGCCCCTGTGAAATGAGCAGTGATCTAACACTGCGATCACCCAGCACTGCCCCTGTGAAATGAACAGTGATCTAACACTGCGATCACCCAGCACTGCCCCTGTGAAATGAACAGTGATCTAACACTGCGATCACCCAGCACTGCCCCTGTGAAATGAGCAGTGATCTAACACTGCGATCACCCAGCACTGCCCCTGTGAAATGAGCAGTGATCTAACACTGCGATCACCCAGCACTGCCCCTGTGAAATGAACAGTGATCTAACACTGCGATCACCCAGCACTGCCCCTGTGAAATGAACAGTGATCTAAACACTGCGATCACCCAGCACTGCCCCTGTGAAATGAGCAGTGATCTAACACTGCGATCACCCAGCACTGCCCCTGTGAAATGAGCAGTGATCTAACACTGCGATCACCCAGCACTGTCCCTGTGAAATGAACAGTGATCTAACACTGCGATCACCCAGCACTGTCCCTGTGAAATGAACAGTGATCTAACACTGCGATCACCCAGCACTGCCCCTGTGAAATGAACAGTGATCTAACACTGCGATCACCCAGCACTGCCCCCTGTGAAATGAACAGTGATATAAAACCAGGAGCTCCCAGCCCTCCAGCAGGTTGGACCGAGCCTACAAAACCATGCCAGCAGTTGATTGACACTGGGAATTAGCATTAATTGTTTTTATTCAGTCATTTGGATCCCATGCACCTTATTTCAGAAGTTAAAAAGTGTTCCTATCTCTAATGAGAGCTCACTCCATATAAATAAAATACAATTATTAACTGTTGACTGTTTTCTAATGCCACAACACATTGTAGTCCATTGGCTGTTGAACACACTAGTACATATAAGAATGGATATCATTATATCATGGATACACACACACACACACACACACACAGACACACGCACGAGGGTAAGTCAAAAAGTGCTACAAAATCATAGAAACCTTTATCAAACAAAAATATCAAAATGTGACATCAGAAAAAATTCTTTGGCACAACTTTCCTGGCCTTTTTCGCACCAATGAAAGTTTTCAATTTTCCTAAAACATCTTCATAATAACCCCCCCAAATGGTTTGGGAAGATTTCCACCTGAATTTTATTAAAAAATTGATGATAGCCCTGACCGCAAAAGTGTTTCTTTCCATTGCACAAAAAGTGTTTACAGTTTCCTTTTTTTTTTGAAGGCACCCTGACGAGACTAAGACAAGCATATTAATTACAGAACTTGTCTGCAGCCATCCACTGCTCTCAGAGACATGTTTAAGCATGTTTTGTTTGGAATAAACCTGTGCATGTATGAACTGGAACCCCAGTAGCAATACTTTTTGACTTACCCTCATGTGTATGTGTGAGATATATATGTATAAATAAGACAGTATTATAATGCAACATACATATTTAATACATTGAACATGACATTGACATTGATATGCATTTCAATAAGTCAGTAATATAAAATGTATGAAATGTGGAAATCTTACAGTGGGGAATCCAAGGGTCCCTAAGGACCTCCTGCCATATACAACTAACCATGTGTCCCTACAATATATACATGACTGTATGATTATGTTAGATATTGCATAGGCCACTGACATGTCATGGAGTTAGTTACTGTCGCTGACGTCTCTCTGAGACTGCTGCAATCACTCCAGGCTACTGTTTTCTGATGCTGAAGCTTGTCATTTCTTAAGGTCAAACTCACAGTCACTTCAGCTGTAGTGTTAGCATATTCAGTGCCCCTTGGTGAATGATTGACAGCCCTGGAGATGTGTGTGGTAAGCTAATATGGATGAATGATTACATTTATGGGCAGATAGTCATATTACAGTCCTCCAAAGAAGCACCTGTGTAACAGTTCATTCAAGTAAATATACAGATTCATATAACATCAACAATGTCAACAATTAGATTTACAGACAATCTGCTGAGAAACACAGGGTTAAACATAGTTACACTTATTGTTTAAAATGTTATTGCAAATGCCAAGGAATCTATGGTCACAAATGTCTTTTTTGCAATGCTCGCACCTTAGTCTGTGTGTGTCAAATTAATGCATAAAGAGGACAAAATGCTCCATCACTGCATGGGGTCTCTTCAAACAAACCAGTGGAAATGTGAAAATGGGCCACAAAATGCTCTCTCAGTCCTTCTCCTTGCCTGATTGGTTGCTGCATGATAATGATTGCCATGAATGGCTGCCATTGGTCCACACAATGGAAGTATCGGGTCTGAACACTGAGGAGACTGCTGTTCTGAGCAGTAATTATAGATGTTCATCATTCTGGATGATGAAAACCAATCAGTATGAAATCCAACAATATTCAGTGGTTAAGTTCTCATATCATGCCTCAGTTTGAGAGGAAGATAGCAAAATTTTAGTAATTAATCTGACTTTACATGCTAAACTGGACATTTTATCAGGACTGATATATGTCATGTATATAGATTATTCTTCAAAACATTAGCATTACTCAGGTAGGCCTACCTGTTGCAAAATGACTGTTCAGGGTCATTGCTGGATGACAGATTCCACTGCACCGTACCACTCTCACATGGTCACCTTCATAAGAATGAATTATGGCACAACCCAATGACATGTGAACTCTCAGCTCTATGCGAGTACAGTGCACTACGCTGAATCATATTTCCGTGCTGCATCTGCCGGTATATGTACTAGACGTACACATCCCATACGAAAACCATTTTGCTGCCCTTTATTATAGTGTAAATTATTACTTGGCAAACTCCTTTAGTTTTCATAAGTTACCACATGGTCTAAAAATGTAATGAAATTGAATAACCCTGATATTTCGGTTTTTACGTGGGATTTATGGCGAATACCAGAGCAGCAAGGATTAATAGACGGGCTGCCTGGCCGCGCGTGAAATCCGACTGTTGAACTACCGCCAATTTCTCTAGCCAGACTGCTTGTGCCTTCCTAAAATCATTTCGGGTGGAAATAATTTAGCACGGGAACTAAAAAGAGGCAGGTGTACTGAACCTGCATGAGTGAGCTCCGGTTGTGGATATAACCTTCCCTCATATTTCATCTTGACGTAAATGCCTTACCCAAGCTTTGTTTATATTATGTGCTTTTATTATGCATTCATGAGAGAACTTTAAGTTGTTGAATGATCCACAGCTTTGGCGTTTCTTAAAATCCTTTATGGCTCTACATACTCTCCATATTTGCTTTTGTCTTCCCAAACTCAAGTGAGCGAATAGTTCATCTGTATGTATGCTAGTAATAACTTGACGGTAACTTGACATTGATGTATACATTCCAATAATCAGGGAGCATACGACAACAATCAGTGTTACGCTTACAATCCTCTCTGAGTTGAGAACAGTTATTAGCCTACATTATACCACAAAGTAAAAAAAAAAAAGTAAACTGAGATCCTGGCAGTGCCAGTTGAAATGGAAATGAACGTTTCTTTCAAATGTTAAAGGAAGGACACTTAAGTAATGAGAGCTTCACTGTGTGAAATACAACTGCATAGAGTCCAATAAATAGGTCCCCATTTGCAGACGGTATTGTTAATTGTACAAGGGCTCGAACAGTATAATTCTGGTGACTCCATGCCTCGTGCCTCTTAGTGACGTGATCTACTGTGCAGCTTACGTCTGCAGTCAATAGAGCGGCCTTTGATAAAACCAGTAGGACGCCGAGACGACCAGAAAATATCCATTGCACGAGAGAAATTTCATCAAATGACACACAAGCACGGCAATATCCCAAATGCAGTTCACGCTAAAATTCACCATAATAATCAGTGACAAGAAGGGAGGCATGCCATCATGAGTCATTAAAAGCAACACCGGTCTGCTCGGGGAAACTCATCCTTCACGCGCCCCAAATGTCAATGAGTAAGAACTTGTCTTTTTCGTTAATAAACAACATAATTTTTGTCCTACCTTAAACTCCTCCAGTACTTTGTATGCTTTGCCCCGGTATTCACAGAAGTTTTTCATCTCCTTGCACTCGGGACAGCAGCCGTTGTGCTCCACTTTGGTGCACTTTGGGTGTATTTTAGGGCAGTCTGGTTGCTCGCAAACCGGTCCGTCCTCCGTGCACACGCAAGGGCAGTTTGAGTGTCCAGGAAAGAAACGCTCCCCCAGTGCGTACACGAAACCGCTGTCATCCACACATCCCTTCCCCCGGTAGTCGTCGAAAATGACATTGTCATTGCTGGCCGTCCGCTCGGCCTCGTCTGCAGTGTAATCCTCAGGACCGATGGAGGCCGGAGTTACAGCAACGTTCAGGGCGAGGAGTAAACAGGTCACTGGAACGAGAGGACCCATCCTACCCCGTTATCCTGCTCATTCAGAGAGGGTCTTACTGGACTTTATGCATTCGGGTAGATGGCGTCAATTGTCTTTGCGCATTTAGGGAGATGAGCCAGTTGTCTATGAGCATTTAGGGTGATGGTGTCAGTTGTCTTTGCACATTTAGGGAGATGGTTTCAGTTGTCTTTGCACATGCTTTCCCCCAGAATACGACACGTGAGCTGAAAACATCCAAATGCGAAAAATGTCACAGCACTTCACTGTCTTTGACGCCACACAGACATGAATGTACTTTCCCCTTACAATACAACAACTGTGTTACTCTGCTGTACGTGTCAGTTTTTAAGTGGGTTAAAACATATTTGTAGAATGATGTTGTTCATCTAATTTTGTCACGAACAAATGCTACACCTATGCTTGAGTTCAGAAGAGTAATCTAAGTACACGCTTCACCTTCTCAAACAGCGTGCATTAGATGCATGATTGTGGGAAAGGAGGAGCTTGCAATACTGCCAAAGACTAGGGGTAACAACATGCATTGCTTTCACCTAATCATTATATATTCATCAGTAAACGGGTACACAGCATTGCCGCTAATGTCACAGACAATGTACGAGTTTGCGCTTGTTTTGACTAAAATTGAAACAAGGGGCAATGTCAGCAGGAGTATCTACAAGACTTGCGTGACACAGACCACAGTAATAAAACCTTAAATAAGTCTGTCCCCAAGCTGAGATGCGCATGCAATTTGCTGCAGGTAGGAAACCACTTTGGTGACGTGAAAATGACAGAAGATATAACTAGACTAGAATATTAACATCTGAAGCCAGCGTGACTCCTATTCAGTGAACCGGGGTGTAGATACAAGAGAAAAAGGAAAAAGGATGGGCACACGGCAGCAACAATCAAATGACCACAAAAGTTAAATTGCTAAACTACTCCGATGTCCAATCCATTGAGACTGAGAAGTAATTGATCTACTGAAAGTGTGTATTATCAGTTGCACGCACATTTTAATTCTATATAAATATTTATACGATTAAATAATCATATATTATATACAATTATATTGAATGTAATTTACAACATCGTGAAAAAGGCGCATGAAACATCTGGCATTGAACAGGTAGTCAGATTCTAAGGAAGTTCAGGCTATTATTCAAACCACAGGTCTACGGGTACATGACTGCAATATGCTTTTCTCTTTGTATTCACTTTGATTCATTCCGGCAGCCTCGAGTAAATAACATACCTCTGTTTCATTAATAACTGCACTTATGTGACTGAGAACATCAACCTAAACGTTTACCTCTTGAAAAGAATGGGAAAATAGTCGTGTAACTGCGCATGGAATCCAGTTGCATTGGTTTAGCTGCCGTTTTTATGAAGATAGCAAGCACCACTCATTCATTCTCTGAGGTCGGCTCTGTCTTGTGAAATAAGATAGTCATGTACAGTCGAATCATAGATGAATACACGACCAGGTTAACTGTTGCATGTAACGGAAAAAAGGCATATGAAAACTTAAAATATCACGGCAAACTATTGCTAAACACTTCAACATATAAGGCAATAGGTGGGCATTTGGCGTTACTCACCGCGAGGTAACAACTGCTTCCACATTGTTGGAGTTCAGATGCAGCGAACACATTCCCTTGTCGGACCAGTTGATGACAGATATTAAGTTCCAGAACAACCATCAGGTGAAAGGTTGACAGACTTAAGCGGTAAAAAAACAAACGAAACGCTTTTTTAGTTAATATGAATTAAAGATTAACTGACCACGGAAAACCAACGTCCAGTAAACAGGGTGACAGAGATGCTGTTTCCATAAACTGTAATTTCGTTGAAACCATCCCTGGTCCCCTTTTCCAGCGTTTTAGCTCCGTGGAAGCAGGGAAATGGGAAAAAGCGAAAAGAGAAATGAGAAATTTGTATTCCTTCGCATTATCTCTTAATTCATCAATCAGTTGCAACCATTTCAAAGAACTTCCAGATTATGCAGGTGTGTTCAGCGAGAATACATCCAACTGGTAATTTATAAACGTGAAAATAGTATACAGTAATAAATTACAACTTCAAAGGAAGCAATGACCGGCAGAAAACATGACCATCCCCTTGAAACGAAACCCAGAAAAGTTAAAGCCTTGGTAGAGCACGCTGTAAGCCGCAGACTAATCCGTTCACAGATAGAGAGGAGAGCAAGAGCAGCTTCACTGTCCTATTGCCGCGGATGCTAAGAGATCAGTTTCGCTGTCCTATAGCCGCAATGCAAACCGATCAGCTTTACTGACCTAAAGCGCTGATGCTATGAATAAAAAAATCTGGTGGGGGAAAAGCCAAGACTCAATGCGACCAGAAAAATTCGGGCAGAGAACAGAAGCATGGTTCATCGGGAACAGACCACCTCTGTGCTGTGAGCGCGTCTGGCTTGTTCAGCACCATGGAAAGAGACAGCTTTAGAAGCGCCGACAGAGGCAGCTTCAACACTTCAGCTGATCCTAGCCTTTACAGTGAGCTAGACTGCACAGAGTGAGGAGATTTGTTTTCCTCTTTTTTGAGCCGGACAGCACGCATTTGGCGCACAGAGTTGGCTTCCTCGAATCTCTTGGCGTCAGTGCATCCTTTTATCAAGAATGCTCCCGTTGTCGTTGCCAAGAGGCGCTCAGTTTGAATGTAGTGGAGACAATTTCAATGCATTTTCCCCAAATATCTGATGCAACCAGTTTTTGAAAAAGCTCATTATCTTATGACAATTATTTTTCGCAAGATACATGTTGAGAATATCATAACTGAGAGCCTTTTTATTGCGTTGGTTAACGCCTGCTAATACATTTCCTCAAAATCTCTGTAAATTGTGAAGTCAGTTTAATCCCTTTATATCAGTAATATGCTGCGTCATACCCTGTCCTATTATTCTAGATCATGCCCCATCCCTTCGCGCGTGCACGCCCGTGCCCACGCATAAACATTCATATGCAGACTCACAAACACACACACGCACACACACACACACACACACACACACACACACACACACACACACACACACACACACACACACACACACACACACACACACACACACACACACACACAGATGGAGAAGGCCTTCTACTGAAACCACTCTACTCAGGTTTATCAATAGGGGATATCCTTTTCTCATTAAATTGTCAATGTAAAGAAGTGAGATGGAACACCAAAATAAATTAAATATATATTTTTTGAACTGGACCAAAACATACATAAACGTTTTCACAGATACTCTCTTCATATAAAATGGACATCCTAAATTCTGGGCCCTGGGGCTCTGAGGGCCCCTCCACTCTTTATAAAAAAAAAACATTTGCCAGATTTTCATGGGCCCCTTCAAACCCTTGGGCCCTGTATACTTAGTACCCTTCTCCCCCCTGGCGCTACGCCCCTGCCTGAAGTATTAGGAATTGAGGAATGACTGTAGTCATTTGGGGGTAGTTGAAATAATCTTATCCTCAGTTTAAGGGTGGCCATTTTACAGTGTATTTAAAATGGCTTTCTAAAGACATTCTAAAAAATTAGACCACTGCATCAGCAATTGCATAAACTGTGCCCCTTCACTCCGTCAATGATTCTGTGTGTAATAACAACTAGTGACATTATTAAACCATGCAAAATACAACTAAGCATAAAGGTACTATGTTACATTCTGGACTCCTCTGGGCTCCTTCAGGCACCTTTGATTTTGTAACTTTTTTCAGTACATGAAACCCAGGCCCCCAACTGCAACAAAGAATGGCATTTTCTCTGATTTCAGATGCCAATTCCAAGAGAAAGAGCAACCCTAACTCTTTTAGACATACAGATCTTACTTTTACTGTCAAAAAACATAATGTTTAAGCAGTAAAGTAAGATTTTCACTTTTGTAATAGAGAGAGTGTGTGTGTGTGTGTGTGTGTGTGTGTGTGTGTGTGTGTGTGTGTGTGTGTGTGTGTGTGTGTGTGTGTGTGTGTGTGTGTGTGTGTGTGCTTGGCATTGATTTTGATTTATTTCAACCTGCATGGCCGTCATAGAAAAGCACATGCAGTTAAACCCAGATCGGTAGCACTTTACATTACAGATTAGTAATAACATGGAATTATGTATGTAATTTCATTACATTAATTACTAAGTAATTAATTTAACTAAAAAACATGCATTTATAATTTACTTCCCTTGGAAAAATGTTCAATGACTTTTTCTATAATAAACACGAATAGGACTTTACAACAAATTTCCAAGAAAACATCAAAATTTAGGAGGCATCAAATTTTTTCACTTCTTTGAGGTCTGATGTCTTCTCTTGATTTTTGATGAAATTCAAATCTCCCCCCTACTTCTCTTTAAAAAAAATTTTTATGACTATTTCTGTCATAAATAGTAACTGCATGTGCTTTTCTATGAGGGACAGTTGCTCAAGTGCAGGCTACCAAAGATGTTCCATTCCACATTTTGTCTGGAGTTGGATTTTGCAAGTGATGCATAATTCAGAGAGGGTAAAATATATGAGAAATAAGAGAAATATTGAAGATATCAAGATGTTAAGAAATGCCATTTTGTAAATGTATCATTTTAACGTTGTGATTATCAAAGAGTAGAAATGTGGAATCTTAATGAAAGCTGTTTAAACATTCCCACTCATCGGACTTCCTGTTGTGCTCTCATGTTCTTCCAAAATGAAGCTGTTTAAGCAGAATTCAGGATTACGTTTCCATGCAAGAAATGTGCATCTGACAGGATTTTTTTTCTGAGATACGTGGTACACTGTAATTATAACACAACGTAGAATGATGTATTTAATGTTGGCCTAACAGTCAAGGAACAGGATTACACCTTGTCACAAGGATGAGGTTGTTGACGCCTCATTAATGTCAAGGGAATAGACGATTAAATAATAGTAGAAAGGAAGTGATACGTATGTAGGAAACAGCTGACATCTGGGAATCGAAGTACATGGCAATTTATACCACAGAGAGAAGTCGGTTTAGCAGGTTAAAGTAATATTATCAGGATTGTATGGCACTACCTTTCCTTCACTCTTTTTTAATCCTTTAATTGTCGATAATGCACAATAATAATGAAATTGCAATACCATAATACAAGTTAATAAATTAAATACTTAATCTCACTAATTACTATGGAAATATAGTTGTGTTTTGTCTTTATCTGGTTTTTATTTTTGAGCTTTCTTTAGCTTTCTCTTGTTTGGAGGAAACTAAAGAAAGCCTTAAACCCACATTCAGTGCTCTGCAGGGTAAACACACAGCTGAGGAATACAAAGCTATTTTAGGTGACCAGGTGCACGCTATGATGCAAGCATTATTCCTGAAGACGTCCCCATATTCCAAGATGATAAAACTCCCATAAACACTTTCAAACTGATTCCAAAGGTGCTTTTCTGAGCATCAAGCAGAGGTGAAGCACCTTGCAAACACCTGGGACAAGATTTCTATTTCCTGAATCTCTCAAAGAACTTGAGGCATTCCTTCATCCAAGAAGGACATTATCTGTTGTTAGCACAAAGGGTGGCCTCGCTCTTTATTACTTAACGGATCTTCATAATTTTTTTCCTTTATTTTGACAAACAAAACATTAGAACGACAGAAGAAAAATCATTAATAATATTAACTGTACAGCATATGAATTTATGGTGCAAGCTTATAGTGTCCTCATCTGATCCCACAATGCTTTGTTTGTTAATATCTAACACAGTTCATTATGATTCATTCTCATCATCCATTATTAAAACATTATGACCTTCTACATCTCTAAAGCAATGGCACTACCATGTATATGTAGAGTAATTTTAACCATGGTGCTTTAAATAATACCCGCACATTACAAACCCAATTTTCTGCTTGGGTGGGATTCCCAATAGTTGTTTCTTTGTATGAGATCTGTGGCCCGTGTCAAAGAGTGAAGTGCAGTGGCATGCCAATGCTGTCACAAAACATGTGACCTGTGATGTAAAATGACTGATAATCAATCACAATACATGCACTGTGTGACAAACGGCTACAGCATGAGCTTATTTACATAGTGTCAGCTTATTTACACAACATGGAGTTATTCTAACACAGGCATGTTGATGCAGTGCAGGCTTATCTACACAACATGGAGTTATTCTAACACAGGCATGTTGATGCAGTGCAGGCTTATCTACACAACATGGACATGTTTATGCAGTGTGGGGTTATTTATACAGAACCAGTCACAATACTTTAAAAGTATGGGTTTGACTGTTTACACAGCTTAGCCTTGCCATGGGCATACACAATGCAGGATTAGCATGGGAATGTTTATGAAATCTGAGACAACTGGAGTGCAGACCATTCCCCTATATTGTATGGAATTTTTTTGTTTTCATTGAATTATTTTCTGGCAGCTTTATTATCCGCCCTGCAGGCCCTCAAATAGTGACTGACACTAGATGGGTGAATTGAAGGTCGGAGAAAGTACAAGTTGTGAGCAAACATTGAAGTATCTGTCAGCAGGATGCTGGGATACAATGTGCAGCCTGTATGATCCATGAATGCCATGCCATTGGATGAATCAGCATTGGAAATTCTGCAGGGGAAATGTAACATTATTTCCACAGTGACGCCCGTCAATTGACGCCTTGTTGATGGATTAGGAGTATCACTCCCCTCTGCTCTGTGGGCAGAGACCTTGTCATCCTTAGAGACATCTACGGGCTTTAACATGGGTCAAAATGGTCACTCAGTACCGTCAGTTATGACTGAGATTAATCTTGCCTTATATGAGTACAAGTGCAACAAATATGCCTCTACTGTTAGAACACTGCTGTGTTTCATTTTTGTCTTTGCTAACTGATATACTGGATAAAAGGGAGGTATGTGTGGAAAATCAATGGCACTTGGACTGTCTAATAACTAGGGGAAGGGTGACGAAGAATCCAGAAGGGTGAATCCTGACGATTCGATCAGATGTCTGTCAGTCAATATCAGTTTAATTGGCATCAACAATGCAGGCCTGTCTTGAGTAAGGAAAAAAATAGCCTGCCCAAATCACACTTTGTAGCCCAGTGTGCATGTGCTCTCAGCGCAGTGTCATCTTAATTGACCCACTCTTTCAATAGCTATGGGTTTAGTCTTGTACTTTGACGGCATGATGGTCACACGCTCACTCTGTGGAACTGGAACGCCTGAGCGAACACGCTTTTTCTCTAAACGAACAGTCAGCTGGCCTTGTGAATCTGTTTGCTATTCTGACCGAGGTGATGTAATGGATCAGTCGGCAGACACTGGAATGTGCAGTCCTTACCATGTGTGCTGAAAAGAATGTATTTGGTTCAATTCTCTCTTTAACATCATGTCTTTCAGAATCCTTGATCCCATCACCCTGAAAACTGTGATCCTGACAGAGACAGAAAGCCAGATTTTCAAATTTTGTAGCTGAAATTGCATCACACTGAATCTCCCTCTCTCCCGGTCACATGCATGATTTGGCTGTTCTTTACCTTTGGTGTCACTCAAAAGAGTGTACATTTTATTACATTGTATTCATTTTATTAGGCAAACAAAGAAAATTGGGCCTCTATATTCACCTTTTGAGGGTTACCTGATAATGTTTTGCTGCAGTAAACAACCTAGGACCATTTTCTGTCTTGGGGCAATCTCTATTGTGCCTGAAAGCTCATCTTCTTCACAGGAGCTCCGTTGCCTTGGTGCTTGCTGCTAGGTGACACTGTCAGACGATGCTGAAATGGGGCAATGGATCTTATTGGCGTCCTCAGATTTCTGAGGGTGTGAATTTTTTTTAGATTCACATTAGGGGACTCACATTCACATTGAATCACATTCACATTCCTGTTCCTCCCCTGCTTCTAACTTCAGTTTTTTGGTGGGGAGAAATGCAATTGGTGGAGTATGGTAGCATTGAGATTAGCTATTATTGACTATATTGATTATTGAGTATTATTCTGAATCTGCTTTTGTGCAGGTTTCCAATGTTTTACTGAAATGTTTAGCCTGACAGTTATGTAATGTTAAATGTTTAACTTTCAAGCAGTTTTCAGTTTTTGTTTGCATTTTGTCAATTAACAGGCTATGCCAGTTTAATCAATTATGAGATGAGTCACATTACATCAATATGACTTCAATGTGTGTAGTTATGAGGTACTATTGAGGACAGATTCTATCAAGATATACTAACTAGTTTACAAGATTACTGTACCATATTATATTTATGCAAAAAAACTTTTTGTTACATAAATGAGGTGACATCATTGATTTGTCAGAGTGCGCAAATGCAGGTCTGTTTGGATTTTATAATGCATTTGTTATTTTAATAAAAACAATCAAATAAAATAAACAAATTCATGTTAGGCTAATAAAAGTGACTTGTGCAGCTCACAAAAAAATTGTCCAACCACACTCATTTCCTGGATTCTATTTCCTCCAAGACATCCCAGGGGCACTTTTAAGGGTCTTTGTGTGTTACCCTATTCAAGTCATCCCATGTAACTGACTGGAGAATGATGCGCTAAAAGCCTTGTGAATAGGAGCACAGACATTGTACCCGCTTCTTCTGCAATTAGCTAATGGGAGACACTTCCCTCCGCATTGCTGTGCTTGGCCGTTTCCACATGGGCCTGAACAATGCTAGCATGGTTCAGGCTTTTCCCATTACATAAACACACTGCCTACAGGTCCTCAGCACTTCATTTTGTCAAGGTTGTTGATGCCGCTCCAAGCAGCTGAGCGCTTAGGACAGCGTACCCTGAGGTGAGGGCCTCATTCTGTGGAAATGGATTGGACTCACCTCTCATTTGTTGTGGTGGAAATGTCCTCTCTTGTGTGTGTCGGTCACAAAGAGCCAGGGGGATGTCTAATGTGAAAGAGAGCTATTTACCAGGCCCTGCTTTTGAGTGAAAGTGCTGTCTGTCCCTTTCAGTCTGTGATGTTAGGCAGTATACAACAGATAAACAAATACACCTGTAAAACAGTGCAATCGCAATGTTTCATTAGTTCATGGTTTGAACACTTGCGTTTTTGCTGATAAGAATTCTGAGGTGGTTTGCATGACAGGGCACTAAAACCCCTGAGAAACAGCTTCTCAGTGGGTGACCTAATGACCCATTTTGTATTCCCTACTGGATTCCAAGCCACAGTTAGGACAGACTAAGTCTGTCCATTAAAAACAAAAAACAATGTAGCTGGATGCGCTTCCTGAGATCCCCATTCCTAAGAATTCCCAAATGTGCTGTGTGTTCCGGGATTTTCATCTTTGTACTGTGTGTTCTTATGCCTTAGTCTGAACTGGATGGTTTTGAGTATGTTGTCTGTTCGTATTAGTGTTACATGTTTTGATGTTGTGTTTTCCTGTGTGTGCAGCAGGGTGCTGTGTGTGTTGGGTGTTCCCAAAGGATCCTGGGTATTGTGTGCTCCTGTGTGTGTTGCTTGTTTCTATATATGCTGTATGCTCCCGTGTGGGGTTTTTCTGTGCGTGCTACATGTTCCTACATACTTTCGACAGCACGCAGTTTCCTCTCTTTGTTCAGTGCTTCCATTGAGATTAAAACCTTGGTAACAGCTTGGAATCCTTCAAAATGTGAAAGGTGAAATTTCCATATCACCAATCAGCTGAGGCACTGCAGAGAGGTTCATAGACCATGATCAGGAAAGCTATGTGTATTTATTCTCTACTGACATGGAGCAGAAATGCACAACAGGAGCACTTTACCCAGTTTATTTTGTCCATGTCAGAGGCAAACGCCCAGTTAAGTCTCTACTGAATAATGATGGAACTTAATTTGCATCAGAAAAAAAAATGTTTTTAGATATTCCATATTTTATTTTCCCAAGCAGACCCTCTTGTCCATCCACAGAGATTTAGCGAGCAGAGTCGTCAAAGCTATGCATTTATACAGTCTCACATTTACATTTACATTGGCAGCCTGTAATCTTGCGGGCGATAATGTGAGTCGTTTGGGAGGGGGAGAATTATGTACACAGACAGCCAGGATCAGACCCAACCAGATGGATCGGGCCATCGGTCTATCGCTGTGTTTGATGTTAAAGAGCACCCGCACCGCGATTTCACTCCCTGCCAAATTCGGTGTAAACTGCCATAATTAAGCTGGCATTATGGGGTGGAAACAGGGCAGGCTTCGCCCTCCCATCCCTCGGCAATGGGTCCCAGCTGTCGCCACGGTAGCCAGCGAGCCTTAACAAGGGCAGGGATTTATCTTGGAGACTCGGGGAAGCGGGTCATTTCCATAAAAGTGAAAGTTGGAAAATTGCTATATTTATTCTGCCATTTTGAACGGGGGAGGATGTGAGTGCGTGCGCCCCTAAATCTGACTTTTAGATTGTGCAGAATGGCTGTGAATGGAGGTACAGTAGCTGTGAATGGACACATATTCAGTCACAGAAACAGCAATACACCAGTCCCACTCTTACAATGTCTCCTCTGCTTTCACAGAGTGTCTGTACATCTCTTACAACACACATCCTCTCCACGGGTGCTGTTCTTCTGACTCATTATTTCCCTAAATTCCACTCATCCACCAAAGCACTTTCTCTCTTGGAATTTACATGTCTGTCCTCAGCATTGATTGAGCTTATGGTTGGAAGATCACTTGTTGAGCTGTGAAGAACATATATTGGAAAGCTTCTTCTCAGAAAGTTTCCTCAGTACTTGCGAGACTACCTGTGCTAGGGTGTGGTGCGGTTCAACACAAACACACCGTAATGCAACCGAATGAGTTCATTGCACGTATTCCTATCGAATATCTTTTAGATAAGCTTCTCCCCTGTGATGCAGGTTAATGACCATTCAGGTCAAGCTCTTTAAGAGGGCAGATGAAGCTGGACTGTGCTCAGTTTTGATCCACCGAGATTCATCAGTAACTCCTTGATTGATATAATGCACCGACAGGTTTCTACGGTAGCCTGCAGATTTCCGGTTGTCATGGATGCCTATTGTTCTGTTTCACTCCCAGTTCCTTAATGGCACAAATTAGCTCAGTGTTGCATTCTGGACTTTGCGTACTGGAGCGTAAATAGAATCTTCTCGCGGCAGCTTTGTGAATTTAAGCCTCCCTCCGTTGTGGTGTGAATTTAATCTCGCTGTTTGCGGTGTCAATTTAATCTTTCTTGTGGTTACGGTGTGAATTTAATCTTCTTGTGGCTTGCGTGGCGATGTTAAGCGGATTGGTTGTATCCATTTTGCTGACAGAGAGGTCTGAGGAGGTCATCGAAGTGGGAATAAAATCAAAGGAAATAGGAAGAATTAAAAGCTTACCCCTACTATTATGACTGGCTCCCATGATGCTACTGAAATAGATACCAATCACTGCCCCCACCCCACCCCAAGACTGAATAGGGGTTAAATGAATTTAGACCCTCCTCCCTCCACAAATAGTCTGTAAAACTGTAGCTTTTTGGCGTGTAAAATGGACATTGAACAGTGTTGCAACATTCCATCAGGCAAAAGTAAAAGGGAACAAATTATATGCAGCCCATGTCATTTAACTTCAGCTCGTGCTTCACATTACATATTCATACACAGCCATGGGTAGAATAAAAATTCTGCCAGTCAGAGAGACAGAGCATGTGTAATATAGATTAAATGAATCAATATGAGAGAGTACCCCTGAAGGTAATGGCGCTAAATTAATGTGAGATTGTAGTAAAATTGACCTCCAGCCTCTGGATCACATACAAGTCATTTCTCTCCTGATGATATGGTGAGTCCTTACAGGTGAGCTCAAAGCCCATAGGTTATCATGCATGATAATTACATTAAATTCAAATTTTCTTTTTCCTGTAAAGGCATGCATATAAGAAAGACTATGTGATTGTACATTTTTATATGTTCCTTGCAATATTCCACTGAACTGGCGATTTCTTGGTCCAGTATACAGCATGTCTCTTTTTCTCTCTCCTACCAACCATGATTAGAACCCAGGTCCAGTCAAAGAGTCAAAGACATGTGAAACTGTTCTGTTTGAAACGTACACATTTTGGACAAAACACTACAATCAACATTTTGACATGAGTGGCATGTTAAAATAAAACCTGCAGAGCATTGGCCATGATGTAACTGGTTATACAGGAGCTTGTGTGGAAGACTTGAGTGAGCAGACCTGAATAATGTCAGAATAATGTGTAATGTGACCCTTATAGCTGAAGTTGTGAGATGAATTCTAAGCTGATGCACTTTCTGCATTAAAGCATGTCAGTGTGTGGAACTCCATACTGCCAGGTAATGCCACACCTTCTTTGAAACCATTTGATGTGGAATGCACATCAAACACACACACACACACACACACACACACACACACACACACACACACACACACACACACACACACACACACACACACACACACACACACACACGCACACACACACACACACACACATTAACACTTACTCTCAGGCATGCTCATACACAGACACACACAAATAGTGCAGACAGACACACACAGTGTATCTTACACACAAACATGAATGCACATTTTCTGTTGGACACACAAACATATACACAATCTCTCATACTCACTCACACACACGCACATACATAGATACAGTCTATTGTACACACAAACATGAATGCACACAGTCTCTGTCATGGACACACACATAATCTCTCTTTCACACAAACACACACACACGTGCACACACACACACGCAAAATCTCTTTCGGACACACATGCATACACACACACAGCCTCTTTAATAAACAAGCACTTATACACACTCAATCTCTTTCGGACACACAAACACACACACACACACACACAGTCTCTCTAATAAACAAGCACTCATACACACTCAATCTCTTTCGGACACACAAACACACACACACACGCACATCCGTGGAGGAGGGAGAGCGATACAGGCCCTTGTTCAGGGTGGAGTGTTAGCCTGATGGCCAGCACTCGAGCAGACAGATGTAAACACATCACTCCTGGTGTGGAGATGCAGACGGCCCGATCTCTGCCAGAGAATTCTAATTAGGCCCTGCCAAGGAGGCTGACATTAACGAGAGCCCCGGTAATGACTAAGATCACTTCAGACATCTCACACATCCATCCTGAATGAGTCATTAAAACTCAGCCCAGGGGAAAGTGCTTTTTGTGGACCGCAGATGATGCTCTGTGAATGCTACCAATCAGAAGAGCCAGATCAGGGGCTTTCTCACCTCCAATAAGCCTGCCATTTCTCTCTTTCTACTGTTTTTAACAGCCAGTCTGAATACGTCCCCTCCCGGCCCCTGCTTATTTTTGTGCATAGTAAATCAAGTGAAGCTATTAAGACATGTGTAAGTCTCTAATTAACATGGCTCTGGGAGGCTGTAGCCTCGCTTAATGGCGAATTTGCATTTCCTTTTTACTTACATTTAAATGCAAGTGTTTGTTCTATCATCTCGGACATCGTTTGGGCTAGTTCATTTTAGTGAATGCTGTACTTTCCCAAAAACCATCACAGTTATTTGTAGGTTAAGGGTGAGGATTTGGCAGTTTTAAGAACACAAACTGTTGTGTCCTGGGCTTTTGTAAACACTCACTGTTCCCTGATCCCAGTGCAGATGCCAAAGTATTGGAGTGCGGTCTGAGTGGTTATCTGTTGTGCTGAGGTTCTGTTTGAGTACAGGTTTGCTGTAATACTGAAAGTAGAGTTTCAAAATTACAGGAAGAGCAAAATTACAGTGCTCAGTCTGTTGAAAGAAGTGGTATGTTAAGTTGTTTCCATGTTCCATAAAACTGCACATATTAGAGGGGGACTGAAAACAAAGTAGGTCTTAAAAATGCAGAAAATATGTACAGTTGTAAAATAGGTGTCTCTGTCAAATGGGAGATTATGCTTGGAGACATCGGCAGGCTGAAAACAGACCAGGTCAGAACAACAAGAAAGAAAAAGATGGATCTCCATTCTTTGATGGATGTGTGACTCGGCTCCGTACAGGTTGGATTAGATCATTCAGCGCCGGGTTTGACAAAGTGGTACGCCGTCCATCACTCACCTCCACCATTCGTCACATGGTACTTGGCAATGACAAAACCCCGCCCCGTCTGCTCCATGGCCACACGTCAGAGTCAGATGAGCTTCATGTTTTCACAGGTGTCAGGATCCTTCGCTGGCAACGCCGGGGTCCCACCTATTATGTTCTGGCAGCCGAACGAGCGGATCGTAATTACCCGCCGACTGCAGCTCATTGCGTCAAAATGCAACAGACGGCCACGCTAATGCTTTCTCCTGGGGCGCAGGCACTTCGCAGATGGTTTGTGGTTATTGAAAATTAGCTGCTGGAAAACAAACACAATTTCTTCAGTTTGTTTGCTTCTTTTTGTGCTTTAGGAATCAGATCAGTTTGAAGTGGACTTTTTGATTGTATCAAGACATTCTTCCAGATTACGTGCATAGAAACTAAACCAAAACAAAGATTTCAGCCAGCATATTTTATAGCTTAGCTTTGGAGCTTTGGGTTTTGCATTATGGGTAAAAAAGGAAGTTGTATACCTGAAAATGGCTCAGAGGTCCATACAGACTTTAAAATGTATAAATATAGGAAAATGTTCACATTTTAAAACAGCCTCTATTTCTCCCTGATCCATTTGGAGAGTGGGGAGATGGGTGTCTGTAGATGCAGCCAGACAGTCCCAAAAATGTTGGTAAACAGGGTTTTGCTTCATTAAAATGGACAATTCAAGCACAGTACTTATCAAAAATGGGTATGTGATTATAGAGGAGAATTACAGGCATTTGTACTCATTGAAATATAACATGAACTGGAATTGAGATATTTTGACCTGGAGTTCAATTGGGAAAGAAATGAAATTCAGTCATTATGATTTGGAATTGATGCTCTGTAACTGACCCCAGCACTGATAATTAGATTTAATGACCTTGAAAAGTAGCAATGAGTATATTTTGGTCTAAAAAACACCATAAAATGAGGTAGTGACTTCCTTATCCAGCATAAGAGAGCAGCAGAATTTCTAAGTGTATAGGCAAAAATGCACAGAGGAACCAAAATGATTGCAGGGAAAGGATACAAAGCCAGTGTATAAAAATTAAATGAAAATGTGCCAAAGAAAATCATAAGGATCCAAGTACTTTAATGGAATCATTTTAAAAGTATTATTATTGTGGCAGGCAGAGAGAGAAACAAAGCGTTCTGGCGGTAGCAGCCTTCATGAGGATCGATACGTACGAAGAGGACAGGAGAAGAGAGGGAGTTGCCTCACTCTCACAGCCATCTGTATGATTAATGCAGTGTTTACTCCCCACTAACTGTAATTATGCAGCATCTGGAGAGTCAGTGCTGTATTTGTTTAAGGCAGAGACACAAGTCAATGTCCAGCAGGTAGCCCATCACACAACAGATACTAACTCTGCAGCCAGCATCCCGCCATTTCCTGCAATTGGCCCGGAGAGACCTTGTGGTGCTGAGATACATTTACTATTTTAATTACAGTGATTTCCATGCACTGTCAAACGCCCAGTGTACCGTGGCCTGTACAGTCCGAACCGTACGGTGGCCTGGGACCCACTTCCACAGCACAGTTAGCGGGACAGTCAGAACGGTACTGTGCATCACAGCACACTGATCAGTACAGAGATTGGCCTGGCACATGCAAACAAATTGGTATAAAGACTGAGATAGACCATTTAATAATAAAAAAATTGAAATGTCATCTCAACCATCAGTAGATGCAACATATGTATGAGGTGTGGCTATTAAATAATGAGGCTAATGCTGTAATTCAATTTTAATGAAGAAAACAAAATATTCGGTAGCCGTTTTATTAAATTTCACCAAAAATTTCAAACTGATGCGATGCTCGATTTTTGATCTGACCATTTTTACGACGCGTCAGAAAAACACATCTACTTCAATCAATGCGTAACAGCGAACTGAAGACGTGAGCGGATTGAAACTTTCAGGGGTTGTTTATGCTTGCCCATTGGTCAATGTATACCATGTGGTTCATGCATGCGGGCTGTGGTTCGAGAAGCCCAGTCTCCTTATTTAATAGCCACACCTCTTATATTATAAGGATTTTCACAGTCTTTCTAATATGACTATCAACCAATACATTTTTGAGATATTGGTACTCTAAATGCTTCAGAGATAATGGAAAACTTGATTTATGTCTTGAGTCATTAATTGTCTGCACTACTGAAATATGAGCTCTCTGATTGGAGCACACAGCCTGTCATCACCCTGTATCTCTCCTGGGCCTAACTTTCAGTCTCCCTGAGGAACAGAGTAAGGGAATCATTTAAACAGAGATGCTCCTGGTCATATATCTCAGCTGTCAAAAAGTCAAAGAAAGTTTCCCATAATTTCTGAAGTGTTCGACTTAGCGTGTCCCCATGTTGGCCTGCACAGTGAAGAGACAAACACACTTCATTTAGCTAACTAAGCTGGGTATATCTTTAACCACTACATTCAGATCAGGCTGCTCAGTCGTTGTTACCATCTTGAAAGCATGTGTGTATCTTATTACAGTAAAGACTATGAGTGGGTGTAACTCCCATCACCTCTGCCTGTTCAGACCAACATTATTAGCTACCTCTGACCTCTCATCCTCTCATCAGTGTGCTGTAATGTCTTTGTGATCTATTATAAATGCTCAGGTCTGAAAATCTCACACAGCCGTGTCAAGCACCATATTCATTTATTCATTTTAATAATCATTCACTACTTTATGGTTTAATCTATTCGCAAGAAATAAATGAGCTCTGCAGTAATTCAGTGAAATTACTAGGCTTGCAAAGCTTTATGTTATCATATGAGGAAGTCACCCTCACAGTGACTGGTTTGTAAGTCCACAGATGTACCCTGCTGTCCCAGACAGGTTCAATGGGTCATACACAAGCCCAACACTGTGGCAATGCAAATGGCTGTGACCTCTTTGGTGGCCATGCTTCCCAGCTCAGAACCTTTACTAAATTTCCACACTGCTGTCACCTACATTCTTTGTAGCTGTTGAGCAACGATCAGTAAGAAAACATGTAACACATCTTTTTTAAATAAGCTTAAGCCAAGCCAGAATTTCAGTGTTTTACCACATGTCATAACAAAACCACCGCTTTTGCTTTGATGCCATGGAAATGAGCTATATAGTAAAACTTAAAAGTGGGTAATTAGAGGGCTGTCAGAACCTATGTAACGCACAACACAAACAGAAGAAGAGACAGCCTGCAGGTACATCTGAGTGAGCGATAATACAATGACAAAAATAACCTTTTTTTCCCCACCAGAAGGGTGTACAGATTCACGAGTGATCTTCAGCTCTGCTCGCTCTCAAACACCCATCACGTAGCGAAGAGCTTTCTCCCGCTCACTATCAAAGACTTTCTGTGGCGTCTTTGAACTTGGAACAACATACCTGTCTTTGAGACTGTTTCCTGGTAAGGTTTCTTGAACCCAAATATGCCCTTGCCAACGCAATGTTGCTGCTGTGAATTCATTTGTATACATTTAAGGAAAGCACAGGTAGCACCCATGTACAGTCATCATTAGCTAATACCTTGTAATTATCATTAATATTAATATGCCGTTTGATCTAGAGGGAGGAGAAGTTCAGTGAGCAATGTATGCACATACAATGTACTGTTGCTGGCATGACTTCAAGCAGTTTGCAGAATTCTCTGTCAAATTTGCTCTTTGGAGGAAATATGTGATGATGATGATGATGATGATGATGATGATGATGATGTCACAAATGTGCAGATATTCGGCCCAATGACACGACACCGACAATGCTTCACTGGCTGCGACAGCTCTGACCCCCATCAAACCGCCCATCCTCACTATTCTCTTTCAGTCTGACTGGAGTAAAGATGTAATTTTCTTTCCCTTTCAGGCCTGTCCAAGCAGGGAGATTCAATGCAGCAATTTGGCCCCTATTTACACAGGCAGTCAGTCAGAGAGTCACCCAGACAGGCTGCACAGAGGGGAAGACGATACTACAGCAGGCAGGGCAGAATTCACTGAACCACCCTATCCTCACAGAGGCAACGGATCTGCCCCCATGAGACACTTTTCCTCTGTCTAAATCTTTCTCTCTTTCTCTCCCTCCCCACTGAACCCCCCCTCCCCACCGAACCCACCCCCTACTGCCATAGCAGTTTGCACGTTCACGCCTGGCTGTGTTGTTGTGCATTATCCTTTGTCTGGCTGGAGAGACAGTGAACAGCTATTTTACCCAAACAAAAAAGCTTTACAGACAGCAGCCAAGATCACAACAGAAAGATTTCTTTACTAAGACAAATTTATGGCACAGTACTAATGCTCTACAGGTGTAAGTGTCATAAACATAGCTGAAGTTTAATTGTCATGTGGAACAATGAGGGGTTTCCTCTGTAGGCTGACAGACATAAGCTCAGTGTCTCTCTTTTAAAACAAAACTAAGAGTGGAGTGTTGACACTACACATCTTTTCTTGTATTGTCAGCACCATCTGTGTGACATTGTCTGTGTTCCATTCATTCCATAATGTGACTGAGAAAAAGAAATATCAGTCAGAGATATTCACAGCTAAATGTTTATTTGTTTATACAGGTTGAGCATCCTTAATCTAAAAATCTGAAATCTGAAATGCTCCAAAATCCGAAACTTTTTGAGCACTGACATGACACCACAAGTAGAAAATTCCACACCTGACCTATGCGACTTACAACCATCTGTATATATGACCAAAAAACAGTACATTTAAAAAAATAAAGAAAAAATATATGTAAATGTAACAATTACGCTTGGTCGTACATCCGCCAGTGCTAACGGCTGTGTGCATATGATAGTGACTGCCAGACAATAACCCGGCATTGTGTACATCTTCTACATACTACATGTGTATTTATACATGCCATGCTGACATACATCTGACTTACATCCATTTCGAGATACAACCGGCTGGTCAGAACGGAACTCAGTCATATGTCGGGGAATGGCTGTATATGCAAATATTCCAAAATCCAGAAAAATCAAAAATCTGGAACACTTAGGTCCCAGGAATTTTGGATAAGGGATACTCAACCTGTATATATAATTTTGTATGATATTTAACAAGGCAATTGTGTTTTATCAGTAACCTGCTGTGTATTATCACTGATTCAAAAAGTTGAACATTAAACTGAAAGAAAACCAAGCCACTTTGCCAAACCACTTGCACTTCTGACAACAAATGAAAAAAAAGGCTCGGTAAAATCAATAATTCATTTTAAAAACACAAGCACATACAAGTGGCAATTCTTCCATTCCCCTCTCTCCTGTTCAACTGCCACTTTTATAGGCTGCACAGCCAATTACACCAGTGTCAATCATGTACACTGCTGTTGACCATTAATTGATTCCCAATCTAACAATTAAACAACATTCCAAAACAGTCAACAGTGTTTTCAACAGTTGGGAAGGACCACTCCTTCACACACATGCTTAGACATTTAACCAAAGGCTTTTTGTTAGTGCCTAACTTTTCCTTCCACTGAAATCTGTCAATTTTGCACAATTCTCCAAACTAATCAGTCTTTCAAATGATACATAGGTTTGAGGGCCAAAATTATGGTAATCAGTGAAAATCCCCAGTGCCTCCTGCCCTACAGATTACAGCCATGACATCGTCTTCAGTTTAATTGGCCAAATTGATCCTGCCATCTCCACTTAAGTTGATGTGTAATGAGTGCTGTCACACAAAATGGCTGCCTTGTATGTATAAGGTAGGAAATATATATTAGAATAAGGCAGTTTAAATTAGATACCCTCACCTACCCTCCCCTCCTCAACCTCCCTCCATTCGGCACCCCATTGTTAAGCAACTAGTGGTCCCTGGTAAGGGATGAAATGTAATATAAAAATCCATTACATGACAGTTTTGCTGAAACCAGAAGCCATCATCACAGTCCCCCACCATATGAAATTGTCCTCCCATCATCTCTCTTAGGGACTTTATGTCATATCTCTTTAATTACATGAAGCCATTTCAGCACAATTAGTCATTGGGGTTTGAGACTAAATTAATTTTGTAGTGATTTCGTTCACTACTGACACCCCTCCCCTTTCACCCCTCCCCCATGCCCTTATTTCCATTTACAGATGCATTTCAGTCCCCAAGGAGATTAGATCCTAATGTGATTTATAGGGTCTGTAAATCAGCAGCACACATTCACCAGCATTGTGCAACCTAATATTCTAATACACAAAAAAGGTTGCTGGATGCTATTGTGCAGAACGGGGCCTGTACAATGAGAGGCGCCCATCCACAGAGAACTCATTAGCGTGGAGCAGCCGCGGCTCGTCTCCTACAGCTGGATCTGCAGCAGAAAGGACAGGCAGTGCTACTGCCCCGCACCAGCCTGTGATGGTGTGCCACTTCTGCGCTTGGGGGACAATAAAGAGTTCAATATGAGCGACTCAGCAGCCCAGAACTCTGCAAAAGGCCCCTCAACAAAGACAGCTACGTCATCACGTCATTACGTTACAAAGCCTTATATAACACGTTATGAATTTTTAAATCCAGGCAGTGAATTTACCCTACAGTCTAAGACTGCTGTTTGCAAAAAAAAAAAAAATCTAAAGCACCTGCCAAGAGTCAAAAGACAGATAGAATGGCATTCAAAGAGAAAAGTTTAGAATTAGCAGTGTGGAAGCCAAGTTTGCACAGGAGAGATGCAGTGTCTGAATCACTGCTCCCCATTTCCTCCAACTCCAGCCCGTCCTGTCATAGTTTGGGAGAGATTTCTGGGTTTCATTACTTCTGGAAAAAATTGGCAAGGGGAAGAAATCACTGTGTCTTCAACTTTGATGTGAAACAACAGGCCGTATAACTTGGTGAGGGATGACTAGGCCTCTGGGCATTCTGTGGATCTGCGGAACACTGCCACAGACAGACCCACTGCAGTATAGGATTGCTAGAATGTTCTGCGTAATTCACAATTTCACTGTGTAGTCATGGGGCCATGGGCAAACTTTTTGAACATGGTTTTTGTGGCGTGTCCAGCTCTTGGCACAGTGATAAACCCCCACAAATGTCTCTGAGCTGACTGAGCCCGGGAGTCCTGCAGGTTGAACAGCCTCAGCCCGGGTATTCTCCACTCCGTCCCTCCATAGCAGCTCCTGCTTGAACAGGCCTTAGCGTCAGCTGCATTAGCTGCGCATACTTACTGTACCATGCAATAGCCACACAGCTAAAACACTGAGTGGAAAAATGGAAAGGGGCAGCTATCAGTCTCCATGATAGTGTGTGCAGGTCACACATTGGTCTACATCAGAACGGTTGAAGGGAGAGAAACTTTAAGGTTTGTAACTGCTCTGCCTAGGGGAGTGATCTTCCAGGGCACTGTGAGAGACATCGATAATAAAAGGAAGTGTTCGGTGGAAGTCATTGCTGCTGAAGGTGGAGTAACTAGTTTTGAGTCTGAGGGAGAGATCACTTTTTCACAAAGGGACATCCTTTAATAAATAAATTAAATAAGTATCAAAACTTTGTAATTTTTTCCAATATTAGGATTAGGTTGCAGATGATATTTAGTGTCAAAAACATGCTAGCATGAAGAAAATCAGATAGCTGGCAAATCATTTTCCTTGGCACTCTAAGTGCTCCCAGACATTATTGCAGAAAACGAGAGTGTTGCTTATGAAACACTGCTAAAATGTTTACAAAAACAAATTACCAAGCTATGGTCCCAAAATATGAAGCATGGCTAAGTATGTATGGTTTGTCGCCCAATATGCAAATAAGTGTCAAGTGGGACTTCACACCAATAGAACTACATTTTTGGTTTTGAATGAATTTTTTAGTTTTCCCACTTTGATATCCTGTGTTGTATTTGAAAGCTATTTCATTTTTGCATCATCAGATGGTAGTTTAGTGGGGCACAGGCAAGCACATGCTTTGCTCCAAAGAGAGAGATGCCAGCTGCAGGCTCCCAGCTGACCCAGCGGAGGCACTGGTGCATGATGGGTACTACCCTGATCATTAACACGCTCCCTCGCTCAGTCAGGCAGGCGGCATCAGCATTGGCATGGCCAGGACGCCATGGTGGATCATGGGGCACATCCACGCATTGGAGCCCAGTGCTTTAGCGTAGTGACCCATCAGCCACAACACCTGTGTTTACACCAGCACCCTGTCAAAGATCGCTTAAAACCAGCACAGCAGCTGGGCGGGGGGCCGCCAAATCGTTCATGTACCCCTGTGAGTGGTGGAGAGCAGGGGAGCACTGACAGAAGGAGGAGCTGGCCGGCCCCACGCTTCCTGCTCTCCATAACCCACCAACACGGGTCGGCTTCCAGATGGATCCAGATGGAGCGGCTTTTCTTAACATACAGCCGCTGTCTCTCACCGGCTCCCCATTGTAATCACTTATTCAACAGATAAACAGCCAGTTTCATCACATTCGTTATTACTGTGTGCGTGAGATCCGGCTGTGCTGGCCAATTTCACAGGCGCGATCTTAATCGCCTCACTCTTCTGCACACAGCGAATTTGTAGCTCAGAGATCCAGGGCAGGCTGCTTTCTTCCTCCCTTTAGATCTCAAAGAAAATTAAAACGTGTCTGAGTTACTCAAAGCTAGCGACGCTGGCCAGTCCAGAGCAATTTCTTTTTTAAGTCCAGAGCTGCAAAGCTCTACAAAGTTGGCTTTATTTCAGTGGGGTGCATGAAAATATGCAATCTTTTAGTATGTGACAGAAAATGTGGCATGAAATACATTCAAAAGTTTTTACCACACTCAAATATCACATGGTCTTGCATATATTAAAGCTGTGACGTAGCTACCCTGTACTGATTTACTAAGCGGAGGAGCATTATTTTTCCATCCAGTGGGCGAAGTCTTACATCCTCAGATCAGGAAGTAAGTCTTGCTGGAGTAACCTTAAGTCTGAGCTATGTGCTCCTCCATTGGATCCTACTGCAAGCTACACCAGGGCACCTCGAAGCTAGCATCCTGTGGACCAGTATGGTTCCCAGCCTTTCCAATGGATTTAGAAACCCACAAGAACTCCTTGTAAGGTGAAAAGTGGCTGCTTCATAAATGTTAAACATTATTGATCAACATGTCCACAACGAGAGGCTGTACATGCACTCCTGCGGCGCAGCAATTATAATGATCAATCCTACTGTCTGTGTGAGCTCGGCCCAGGGGGGCTTTCATGGGGCTCGCTTTATTGAGTCTTGCTGGTCGGGGTCTCCCCAGGTAGTTCCCCATTTTCTCAGATCAAAAGCAGATGGCCTTTGGAGTGGTGATTTACTCCAAGGTCATTTCCTCTCACCCCTTTCTTTGATTCCTCATCCGCCTTCTCACCACTCGCCATCACATCGGGGCGTATCTATGGAAAACGGCGTCTGTGGCAAGCATTGAAATTGTGCCCCTGTCTGCGCCATCTGACACCCATCTTTTTGACAACTTTACCATCATATCAGCTCAAAAATACAAGTCAAGCTCGTTAATCTTTTACTTAACAAAGTATGGCACTACATGAAAATTACAACGGCACCTTCCTTGCTTTCACTGATGCAAATTGGTCTATGTTGTGCACAAAGTCAGTTTTTTCAGTTTCTTCTCTTTGTAAGCTCAGCAGAGCAAGATCACAGAGTCTGCCTTGACCCACGGAGGCTCTTGAGTACGAAAGTGTTAGTTTCAACATGCTGAATGACCTCTCACAGCTGCGATGGAAACGGCGATGGTTAGCATTATCTGAATAGCAATGTGAAGATTGGGGAAGATGCTCTCATGCTGAACAATACATCTGAGAAACTCTACAGGTATTTTTATTTTCATGTTGGCCCGACTTGATAGCAACATTCTGCCATCCAAAATGTCTTCATATCCATCAATATCACAGCTGTACAATTTGCCCAAATTTTCAGCTTTAGGTCATTACTGTCAGTGCTGTAACAAAGTCCCTCGACATCGAGAAGGAACCCAAACGTGGTTTCAGTGTCATGTAAATGAGAAGTATTAAATCATGTGAACTATAAATAAAGTGTATATCATTAAGTTTGTACTTATGAGTGTCAACTGCACAATCAAATGCAGCTAGCGTATGTTTTTCGACAGTCATTTTGTTTTTAAATAATTACATCAGTGTTTTTTATATTTATCAGAAATTATTTGACTCATGATTTAACAAAATTAGAATTTATTTTAACATAATAAAGTCAAAGTATTCTCTGCCTGGCTTTATTAATTTTAATTTATTTTCACTAATTATTTATTTGAATTTTTTTCAGAAGAATGATTTGTAGTGATATTTTACTGTTGTTATTCATATAGATGTAGCAGCTCTCAGAATATTCTTTTCAGAAGACAGCGTAATTACTTGCTACCGATGTTTTAAAGACAACAGTGTTTTCAGGGCTGTGACTGGCTCTACGGACAAACATGACCTGAGTGCTAATTGTCAGCTAACTCTGAACAGTATTTTGAATTGGAATTTACGGTTACCTTTAGACCACCGTACAGAAGGTGATCGGATCTCAAAGGTGACTGTTTCTCAGTGAATCTGGGCCCTGGCCATTCTAGTGCTTCTCACCCATGATAATCAAACACAGATGAAGAAAATTCTTTTTTCAGTATCTGAGGATAGCTTGTAGACTTTAAAAGAGACTGCTCAGTAGCGCCCCCCCTTCAAGTGACACCCAGGTGCCATACGTGCCATACCTTAGATACGCAACTGCCATCACATGCACTGACTACATTTATATACATTTAAATGGAATCATGGAAATATACGATTTTCCATATATATCCCTAATAGAACGTTGCAGCATAATGGATGGTGATAATGGAGGGGGTGGGGGTGGGGGTCCTGGTAATTTGGACTTTTGCTGTTGGGGGACCAAGAAAACAATGTTAATACATTCAATGTATTCTTATATTCCTTAATCCTTGAGGAGTTGCTACATGGATACATTTGCATAAAATGAAATGTCTTGCAAATACCCCAAGGACAGAAGGAGGAACTGTTGTCCTGCACCCTGCATTGTTTCATATGTTTGGTCTGAATAATTTTTAGCTGGGAATATCAGAATCCAGATTGGTCCAGGAAATGTATGTGAATATTATACACACACATACATAACCTGCTCACTTGCATGAAGCTTTATAAAATACATTTGTATGTAGAACCAGTCTGACCCAAAAAGGCATACTTACACATAGATATGCAAGAAACAGTAGACAGTTCTATATGGTCACAAAACACACTCTCACCAAACATTTGGCAACAATACACCATATGGTCTCGCAGCACACAGGAATACTTAACTCTTACAACCTCCATCTGCACGGAGATATGAAACCCTCAACCGGAATGGATCTTGGTCCACAGCACTATGGGAAGTGTAGTCTAAGCAAAGTGTGTGGAACTGATTTTGACTCTCTGAAAGACAATAAACAGACTCTGGTGTGAACCTCTGTGAAAGAAGGGCTTGTCTGCAGAGAGTGTCAGGTCCAAGACAACTGAGTAGAGATCCAAATGACAAACACCACTCAGGCCTTTATATATCTGTCAACACTCTGTCCAACTTTTAAGGCCCTGCTTTAGCCAAACACACCTCCTGGTTTTATTCCAAAGGCTACTCATAAAATGATAGGAGGTTTCAGTGATGCAGGTGTTTGGGGAATTAACTGGAAAAGTAACAACTTTAGGTAACAACAGGATAGCTACATCACATCTGTAATGTATGCAAGAACGTAACTCAAGGTACTTAGGGAATCTTTTTAGGGGAAGTAAAAAGAAAAGGTAAGAATTAGTCAAATGGACATTTTATACAATCTTGTGAGTCTAAATCTAATGACAGCATGGACTTTCATTGTTCAACAACTGACATTGAGTTGAATCTATACATCTATAATTATATCATAGCTACTTTGTACCAGGCTAATTCTCAGTAACTGGAATTTAGGTAATGTACAATTATACAGCATGATATTTACCAATGTAACAACTAGTCTGAAATTTCTAAAGGATGTTACATACTGTAACACTATGTGTGCAATGACATAATGATAACTAATATGAAACAGAGCTGGCCTTCATTCACAAGTACAATTAAAAACACTGCTAACTCTTGTTCCATGCTCACTACATTGTAGTTACTAAGTAATAGCTTGTCATCCAAGTAGTTATGATTTAATTACATAGGTACAGATGCAATGTGATATTAAGTGTTACATATTTTGTAATATTGATATTAGGAACAACAGTTGCAGGTAGCTAACATAAAATGACATAAAAGGGAAACCCCAATATAAAGTCACTGTGCTGTTGGATCAGCACTTTTTTTGATTAAACTGACAACTCTCACCCCAGGTTAAAAAAAAATGTCTGCAGTTGCTGTCCAGCTTTACTTTGAACTTCAAATTAATGACCTCACAAACGACACCAGGCCTTTTTATCCGAGTGTCAGGGGAGAAAGAGCGAACAAAAAATATCAGTAAAATTTCCCAAAACACCAGCTTGTTGTGTGTGACAGGCCTGTAAATGGAGTCGTTCCCATGCCAGTCAGGTAGCCAGCACGGCGGAGTCAACCAGCAGCTTTCTGTAAACAGGTCTGTCTCCTGTCAGTCACTGTAATGTCTCTCTCTCTCTGTCTCTGTCTCTCTGGCTGTCATTAATGCGTATCCCGTTACGGAACAGCTGCTAGCGGAGTGGCCTACGCGTGTGCCTGATTGTTCTCCGTAATTATCAGATCAGAGCCAGTGGAGATGAATCAGGGGGCACCGTAGAAGGGTTTGAGTGAGGAGGGGGCGGGGGTGGGGGGGTGGTGTCTGGTAATTGAAGGCCGAGCACCACAGCCATTAGTCCATTCAAGTCTGAGCGGTACACCTGGCCGAGATGTGGGGCCGCGGTGAATGTGGGTGTTTTTCATGCGCGTTTGGCGGCGTGACTCAAACAAGGGGCTTCAGATTACTGCTGCGGTGATCAAGCCATGCAGTCACAGCGCTGCAGCCTTTTCAGTGTGATTTTACACTGAGCTCTTATTTAATCACTAAAATGTTTCTGCTATTATACATAAACAATCATTTTGCCCCATTTACACAACTTCAGGGAAAATTCAATATAACAGGTTCCCAATTTTTTCCGTTACTTGCAGATAAGAGTGAAAACCAGTGAATTTTCTTTATTGCTTCCCTAAAGTGTTTCTGCTATGTTTCCACATTTCTGAATTGGACGGATAACACAATTTGTTTTATTTAAAAAGTCGCATCATGTCACCAACTGAGACCTTCCTTTATTAGATTTAACTGCTACTTACTAAACATCATGGTACCCCTTTTCAAAGAATTTCAAAATCTATAAAACCTCCATATAAATCAACTTGGATGTGGATATAATGGATAAGAGGGATGTGTGCCATATAAAAGGTATCCTAAGTGCATATCCTCATAATTCATTTGAATTTGAATTCATTTTAATTAATTAAAATTCCTTGTGTGCATCCTTGACAATAAAAGCCCAGTGTGCAGATTGCAGAAATGATCCCCCTTTACCTTAATTCTGTCCATTCCGCTCCAGTGAAAATCTCTGCACAGCAATTGATCGCACTTACAATTCAGATAGTTTAGATATGCTTCATAAGAGGTATAACCGCTTTGTGTGAGTGTAAAGACTTGATTTGAATATTGTGCTTCATGCCTCATTACTTTAACTGTATCCTCTTTCCGAAAATGACTTCATAAGGATTTGTACCTCCTTGGCAGACTTCTCCATTAGAAAGCAGACCGTCCTTTTAAGTGATAAAAGTTTTATAAACGCTTGCTTCAGCTTGATAATCCACTGCGACACGAACTTTGTTTTAAAGTTGAGGCTGAAAGGTTATTGTTCATTAAATGGGCTGTAAGAATGCAACATGCCAGTCGAGATTTTAAGACGTTATCACGCGCTTTCACCATCTGTAAGTTACCTTTTTATGTGTAAGTCACACGCGCCCATTCAAAACCCTGGTTTATGAGGCTCCCAAAAATGTATTGCCCTACTTTTAAAATGTGATGAGAGGGAGCTGTGGTTTATGTGGCTCATTATCTCGGGCTGACAGTGCGTTTGAGCGGGGCGGTGCTGCTTTTCGCCACATGCTATCATCCGTCCTCATAAAAAAGTGCACTGATCTGCAATCTGAGGTTTATCTGAATGCATGCAGCATCCCCGCTCCTCTTGAAGCTGTGACAGGCTGGCATTTGGGTTTCCCAGAATGCATAGCTGTGCTCCCTTGGAATTAACGCCTTCTCTCTCCATCCCTCAAATGTAAACACTACAAATGGCAAGCCTAAGAGGGC
This sequence comes from Albula goreensis, assembly GCA_022829145.1. Lineage (NCBI taxonomy): Eukaryota > Metazoa > Chordata > Actinopteri > Albuliformes > Albulidae > Albula > Albula goreensis. Next base: position 31,301,027 of record CM040745.1, read on the forward strand.
TGAATTGCTTGTTCTCATCAAAGTCACCATCATCATCTTCTTCTACATCCTGTTATTATCGTTGTTTTTCTTAGATGCTGTTGTTTTGGTGGTGGTTTTGCTGCTGCTGCTGTTATACATGTTGTTTGGAACATATTTGTTGATGTTTTTGGCTATGAATGAGGGTTAAGAGTATGACAGTAATTATATTCCTAATTACCTTTCAAAGTTTTTATGCTTTACACAATAATGCATACCCATCACAGTTCTTTTTGATGTGTTTGGGTTATACATTGATGATTTCTTGAAGGAGACACTCGTTGTCATGTCCTAAGTAGGAAGCACAACAGGGAGACAATAAACAGACATTAGATAGACCAAAGATAGACCAAAGATGAATTGCAAGAAACCTCTGCAGATGCAATTTCTTTTTGTTAAACATGTTGTCATCCTGGCAGCTGGGAAGTTGATCATTAGGTGTATTATAATGAGCAGAAGATTAGAGAGCGCTCTATTGATGTCCCCTCCTCCATCCCCCTGTATACGTTTTGGAGGTGAAAAGAAACTACCTAAGCAAATGTGTTCAGAAAAGATACTTATCTACAGATAAGAGGGCTTGATTATTAAGGTGCAAAGACAACATGAAACAAAACCCCACTCACCAAACATTATGAAATACTACATAGGATAGTGTGTCACACACTATACTATACTATACTATACTGTACTGTACTGTACTATACTATACTATATGGTGCATTACACCCTTTGGTGTAGTGATGTACTGATATCATGTTTTTACTGATGGCACACGTCTGTTAAAAAAGACAAAAATAAAACATTCTATGGTGGTCATGCGAGAAAAAAACAGAATTTAGTTGGATGTACCATGCAATTGCAGATCACCTATGGAAGGGCCATTGGGTTTGCTAATTACATCCACAAAATGCTTAATCTACAGGCGTACAGGTAAGCACTCTGTCACCAGATACTGAGAACAGCGCAGACATTTCCATCCGCTGTTGTTTCTCTCCAGCACACATTAGAATGTCAAGATTCATAATTCACCATTAAAAAGCTAGGAGTTTTCAAAAAGTTAATTTTCAATAGAACTGGTCATTTTAAATGAATTTCACCCTTTAGAGAACTTTATGAAAAATGTGCATTAGTTTTCATTGTAAAAAAAAAACCCAAAAAAACTACCAAAGAAATATATTAGATTAAGCCTCACAAATTGTGTGAACAAATGCCCCATAACACATTGAACACAGCGCTGTGGATGCTTCATTAATCTGATGATGATTAATGTCACTTATTAACCGTGCTGAATGCTTTCCATATTCTGGAACTTCATTATCGGGGAACTTGGTGCAAATCCTTTTGTTGAGTAATCGATGAGAGGTGTCAGCGTTCAGACTGAAGCGGTGTGCAGCTTCCTATTGATCCTGGTTATTAATCAGACGATACTTTCTCCACTGTCTGTGTAGGAAGGGAACTAACTGCTGACTGTGGGTACACCAAAGGACAGGATGGCAAACTCTGTAACCCCTACGCTCTGTGATCGCCATGCCCTGTACTTGGTGATCCTCACTGTAGTACTTTTGGTTATGAAATAAGAGAATGCCCTTATGAATTATCGATCTTATAAATTAATTAAACGTTTCGCACCATAAAAGGAGTATGAGTTAATTAGCAATATTATTAATCATTTTAGAGGAATCTGCGAATATTTTTGAAAATATTTGAGCTTGTTTTAATTGGAAGAGCTGACTTATTAAAGAGACGGCATACTGTGTAAACATTGGTTTAATTTTTACCTGCAAACAGCAGTCAAATACTGCTCTTGGCGCTTCCTCTGCTCAGGTCACTTATTCATTGGGGTTTTGGCGCTGCTGCAAAACACATCTTTGAAGGGGCGGCCAGCTGGGTTAACCCAGCCCGGTCTGAGCCAGATGGCTTACCCACTTCACCACTCCCTTAGATCACAGTCACTGAGACGCTCTCTTTGCCTCCTGCCCAGTCTTCTGGCTGATGTTCCTCCTGCCTGTTCCTTCAGAATAGCGCCCCCTACAGTCATTTCCCTGGGAACACTCTTGCTCCCATCTCTGCTGGTGGACATCCGGCTCTCCATCTCTTGTCCATGTATTGTTCCACCAGTAGCTCTCTGGCTTTGGTCATTTGGAATACCTCAGTCAGGTGGCACGTTTAAAGAGATATCTCTTTTTTTTTCCTGAATTTCTTATCAAATGTCTCGTCTCTTACCAGTTCTCCTGTCCTGTCTTCATGTTCTCCTCTCCTCATTTGCTCATATCTCTTCAACTTTCTTTGTGTACCCTAAAGACAGACACAGGGCATGCTCAGTGCATACCTGCTAAACCCCAAACAGTGAGATTTAAACATTAAATCATGTGCATCAAAGCATATTAAAAATCAGTTTGGTAATGACTTCTGTGCATAGGGGAATCTGAAAACATTTGAAGTGCATGGTGATACACAACGTTACAACATTTTGAATATTAAAAGTGGGATAGCTTGTATAATCTCTGAGATTTTCAATAGGTATCAAACATTTAACCATGGATTCTGTATATTTTGTAATATATGTTTTCTTTTCCATTGCCTTTTTGTATGGAAAGAAATGGCTGCCTTTTCTACAAAAAGAATAAACTGTTTCAATTTTCCCTTTAAAGAGAGAGAGGCCGACATCATTCACCGCACACTTTAGTGCGCGACAGAGTATATTTGATATTTTCGCCTGTGTAGAATTCAGCCAGTTCATCAATGCTGAACAAATATGTAGAACATTATCTAAAAGTGGAGATACATTTCAGAGCCGCCCATAAATTACGAGGAAGTTTTTAGAGACTGGAGGATCAGTCAGGCTAATGGGCGTCTGTGAGCATGATGGAAGTGTTATGTAAATTTCTCACAAACACTTCACGGTCAGGGCCAAGGCATGCATTTCCACTGCAGACTGAGCCAAAATGGATGACAATATGAGTTTCCTCTGAAGAATATTAGTGACTGTAAACAATTCTGTCCACAGCTGAACCTGAATAAGCTTTCTTTAGATACATAACACTGAAAGAGAGGTCAATAAAGAACATTATCATTGCAGAAGAGCCAGGAAATTATGGTCCAATTCAAGATGTTTTGACAAAATGTACAAGGCGACCGGCGACATCTCTCTTATTGCCTTGAATGTCTGAATTTGAATTTGAGGACAAATGTCAATAATAGATTGCAATGTTTAAATGAGAGAGAACATTTCTAGTTACAGTTTCAAAAAGTACAATAAGGTAGCATATAATTTACTGAAAACACATCTGCTGTTTGCTTCTGTATGTCATATGGAGTCATCCTGGCAGTATCACCATGTATGACTAAAAAAAACAGCTTGGTTTGGCCCTTGCTTGTGTAAAAATGAATGTCCTGTCTGTTGGACTGATATTGGAGATGCTATAATCCTCCAATGAAAAGCAATTATTTACATTTAAAGCATCATTAGTCCTGTGTATCCCTGCTCATCCATTTAACATGCGCCTTTTCCAAATAAGGCAAAGCAATTATTTGCGTTAATTTAAGAGTTAGGCAGTTGACATGATTAATGGCCAGTTAGCGCAGGAATTTTGACAGCACTAATTTTATAAATGGTATTGAAATGGTTGAGGTTGTAAAGTTGCTCTTGGAGCATGTTATTTCCATTTTTATTTGCAAAGAACATGGCCTGCTGACGGAGCACACCTTTTTGTGTTTGATTTGCATTCAGAAGGTAAATCATTGGGAATATAAGGGGGTTGATTTGACTGAACAGGATATACTTTTAAAGAGACTGAAATCTCAACATTTTACCTCTAATTCAATCAATATTTTGACTTTTTAAGGACATATGCTCTCCATTTTAGAATGAAGAGAACATTCTTTCTGTCCAATAAAATATAAAATACTCAAAAAAGCTTATGGTGTAATGTATAATGGGTTTGGATTGAATTGCACACTCTCTTAAAGAGACTAAGTGTATTTGATAGCTCCAAGCCTGTGTGCTCTTATCTGAGATGAGATGCAGTTACATACACGGCATTGAAATCACTATGTAATGGAATATGGTGAAATCACATGCATTAAGTCTTCATTCCTTAAGGGGTTTCTTCTTCTGACATCCTCAGCGTAGAACTGCACCGCTGAAGTGTAAATCAGCAGTAGGCCAAGCCATTGTCATCAATGGTGGAGGGCTTAGGAGTGCACACGAGATGCGAGAGCGGTTGGTTTTTCAAAGCCCGAAACCATCCTGTGCTCATTTTCAGCCATGATGTTAATTAGAGCTGGCAGTGACTGACCCAGGGGGTGTTCTGTTTCAGGCCCATTCTATAGCCAGCCACTAACCACTCCTGTAACTACATATACCCTTCCAATCATATGGCTTCATTTTCTCACATGATTTTTCCTTACACTATAAGCATGGCATGAAAATTAGTTTTGAAATAGCCAAACATTTTACCGTAAAAGGCATGTTGAGATATATCCCAAAACATGATGTGATCAAATTGCCTTTCCCTCTGTTCTTCCAAAGAGATCAGCTCCTCTCAGCTGGAAACAGCCCCCCTGCCATCCTCACGAGTACCGGGTTCGAGATGCAATGCAACTTTTGAGATGCAATGCAATGCAATTTTATTAAAGTTTATATTGTGTGGATAGAGAGACAAGTTTTATAGATACTTCATCATGTTATTCAGTGCTAAATCATAGTGATTGTGTCTCTCTGCTTCTCTCACTTTTCTGTACCTGTCTTGTTTGTGCTTGCTTAAAGGGAGATTTCAAAAACTCTATAGTTTCCTTTCCTTTGGGGTGTCTCCATGAATTAGATGGAATCATCCTCTGTTTCTGAACAAAAGATATCTTGTAACAGTCCTTTAAAGTATGGAACTTTATAATATGTATTATTACAATGGCAAATTATTTCCTTTGTTGAAATCTCACTTTTTCACTGAAATTCAGGATAAATTAATTCATACACCTGCAAGGCACAGTTTTCAGATTGTGAAACAGGAATGAATTAAGCTAAAATATCTCTGATGTCTTTATAACTCTATGCGAGTTATTGTCACAAGTTTGCTCACTGAGCTTTTGCTGCTGTTGTACTCTTATCGCACTCCTGTTGTATTTCATCAAATAAATGGTCAGGTGGAGAGGAAGATTGACGGACAGAGACTGTAAACCTGACTGTAGCCAGCATCGCAGTGGGTCTAGATATGAGTGATGAGATTAGGGACCTAGATTGGAGTGATAGAGAGAAGAGGAGAGAGCAGGAGTGATGGAGGGAAGAGGAGGGAGCAGGGGGGATGGAGAGAAGAGGAGAGAGCAGGCGTGATGGAGGGAAGAGGGGAGAGTGGGGGATGGAAAGAAAAGGAGAGAGCAGGAGTGATGGAGGAAAGAGGAGGGAGCAGGGGAGATGGAGAAAAGGAAAGAGCAGGAGTGATGGAGGAAAGAGGAGAGAGCAGGAGTGATGGAGGAAAGAGGAGAGAGCAGGGATGATGGAGGGAAGAGGAGAGAGCAGGCGTGATGGAGGGGAGAGGAGAGAGTGGGGGATGGAAAAAAAGGAGAGAGCAGGAGTGATGGAGGAAAGAGGAGGGAGCAGGGGGGATGGAGAGAAAAGGAGAGAGCAGGAGTGATGGAGGAAAGAGGAGAGAGCAGGGGGGATGGAGAGAAAAGGAGAGAGCAGGAGTGATGGAGGAAAGAGGAGAGAGCGGGGGGATGGAGGGAAGAGGAGAGAGTGGGGGATGGAAAGAAAAGGAGAGAGCAGGAGTGATGGAGGAAAGAGGAGGGAGCAGGGGGGATGGAGAGAAAAGGAAAGAGCAGGAGTGATGGAGGAAAGAGGAGAGAGCAGGGGGATGGAGGAAAGAGGAGAGAGCAGGCATGATTGAGGGAAGAGGTGGGAGCAGGAGTGATGGATAAAAGGCTTTTCCTCTGAATGACACATCAGACACTCCCTCCCAGAGGAGTTGGCTGTCGTTTTCTCCTACCAACAAAGAGGTGGGTTTTTGTTTTCTTTGCTGGGCTCAGTTTTTCCTCTAGAGCTCAGACTCCAGACATTTCATTTATATTCAAATAGGAGCTACATTTGTGCTATTTCTTCGGCGGCTACATTTTTTTTCAGAATATAAACTTACATTTACATAAAGAGCTATTTTCTGTTGTTAGATTTTTCTTTTTTGTCCAAAGAAGAGGGACTATAGCATGAAGCGCACACTGACCTGGATGAAATTAACTTTTCTCCCTAACCTTTGCTCTCAAGTAAATGCAAGCTATTTTTTTTCTTCTGCAGCAGTGTGGAAAGCTAAGAATACTGAAGCCACTAAGAAAAAAGAGACATTTGCATTAATCTGCAAGTAAAAACTACAGATTTGAGTTGAAAGTTGATGAAGGAACTATTTTAGAAAAAGATACAGAAAAACTTTACCACTCACTTAGCTCTTATGCTTTGAAAGTGGAGCCAGCAGAAATGGACCCAAAAGCCTGGAATAAAATGTTACTCATGCATTTGTGCAAATCACTCATTTGAGTGAAATTTAAGTCAACTTGGTACTTCAAGATGCTCAATACTTTTAGTGAGAGATGTGATATCTTTTTGAAAGTTCATGTGTTAGCAATCACTTTCTGACTGACAATATCTGAACAATTTACTTTCAGTCAATAGTATTGACACTGATATCCAATAGTGATGACATCTGTAATGTCATATACACAGAGATTGACAGAAACTGTTAAAATATAGTTTTCTTCACAGACGCTAAGTAGGAGCACCACAAATATCACATATGCACAACTAATGTCAACGGAAAGCTGAACATGTATGCAAAATATGACTCAATACACATACACTGTATGCGATAGGAAGATTAATGACAGCTTGTGTACGTCGTCTTGAGTCACATGATCTGTCACTAATTGAACAGAGATATTTCTGGAGCTCACAGTACTACCTCCCCACTGTATATCATCTTTTATGCTATTTGTCATGTGCTGTGTACCCGACACCTGGTAATCTGTGCCGCAAGAATGAAGGTTTTAATCAAGAAGCTCTGATCGGAAACTAATTATAGCTGTATAGCTGTGTCCCCAGCATTTCCCACTAAATAGTATGCAGTATGTGAATAGCACTATCTCTTAGTCTCTGGAGAAGGACTGTACCATCATAGATGGTAACTTTTCGAAGCGATTGCAGGCGCTTAGCTCAGAATGTGCACTGATTCAGTACCCACCAACCACTCTTCCTCCCACATCCTCCTCAGATAAAATAGAAGTCTGTTTTATGATCTCTACTTTTTATTTCATCATCTCCAAAATCTGTTTCAGTACACCCTTCAGTACATCAGAGCTATGTTTCTACGCATTTTCTACATGTTTGCTCATTTTTGCATATACTGTACAAAATTTAAAGTACTCTCTTTTTTGTTGGTGCTCATGTCAAATCATAAGACCTCAAATGTTCCATTCTGTAGTGACCGTCAATCAATTAGTGCATAAACTAATGGATATTAATACATGAATTAAAATGCCACTGCATTGAAATGGTTCTGAAATGTGGTTAAGTAAGAAGTGTAATTGTTATTATATTATGATTAATATGCAGAAAGCTAGGATACTGTGGTTTGCAATTTAATTAGTAGATATGCAACACCATCCCTACAAATTAATTTTGGTTTAAAACATAACTTCTTCAAATTACATTTGTTTTTTGCTTTTTTGTTGAATCGTTCTTTAAAAAAACATTATTGTTCACATACTGATTGCTTACTGTAGTTTCTATGCTGACTGGTATCACCTTACAGGAAGAAAAGGCCAAACAAGATCTTAATTACATTGTGGAATTGGAGTAACCTTAAAATAACTTAGAAAACTTCTGAGTGGAACCCAAACAGTCACACGTAGTCTCTTTAAGGACATATACAATTCAATCAAACTAGAACTTGTATTACAACATGCATGAGTGTTTTCAATTTTATTAAATACATTAAATTCAAGGAAAATGAAATGGAAAAATGTATTGCGTTCTTTTTATTCAAAAACAGAATCCAGTGCATTTTGCACACTTTGAAAAGGCATAGTTAGATCAGAAAAGCACGTCATGTCGGGGAAATAGGAATGGAGCGAATGTCACTGGAAGATGTTAGAATCTAAAGGTCTTGCTGAAGAAAGTATAGATTTATCTCCCACCTCTTAAAAAAGTACATGAGACAACATTGATTTCTGTTTCACGTATTCTTTGCCTCTTGCTTGTCCTAAAATAGACCCGCTCAACTGGAAAAAGGAAGATGTACCTGGTGGATCCACATGCCATATTTGACATGCTATGTAAGACTGAAATGTTAAATGAGCACATCCATTTAAACCCTGTCATAAATGCATTGTCCCGACTCCAGGACTTATGCTCGTAGCTGGGCTCTATTCTGGCACAGTGAGATGGCCACAGGTGTTCTGTGCTACCAGAGCGAGGCCCTGTCACTGCAGAAATACTGAGTGCTGAATGGCGTTTATTGTCACGCAGCTCTTTGCCTGCTGTTACACATCCACTCTTTATAGCACACAGCTCTTGGCCTGCTGTTACACATCCACTCTTTGCCTGCTGTTACACATCCACTCTTTATTGCACACAGCTCTTTGCCTGCTGTTACACATCCACTCTTTGCCTGCTGTTACACATCCACTCTTTATAGCACACAGCTCTTTGCCTGCTGTTACACATCCACTCTTTATAGCACACAGCTCTTTGCCTGCTGTTACACATTCACTCTTTGCCTGCTGTTACACATCCACTCTTTATAGCACACAGCTCTTTGCCTGCTGTTACACATTCACTCTTTGCCTGCTGTTACACATCCACTCTTTATAGCACACAGCTCTTGGCCTGCTGTTACACATCCACTCTTTATAGCACACAGCTCTTGGCCTGCTGTTACACATCCAGCTCTTTGCCTGCTGCACACAGCTCTTTGCCTGCTGCCTGCTGTTACACATCCACTCTTTATAGCACACAGCTCTTTGCCTGCTGTTACACATCCACTCTTTGCCATTGTTACACATCCACTCTTTGCCTGCTGTTACACATCCACTCTTTATAGCACACACACAGCTCTTGCCTGCTGTTACACATACACATCCACAGCTCTTTGCCTCTTTATCCACTCTTTATAGCACAGCTCTTGGCCTGCTGTTACACATCCACAGCTCTTGGCTTTATAGCACACAGCTCTTTGCCTGCTGTTACACATCCACTCTTTATAGCACACAGCTCTTTGCCTGCTGTTACACATCCACTCTTTATAGCACACAGCTCTTGGCCTGCTGTTACACATCCACTCTTTATAGCACACAGCTCTTGGCCTGCTGTTACACATCCACTCTTTATAGCACACAGCTCTTGGCCTGCTGTTACACATCCACTCTTTATAGCACACAGCTCTTGGCCTGCTGTTACACATCCACTCTTTGCCTGCTGTTACACATCCACTCTATTACACACAGCTCTTTGCCTGCTGTTACACATCCACTCTTTATAGCACACAGCTCTTGGCCTGCTGTTACACATCCACTCTTTGCCTGCTGTTACACATCCACTCTAATGCACACAGCTCTTTGCCTGCTGTTACACATCCACTCTTTATAGCACACAGCTCTTGGCCTGCTGTTACACATCCACTCTTTATAGCACACAGCTCTTTGCCTGCTGTTACACATCCACTCTTTATAGCACACAGCTCTTTGCCTGCTGTTACACATCCACTCTTTGCCTGCTGTTACACATCCACTCTTTGTAGCACACAGTCTTTAGTCTTCCTTTCCCCTAGAAATAAAACAAGCCTCCTTCTGCTTTGCTGAGTGCTGTTTTTTTAATATGATTTCATTACCGCTAGTTCACTGAGCAGCGAAGACGCCAGGGGAACGGATGACTTTCGAGATGACTTCTCCTAACTATAGTTGTGTGCGTATGCAGAGATCTCGGGATAGCTGTCAAACACAGAGGGGTAATGACTGGATTGTTTTAACGATAGGCAGGAACCTGCCTTTTTCTACATTACTCATGCACTGTGCTCTGGCTCGGGGTAATCGCTAAATTGTTCAGAGAAGTTCCTGGATGTGTGAAATTGATCGTTGCTGGTTATGCTGATGCTGAAACAGTCCTCTATTCTTAGACAAAATGGATGTGATATGTGTATTTAATATATATGTAAGTGCCTTCTTAAATAATACTTCTTTGTATTATGATTGTATTCAATATTATTGCTATTTGAAACATTTCTTTCATATCCACATGGTACATCACAAAGTTACATTTACATGTAGGCTTTCAGCAGACACTTGCATTTGAAGGTGCAGGTTGTTTTCACATTACTGTTGGACTTAATTGTTTATGATGGGAAACTGAGTAGAAGGAATAGTGCTGAGTTAAATATATAAAGGTAATTACAGAATGTTAAGTCTTTGGGAATAATGATAATTTTAATTTAGTTTGGCCCTAAATTGAAACATACAGCAGTTTTTCTTTGTGCTATAAAATCAGTCAGGTCAGTCAGTCAGTCAGTCAGTCAGTCAACATCACTGTCAGCCTTGTTATCATCAACCTTTATCTTTCTATGCATACACAAGGAAAAGAATGGATTTTGAGTTGTAGTCGCTGAAGTGTACACATGTATTCCTCGTGTAAATTCATGACATTTATTTTACTATATATTTGTAAGAGAAAAAACACACAACAGCAGTTAGTGCACAAATGGCTGGCTTTTCACCCCAAGCCTCAGATTTGCCTCTCTGTTCAGCTTCCCAGTGGGTGTCCCTGAGTGGCTTCAGCTGCGTCTGGGTATTGATTACTGTTGTGTTGATGAGCCATCTTTTTGGAAAGAGTTTTCCTCTGCGGAGCTCTCCAAGGTCCTGCAGGTAACTCTGACAGGGTGCTGCTGTCCTGGGTCCTGTAAGCTGGCGCTGGAACCATTGCGATGTGCCTGGTTTTTTTTAGAGAGGAGTTGTGCTTGGGATGTGAGCCCTTCTGTAAGCCACACATGAAGTAAACAGATATTAATATGTAAAAATGCATCCATGTTCTTTCAAAAATCCTCTCTTCCATGTTCTTTCAAAAATCCTTTCTTCCATGTTCTTTGTATCATAAAGTGAAAAGATCATGACCCACCTTCGGGCCATGTTGCTGTTTCAGGAAAAAACATTTTCACAACCCTCATAATCCTTATCATCACATGAAGTACTGTGAATGAGAAGCATATACCTTTGGCATATACTATATGTAGTGCTTCCAGCATACAGGATCTTAAATTTAATGTAAGCATTGTCTCTGACTACTTCCTCTGATGAAAGTGTAGTACCTCAGTTCTCTATTTCCTTAAGATATTCATGTGAACGCACACCCTCTGTCTCCTGTAGACATGTGCACACCGTTATATACCTCTCTGTCTCCTGTAGACATGTGCACACCGTTATATACCCCTCTGTCTCCTGTAGACATGTGCACACCGTTATATACCCCTCTGTCTCCTGTAGACATGTGCACACCGTTATATACCCCTCTGTCTCCTGTAGACATGTGCACACCGTTATATACCCCTCTGTCCCTGTAGACATGTGCACACCGTTATATATATCCCTCTGTCTCCTGTAGACATGTGCACACCGTTATATACCCCTCTGTCCCCTGTAGACATGTGCACACCGTTATATACCCCTCTGTCTCCTGCACCCCTCTGCCTCCTGTAGACATGTGCACACCGTTATATACCCCTCTGTCTCCTGTAGACATGTGCACACCGTTATATACCCCTCTGTCTCCTGTAGACATGTGCACACCGTTATATACCCCCCTCTGTCCCCTGTAGACATGTGCACACCGTTATATATCCCTCTGTCTCCTGTAGACATGTGCACACCGTTATATACCCCTCTGTCCCCTGTAGACATGTGCACACCGTTATATACCCCTCTGTCTCCTGCACCCCTCTGCCTCCTGTAGACATGTGCACACCGTTATATACCCCTCTGTCTCCTGTAGACATGTGCACACCGTTATATACCCCTCTGTCTCCTGTAGACATGTGCACACCGTTATATACCCCTCTGTCTCCTGTAGACATGTGCACACCGTTATATACCCCTCTGTCTCCTGTAGACATGTGCACACCGTTATATACCCCTCTGTCTCCTGTAGACATGTGCACACCGTTATATACCCTCTGTCTCCTGTAGACATGTGCACACCGTTATATACCCCTCTGTCTCCTGTAGACATGTGCACACCGTTATATACCCCTCTGTCTCCTGTAGACATGTGCACACCGTTATATACCCCTCTGTCTCCTGCACCCCTCTGCCTCCTGTAGACATGTGCACACCGTTATATACCCCTCTGTCTCCTGTAGACATGTGCACACCGTTATATACCCCTCTGTCTCCTGTAGACATGTGCACACCGTTATATACCCCCCTCTGTCTCCTGTAGACATGTGCATACCTGCCTCCTGTAGACATTATATACCCCTCTGTCTCCTGTAGACATGTGCACACCGTTATATACCCCTCTGTCTCCTGTAGACATGTACACACCGTTATATACCCCTCTGTCTCCTGTAGACATGTGCACACCGTTATATACCCCTCTGTCTCCTGTAGACATGTGCACACCGTTATATACCCCTCTGTCTCCTGCACTTGAGGATATGCTGCTGCTCACCCGCTCTGTCTCCTGTAGGAATGCGCACAGACTCACTCCGGAGACTGCAGCACAGACAGCACGTCCATTCCCTCAACAGTCTCCCTCCATAGAATCCCCTGGCAGTCATCATTTATTTATCCCTCCCATGATGCATTGCATTTCTTATTACTGCTTACATACTGAATGTTTTTGGATATCAGCGGTATGGGATGAAAAGTACATGTGGAAAGCAGAACTGAGGTTTAAGGCAAACTGCAGAGAAACACTGTACAGGGCCATTGGGAATGCACATTGAGAACCATGGTTATAACCACAGTCTAGTGACATTAGAGAGGGAACTGTGGAAATGTAGTTTGGGTATAAGGGAACTAATTTGCACTACAGGGATGTGAGCAAGCATGGCAAAGAAGAGATGCCTTCAGACCAGCTATTTTTTTGCTGACCTCTGCTGAACGCCAGCCAATGCTGTAAGGCCCTCTACATGTCAATATCTCCAGGCTGTGATGCTTTTGGGAGACCTTTAGAATTGTATCATAGATCGTTGCTCTTGGCAAGTGTTTTACATTATTTCATGAATTGTCGGTCTGGCATTGCATTCATTGTTGAAATGATTAAGACTTATAACCTTGAGGTACCAAGAGATCAATGTGCACTGAAATGTACAGGCTATTAATAGAAATACACTCACAAGTAGGTACACACAGGTACTGGATATGTATCCAAAAATCTGTATCACTATGCAATTATGTACTTTATTGGTGCATCTCAATTATTATAAAAAGGGATTTATCTGTGCTAAATCTCTGACATAACAATGATGTATTAAACAAACATAACCTTTCAGCTAAGTGCTGGTCTCAGACCCTACTGTACTATGGTTGCAGGGCGAGAATTGACTGCGTCTTCGGGTCACCTTACAATCACCGCAGTGTCATAGAACTGCAAAACAACTTCCCTCAGAAGTAATTTCTTGCTCCTTGCTTTCGGCAGGGGCGACATTGATTTCTGGGTGCTGGAGTGGCTGTTGGTATTGACTCCAGATTACGTTTTATTCGGCTCCTTTGTTTTTGGATGCATGCAGTACATTTCAGGAGGTCAATGTTTGGCTGGGGTTCACTATCCTTTGAAAACAAGGAAGCTGACTGGACAACACGGTGCAGCGGCAGAGTCACTCCATTGGGCATTGTTGGATGGGGAACCACCAATGAACTCCTCTCAGTCTAAGTGTCCAATAGGGCTGGACGGGATGTCTGGAAAGTGACACAAAGCTGGGGTTGCCAGTGAAGAAGGGTTACAGTACAAAATTACACAGGGAGCTGTAAAGCTGTTCAACTCCCTATGGTTCTTTTATAGGAACATCTACACAGAGAGGGTTTAGGAAAAGCAGGGCTGTGATACAGACAAATGACATGATTCTGCCTCTCTGTTTTTGTTTTTTTTTAAGCAGGGGGTCAAGTGTTTATCTCGATGATCCTTTAGAAATGAAAATCCTACAAAATCTAAGTTTAAATTGCAAAAAGACATAATATATATATATAGAAATAGTTTAGTTAGCAGTATTTACTTCCCAGCTTGTAATACTTCAGAAATACTTCACAACTAGTTGTGCCTATGCCTGTGTGACCTGTACCTCATAACTACTATGCTGTTACATAAGTAACAACAGAGTATTATTGAGAAAGTGCTGCAGTAATTAGGTAACATTGAGGAAGTATCAGAATTGCTATTAAGTACAACTGAGAAATGAGGCAGGCCTGTTCTTATTATACATGTCTAGATATGATATAATTGTTCAGCTCTATGTGCAACTTAATGTCAAGCGTTACCATCTACTAAAATTCATCCTTTAGCTATGGTTTCTGTGATTGTATCTAAAATATTTATCAATGTAAAGTGTGACAGTGTTCTGGTTTAATGCAATTTTTGACCCTTACTTTTAACTTGAAAATGCATAATTGATATTCTGCTTCCCTGTTTGGTTGGTTGTAGATCTCTGAGGTTCTACTGTAAAAGATCGGATGACCAATGATTCTGAGCAATACAAATTAAGATCTATTGACCTAATTTACTGATGTTATTTTTTTCCCCAAACCTCAATAACCTCAACAGCCTACTTGCATAATCTACATGTTTTGGACAGTAAAACATTGAGTTTTGAAGGATTTCCTTATTATGTGGCTGTGCATCAAACTCACTGCGCCACAGCCTGACAGAGTAATGAACCTGACAGCCCTTTACCTGAACTTGTAAAGCCCTCCTGGCCGCTGTGGATGTTGCTCTCTCTTTGGAATCCATGTCAGCTTTAAAATCACTTTATATTATAGCAGAGTGGAAGGAATACCATATTCATGAGACATATCTCTGCTTAGAATATTTCTGAGATGAAAAGAGATAAGCTTTCATATTTCAAACCTTCAGAGTCAAAGCAGCTCCTGTTTACTAGCAATTGCGAGTATTGTGCTTGTATGCCTGTGTGGGCGTGGGTATGCATGTGAATTTATATTTTATATATAGCTTCATTTATATATATATATATATATATATATATATATATATATATATATATATATATATATATATATATATATAATATGACTAATACTGTGCTATATATACACTGCATTTTTAACTGCACTTCTAAATATTTATATAGATAGACAGCAAGTGAGTTTGTGAACATATTTAGTTAACAAGATAGCTAGTCAGCAGGGGCAGTAGCTAGCAATGTCCAAGCCAGACCAGATAAGCAGCTATGATGAGTTTACTAGTGAAGGTTTGATCTCATATTGTGCCTTTAAACCAAAGAAAAAAGTTTCCTAAACCATGAAAGCATCATTTCCTAAACTGGATAAAGAATGGGCAAACATTACATGTACAGCTCCATGGAAGGTGAAGTACAGAGCTACAGATTTTAAAGCACTTTTACTTGCTTTGTCACACACTGTGTGCAACCCGATATGAACTCTGACAGGTTTGTCTGAAATCAGAGTGCTCTAAAAAGATTGCCACAAAGCACATAATTGCTTCAGCTATGTGCAGTGAAGCCACCAACCTACAGCTGTCACATTCAGAAGTTACCTTTGAAAATGTTTCACTGCTACTGTGGATTTGTGTGAAAATACAAGGTACCTACTCTGTCACATTTAGTAATTACAACCATATTGCCCTTTATAAACGTGTAATTACTAAACTAATAGCACTTTTTAGATTTTCACCAGTTGACCTTAAGTGTTCGACTGAGCCACTGACTCAGTCTGTCATATTCCTTCTCAAAATTCCCCCTCAGTTCAAACTGAGCCTGAACCTTGAGTTTGTGAGATTACTACAGGCTTAATTATGCTTTAGGGTCTCTTAACTTGCTGCATAAGGGTTCGACTTAGAGAAAGAACCCCTATTCTGTTTGTTTAAACAGCTGCAGGCTGTAGGCTGCAGTGCAGCAGGTTTCATGTCATACAGAGCGTCACACAGGTGTCAGCTGTGTTGAGTGGGATAATTATTTCTAAATATTCAATGGATAGAATGGAAAATAACAGGAAATAGTCAAATAAAATAACACATCATTATATTGCTTAATATATTTTACACATTTTAATAATAATAAACATTGGCAAACACTCAAAAATAAATAAGCCTTTTTCTTAAATTGACAGATTGCCCTTGCGATTTTTTTCTGTAACTACATTAGAATTTTCAAAATACAGTCAAGTAATTAGAATTACTTCATGATTTATTTTAAGTGCTTCTGATGGAAAGAATGTGTACAATCTCTAGAACTGAATGAGGTGCATCTATTAATTATTCTATATTCACAAAAAGCTATCAATCTCCAAATACAACCTCTAGGACCCTAAAGATTAAAACACGCTTGTTGAGATTGCTCTTCATTGGCTCCAGTGCTTTAATTATTAGGGACTTCCTTCTTTAACTTTCACTTTCACACATTCTTTTATATGCTACACTTGGATTTTTTATATTATGTTGCACAATGAAAGTGGTGGAGGATTAGGTTCCTGTCCCAGTTGCAAGGAATAAACCGTACAAAAAATGTGAGCACCCCATAAATATACATTGATCAAGAATGCTATATTCTCATTATTAAATACTGACAATAAAATTCTCAGTTAGTAGGGCAATGTGTTTCGTCAAATGTGGCCCAAACTGGGAGGTGGCTACGGGTGTCTAAGCTGAACTTTTCCTCTGATAAACTGTTCTTTTGCTTCCCTACCTGGCAGTTTTCCAAGCAAAAGGTGCCTGAAAAAAAGAGTCCACCTGAACCCACAACAGTGACAGACTTTCCAAATAACATGTCCTTCACAGTGAGCCTGGAGGGAGAAGCTCTGGACCAATCACAATGGAGCAGAACCTTCAGTTATCTCTTTTATGTTGTGTCCTCTGACCACCTGAGTGATTCCCTAGGATTCTTTAAGTATCTGTCCGGATGCCTGCAAAAAACAAAGTGCTGTTTCCTAGAAACACATAATACACTCCATTTCATGCATCTACTTCAAATGCCAAAGAAAATACATTTAATGATGAGTAATACATTAGGACTGTAGTGGTGAACAGCATGGTTTGAATAGCGAGGAAAATGTTTTTGAAAAACATGAAAACTTTATTAAAGAGCAATGGCCCTTAAAAATCATAATCCTTGTCATGCTTGGGCATCTGTGGCGGTATGAACCGACTGTACGCTGACTACGTCTTCCTCCGACATCATAGGCAGCGTGCGGTTGTTGGTGCGGCCACAACGTGAAAAGAAGCAAGAGCGTCGTTTCATGAATCAGAGGAGTCACGTGCTCGTCTTCCCCTCCCACAGCTGTCAGGGTGGGTGCTGCAGTGAGGTCAACCAGTTCAGTTGAACATTCAGATTGGGGAAAAAGGGGAAAAAAACAATTTTTGAAAATCATATGTTGATTGAGATGTTTACGGGCTTTTTTATCAGGTCGAAGGTTTTCACCTGAATGATGGCTTTCTGCTTTGTAAATTGAATCATTTTCAAATGTCTAAAATGAAATGTTCGTTCATGTCACAAGGTCAAAAGTAACTGTCCATAGTAAGAGCCCTCTGTACATTTGTATATCTTATCAATGGAACAGCTAGTTTTATGAGGTACAGTACTGCTAAACCTTATTTGTGATTGTATGTTCAAGGGTATCTGTCAGTTTTATGCCTAATCTAAAATGCTACAACAGGAATAATTTGTTTGAGGTAGCTAGAAGAATACAGCATTAGAAATATAAAACCTGTGATGCATTGCTGGAGAAATAGCTTTTGACTGTTATCTGCTCACAATTCATAGGAAGCCGATACATGTGTTTATTGACACCGGTGGTTAAATATGCATTGTTACTGCGCAAGCAAATCCGTTGATCACTACGATAATAAACTACAACTGCAGCTTCTGCAAAATCAACGATATTATGAATTACGCCATCAATCAATCCTTATTTTTAATGACACAGTTATATTTTCATACAATGCTTCACAGTCTTTATTTTGTAAGAGCAGGGAAAACTTTTGGGTCACTGTCGGAGAACAAAGTTCTGTTTACAGCAGGGCCACCACCATTATTTCTTATAACTAACACAAAAGGTTCTCCAGCTGCTGTCTTTATCTGTAGCCGCTGGTTGCCTCTACTTAAGTAGAGCTGTTATGGATTGTCACTCTTATCTGAAAAGAACAGACCTGTCCACACCTGTGTCACATGACCAAGAAGAGAAGATGGCACTGCCCATCTGAGCTCCAAAGCTGTAATTACATAGACTGAATTGGTTAGTAAAAAAACAAAAAATGTAACAGCAGAGCTGAGGGAGAGAAAGGCTTTTTACTTTATTTACTGCTGAGATCCAGAGAAATAAACTCCTCCCTGTCTGTCCCCTCCCTCCCTCCCTCACCAGCACGCGATAATAAACCTGTCAACGTGTGATTTAAGCAAGCCGCGGCAGAATTATAGCACCCACAATCTGACTTATAACAATCCATAAATCAAAAGTAATGGAGCTCAAAGAAATAAATGTAGAAGTAAGAGATTGTTTTCATGCAGTGCCACTCTGCAAAGGAGGTGAGAGTGCGATCTAATTGTTGCTGCTGTTATGGGGCTGAATGAAAACGCTACACTGAATGAAAATACAGCGTGGGAGGGTGACAGATGCAGAGACGAGAGCCGCACATAGGCTCAACTCATCCTAATGCATGCTCCGAACGCACGCTAAACACGAGCGATTTTCTCGCAGGGTGAAAATGCGTAGTTCATTTAGCGGCGCCTCAAAATATGTCTTGTGAACTTGTTCTGGCTATCAGCAAAGTGTTTATTTTTCTATACCATGACTTTCAATATGTTTAATAAGGACAATGTTTAAAAAAAAAAAAAAAAAAAAAAGAACACAGGATTTATGGTGCTGATGACATCTCTGTCAAGGTCACATTGCTGGGGGTAGCCGTGCAGGTTTATAGAGCATGTCTAAATGGCCGCATCAGCAAAGGCGGAAGCTTTGGATGGAGAACAGCTCAAGATACATTCCCTGTCCGATTGGGCCAATCAGCTAGCTATTCATGGTCAGGGGGTGGGATCAGTTCTATGGCAACATGCCACTGAATCGTTGACATGATATTTTGACCTTGCCTTCGTTTGAATGTTTCTCTACAGTTGTACTGAAATGACTGAATGTTTGCATAAAGTATTATGCAGATTGGAGAATACATGTTAAGTTATAAAATACAAGTTATCAAGTATCAGTATCAAAGTGATATGGAACATGAACTGATTTTATGTCATGAATATCACCTAGTGGGTGTTGTAGCTGTATTTTCTCCTGACATACTGTTTGTAGTTAAATATCTAGCCAGTTGTATGAGAGAAAAAGGTAAGATGTGGCTGTTTATCTGGCCACGGCAACATCTTTCGTCAGTTTGATGAAGTATAGAGTCTGGGTGCTCACGGCCTACTTTGTAGTGACCTTATAAGTAATTATTAATAATTAGAGTCATGAAACAATATGAAAAATTCCACATCCTCTGGGGTGTACAATGATAAGAAAATCATTTCAGAAATAATCTATGTGTTATAAATCTACAAAAACAACACTATCATTCATGACCATTTCATGACCTACCATGATGAAAATGGTACATATTGATGGCATGTGACGTGCTCTATTAGCTGGAAAGGGCAATAGCATGTGCACATCATTGTATGTCTAAATCGTGATATAACCTGTAGCATGTCCTGCACTTGGAAACTGTGTACAGGTGTTGTCTTAGTTTAAAGTATCGATTAAACTCTCATCAGACTCTGTCCATTGTGCCCTGGGGATGGAGATGTTGAAGGTGAAGCTTTGATTCTGCTCGGGTTGTGTTTGTTTGAAAACAATCCAGGACTGGAGCACCACATCCTTCCTATTGCATTATGGGAGATGCCTCTCTTCCCTGGCTTCAGTTCCTGTGCACCTGTCCGAATGGATAATCCTCCATGCACGGCTCTTTTGAACCCCAGAAATAGCTCCGGTAATGAGATTCCTGACTGTACAACATCAAAAGGGGAGCTGTAGGCCTGCACTGCCTTCTTTCACACAAGTGCTAATCAGCCTGTGCTAATTGCTGTGGAGACTGTGTCTGGCGCAGTGCTGTGTGCATGTCTGTGTTTGTTTTGTGCAGCACAGATAGCATTATATACAGAATACTCCCCCCTCTGATGGTCAGTGTTCCTGGGTGAATATCAGTTTCTGCACTGAGGTGAAGGAGAGGAGAGGAGACAGGAAGTCATGTGAATGGTTTGAGCTAACCCCAGAGCCACCCTAGCAACTCACAATTCAACCCCACAATCCTGTAAGTGACACCTGACACTCAGATGGTGATGGGTGGAGCACTTCATCGGTTTTGACCAATCATGCATGACCCAACCTGTACTCCTCCACTGTCCCATCTGCCCTTGAAAACCCTGAAGCTGCTATCAATTGCCTGAGACCCTTAACTGAAACCAGGTGAGTTAAACCCTATGGCAGTCAGACAGTCCTGCCTGTAGCTTACAGACCCGCCTCCGCCATGATGAATATTCATTAATCCCTGTAAAGTTGGGGAAAATGTCCACTCAGGCTATTAGATGAAAATAAAATGAGTCAATTACTTTAGAGGGTGAACAAATTCCTTGTAGAGTTTATTTCAGTTGTGTCTTTCATCTGTGTTTCTCTGTCTCTCTCGCACTGTCTCCCCCACACTCTCTGGTTCTGGTACTCTCTCTCCTGTGACTGTATTCAGTGAGCTTGATGCCTGTGCTGTTAATTATTAAAGTCCACCCAGTCTGTGTTCAGAAGTAATGAGGTAGCTGTGCCTACCTATTTGAGTGTGTGTGTGTGTGTGTGTGTGTGTGTGTGTGTGTGTGTGTGTGTGTGTGTGTGTGTGTGTGTGTGTGTGTGTGTGTGTGTGTGTGTGTGCTGGTACTTACACTGTGTCTACGAGCCTGGATTTGTAAGTGTGTGAGTGTATTTGTTTGTTCTTGCCTAGTTTCACTTGAGGCTGTCACTGCTACCTTCTTGCCCCATTCTATTTTTGAAGGAGAGAGGGGTAAAACAGGGGTGAAGACAGCCCATGGGCCCTTATCACAGAGCCAGGGGCCCCAGCTGACAGTGATGTAATGGGGTCCTATCTGGGTGGGGGGTGAGGTGGGGACTCTGACTGTTCCACACACTGGCCTCAGGCCTCCAAATCCAGTCTGAATAAAATTAGTAACATAACAGTGATGTCATCAGGGTGACTACTACTGTCAGACTGATGACATCATGGGTGCCATCAAAACTCAGCATATTTACGTTCTTCCCAAATGGAACAGAGCTTTGCTGGGTCACATTTTAAAGTTATGTTTTGATAGGAGCATGAAGAGATTATTCTTTTTGAAATGAATTTGTCTTCTTTTTATAACTTTATTATAGTTCATGCTCTTTATCTTCCCGTTTTATGGAAGCTGACATTGTTTGCTGCATTTGCTTTCCTTTTTGAGACACATTAAGATGAAATAAAATACATGTCACTTTTCAAAAAAAAAAATCCCTGGGCCAGATTTTCTACCTGGCACATGCCTCATCTCAGGAAAATAAACTCTTTATGTTCTATATCTGTCACGCTGATCTCCTGACAGAGTCGCATCTGCCATGGTGTAAATGCAGGTGTCTTTCCAAGGAAGAGGAGATTGTTGTGCCATAACTGCGCCTATGACATACCTACATGTAATTTAACCAGACAGCCCTCTTTTATAACTGTGTCACAATCATGTTCCCAAAATACTACACTGTACTTTGTTAAATGTATCCCTCTGTCTCCAAATGCAGGAGAACAAATCCCAAAGTTCCCCTTCTGTCAGTCTGTGCTGGTTTTGATCAGAGATGGGTCTTGTCTCAAGTCATTGACTGCATGGGATGATGGGTAAACATGGGTCTAATATCCGTGCATCAGTGACTGCTGAAGTATACAGTTTTTATTATGGTATAATTAAATAGGAACTTGACTGGACAACAAGACAAATGTACTATTTTCCTTTTAGTTCTTACTTTGAGAGGTCATTTCACCAAACTAAATGGTGTTGCATTGTGTGAGCACCCACTGTCCTCTTTGCATCTCGTTGGTTGATTACTTCAGATGATTTTTGAGAGAAACACCTGAAGGAACCTAGCCATTCACCGCTCAGCAAGTCTGCGTACACCTAAGCTGCTGTTTCAATATGAATATATTAATAGGGCTAATATTTGTTGAATATAAATAGGCTTTTGTGATGGGAGAATTTCAGGTGTCAGCAAATGTAATATAGGTATATTGCTGTGGTAATTCAGTGTCAGTGATGAGCTGAAGCTTAGTCTCAACAGGACCGAAGTTCAGAGTAGAGCTCAGTAAAGGCTGTCCGTGCTCTGTGATCTGCTCCAACTGTTCGTTAATCCTGACCTGCTCCTGCTGCTATACTATATAATAACAGGACCCATGCTAATGTACACAAGTGTTTACATGATCTAGCCAATACTAATATATGATAGCATCTCTATAGAGAACCATGCCTATGTACGCTAATATATGATAGCATCTCTATAGGAGAACCATGCCTATGTACGCTAATATATGATAGCATCTCTATAGGAGAACCATGCCTATGTACCCTAATATATGATAGCATCTCTATAGCAGAACCATGCCTATGTACGGTAATATATGATAGCATCTCTATAGCAGAACCATGCTTATGTACGCTAATATATGATAGCATCTCTATAGCAGAACCATGCCTATGTACGCTAATATATGATAGCATCTCTATAGGAGAACTGTGTAGCAGGACCATGCTTATGTACAGCAATGTTCAACAATGCCCAGCTTATTTGCCACCAGTATTTCCGACCTAAGATCTTCTGCTTCTTCTCACACATGTATTCTGTATTCAGCAATCCAAAAATATGAGAAAGTTACACACGGCATTTGATTTAATCTGAACAGGCAAAACCATGTTTGCTATTCATATTTTTGCCATTTTAAATTTGCATATTTGAGGTAGTCTTTGTTAGTCACCAGTATGTGCTGTAGAATTAATGTCTACTTCAAAGGACAATGAAGAATCTATCACTAAGAACCTGTACCACATTTCTCAGCATTGAAAATGTATTGTGTCACCTGCACCACGTTTCTCTACACTGAGAATATAGTGTGTTATTCTCAGTACACGAAGGTACAATATCATTTCTCACATTTGTTGGCTTTTGCTTCATGTGAACATCTAAGATGCTACAGTCAGGCTGTACCAGACCGCCTCCCTGAGCGCTGTGATTCAGCTGTATGACTTGTCTGGCTTTGTAGAGACAGGGGCTGAAGTACAGTGGATTTGTCTTCTGAAAACCCTCTGCCTTTCTACAAAAAACTTTGCTGTTACATTTTCCAACTTCAGAGGATACTGACCACAGAGATAGGGGAGTAGAGGAACCCAGCTACAATAACAAGATGTCAAGACTCGTTTTTAAATATTGTTAGACTTGGCATCGAGGATATCTATTCCAGTCACATTTTATTTGAGCCTACCTTTGATCCATAGTTATGTTCCTATTATGCACAGAGTATTAATTTAACAGTAATGAACCGTTGATAGATGCATAGCTGAAAAGACTCTGGTCCAATGACAAAGCAGAATTGTGATCTGTATTGTAGGGATTTAGTTTACAGACTATTTATGTCAAAGTAGAACCCATAATGATGGTATCTATTGCCTCACTCCTGGCATACTTCTGTCTCCCTTGTGGCATAACGATATCCATTTTGCAGGATGTGCTTTGCTTATACAGTAATGTTCAACTACTTTTTCTAATGAATTAATCTTGTGTAAGCATGACTTTTTCTGGCTCATAACTACCCAGCTACCATGAGATAGATTAAACCCTGACAGATGGTTGGATAAAGAAGCTATTACGTTTTAAACAATGTAAAAATTTATTTAAATGAGACCTTTCAATGAACCACAATATATGTGAACTTTGTCCATGTCCATGTCCATGCCAACCAAAAGGAGCCCCCATTTTTTATTATTTCAGTGATCCAAAAACAAAATGTCTGCTGGCAAGATTCATCTATGTCTGCGTTCTGATTCCTCTGTGCAAGCTGATAAACTATTACCCTTCAAGCATTTTCATCTGTTTTTCTATAATGGAGAATAAAAGCACTTATCCCCCGGATGGTAGCATTCTCTTGACATCTCTGTGGATAAATATAAGCAAACTGAATGCAATGCAGACCAGACTTGATAGAGTGAACTCTTTTATATTCCACGTATCCCACTGGTGTGTATATCAGAAAATTATTATTAGATAGGAAAGTTATCAAAGAAAGTTCCAGTAATAACTTCAGTGTAGGGATACAATAAACACTGCAAACCTTTACAGTAGTAGATGTGAGGGAAGAATCTCCTGAAATTCCCATATTAGCAAAGCATGAAAGTATTATTATGTACCAATGCTATTTCTATCATTTGGGAATACAGAACTACAAGACGGGGAGGGGTGGGTGTGTGAGATCATAATTACCCCAGTGAGCCAAATCTATCCCCAGAAACCAGTGGGCATCAGTCAGACTGAAGACAGCTAATCCAAACACCAGTATATGGTTTCAAGACACTATCAGAGATTAAATTAAACAAAATACAGTGTCATCAAGACAGTTGTTCAGTACAACAGCTACATTTAGCATTCAGGAGAGTTATTAGTGGCATACTATATCCCAGTAGCTTTGAGTCTCCATCTTTTGTATTAAGATGCATTTTTGGCTCTCATTTACAAGTCATAGGTACATATGATCTCAGTTACTAGGGATATACACATAGTTCCTTTTCATTGAAGTCAAACCTTTGACCGCTGTGGTCTCCTGCTATGATGCAGTGCTGCGGAGTGCAAATCTGGAGCTTTACAAAATGTTGGATAAGCCCATTGAGCTGTGAGGTGGGTGAGAGCTCGAATCCTCCTGCTCTCTCAGCTATGCTTGTCCAGGGAGGATCGATAGGAGATGAAGATATCGTATAATGTGTGCTCTTTTCCCCCTAAGCAGAACATTTCGACTGAGTGGCTCCATTTGCTTAGACGTGATGCTCCAGGCAAATTGAAAGAGATTTCTTATTTAGCTGAATCGCTCAGCCTGTTCTGTGGCGCTTCGATCAGAGCCTGCTGTTCAACTCAGGCTTAAGGGGGCGGGGCTACCTATGGAGGTGGGGCTATTTATTGAGGCAGAGGCACAGCTGTGCAAGTCGGAAAGGTTAAAAGTACAGCACTGTGTAGTGCATCTCACAACATGATGCTCATATATTACCACTTATGTTGTGCTTTCTCCTTTAACCCTTCTGTAAATAGTGTTTTGCAGGATGGAAATACTTGTGTGCTAATAGTTCCAGGCACAGCCTACCAGCAAAGGATTATGGGCCACCAGTGGCTCTCATTCCCCATACCTGGCAGCCTTGTTTGAGAAGTTTGTGCAGTTTTTCCCTAAGTGGGAGGGAGGATAGCCAAGCTGCTGCTGCTGCTGCACAGATGTGTTTTAAAACTTAAATTACTTTTTAAACTTTTATGGAATACTTGCTGAGAAACTGAAACTGGGCTTCTGTTTTTGAAAAAAATGAAAGACTATTTTATCAGTGTTTGTACTAATAATTGAATCAGGAGACATTCTCTTTCTGTATTCTTCTGGAAAAGTTGCAGACTTTGGATACCACAATCAAGGGGGCGGGGTAGGAGTGGAGCTGAACAAACAGGCTGAACATTCACAAAAACCTTCTGCTGTTGAATTTCATGGTAATTTTCTCCTCAGCAAAAAATTAGTAAACTCAACATAGGGCAAAAAAAGAACAACAGAAAATGTCCTTTATTGTAAAAACGTCTTCAGTTTCAGTTGGAGCACTCAATAAAGAGGCCAAGATACACTAATCCAAACTCTCAGGATCTTTGTTGCTAAACACACACAAGCATGAAGGGAACACTGTGAACACCATTTTTCCTTGAAGGACAGAGAGTATGGGAGAGTGCGATCTCTGGACTTTGGCCAAGGTCAGAATAAAAGTTTCCCCCCCAAGCATGATAACTACTGAATAGTTTGCATTGGCGCTTGTGCAGCTTAAGACCTTGAGCTAAGGTGCTAAAGTACCCTAATGGAACAGACGGTAGGTGGTAAAACATTTTAGAACCCCTGGCATCTCTTTCAAGGGGAAAGGCATAGTAAATCTCAATCAGACTGAAGTGCACTCAGCTTCAGATGATATCTTATCCCCCTGAATGTAAAGCATCTTGATCACCAGAATAATTGTGTGTGAAACTAACAGAAAGTGAAGGAAAGAGAGAAAATGAGGCACTTTCACTTCTTATTTTTAAATTACCCAAACTCCAAAATAAAACCATCCTGTCAAAAACCGAAGGAGGTTTTTGACACAATGACAGTTTTTCAAGCCTCCAGCTTGAACAAACTCTTGAGTCTAGGACACTCATAAAAGCAATGAGAAACAGTCTCCTTCAGCAGACAAAAAGGACATTTACCCTCTACCTTCGGATCCTCTGCAGCAACAAAGTAGTTTTCTACAGTGATTCCATGCGGTACTCTTCACTGCAGGTTTCCAGCTCCAATAACCAATGGTGTTTTATAGAGTGCCCTGTAGGCCCGGCCTGTCTTCATCACTAAGCCCAAGTTTAATTATCGATTTGTCCCAGTAGAATTCAATCATGTCTGTTTGTTCCTGGACAAGCCCCCTTAAGGTTGGGACAACACATAAATACCATGATGCCGACACTCCACAAATGTGTCTTACAAAATACTGGTGTTCAGCCCAAGCATAACCCTTTTGAAATTGGGCCTTAAGACCTCCAATGCAAGTCTTGAGACCTCTGAAATTAAATGTCCTAAATTAAAGCTATGCTACTGAAGACAGACCTGCCAGGCACATAATAAGATGGATCAGGATATGTCACCTTCTCCATCACTCGATTTGGCTGTGCAGCCTTAACCTTGGAATAATCTTTGATATCTGCTCACAAGAGAGACACGGGTCTCCAATTTCAAATGTCTGCAGAGCAGTGCACAGTCCAGCCAGGTTTTGGGGCTATTCCAGGTCATGCAAAGCCCCATTTGAAAGAAAGGGAAGGAGGTAAGAAGAGGTGGGACACAATCATTTACTATCATCCTATGCTGTCTTGTCCCCTTATAACAGCCCCTTAGCTGATCAATTGTTTTGAAAATTAATCATGAAAGGCTCAAAAGGGTCTCTTCCTTCCCTTTTAGGCACGCAAAAAAGTGCATTCACGGTTTAATTCATTGTGATTTTTCATTAGATTACAGGATCAAAGTGTATCACTAGAAATTCTTTCAAGATGTGGTGGCTTGAATTAAGTAAAAACAACCCCCTGTCTACAAAACTTCACTGTTCTTCAGTTCTTCTTGTCCTGATATGTCTTCTTGCCTAGATATGGTGAAATACACTTATTTTGGAACAAAAAGCATTTCAATGGAAGATGTGATCCTGACGGGGGACCTACAAATATTTTATTGTAGTCTGTGTTCTGGGATTGCCATTTGCAATTCCATGTTCATGTTCGATTGGCCAAGTGCAAATTTACCCTTTTCCTCACAGCATGGTACTTGTAATCATGGAGTAATATAAGTAGAAAGATAACTCCATAACTTGCTCCAATATGAGAGATTGTACAACAGGCTCCAGGCTTCCCTTTTCATGATGTGAATGTGGCTGTGTGACTGATTCATCTATTTCCTGCTGTCAGTTTGTCTCTCTCCTCCAGTATGGCTGTTCTAAATCTCAGCTACACCCCAGTGCAGAGCAGTAAGCGGTGAGGGGTATTTTACTTGAATGAGAATTCATATTGGGGAGACTGAAAAGACAGTGGAAAGTGCAAGCGGAAAGAATGGAGCAAGAGAGGAGGGAAGATGTTAGAGGAGCATAAAGATGCCTCCCTTCATTTCTGCTCTGGGAGAGAGGGAAAGAAAAGCAAGACAGAGAGAGAGGGGGGCTACACATCACTCGCCTCTCCAATGAGCGGTATAACTCACCTGCTCTGAACCCAAACCTGTCCACCGTGAGCGCGCTAATATCATGCCTTTTCTAATCCATCATAGCTAGCTGCAGAGTGTGCTGGTGACAGCGATAATGATGCTGATAACGGTTATTGTTTTCAATAGAAGGTGGTGGGGTATTGTTTCCCCCCTGGTCGTTATTACAGTTCAGCAGCACTGAGTCTTTCAAAGAACCCCTGTCCACCATTGACAGCAGAGATGCACACATGTATTTCTCAGATTTAGAATTTGGAAAAACACTACTTCATGAATGATGCTGCTTTGTCAGAATTGGTTTATGTTTCTAAAAAGTACCATATCATCTGAATGCACATTCAAGTTGTAATCCTATCCTTACAAGAATGACCTAGTACAATAATAATTCAAAAATATTTAATGAGAAAGACGATAAGGTGTAGAGAATAATAATAATAAAATTAATTTATATTGCACATTTTCTAGTAACATTTTCCAACCACATTAAACTAGTCACTAATCACTAAAACATAATTCAAGGTCATAATTCATTTGCATTACAGTTATTTGCTTTAGGAAATATATTTCTAAATCTCCTGTTAAACATCCTAATCTTTTGTGGCATAAGAAACACTGGACCGTCAGGACCATGGAGTGGTACCAATCCAGGAGGAAAAAGAAAAAGAATTCATGATGGGTGCTGGACCCAGGGAGCAGCTTAGCACAATCTCTTCTCTGCTCAGCTGCTCCCTGCTGCAAAATCAGAAGAGGCTGGATAAAGAGAGAAGCTCGGCTCAGCTTGAGGAGGAGTCCCATTCGTAGGCATATGCCACAAACAAACACTGCCCCCTCTTTTCTCTCTCTCACCCGCTCTGATGCAGGATGGCGCTGTGGCAGCAGTGGCGGCCAGTCAAAGCTCTGACGGGACTCCCAGCCAGATCTAGACCGTGCCCCACTCCCAGAACCAATACTGCCGACGTTAGCTCCTGTCCCAGAGCAAGGTTTGATCACCTTAGACATCTTAAAGGATCTTCTCTGTTTTTTGTTTCAACTTTCATGTGGAACATTGTCTTCTTTAGGTGATAAGTCTGCTTTGTCTGAACTAGTGCTGTATAGGCCTGCATGATATGAGGAAAATATGCGAAGTGTGATGACATTGTTCAATATTGCAATGACAATATGACTTTCGATAAATAAACAAATATTGAAGTGTGCATATTAGCTATAGAGTTCTGTATGTCTTTCTGCTTTACTAGGTACACTGCTAACATAGACCCTAAATATTGCATAGCCTATGCCCACTGAATAAAGAAATGAGATAAATTATTTCGACTCTGCTTTTATTGAACAAATTGCACATGCATACCCTACCAATTAAACAGAACATTAATCTAAATAAGGCATTATAACTATGAGAAATTAAAGTTTAATTTCCCCTGCTCCCTTTATAATATTATCTTTTTAATTATAAAATATTATTTTCTTATAAACTCAAAAACATCTCTTGAAATAAAAAAAATATCTGGGGGAAAACAACTGAGATGTAGAGTTCCAAAAGAAACTCTTTGCTTGCCGAAGGCTTGAGGAGTATATACAAAACTTATTGGTATATTAAAACTTTCAGTATGTACAGTAAGCACTGAGGTAGTAGATGCAGGAGTGCTCGAAGCAGTGAAAGAACAGCAGAACTTTATGTTCAAAAGATGAATTAGTCATTTAAGATCATTATAGCTGAACAGCATTGGAGTGTCATTACAAATGCATCATTCGGACCTCACTACAGGCCAGGCCATCACTTGGACTTCAGTGATGGTTTCCAATAATGTAAGTGGGCCTGCTGTTTCTATACTTTGCTCACTTATGTTATTGGAAACTGTCACGTAAGTCCAAGACGAGAAACAGCAACATCCTAGCTAGCAAGCTGCAGTGAGTCTGTCACAAAACCAGTCAAACGCCAAAATCTGTCAAACAAGTGTAATAACAGAGTGGCATTTGTAGCGAGGGATAACATTATCTTAGTATCATTACGTCAAAGGAAAGTTATTCCAAAATGTCAATTCTGGTAAGGTAGGTAACCAGCAAGCATGCTGTATCCTTTGGATAATGTTATTTTGTCAACTACCTTAAAAGTTGGTAATACTTAGTTCTACTAGATGTGAAGCGGTATTAGTTAAATTAAAAGTAGCGTTACATGTGATAATTGTTGCTTAGTATCACTAACTAGCTTGTTAGCACGCTCAATTTATACCAATGTTAAGTCAACGGACACCTTTTTTTTAAAGCTTTTTTAGTTTATCATCTGATTGGCCAAATGGTTTGAAGGCATGGCCCATGTATCTAGGGCTCCATCAAATGTTTTCATGCTGAGTCTGAATGCATGGCGTGTGAAAATAAAATGATTTTTCTTATTCATCACGTTTCAGGCAGCGTTTTGCAATGCGATCACACTCAAAATGACAATGAAAATACGATTTATCGGTCAGCAGTACCTCACTCTGAACCCTTCAGCTTAAATGTTCATACGTTAAATGTAAAGCACTGGTTGGACAATGTCTAGCTAATGTCTCCACATGTAGGGAGACAGTGAAAATAAAATTTGTTTAATGAGAACCTCAACATGAAGGGGACAGCCTCTTTCTGGTGTCTTTTTCCGATACATTGTATAATAGATATTTATACACAGAGTGACTGTGAGTTATGTAAAACATTTTGGATTCCCTTTCCTTACTCAAAATCCATGGCAAAGGTTATGTTTAGTAAAAGTTTGAATGGGTACATCATTACCTTTTTCTTTACAAACAATGATCACTTAAACACTGTATTTATGTTAGGCTGTGGAATTGGTTTGTAAGGCAGAATTCAGTGATGTCTCTCACTCAGACAGCCTGACGGTCCAGGGTGGATCATTACCTTTCCAACAGACAGGCTGTGATCACTGAGATGGAATATAGCCAGGAATGCTTCACACATGCATGTCCTTCTGCCTCTCGCTCTCCCACTCTCTCTCTCTCAATCTCTGTCTTGAAGGCATACTATATTCACTCACCCCCAATGTCTACAATAAGAAACACAAGCAAATCAAAATGGCAGATCTGCACATTTCACATTTATGTTGCATTATTTATGTTTGGATGACACCCAAATCCAATAGTTCACATTTTAGCATATTCATCATTTGAGTGCTTGATATTCTGGCCTTCAACTACAGGTCAGCTCCCTCTCCCTCTCCCCCATACCACAAACTACAAAGACTCAATAGCCATGGCAAAAAAAGTGACTGATGTCCTTTTTTCCACAGGCTAAATAATTAACGTTCCCATTTTCTTCCTGACAGTCCACACGTTAAACTTGATTGAGCTGGAAACATTGGAGATTTACTGAAATGGTGTCTGGACACTATGCTATGCTCCAACCGATATGGGGATCCACCGCACAGTAAGTGGTGTCTCTATAGAAACAATGACAAATGACTTTCAGCGACAGTAATGCTTTTTACCTCAGAGAACGCTCAATCAAACAAGATCAATGCAAGAAGGAAATATTACAGACAGTAGTGTTGAAACGAGGAGATGGAAGAGGAACGATGGATGAACAATAGAGAGCGGGAAGCCTGCGTCACACTGATTCAAACTCCTTTCCCCGTGATGGACGATAGCAGAACCTCGATTTGTGAGGCTAACCACATATGAAGCGCGTTTGTGCGAGTGAATAATGCTTTATATCAAAGACTGCATACGTTGCACGTGTTAGCACTTCATAACTGGACGTACAGCGACAGCTAATAACCAAGTCAAGAATATGTATGATGAACTGCATGCCATTAAAAAGCGTTTCCTTCAGAATTTGAAGGTATAACTGTTTAATAAGGAGAGGATTTAATAATCTACCGCATTTTTTTCTGAGCACATTAGACCTTTTTTGAATGAGGACGAGGTCGATTAAAATCGAAGCTTTTATTGTGAGTTTGATAGTTTTGTTTAATCTATTTATTTGGTTGTTTCACCCCCGTTTCTTTGATGTGGTGTTGGGGGCAGTTTCCTCCGCGCAGCTCCTGAAAGCGAACGTTTGGCCTAGGGGAAGGCAGCGATCTTTCACAAGCAGAACCGAAGCATAGTCAGAACTGCATCTGGGACACAGTACTGATTCCAGCAGAAGCGCTCATTACGCAGATTGGAAATAGGATTTAATTAAATTGAATTAATTCATTTTCCTTTGATGGTACTGATTTTAATGTGCAACACATACAAAAGACAAATCTAAAATTTGCACTTTTTTCCCTTCCCACACTATTTTCTTGCTGTGATTAATTCTATAGTTTGGAGTTCCTGGTCTTAACAATTGTAAAACTAGAGTCAGACATTGTGCCTCTTCTGTTCTAAGTCTGTTGTATGCGTATAAAACACAACTTGATTTTCCCAATAAATAACTAGTGGTACGTCAAAACATTGTGTTTTACATTGAGATAAGGGTAATGGGCAGTAAATGTGTTTATCAGCAATAAGTTAAAAGCCCTGTTGTGGCTTTTAAATAAAAGATGAAAAGACAGGAATAGGATGGTTTAGAGCAGAGTGTAAGCAGTGTATCTGGTTAAAAACAAGTACTGGAGCTATTTTAAAACATGTATGAGGATGACACCCCCGAGGGTGTTTTAAAGAAGATTTACAAAGAACTAATTCTGACCTACAACTTGTAATTTAAAGATTACAAGATTGCAACCTTAGCCAGTATCTACAGACCCAGGAAATGTTCATTATATCTTAAATCTTACAGCAAAATATACATTTCTTAAAATTATGTTTTATATTTATTTTGATGGTATTTTGAATGAAGCACAATCATTTTTTATAAATGACAAAGTCTGTGGCTCTTAGAACTGAATGAATATATTTGAACGTGTTTGTAAGAAGTGAGGGCTGTTCAGAAGTAGTTCTTTTTTTTTTTTGCTTTATTTGCTTTTGTTCATTTTAGGGATAAAGTCTTCAATGCTGAATATTTCAGTGTTTGAAAAGCCAGTTGGTTCAAAGGGTTATGTTTTCAGTTTTACATTGAAATGCCTTCTCTGGCTGCCCTGCTTTATGTAGATTATATAATTTAAAGAAATACAAATTGAAAATGGCACTTTGAGGCAAAGTAGAGAATGAAGCTAGCAACTTTAGGCGCTTAGTCAGACACATTACAGTGTGTTTAATGGGGAATCGCAGAAAGTGCTTACGTTCCATTAAAAACCTGAGGAAAATGTGTGAAATTTACTCACATGTGAAAGGCAAAATTCTGTGTAACACTACTGCTGAAGACACTGGAATTTGCAGCAGACAGGTGAAAAAACTTACACAATTAACACATCAACACACCTCAGTGTGTTGTTCAAACTTTGCATTCATAAATGTTAAGATGAGGAAAAATTATGATGTAAAAAGTGACAGTTGCACTGCTTATGTCATTTAGGCACACAATGCTATATACTGTAAACAACAACACTGCAAACATGGAGTTAATAGAGACTGTGAAATATGAAAGTGGGCTATTGGAATGTTTGCTTTTAGCAAATAACTGTCTGTATTAAAATGGAGGTTGATCTGCTCGGAGTGCGATGAGTTTATTAATATTGAGTTTTACTGGTTTATGAAGTCCAGTGCTGCTTTTTGAGCTGTTCTCTTGAGCAGTTGATAAAACCCCAAGTTTCTGCTAAACATCAAAGTTTCACGGCCAAATGTGCTTCCACTGAACACTGCTTTTTGTCTAAAATGGATCTGATAATTGGGGCCTAAACAGTATATTTTGCATCAAAACCCAATCCTAGACTGGCGTATCTCTTTAAAATCTATGGATCTTTATGTGAAGCAGCTTTGACAGCTGATAAAATTACCCACAGTCCATTTCCTGAGGAATATGCCTCCAATCAGGAAACTGTTAGCACTAATTACTATGACAGTTTTCCGTCTTTTCAGCGTGGATTTAGGCTGCATTGAGTGCATTAATATGGTCATTATAACATTTCGGAGACGCTGGAGGAGCAGCTGATGTTCAGCAGATGTGTTCTCGGGGATTGCGGGATGATTGAACACACGGCGGCTTTTGTTCAGCGCAGCTGAGCAACAGAAAAGAACTCGGAGTAACAGTGGAAGGTAAAATGAGTGCATTTTCAGAGCACTGCACTGTGTAGCACACATCACAGTGTCTCTTTCTCTATAAACAAAAGGAACACGTCTTTGTGTCACCACATGCAGGTCTGTGCATGTGTGCGTGCTTAAATGAATATTTGATTGAAGAACAGATCTTGTGATGTTATTGAAGGAGTAAGCTGCATAGTTTAGATGTGGTAAATGCATTTTGCAGTTTACCTGGGGTAAATCGTAAATGTTTTCAAGTTTAATGTTCACACACCCAGCTTCATCAGCAGCTCCTGCTTTGCTTCTCTGAACCTCCAAAAAACAAGTTCTACTAAATGACTTTCACTTGAGTGCACTTTAACTTGGCTCTTCAAACCTTTGCTGGAGTGCTTTCCTTGATGAGTATTTTTTTTTCATAGTGATGATGCTGTCGATAGCAGAGATGACATGTAACATTTTTGTAAGGAACAGCATGGATGTCACTAGTCTGTGCAGGTCTACGCAGTGTGTCTTTTTATGTACTTTTAGCAAATCGATTCTGAACAGGATTGATCTCCTTCACGCCCAGGGTCCCAAATCCTCCCACCTCTAGCCTGATACAACTTCAGCCGCAATCCCACATTTTTGTGCTTACTGAAGTAATATGATGCAATAAAATTGACATTAAAATAAAGTGCTTCTGTTTTTGGGTACTCATTTTTATCTGTATAGTCATCAGGTATATAAATGTATTAAATGCCAAATAACACACTCCACTATCAGTTGATTGGACAGTTGAAACCTTCACTCCTAGCCATTTAGCCAAGTTCCCAGTTCTGAATACTAGCCTTTCCTTACCTTTTTCATTGGCATTAACAGTCAGATACACTGTAACCGCCCCAGGTGGTTACAGACATTAATACTCATAATTTCTGGAACTGCCTTGGGTGGTTTCAAGGCATTAATAATCAATCTCACAGTTTCTACCAATGGAGTTTTCAGGACAGGAAGAAGGCAGGGATTCTGGGAGGAAATTGTCTCAGCCCTGAACTGCATTGTGTGTAAGGGACAGTGTTCAAATTTTGGGTGAAACGTTGGTGTCGGAACATGGATAGATCTGTGCTCTTGCAGAGCTCATGGAGGGTAGGAGAGTTTCTGAAAGAGTCTTACCTGAGCTCTCTCTCCTTCGCCTCCCTGCTGTTCCCTGTGGCAGGTTTCACGGTGAACAGTAATCACATCTGAATTCGCCTCAGATGTGCAGCTCATTCCATATTTCATGCTCCATGCTCCCGGAAAAGGGCCAGATTCAATACAACACCGAAAATTACCATAAAGATGCAGCAAGCTGGAAATCTCTTATCTCATCGCTGCGTGTCTTAGTCTCCTGTTAATCTCATCCTGATGGCTTATTACTCATTCGTTTCCCATGTAAAAGCCATAACAAGGTGTCTCTCTCCCGACTATGTCAATGGATCTGTTATCGTCACACTGATACTTGAAGTTGAGTCACACCTTTTCACTCATCCGTGTAATGCACATTTTCTGATCCTGAAGCCGGTCACACTACAGGCCTTTTTTAGGTGAAGTGGTTTTTGTTTTTTTTTTTTTGGTGTGAAGGTTAATCATTCTGAAATCAAAATACAAGTGATTGCAAAATAAGACAGGATACGGAGTTGCCTGGGGCTGTGCACCTGGTTTTCTCTGCCTCTTTTTTTAAAGAGGAAAACAGAGCAAATGCAGTCTGCAGAGAGGAAGGGTGTATTTAGACTTGTTATCTGAAATGCATGTTATGTTGAATGGGAGATTACTGTTCCAACTAGCCGGAAGGCAATTTGAGAGTTTCTGGGGGAAAGTGACAAGTTCGAGGCAAGTAACTACTATGGTTGATGGGGGACAAACAAAAAAGGTATATGTGTGTGTGTGTGTGTGTGTGTGTGTGTGTGTGTGTGTGTTGTGTGTGTGTGTGTGTGTGTGTGTGTGTGTGTGTGTGTGTGTGTGTGTGTGTAATACAAGTGAACTTGCTGATACCCCTCTTGCAGCAGTTTCTAAGGCAATTCTAGCATCAAACTGGTAGGGAGAAACATCATCAGCAAAAGGAGCGCATACTCAAAGATCATTGACATCCTGTCAATTATTATACAAAATGGTCGTTTCTCATCATTCCACTACCTTCAGTTATATAAATGTCTTACATATTTGCAATGAAATTTTCTACTCTCCATATACTATATAGTACATACAGTCTGATTGCCCTTGACTGTAGAACATCTACAGTCCTTCTTGGAACTCTGCTGTACAAGGATTGAACTGTTTCTAGTGGGATGTTGGACCATTCGTCAAGAAGAAAAGTCCCCAGTTATTGAGAGCTGAAGCAAGAGGGAAATCTTCTCTGCACTTCACGTGCCAGTACTTCCTGTTCTGATTGTGACTGTAAAGAGGTTCAGTGACATTTAGATCTGTGACAGTGAAGGCCATGGAAGCTGTTTGGCTTAATCCTGCAACTCATGAAACCGCTCTTAAATACATTTAGCAAAGCGTTAGGGGCATTATTATCTAAATATGAATTTAATGAAAAATGTAAATGATTAAATTCAACGGCTTTAGAAATTATATCCCTTGTTAAATGTCTGGCTCTCAATACTGAATACAAGTTATATTAGGTATTTAATCTCTCAGTTACCCATAATGTAAACTATATTTCGTTTGACTTAATTTTATTGTTATGATTGAATATATTATCAAGTAAATCATCAAATGGGAATGAGCAAACTGGTGGGTCAAGCAGTCTAAACCAGTCATGTTTAGTCAAAACATACAATTCACTCAATTGGACCGTTGAGGCGATTGTGGGTTTCTGCTCCATGTGTGCTTGCTCAACTATTTCATGAGGATTAACAGGATATAATTATGCAGCGCTGAATCTCAGGGTTTTTCTCTCAGATGTTGAAAAAGCAATGGGCAGGCCTTGAGGAGCGCTCGGATATCGGGGGAGACAAACGCAGAATACAGAATGAGGAGGGATGTGATTGGCTCCCGGCACTCTTCAGAGGATACGTCTTCCTCACCCCCGTGCCGTTGCTTTGTTCATGCTTCACTCCGTTAATTGAGGATCCACGGTACAGATACCAGGATGATCACTGCCGACTGCCACACAGAGAGACCAAACAGATGTTACACATGTCGGCGACTACCTGTGGCACAAAGTGCTGCTGTGTGAAAAAGGCAAAGGCAGAGGAAACCTGTACGAGCCTTTATTCCATATGAGCTGCAGTTCATCAAATAAATCAACATCAAATAAATCAGAATCAAATAAATATCTCAGTCACTTTTAGATACATGATTCAAAGTCACTGTGACACATATGAAAGAACAACATGGATAAAGTGTGTAGGTCTCTCTTAAATATTAAGTAAAAATATTTTATATCCGAGTCAGTTTTAAATATATGATACAAAGTAACTGACACATATGAAAGAATAATATCGATGAAGTATGTATAGATCTCTCTTAAATATTAAGTAAAATATTTTAAATGAAAACATTTTTGAAAAGTGCATTGAGCATACGGAACAATTTTGATGCTATGTAACAGCACCACTGACTCGTGAGAACTATCACACAAAAACTAAGAACCATCTGGACTGATTGTTATTCAAACCCCACCTTCGTCTTGTTGGGAAAATAAGCAGTGTGTGACAGGGCTGAGTATTGCTGTGCTGGACAGTTGCTTTCCTTTAGACCTTGAAACACAGGAATACATGAACACGTATGGCATCCTCGTTATATCAAAACAAGTAGAAGTAGAAAACACTACTGAAACATTAATCTACATGATGTTAGATGTAAAACATGGGTGTAGTCTATAAACATCCAAAATATTGATACATTATTAGCTAAATTAAAACAGAAGCTACTCAGCTAAATTATGTATTTTATACTGGGGCACCTATTATATTGTGAATCGTCAAGAAGAATGTTTCAGTCTGTACTGTGCAAATATACAAAGAAAATGGCAAGACGGTTTGTAATCGAAATAGTTGTAGTAGAACCAATAGTCATTGCAGCTTTTGTAACAGAAAAAATGTCAGTAGTGGTAATAAAACATAATGTTGATGACTGACTTCATATTGTCTGTCTTTTTATTGGCCTCTCAGCAGTTCCTAAGCAACATGTTAAACAGAAGTCCATCACTAGGATGGATGTAGGCTTCAGAATCTCATGGCTGTTATGTCAAATGGTACATTAGAATTCAGGGTACAGAATCACATGCATTCCAATAATGAGGAAATGAGGCAGGGAAGGGTAGAATGTTTAAACCCATATATTTGCATAGATATTGCACCTTTTTTGTGTTTCCAGTTCTTCTTAGGTTCAGATTGATAATTCAATGCATAAGTCTGAGGGTGATTCATCCACACATCCCACTGTGATCTGATCTCTCCACACATTCACACGCTAATTAATCCTCTACCTCTCTCATGTAGTGAAGTCTTGTTTGTTTTTTTAGCACCGCACCTGGAGATAGAATCCTTCTTGTAGAACAGGTTTTCCATGTTGCTGCCTTGCATGATCACAAAGACAGATTTACTGAGATGGAGAGTTACAGAAGTGCCTCCATTAAGGTTTCGATGCTCATACAACAGCAGTCGAAAAGAATGATTCAACTGCTTTGATCAACTGCAAAGAGATCAATGCAATTTATTTTTGAAAAAAGCATGCAGATTGAAATGCATGATGAAACAAATGATTTGCCCTTGTTTGGATGTGCACAATCCACTTTGTGATTGAAAATATGTAGTCCACCCTCCCCCCTCTCTTTCTCGCACATACACATACACATGCACACACATCCATCTATACTAATACACTTTTAAAATACATTTCCCAGCAGCTCTCTGTCCTGTTTGCACCAGGCTGTCTGTCAGAGCTGACCTCTGACCAGCAGCTCTCCAGTTAGGAGTCAAGGGTCACCAGACTCATCTCATTCCCATGATGCAACAGGCGTGGTTCACTGTCTCTCTGTCACAGAGCGTAATGTGCAATGCTACACATCGTTACACACGTCCCTTTGTCCCTCAACATGCATCATAATATGAGCATCATAAGAACATGGAATGCACTCACTCTAAATTAATCTTGGATATCCATCAGC
Source organism: Albula goreensis (assembly GCA_022829145.1). Lineage (NCBI taxonomy): Eukaryota > Metazoa > Chordata > Actinopteri > Albuliformes > Albulidae > Albula > Albula goreensis. The sequence continues at coordinate 31,340,490 of CM040745.1, forward strand.
TCAGAGCTCACTACATAATTACATTACTCAGATATAATAGCCACGATCACTATTTATATATTAAGCAATGTCCACTGATGTTTGCAGCCATTGATAGTTGATAGCTTTGATGCTCTGCACACGTGCACAGCATGTAAAGATTCATATGTATTAAATAACATTAATGAAAATGTGGTTTTAGCTTTACAATTCATTATCAGAGGATGTTACTGGGGTGACTATGTACAATTCTAAACAAATGTGAATGCTTAAACAAATGCTTAACTAAAATGTAAACAAATAATGTTCTCAGACTAATGTCGAAGGCTAAAGCTAATGAGTAGAGTTTTAGTAGTCAGGAATGTTGAATTATGACTGTAAAACAGTACGGTCAAATTCTTTGAAAGTAGCTTGACCCTAAGATTCATTATGAAAATATCATGATAATTTTATTTGGCAGACTACTGAACTCTATTTTTAAGGATGTCATTCAACACATTAAAAAATTTAACTTTAATTTGTCGGATATTAAATCTATGTATCAGATAGGCAAGCTTGACAATAAGAAAGTTTTATCAAACAAAAGTGAAATGTTTTTTTTTTTTACCAAGTGTTTTTTTTTAAGTGACACTTAATGACATTACATCTGCATTTCAGCTTTCCAATTTAATTTGGAATAAGGGCCAAGATGGTGATGATTTTTTCTGGGTCTCAATGAAGATTCTGAAAACGTACAGTATGCCGGCACATAAGGCAGAGAGGTAAGGGGGAGTATGTAGGCGTTTTAAAATGTGAGTTGATTAAAGAGTGCATTAGACACAAACAGTATTACACACAGAGTTGCTTGTGAGTGTGTAGTGGAGACTAATATACATGTACCCATAGTGCCATGCTAAGCAAAGTAGTAACATTTTTACACAAATGGTACTTATATTACTATATATTGAGTATGAAATATATTTGCTGGTACCTAATCCGGTGTCTGGCCTGTATATGCAGACTGTTCACCTCTGAGATAATGTTTGCCCATAGAGACACAGGAGTTCAGGAGGAGTGTATAAATGAGAGGCTGAGTAACACGCCCAGGGCAGGGATCAGCGAGGGCCCTTTCCACTGTAATGGAGGTCACGGCTTTTACTGGAGCCCACTGATGTATTTACTGCTGCATTTACTCCATGGAGATGTGACACAGTGATACCGCATGCACAGCCCTGCTGAGTGAACACTCACGCCGCCTTCCTCTTTTACAGTAAGAGGTGCTCACTTCCAGGCTGAGGAACGCTGAGTCACAATGTGAGGACTGGTACAAATTATGTGATATTAGGTCAAAATCAGGCTTGAGGTTGTTTTGCGTGTGCTCATAGTAAATAATATGGATATTATGTTTAGTATTATGAATGAGCTATGCTGGTGATAAAGGCTCTCCTCCTTGCACAGGTGAACAGGTCATACAAACACAGAAAGACTTAGTCATCTGCCTTTGCCTTTCCTGGGTTAAGAGTCTCATATCATCACAGTGCCATTAGAAATGATGTTCTCTGTCCATGGTGCTGAAATGGGAACTAGTGTCACAGTTGCCCTCTACAGTCCTGAGTGAGTGATCAGTCAGTGCATTTGTTACCGATTGAGTGAGGTACAAGAGTCAGGACTCTCCATGTCACTGGAGGCATGGTCGGCTATTGCAGTTGTTCTCTTTCCTCTTTGTTATGGTCAAAGCTTGCCAATAATTCTGTAGTTGACTGTACATCACGGAAAGGTATGAACAACAACAAAGAACAACAATAACAACACACACACAAATGTAAGCCATAAAAGCTTTATTCATAATAATGAACGGACTCAGCAAATATTAATTTTATCTGAAAAAGTATTATTGAAAGGTATTATCATTATTTTAAAATTTATTCAGCTTTCTGTGATGTATAACGAGTCCTTGGCAAGTACAGTTGCCTCCGTGGTTTTGAATGATGTAACTCTTAGCCCTGGTACCTGAATTAATGTTATGATAGTTCTCTATCTCCCTGAGAGACGGACAAAAGGAATAGAAGTGAGAAGGTAAGAGATTACAGCCTTTGCAGAACTCCACAGCTAATGGCACATTATAATCTGAACTAATGTTGATAAAACCTATTCTTAAACAATCATATAAAGTCCACCCCCATAACTCTGATTATGTGCTTAGCTGAAGATCAGGAGGTGAATTTGGGGCTAATGTCGGTGATTGTAATATTGTTAATTATTCGCCAGCAGCTGTCAGACAGAATGTGAAGCGTGCTCAGAGCCGGCCCTGCCTTGACAGGAGATTACTTTGGCTTTCTGATTAGCATGCAAATGGAATCAATATTTAAAAGGAGCGAGATGGGGGTGTGTTAAGATTAATGACGTTGAGCTGAGAATTCCCAAAAGAATTAGCATTCTTCTGCAGGAATCTTTTCGATCATCAAAACTTTTCATGCCAAACTCCCAAACATTCTCTGTCTCCTGGGCAAAAGTAGGTAAAAAATCACCCACAGCTCCCTGAGTCTGGGACATAAGCTTATTTGCACACATGTGCAGATAATCTCATACTTCTTAGACAGATCTTAGAGGAGCCTCTGTTGTTGTGATTCCTCTTTAATCAGATATAAATCACATTCATTTGCACTATGATGAAAGTGTAATTTTGGTGATAGTCAATTTCATATCTGCCCCAGTCTTGTACCTATCAGAGCTGTGCATTATAAAGAAAGAACTTGAATGAAAAAACACACACACACACACAAACATATTACATTTTTAAGACAGAATATCAGCAATCGCAGAAAGTGTGGGAATGGACACATTGAAAATGACGCTTTATGACAGTATCTCTGTCTCGGCCACAGTTACATATTAGTTTTACTGTTTTGTTATTGTGTATCTGTCCCCCTCCTTTCCGGTTTGAAATGAAACAGACGTGGTCTGCCAGAAATATAGGTCATTTTTCGCCTGAGAGAAGGTGCGGTTCAGATTAAGCTACTTTTCCATGTTTCCGTTTATTTGATGGCCTTGGGTGACAGCACGGCTATGAAAGGATTTCAGAAGAAAGAGTAAGCACACTTTCCCATAAGTGGAACAATAATCACAAAACAAAACAATCAGACTGCTCGCGTATCCCACAAACCCCTGGGAGTCAGTGTTCCCACTGCATGGGCAAAAACAAAGCCCATAAATGATAAACATTTCCTCAAGACGATCAAGATGCCTTGTGCTGAAAAAATACACTATTGACAAAAGGATTTAACTTATACAAAACTCACTGGTAATATTGCGACTGGGGCTCAAATATAAAATGCGCTCATAACCTCATTCAGCCCCAGTGCGACGTTTGTATGGGTTAACAATTGCAATGCTAATTACTCCTTACGGCACTTTCATTAGTATGGTCTTGTACTTGCCAAATTAAAGCATTTTAGTATTTATGTACTTGACCTTCTCCTCTACTTCTAGTTTGCTGACATAACTGGAAATTGAAGAAGAGAATTGTGAAGGAGGCTGACTGTGTTTCTCCACAATAATTAAAAAATCAATGATTTACTCCATTCATTTTCTTATGTGACCTTAACTGACCCAACCCTGGGTTTTCATCACTGATGCTATGGAAATGCAAGTAGGCGAAACGCATTGCAGAATAATGGAAGTAATATGATTTTCAAAATGAGTTATTGTTAAATATTGCTTAGTTAAGAATATATCAGCACAAATATTTCTGTCCGACTTTAATACACCATTTTGGGTAGTAATAGTGACAGTAATTACGGGGACGGAGGAGAAATTAAGGGGTAAGGAGGTTAACATAAACAGTCTCGTCACTCTCTAGTTCAGGGGTGTCAAACTCCAGTCCTGGAGGGCCACAGAGTCTTCAGTTTTTTGTTGTGTGCTTTCAATCGGCAGCCATTTTAGGCCTTGGAAACCAGGTGTTTACACTCTGGTGTGTATAGCCAATCACTTAACTAATAATTTAAGTGCTGAAACCCAAAACCCACAGACACTGATGGTCTCCAGAACCTGCATTTGACTCCACCACTCCAGTTGCTCTCCTGACTGGCTAGGTGGGGTAAATAACCTGGGCATATATTGACTTGGTATTTTAGTAAATTAGGTTTTTGAGATCACCAGACTCAGCCTACCATTCATCCACACTGCTTTGTCTAATTGTTGAAGATTAATTTAACCTGGTCATGGCGATCTGTGAATACACATTACTGCAGTCAACCTATTCCACACAGAGCAACGTTGAATAATAAGTAATGATGTTCTGCAGATAACAGCATTAGTTGAACCCAGACTGAATTAAACAGTCGACCAAATTCTTCAGCACATCCATTTAATTTATAGCAAACACATAGTCAATTAAAATGTATGCTATACCTCTAGATAATTTCTCTCGTAATCACTAAATGACTTCTCTGGACTTACTTACACATCCGTGTTTAATTAAACTGGAGATGATGGGGTTTTGAAAGTAAAGATGGCTTTTGATTAACAGGACTCCTGCAGCAGTGTTAGGACTGTTGACATTGCAGTTGCCACGGCGCACTCACATAGCTCTTCCTGCGAAGGAAGATGCTCAGGAGAGGACGTAAACAGCCTTGGCTTCTTCAGACAATACTCATTCCAGGGCATCTCTGCAATTCCACTGTCTCCACCGATGAACAAAAAAATGCACAAGAAAGGGGCTTCAATACTGGCTTTAAGATGGGGAGAGGGATTATTTAGAAATAAGTCTGATGCAGTTTGTCATCGAGGGATGTTTTTGCAAAATGAGAGCTTTGCACAGCTGTGCTCAAATGACTCAACAGCAGATTCTGAGTACCTGAATTTAGATCTGGCCTTAACCTTGCCTATTTATTTCAAAATGGATTCCATTAGTTCTGTACTTCATAGCTATAATTTCTTCTGACCTCTGAGAAAAGCAGGCTCGTCAGGCTTCTTTCTTCCACAAGAGCAGCATTGACCATGTTTACTTCATTCTGTCAATCTGGTGGACGAAATCATATCGATGCTTTTCGTTTCTCATGCATTGTCTTTTAATGCCTCATTTTCAGGAGTTATGAAGTCTGTCATGAACAAAGTGCAATATGCTCACAACACAGCAGCTTTCATTTTGACTGAGATTAGAACCCCACTTTTTAATTTTTTAAAAATCTTTTTTTAAAATCTTTTTAATTATTTATTAACGTATACACAACGTATGCAAGTTAATGAAAATGGACAACAGATGGACATAGCCCCAAACCAAAATTGCTTTACCATAGCCTTGACTTCCATGTTTTTCGTACAAAGGTATTTACTGGAGGACGTATATTTGGCAAAGAGGCAACTTAGGTAACTAAATATTGAGGCAACTACGATGAAAATAAGCTGCAAAGACTACAATGAAGACCCTGCAGGGGTAAAAATGTCATTTACAAAAACCATTTGTTTTTTTCCTGATTTAAACAACACGTATTGACAAAATGTGAGCATACCTGAGTAAGGATATAATACTAAACTGGTTGTCTTTGTGGTCGCTGTTCATATATTTCCTGATATGTTAAAGGCCATCTTGGCACTTCTATACAGACACCTTAGATTCACTGATGTGTTGGCACTGGTTTTTTTGACTGACAGTAATTTCACTGACAGTTTGACACCTTGTAGGCAAGGCAGAACCCTCTCCTATTCACAAATCAATCCTCTGTCCTATCTGACATTGTACCTGTATTCTCCTTTGCTGAAAAGGGTCAGAAAAGCTATCATACCAGTTTAGAATCAATGCTATTGGATAACATCCAGTGATACTTCAGAGCGACACTTAGGACTAAACGACACGTACGACTTCAGAATGACATATGGGTGACTTCAGTTCTAGAGGAAGTGAACCAAAATATTTAATTTTGAGTGTCCAGAAGTATTTCTTGGCTTATTACAACATCTTCATTTGAGAAAATAAGCATGTGTCCTCCTATGGCGTATCTGTATTCTCTTCACTCTGAACTCCACAAAAAGAGCTGCACGCTCATTGCATTGATGACTATGCTTCATGTGCTACTGGTGTGTCCGGACTGCAAGCTCCTGATTAACCTGAAGGGTCACTGATGCAGGGCGAGATAAGAACAGTCCCCGGCCAAATACCACCTCCCTAGACAACGCTGCAGCCAACTGCTCACGACCCTGCAATGATGCGGGCCATAGCCATCGCAGCCACAGTCAGTAGGAAATCAGAATGTGGGGCAAATTCACATACTGGAGCAGGATAAGCCACCCAGGACAAGACACTCTTGTAGCCACTGCATCCATGTTTCCCAACGATTTTCTAGTTCAAACAGGTGCTTTGTATATAGCTGTGCTGTAGGATTGGGGGCTAGCCAATGGGAAACAAGAGCCAGGCATCTGGTTGGCATGACAGCCGTGGCAGTGACCCAGTTGTGCCTTTGTTTTCCATGCCAGTCTGGCCTTGTGGGCCTCCCAGGCTTGCTTCCCATTCTGATTATGCCCATTCTTTGTTAAAATCCTATACTTACAAGCTGGTGCATTTTGGTGTGTCTGTGTTAGAATGCATGCAGGTTTGGCCATGTGTGCGCTGTCGATGGTCCCTGTGGATGCTGGGATTGCCACACTGTCATCCTCAAGCTATAACATAGTTTGTTACATATTCCTAACATACACAAATGTAATATATCGATGCAGTATATAAAATGGCAGTGTGAAGTATTCACCCATTGACTGGATTCATTACTTTGTTGTCACAGAGCCTGAAAACATAATAATTTTTTAATTAATTAATGGTTCTGATGTACGCTGCCTTATTCAGGACACCCCTCGGGAGTCGGGAGAAAAACTAGGGACCTGCACTGAGGACAGCAGCGAAGCAAGGTCAACAAGAGAGTTTGTCATAATGAGGACGGACATCCATGAGTCAACAATATCTTGATCTTTTCACAAAAGTGTTGAGAGAGAAATCATCAGTCTTACAGAGTAAAGTGCATGTTGGGGGTAAGGCTGTGTGTTCCACAGCTGTGAGCTGAAGCTGTGACCATGCTGTTACGGGCAATGCATATCAACACTGATGTCTCACCCTTGCTTAAGGTATACAGTGGGTAAGGTGGTTAGACTTACCGGCCTCATCGCTCCCTGGCACCCCCTCCTGGCCGGCCAGCCAATTACAGGTTTGTTAGGGCAGACTACGCTGACACAACTGTTTCAAAATCAGCAAACACAATTAGATAACATGGCACAAAGTATGTATTCATGCATGTATGTATGTGTGTATGTATGTATAGACATGCACACTTATATATTATATATGAGAGCGAGGAGGAGAGAGAGACTTGGTTTTGAGATGACTGGCATCCAGGCACCAGAGACTGGTCATGCATTTTACATCAGGATTTAATATGTTGGACTAGAAATAATAATATAAAATCCAAGCCTCAGAGGTATTTATTTAATGTCAGACTTTACTGAACCAATAAAAACTCTCCTCTCTCCCTCAGAAAATGGCACTGGTCCCTTGAGTCTGTGCTTTGTAGTTCAGAGCCGTCCACTTTTTAATTCAGCCCGGTTATGAATATTTCATGAAAATAAAGTGATTGCGCGAAGAATGCAAATGAATCATGTCCACCCATACAGTCATTTTTTTGCATTGTAAGGAAGAATTTCAGATTTTTGATAAAACAAAAAATAAAAACAGCAAAACAGAAAAAGAACTCAGTGATGAAATGGATTCTTCATATAGTACAGACCACACAAGGAAACAATGACGTTGAGCCTTAGCGTTCGAAGGGGTTTTCAGGAATTATTATTTTTCGCTTCTGAAAAGGTGGTTGTTCCATGGGAATCCTGCATCAGAATTGTTCTGAGTTCCTCAAAACTGCTTACATCTGTAGTTAAGTTGTAACGTTTCACAATTCAACCTCATAAATTATTAATGCATATTTCTCTTCTCTCAGACAGCAATAAATTACAAGTTCCATGCAAGCAGCATTGACTTTAGAGGCTGGCAGAAGTTGCAGCGTTTATCATTTTGTCTTGACCAGTGTTTTGTAAAGGCTGAAAATGGCACTATGTTGTGATTCCACTTAAATATGTCCTCTGTCATGAGAACAGCTAAAATGGTATGTATTTTTACCTTGTTATTATGCCATGGCTTTGGCGAAAATCCATTGAAATGTTAACCCCACTGCAATGGTTTTACATTGCACCTCCACATGCTGCCATGCTACAACTGCCCCCTGGTGGACAAGGTCGACGATTCCCTCCAAGGAACCTTAGATTTGATCCATTTTTTGATCAAATTATTATTATTTTTTTGATCAAAATGTGTTTGCCTGTGCTTGGGTTCTTGTACCTATACGGTATATACATCATTTGTACTTCACACTGATGAGATTGAAGAGACCCTAGCCTGTATGCTCCGACCACTATGAAAACATGATATGTATGGCATAAGTGTATGTATTCTTCAAACATTGCTCATATGCAGACAAATTGATTCTTGTTTTACCCCGTTGACAATGTTAATGTGCTTACCTAAACGTTTTGAATTTCCATTAGCAGATTTTATGTCTGTTAAATAAATGATAATGAGGTATGTCTTTGAACCATGTTCTTTTTTCATCTACAGTTCATGGCCGAGAGTTCCATAGAGTTTATATATATGATTTCTTTTTTCTGTTTGCTTTCTGGTTTTTGCTTTCTCAGGGGAGTCTTACAAATTCAATAGTGGTTTCATGTGTCATCAGCAAATGTATGATCAAGATCCTTGGCGGCGGCTCTTTTTTTCGCTGTTGGGACTCCAGCTGCGCTGGGCCTCACTCCCCACAGCCTGGTAGCACACGCATGAGTGACCATCCGCTCTTCTTTTGTCCCTCCCTGCTCCTCACAGCAGACAGAGCAGCAGCCGCACACCTCTGTGACACTTCAAAGGGTCTTTGCTGGTACGCGGTCCGTTTGTCAACCTTAACAAACACGAGTCAGGGAAAAGAAGGGAGACTTAGAAAATGGTATGAGCTGACAGTGATGAAAGGGAGGCTCTGAAAACACGAGCACGTGGCCACAAAGCGGTGTGATAAAGACGCTCAGAGGGATCTCTCCGCCCCTCTCGTATTCAGTCAACATGTCGGCCGTCTGCGTAATTTGTTGTGCGCTTTAATGGGGGCGGCGATAAAAACAGAGGCAAACATTAGCTTTGGCAGTTCCGGTGCTCAGACCAGCGGTGAGGGGCGAACAGGCCGTTTGGAGCTTAAACCACGGGACTCTGCATATGAGTGTGCCGCAGTGTATTAGTGCTGGAGCTGCAGAGACACACAGCTAGACCCAGAAGCAGATATACGGAGGGAGAGTTGCTGTGAGGGGCTGTGTATGTGGGTACAAGCTCATTTGCTCTCCCGCTAGGCAGAATGAGCCTCCCTGGACATACCCGAGAGGGAGCCCTTAATGATTTAAGTAGTTGGGAATTGAGTTCATTTGGAAAATACACTAATTCAATGAACTTCAATCCTGAGCTGCTACTTGCATAATTGTAACCTTCATTTTTTAACAGGCTACTCTCATTTTTAGCAATGAAACTTAATTTAATGAACCAGTCCTCAAACCATCATTAAGCTGAATCTAACGTGTTTCTGAGTCCCCACTTTCTGTGCAATATGTATTCTTCCAATGAAACACTACCTTTAGCTTCTGGTGTAAAGTTAGTGGTACTCTGGTCCTTTTCCATATCATGCGTTGCTTATTCCTAGCACAACTTTACGTCTTCATGCAGGGTTTAGTTGGATCAGTAAGTTCATAACTCTGAGGTCCATATCTCTGAAGTACTCCAGTTACCCACATCCCTAGTATTTTGGAATATGGGATGCTTCAGCAAAAAAAAAAAAAAAAAAAAAACAGTATGATCTCTCTCAATGGCCACAAAATGCCTTCAATGTCTTCATTAAATCTTTTTCGCATGCTCTGTGAATCCAAGAGAGCGGCGATAAATTATGGATTGATTCTATGCAACTCTAATGTGCGTTAGAGAGACTGCCCAAGGCATCAATACGATACCGCAGCTATTACCCATGCTATTCCCAGGCCATTCCGGCTTATAAAGGAAGAAATGTAGAATCTAATGAGAGCCGTGGCAGCCGACACATATTGCCTTCTCTGCTCAATGTGACACGCGCATCCTCGGAGGGCTTCTGGGAAGTCACCCTGGGTAAAGGGTATTAACCAAAATAAATAAATAGGGATAATGATAACTGTCTGAGATTCATATTCATAGAAATTAGTCATGGCTTAGCACCCCACAGTCAATCAAAAACACTATTATACACTCGTCATTCTTAACGTTATAACCTGTCAGCCGGGTTGGGCCACAGAGCCAGACCGGTGATAATTACTGATTTAACTGTCACAGCATCAGAAGGGAAACCTCAACACTGCTTATTGTGATGATAATACTACATCCCTGCTTCCAGCCCCTATATATATAACCCTAGTGCATTTGGTGGAACGGATCAATAGTTTATAAGACCATTCAATTTTTTTATAGGAAGACAGATTGCACTTTTGTATTTTATATCTGAGGCATATAAAATGTTATTATCAGTCCTGATTAATAGCTTTGGCTTTGATAAATCAAGTAATCTCACAATAATTTACTACATCTTTTATCAAAACAGCATATCAATGACATCAATGAATAAATATTAAAATAAATAATTACACACGTAACCACTGTTATCTCTGTGAAATATCAGCGCCACTGTATTACTGGTCTTTTGTTGGTGAGGAAGATCAAATATTCTGTCAGTGACACTTAGTATTGTGTTTTTGTCCTCAGCAAGTTTCATTGTTGAAGGGTTTTGTAATATGTTCATGTCAGATGAAGATTTGCTTGATTAATGGCGTTGCTGATCTCAAAGAAAACAAAGAAGTAATTCAATTGACTTTTCTAAGGTGTAGCGCATTGCTGACTCAAAGCTGTGATGTCTTACCCATGAATAGAATCTTTGGATGGAGAGCAGGTAAATTCAAATGGAATCCATGGAAACAGGGCACTCTGGAAAGTGAGAGTGAGCGTGAGTGTGTGGAACTATAGGCACCGTACAGCAGCAGTGAACCAACAGAGTGCTGTTGGTTGTTGGAGTTCTGTACAGAGAAATAACTTCCAGCAAAGGCTTCCGATTCTGAGTGTAGCCAAGGCTGTTGAGTGTAACACACACCAGGAAAAGAGTATAACCTCAACCAGGACAGGAAGGATCAGAACACAGAAGAACAGAGCACAATTCCATTTCACGAGCAATTCCAACAGCTTCTCCACAATACTCTCTTGATGCTTCTTACTCTGATTAAAGTTTTTCTTGATCTCTGCTGCAGACATGCACGTCTGCGCAGTGTGTACACAATAACGGGGTGTACCTCTGTCTTCAGCTAAACCGATGCTCTTTACTGCTGTTTTGCTTTAACTGATGCCACTGTTTTCCTGCTCACTCCCTCCCATAGCCAAAATCCCTCTCTGTAAAAAGTCTGAAAAAAGACAACATCGAAACGTGAAAGGAATAGGGAACAAGCACTGGCACAAGTGTGAAGTTCAGGACACAACATTCACCAAAAGTTAAAATCTGAGCTGGGGTTTTGTTTACAGGGAGGCAGTATGAATCTGTGAACAAATGTGATTCTTTTTTTCTGGGTGAGAATGATTCACGAGGTGCGTCGATGACTGTGCCACCAAACTCACCGTAATCTCTCTGTAATCCTGTTTGTTTACACAGAGCAGAGGCTGTGTTTCTCTAATCTTTGCCTAATTACCTAAGTAATTCGGCAGACATATTTGTTTTAATCAGACAGGCCATCTGAAGTGCGCGCAGCGGTGTGCCGCTAATGAGCTAAATTGAAGCCACTGGATAAATGCTTCTTGTTCCTGTTTTGATTTATATGCAGTTGACTTTCTAAATGGGCACTAAACTCTGGCACTCTCATCACTGTACGCACTGCAAGTGAGAGGCAATGATTGATGACGACAAAACCGAGATACTCGAAAGACTTTGTTGGGTGAATTTGAATAAAGTATCTCTCAATTATTATTTCAAGATCATACGTCTGTATGTGAACCTAGCAGGCAGAACTGTTAAACTATTTGAGGATCACATGGTAACCTGATCACTTCTTATCTTTACTACTGTCAGCAGTTTGCGCTTCCCCTGGTCTTTGAGAACTAGTTAATTGAATTATTGGGTGCTGATGTAAGACATCTGCCAGTCATGAGTTTCTGAGGTGGGGGTTGAAAAGATAAAACAATCATCTTTGAGTAGAAGATGGGAATAGGGGTCTTGGTGTGTTTTCTGAATTTGTTGTAACAAACGAACGAAGTAACAAACAACCAAACAAACGAATGAACGAGCAAGTGTAAGTGTGGAGTGTTTAAGATTTTAGTCTCAAGACAGCGAGTGTATCCACAGCATTGATTTCTCTTGCACGTTTGAGTCAGGAAGAAATCTGAAGAAGGAAAGGAAGCAAACAGCCAGGAGAAATTCGAAACGACTCAAGGTTACTCCCCAGGCAGAAACTGCAACAGGCACCAGTACTTATGCAATTTAGTGGATCAAATTCTTTCAAACAAAGTCTGTACAACGAAATACTTCACCATGAGCAAAGAAAGACCCAAACAGGCAGATTACAGTGGAACAGGAAGAAGTCTCTTTATTTCACACAGGCTTATATTCACTGTCAGTCCATTTCCTCTATGATAACTTCTGTCTCTGCCAGTACTGTGAATTATGTATGGAGACATTTAGAACAAAATGCAGTCACTTGTCATTATATCCCAAATTGTAAGATGGAGGAGTTTAATTTTAAAATGGAGAAAGAAAAGGGGGTTACAATATAGTACCTAATCAGGCCCGGAAGCCCAGCGTGAGAGTCAGATTTCATTAACGTGATAGCACGCGCACGGCTGCGGAAGGCTTTGCCTTATGAAGAGCTCAATCCTTCTCTCAGAACAGTTTTATTTGATTTCCTGTTGTGGCGATGGCTTCTACATCCCAGCATCCTGATAATTAAGCAACTTGATGCATTGGGTGCCTTGTACACATTCTGTTATTACACTAATTTATTAATACATTCAGAGCGTGCGGACCGCTTGGTATGAGGTAATTAGTTTCCTGCCCATAATTAGGCTAAACAGACCCCTGTGCCTATTCTCATTACCACTCGATTACCAGTATATCGTAATTCAGCTGTGTAAAATTAAATGATTTGTTTACTGCCTCCGATATTTTGAGGAAAAGGTAACACCAATTTTTTGTATCAGTGGATTGATTTGTGTTTTAGCCATCCCCGAGTTTTACTGATTTACTAACTGGTTGTCAGTTTGGAGGCACCGATGGAAATCACACTTCAAAAGCTTGACGTTTGACACAATCAAACTGTGAGCCCTAGAACCCAGATAAAGACAGGATAATTAGAGTCTGTGAGAACGACTGACCATGTCATCTGGGAGGTGTTTTATCAGTGTTTCCCTGAAGGCACTCAGATTCTTTGAGGAAGGTTTAGGAGTGACACAAAGAGTTTAGGCATGCTGAGAAGTATAAAATCAAGGGTTAAGTGGAGAGAAAGTTGTCAGCACAAGCCTATATGGTGCTACACTACGAGGGGGGGCTGCTTGGGTGCTACACCAAGGACCATGGGTGGGAGGTATAACCGGAAAGGGGGGCCAATTAAATAATCAGAATTAAACCCAACTTTATTAATGCATAGTAATGGTTGTCTATAATAACTTTCCCTTGACAACAATGTTTTTTTTACACCTCCTCCTCCCGTGCATGATGAATTCATACAAAAAACCCCGCCCCCTCCTCAAAACACTATCCAGCCCCCACAGTGGCCTGTATGAGACCCAATGAATCTAAATGTCTGAAACAGCAAAATCCAAGTGTTTGGGGGTTGGTGAGAGCTCCTGAAAAACTCCTCACCATGACATCCAGGAAGTGATAAATGAATACAAATCAGTCAATCAGAAGGCACTCAGCACGTAGAGCATTACGCTGTTTATGCGTCAAAACTCGCACAGATGTTACTGAAAAACTCACAGCATATTTTAACCTTAATCATCTAAGGTGATGAATGTAGTTCTTTTAGCCTGCTTGGAAAGGATTTAATCGTGGTTTCACAAACAGCAGGATAATGTCAAACATCTTCTATGGATTCTTTAATTACCAGTTCTACAAATGGAACGTTTTCACATCTCCAAAATAACTTTGAGTCTCTGGAAGCTTTCCTTCCTGAGATTCTGTTTCCCATCAGAAACAGGTCAAAATTTGTAGAACAGCATTTTTTGAAGGGCTGAAGCCACTCTGAAGGCTAAAGGTGGCCAAACTTCTTGTTATTAAATATTCACAAACTGTTTGATTTTTCCATTATTTTGTCAATGCTCTGTACTTGGAAAATATGAAATAAGAAAAAGTCTGAAACATTGTTTCCATTTCTTACATGAACTGTGAGATAATATTGATTTTTTTTTCTACTGATATCTAAAAAACTTTTTCTTTATATGGATACTTTTTCACACAGTGCCAATCAATGAAAGAAGACAAGCTGCACCAACTGATATGATTCAACAGCAAAATACAAAACATTGTATAATTTAAGCATAATGTATAGGATTGTTTGTCAACATAAGTGAAATTTAATTCAGATGTGTGTATGAAATATGAATATGTCTCCTTGATTTTAATACTAATACAAAATGGGCTTTTTCACTTCTGGTTTTGAGTTTTATTAAGTTAAAACTTTGCATTTTGATTGAATAAAAAAGCATTTGATCATATGTCTTGTGATATTTTGATACAAACAATGCATGTGCCTGGAAACAAAATCCCATGTCCTTTACATCAAATTTAATAAGCCCATTTTTGTAATGTCAGAAAACAGTGTGTCTGTAAAGCGTGCAAAACCTTCTGTCAACTTTTGAAATTTGAAATGAGAGAGAGAAAGGGGGAGAGAGAGAGAGAGAGAGAGAGATGGAATAGTTGCGGTGGTACTCCATCTCTCTCTGCCTCCTAGGATTATGCCAGTAAAGTTCTCATAAAACAGAATGAAATATTAAAGCAGCGGAACTAGCCCTGCATTCTTAATTCAGCTCCTTCCTTCTCTGCTTATAGCTCTCTTGAATCCTGTTCCTCACTCTTTGTTGTTCTTTGCTAAGTGGAAGAGAGGAAAGTGAAAATGTTCTGTGTATAATGTGTGGGGCTGATTGGACCTTGTGGGGACAAAGATGCTCCCCAGAGGGTGACTACCCTTTGCTGAGATCAGACGAGCTCAATTTACGTTGGATTGACTTCAAATTAGCCGTCTGTAGGCATGCCTGACTCCGCCTTCAAAGATCCTTTAGCGATGTATACATACTGCTTACGTCACGCAGTGGACTCATGGACCGCGTTTCATTTACTGCGTCTTTGGGCTCACAGTTAGGTAAAAAAAGGCTTCAGCTTTACCTATGCCAATTAAATATGAGCCAATCACAATCTTTGCTTTAAAACAGCCAGCCTTTTTTTGTGCTTCAATACATGAATGTCAGTTTCATTGCATCCACCTACTCTGCTGTTTGGCAGCACCATTTCAGCAAAGCATACCCATAATCAAATTAGCAAACTTACAGCTGTGATAACAAGCTCAGTTTTATAGTAGCTTATTGCCGTTTGTCAATTTAATGGCGTCTGTCTGAAAAAGCTCACTGAAATGCTTGTGCATTAGTGGCACTTAGCCAGGTCCTGTGTAGCGCTGTAGCACTCAATTGTATGTATGGATATCCTTGTTTCTTGAGCATTTTTGATGGTGTCAGATTCTGTGGAATGGTCTTTTAACCTGTCTGGGCACTGGTACTGTGATGTTGCCCATTAATGTGAAAAGGCTTGAAGGATTGGTTCCTGGGGCATGGAGGAGATGAGGTCGCGGTGGAAGAACAGAGGAAACATTTTTCAAGTGTTAATGTGATTAGAGAGGTAAGATTAACTTGCTATACAAGTCTTTGTATGGTGCATTTACAGGACGACTCCATTGTAGCGTGCATGTCATGTAAATAGCAACATTTTATTTGCTAAAAAGGCAAATGGCAAAATTGGCCTAAAGAATTCCACCTGCACATCGTGTTGGCTCAGTCCCTCAGGCTGCCGTGGATTGTGACAGTAGCCACCAGATTGCTTTAAAAAATATGAATATAAGGGATGATATTCAAATAGGATTATTATATATTTATTGTTCATTATTCATGCAATTTGAATACAGTATTTGGCTACAGGCATACTCCAGCATATTTTAAGATTAACTTAATTATAATTAAGTACTTATTCATAATTAGAAGCCCATGATTAATTATGATTACTTACAAATTAAAAATTGACTTGATTGATTTTTAAACTAGTTAAACAGCCCTAATTTAAATGTAATGCCAATGCTATGCATCAACAAACATTACACACATTAAACTAAAACATCCGATAAAATAACATAGCTGATTTTTACAGTTGTTGATATGTGATATTAGTTTTTGCTTTATACTATTAATTTATCTGCATCCCCTCAGTGTCTGTCTCTGTTCAATTGCTACTCAAATGACTTTATTGCCTTGCAATATCTTTAAATTACATGTTTCCATGCCATTGAAATAATACATTTTTGTCATAATGCAACATTTCCTCTCACTCACCTCCATACACACATACTTATGGACACTCAAGCATATATATAATCTCTGAAAGCCATTTTATAGAATACATTTCTTATCCACAAGAAAGCCGTTATCTGGTCTTTGACATGTTTATTGGTGTTTGTATGGAGAGGACTAACATAATGCATCCTAACGACCTTCAAAAAACTGTGCTGCAATTAAAATCAGCCTGAAAATCACAATCGGAAGAAGTTTGGCTGTCAACCAGTCTTATCGGCTAGGCCACATTCATACAAACAGCACAATGCTCGAGAAGATATTAAATGTTATGATGGTGAACTATAGAAATGATTTTTCAGATTATGAATGTGTTGTGCAAGTTCATTTTGCTGATAAGGTTTACACATGACCCCACAACCCTAAGTTGGATGAAGCAGGGCTTGGACAAAGGATGGGTGGATGGAGGGATAGAGAGATGAAGGGATGGATGGACATAAACATATGATCATGGACATATGAACGTAAACATCATGGATCACCACAAATGCACTTTAAATCATCCCGCAAACCCAAGGTGCTATTCCAAGAGAGTGTTTCAGAGCCAGTGAAGCTTTCCCCACTTATCCTCACAGAGAGTACGGACCACTGGGATTAACAGAGGCTAGCCAACAAAACGGTTTGTCATAAATTTCAGCGAGCTCATCCAACATGGAGTCGAGCCAGCTGGCATCCAGGTACACTGCCAAAGGCACGGAATCATTACACAATCAATGGTGTAAACGTATCAATATGTTCCCCTTGCTGCTGGATAGCTGCTATTACCGCTAACTGCTACTAAGACACAGCACCTGATTAACTATAAATTTAACAGAATATGAATTCCTCATCTGCAGAAATATTAGGCCAGGAAATCTTTCATAATAGATTCTGGAAAAGTGCCAAACACCAAAAGGCACCCTATGTACTGAGGGCAAGAAGATCATTGACACAAACCTGTCATCCAAAAATGCTGTATCCGTACTGATTGTGTGATTATAGATGGTCTGTGAAGTCAATAAGTGCTGTGCAGGTGACTAAAAAAGTTTCAAAGCATGTAAGTCTGGTTTTGGATATGTATGTATTTGAAAGTTATCTGTATTATTATTTTTCATTCATTTTGTGAATGAAATGATCTCAGACATAGAAAACATGAAACTCATAACTTCCACTCTTTGCTTCTGTTATTTTGAGTATTTTTTTCCACAAAACCAGATAGAGGGACATAAAATACAAGCATGCGAACCAATTTGTTTCTACAGTGATGTTACTCTAGACTCTTACTCCAATTTAAATGCTTATTTGAAAAGTGAGGTTTTTTCAAGTGTCATTGTATGAAGTCTATTTGTTCAAAAGCCCAACCTTGCATGTACATTTGTTCAAGGAGAGATCCACATTTAATTAGTTTCACTTTCCTGTATGGAACTTCAAAATTTTCTACAGCACTTCAAATATATATTTTTTATTTGTCTCTATGTGTTTTTAATTTTCTTGTTTGCTCTGCAAATACATGGATATCAGTTTCAGTTGTCAAGAGGACAGTAGATGTGATTATAACTGGTTTGCAGTGTGCAGCCCATGCTGAAATGACATTGATGAGGTATTGTTGTGATACGTTATGATATGAGATCAGTGGTAACACTTTTGGTTGCGGTAAATGTACCTCATGAACATATTTGTCTGTGCAGTCTGCTTATGCCTGACTCCACTGCGGAGATGCAGGTGTCTTTTCTATGGGGGATCATCTGCTTACTCCGACTCATCTACCATGTTTGTTCCGGTGCATAGAACAGCCATTGCACGCCTCATTCGGGCTCATGTATACCAATGACTCACCAGTTTAGGAAATAATGAATCACTGCCTGCATGTCTTAGTTTGGACATCTGATAGTGGTTGAATTTCCATATTCTGAATTTAGGCAAATTTTAATGACTGAGCAAGTGCAATTAGGTTAACGATACATATTGTGACAAATGTAGCATTATGAGGAGATGAGTAGCTTATTATTTACTAGATGTGGATGTGTATCCTGTTCTGAGCAGGATAGAGCAACATTACTCCAACACCAAAGGGCTTTAACTCCAAGTATAACCAGACGTTTTGACCAAACATATGTCATAACCCCTAGATGGCCTTACTAACATTCAGGAATTTCACTTTTGATGCAAAGCTCTGCAGAGGAAAGCCACCTCACACACATCTGAGCTATTGGGAGTTAGGCTGCTGTTAGAGATTTGCTAAATCAGATTTTAAAATACATTCTAAACAATAAATTCGATTTTATAACATTTATTAGCCACTTTTATTAGTATTCTTCAACGCTTTTTCTGAAAGTATGAATTTTCAAAATGCAACACATAATTGATATACTCTCTCATAATCAGAGGCAGTAAGAAGTGTCAGTGAACAGTTTATTACTTTATTTATTACATTAATAAAACATTGTTAGGTACATATAGTTTTACATATGGCACACTGTCCATTTATGTAGCTGGATATTTACTGAAGGAAACCAGGTGAAGTACCCTGCTTCAGAGTATAATGACAGTGTCTTAGAATGGATCAAATCTACACCCTCCACTGGTCTCCATAGTCTCACTGTCATAAAGAAACGTTTTTCATGCAGACGCTAACAAATGTGGCTAATGTAGGTTGATGCAAGACAAACACATAATAATTCATACCGCACTGCGTCCCAGATACTATCTGAAAACTAACTATGTACTTTGTTGATGCCTGAGACTGACATATCAAAGAAAAGAGTTTGACAAAATGTTCTCCTGTGCCTTTTTGAAGGTTTTGAACCATGTTGCTGGGCTGGATGTTTATTCACTCAAAAAAATGTCTGCATGGTACATGTCAATGCAACTTGTGTTGTGCAAAACTTTGTTTAAAGAAATTGTGATATTGTTCATAGATCAGAATAAGGTTAAACCTGTTTCAGATGTGATTGATTGTAAAACGTACTTCCTCTGACTTTACCTCTCAAAGGTAACTAATCTGTTTTCCTCCTCACCTCGGTTAATAGTTTTGTACTGATTGAGTCTCCTTTTTTATCACCACTTTTCATATTTTTATGATTTTAATCCAATGGTATTTATATGGTTATAATTTTGGCTTCGTCTGGTTCATAGTGCACTTGAATCAGTATCTCCAGCAGTATGTATGCTGTCATCAGAGCTCCATCTGACTCAGTCAGATATCACATAGGAAATAATTAAAGCGGAAACCTTTGACAATAATGCATTTCAGACCCATAACTGTAATCTCTGTCAAATTCACATCCATTTTGAAGAGAGGCTTGGAGAACAGAGTGAGGGAGTGTCTTCCCAGCATTTATGGTTATTAAACTTAATAAATTAATCTCTTTTTTCCCTTTCTCTGAATATAACCGATATATGAGGTTTCTTACTCATGTCCTCTGTCATTTCAAAGCTTATGAATGAGATAACTGATTGATCATTTTAATAAAATGTTTATACAGTGTAGAAAGATGGATGGAAATCCGACTTTTCATTAACTTAGTTGATGGATAGGCTTCGAGCTGCTGTGTTCTACTGATTGGATTTTTCTCAAATACTCCTCCCAGAATGCACACATACACAAAATTCACATATGCAACACTTGAACCACAAAAACACTGATACCAAATACACAAACTGATACAAAAACATATACTCACACAAAAACATTACTATATTCATGGGCGTTGTCACATTTGTTGTACGTCATAGACTGCTGTTGTCATAGTCAGATTAGAACAAATTACAACAAACAAAACTGAGGTCTAGTATATATAATCTAAGAAAGAACAACCTGATCCCAGTGGTCCTTCTGCCTGATCACTGTACATTTACCAAACTGTCTTCGTTTTGTGGGCTCATCTTACACCACCAAGAGTCTCACGAAGTCAAGTCTGTTCTTGTCATGCTACAGAAAATTTGAAATTAAAGCCATATTCACAATAAGCAGTTTTCCATTATTTTGGAAATTCTCTGTTATATTTTTCAACTGTGAATTTATCCAAAACCTGGTGTTTAATGGCATTATGGTATCTGTATTTTCTGAAACATGCAAACACACACAGTTGATTAGTAAAATATTAATATATGGCTGGAGTCATAGACTTGCACTTGTGCATGGATGATAGTTTAAAAATGACCTGACATGGATCGTCTATCACACAAGATCAAATTCAAATCACAGAGCTATAGATTTTCTATCTTTTGTAATCCATTGCCGTGTCATTCATTAAACAAATTCTCAATATTGTTTCTAGTGGGAAGGATATTTCCCACAAATATAAATGAACGCTTCTGCTTTTTGAATCACTGCTGTGCCACCAGTCACTGTGCAAACGGTTCCTGGGATGAAGGGTGTACACTCCCCTCCAATCAATGCACTCTGATTTCAAACACATAACATGCTTCACAGTGCAGTTGGAGAGCAAGAACTGAAAAGGAGAGATGCATTGATGGCAGCTATGACTGTCTTATGTATGGTAACTGTGGGTCACTGGGGTGTCGATGGAAGGAGCTGATGCAGCAGGAGCCTGAGGGACGCCAGCCCATTTAAACAGAGCACGCCTTCAGTAAGACAGGGCCAAGCGTGTCTGTTGCTGTGGACTCCTGGCCGTGGTCAAGGCAGAAGCTCTAACTAGTGACTGTGGGGCTGAATCTCCACTTGTGACTCACTCAACAGAGCACATTTTCATACGGCGTATCAGCTCATTATCCTCATTATATAAATGCAATAACGTTGTGCACGTCACATTAACAATTTAGGTTATGACAAAGAGGCTGGGAGCAATGTAATAGCCTTAGACTTGTGTAAATGTAATACCTAGAGTTAATGACATGGTTGTTAAACTGAATACATGCCTGAAGACCTAAAAAAGTCCTTCCTCCTTCACCCCCAGTCTGCTTCTGAATACAGCTGATTATTTAAAAGCGCAGAGCTTGTAACTATTCCAACACTGATCACGTCCACAGCCATGATTTCAATCACCAACCTTTGGCTGATTTCAGCTAATGGCACAGTTAGAGGAACCCTGCTGATTCTCAGGGGTTTTTCCCCCCTTTTGATTCATCAGCAATGGGACTGTAGCCTGTTCAAGACCAGCCTTGATACAGAAAACCCCAGGTATGCCCAAGCCAGGAAAAGATGCACAGTGTTCACAGCAAGTGAAGGAATACTTACCTAAAGCTATGAAAGTTAGCAATGGATATGGATATAATACAGCATTGTATAGTACCGCATTAAATAGTACATAAAATCTTGACAAAATGTTTTCAGTGTAAAAAACCAAGTTACTCACATATATCAAGCATATACAGAGGGTCGACAAATGGAATGCAAGCATCAAATTTTTTTTTTAAAAAAGGACTCTTATTTTGAAGTAATCAAATCCAGGCAACATGGTAATGAAGTTGTGCTACATATATGGACACTTAACTGCATAGGCGCTAATACAGCCTTGACAAGTATATGTATGAAAGTATACATGCAGAAGTGAACATGCACAACAATTAGTATAGTTGTCACTCCTGCTTAAAATAACTGTAACTTTTCTGCTAAATCTGGACTGGATTTATTTTGAAAGGTGACCCTGCCGCAAATGAATAATGTGTCCACAATGTAAGTAACCCACTTTCACAGAGGAAAAGTCATTCTGTTGAATCAGAGATATGATGTCAAATCTCATCAAAAATCAATTTAATATGAAAATTACTGCCAGACTGAGCAGAGCCTGGAGGAGAAACTACACTTTAAATACCGGAATAGTCCATGACAACTTGGCAAAGAATGTAATTAAATAAGCTGTAGCTGATTATTCTTATTATTTTTCTAATTGAAATGTGACCGAACTGTTGTTGTTCTTTTAACCTGAAATCTCATTTGATGTCAGGAAAGAAGCAAAACACTCCCCAACGAGTATAAATTCTGTTCATGTATTCAGAATACATGTATTAATTGCAAGAAAAACCGTTTGTAATCTTCTTTGGATGTTTTGATTTTGCACCATGGTTAACCTTGTATGTATGAGTACATATACCAAGTCATACAATTACGTATCTGGATTAAAGTATATTAATAGGTTGCTGGAGGTTAGCTACCCAGGTGATGCTATGTCTACACACATTACCAGGCAATATCTTATATCCTTTTGTATGCATCACAGACCAAATAATTAGAAAATATTTTGATATGCTATTGTATATAAATCTGTTTTGTAAATGTCAGTAGGACCGTTGTAAAACACATGGTTTCTAGAGAATATTGAGAGAGATAACTGAATCTTTTAACTGAAGCACTGAAGCATTGTGGGTTGGAAAGAATGAGGATAATGGAGTTGTAAGTCGCTCTGGATAAGAGCGTCTAACAAATGTCCTTAATGTAATGTAACATGAGCTTGTTTTGTTTTTCTTATTTGGCCATGAAATATACTTACACATGTATAGTATCTGCACATCCTCATAAATGAATCCACCTTGCTACCTGTATCTACCAAGGACACAGTGTGTTTTGAGATGCTGCTAGGCTATAGCTGTACTACTTCTTTAAATATGTCATTATAACCCAAGGTTTAACATCCATTCTCACTGAAGACTCAGTCAGATGCAAGGACACTCTTGTAGAAACATTTAGAGAATATTGTGCTTTTGCCTGACTTTGAATACAAATGACCAGCACACTGCTGAGAGCAGAGCATCCACTAGGAACGCTGGCCTGGAGGGAGCAATCTTTGTGTCACCCATGGATATATTTGTGCCATTTCTAACAGGTCAGTTTGGATTTTCTTTTTCTCAGGATTATTCACAATGATAATGTTTTTTAACAAATGTAAAATAATTCTGCTTTGCACCCACTTCATGACATTTCTCTTTACTTAATTAAGAACCATTTGACACAACATCTTCAATCAATCAGAAAAGAGCCCACAAGCAGGGCTTTTTAGACTGTAGCCAGAAAGGTCAGGTTGGATGGACATGTTATTTATACCCATATAGACTAGATATCAGTTCTCCAGTTTTATATTATTTGTAACAGGATTTTAAACTCACACTGTACTATTTTCCAGTGGGTTTGTGTCAAGCAGAGGGCAATGGGAAAATGAATTACAGGGAAGAAAGGGCTACTAAAGAAATCTTACGACATAAAATACAAGTGAGGCAGTCAGAGAGAGAAGTATCAACAGAATACCTAATGATGGCATAATTGATTGTGCAGAAAATATTAGAATTTTAACTGTTGTTTTAGGGAATGGTGAAGAAGGGGACATTTCTCAGTGATAGCGAGATTCAGAAAAGGGGGATCAAAGTGGATAGTTTTCCAAATTAAATGCATCTGAATTCTAAAGGGCAACACAATCGTGGCGTATACAATACAATGTAATTCATAAAGAAGACTAGTAGGTTCCATTTTGAGCAGAGCATACATTAGTGTACTTGCTGCTTGCTAACAGCCACATTAACTGCAGTAACAAATTAAAGTTTGAAAACATGAAACAATTTCTAATAGATTTTTTGAAGACAAAAGGGCTTTTGGTTTAATTACTTTATTTATTGGATGTTTGTATGCTATGTGAATGCCAAGAATAACACTACGGCATTTGTATTGTTGTTTTTCAGAAAGTTATTTGCTTGCAGTGTAAATGGGTTCAGGTATAGGAATGTGTTTTGGTGAGAGGAAAAACATTAATTCAATTTTTAATGTTTATGATGAGATGTTTAATCAAGGTATGGAGGGTGTTCATTTCTGTACAGCTCTGGAGTAATTTCATATTTTTGTCAGATTTGAATTTGGCTGTATTGTCAGCACACAGCAAGCAGCCCGAGATTGGACAAGCTGGAGGTGAATCAGCGATAGCGTAGGCCCTCAGGAGAGAAAAGGGGAAAATTAAATAAATAAATGTGATGAAAGGAACATTTTCCAATCCTCTTGGAAATGAGCCAAAAGGTGCAGCCCCTCCAAATCCAATTTGTGTTGACAGATAAGGTTTACCCAATCAAAACTGAGCCAGGGTGTGAACTTTATCCAATCAAAAAAAAAAAAAAAAAAGGCATGCCTTTGTGGAAATTTCTATATCTTAGCCCCGTGACCCCTCTGTCTCATGAAACAAATATCAAGGGAAAATGGAGTGGAAAAGTGTAGGCAGACTTTATAAGTGATGTACTCTCTTCTCTCTTTTGTTTTCAGTTTTGAAGTCATGCACATCTCCGCAATCTGCCCGGGGCTTGATCATGAGACTAAAAATAAAAGTCCTCGCACAAGCGCATCTCTAAGTCATCTCAATAAAGCCAAACATTCCATAGGAATATCACACATTTTCCACAATTAACACTGTGCCAACGGGCACCGTGCTCAGAAACGGATGAGTACAGGTTCAAAGATGAAAACACACGCATTGCATCTTGGATGTAGTGTCTGATGTCCTTCTAAAAGAGCACAGACATAGCAAGGCATCTTTTTCTGGCTGTCAACAATTCCGTGGCAGCAAAACATACTGCAAGGTGTGCAACACGATGCAAGGCATATGCATATACTCCATGTATATTTCTATAACTGAAATTATGCATTATATCCATGGCTGCGGTGTCTGCCCTGATATAATTACCAGATATGAGATGAATTTATATTACTCTATTTTTATCAGGATTGTATAAAGAAGAGATGTACCCAGGTTCCAAGAAATGATCATGAAATGGAAAACAATTTGATACAATTAATGTTTATAACTCTTAATTAATGCTTGCCTACATGTTGGTAATAAGCTAGATGGTGAACATACTGACTATGTACATAAATAGCTCTGAGTTTCTCAAATAACAGTGAAAGAAAGTTGTGTTAATTAGTCTATTCTATTTGTCAAAATACTTGTTTGAGAGTAAACTCTCAAACTTCACTATCCATGTGGCATAGGGTGGAATACCAAAGCTGAAAGGCAGAGTGCATAACCATAAACCTCAAGCAAAAACAAGAGCTGATTTACGAATATTTGTGCATGTAAAATGATTCAAACATATATGTTTTGAGATTAAACCGGCATCAGATTGATTTGATTGTGTGCTGTGAAGCAATTCTATTTGACGTTGTTTGTAGAAAATATTATGAGAAATGATCCAATTGATTACAATTAAAATACGATTATTATGAGGGTATTCAGTGCATTTTCAGTTGAATGAATATTTGAGCATACACCATAGCTCCTTATCTGTGGAGTTTAATCTTCATTAAAGGTACCGGTGAGGTTGTTGGTGATTGTACATGTCAGTGATTTGAATGAGCATGGGGATACCTACATTGACATGAGCTCAGCCATTTCATCATTTCCTGAATGACACAGCTTTATAATTTCTTGCTCCTTGCTCTGGAGTGCACTCCACTGTCCTCACAAGCAATGAAAGGATCTGAAACCAATGAGCCGAAGTATTTGCACATCCAAGGTCATTTCTTTGGGAGTGGGATGAAAGGGAAAGTACAGAGCCCCTCATCTCACATGCCTGCTACCTGCACATTTTCCCCGGTCACGGAGCATTTTATCTTATATATGAAGCCTGTTGGCTGTGTAGCTCCTCATCAGCATCTATAGAACGTGTCACCTTGAAGTGGGTGCCATGACGACGCTCTCCTCTGAGAAGGACATGCTCAAGGAGGTGATGGAGATGGCTCCGGGCCAGAAGATGGCACTGGGTTTTTTTTTTTTTGTGCTTGCCTCGTGGGGGATAATTAAAAAACAGAAACATGCTAGAACCAAAAGATCAATTCAAGTTGCAGGTGCCCTCTTCATAATGGAAGGCAACATAGAAGCTAAAAATAAAAACATGAAACATTATTAAACATGAGAATGGAGAATGGGACTTATAGGAAGCATAGATAGGAAAATCAGAATAGGAAGTATAAATTCTTGTAGCAGTAGCTTTCTCAATCAAATTTTTACTCCAGATTTTGAATGCCAAATTTCTGAGCAGAAACATATGCGTGAATCAGCCAATGATTTTATTTCAGGCTGCAATTCATTGGTTGACCTTGCAGGGGCACTGCCGTGGCAGAGCGCGTTCCATGAACAGCTGGTACAGATAGACCGCTGGTTCCTGATCAGCCATATACCATTAGGGCAAACAGAGTCATACTGCCAAATGGAACCTTCCCCCTGCTGAGAGACGTAAATGCTGATCACAAGCTGCTCTGTGGGGCTGCTGATCACAGCTAGCACTGGGGATAGTCATGATTCCAGTCCTGACCACAGTTAGCACTGGGGATAGTCATGATTCCAGTCCTGACCACAGTTAGCACTGGGGATAGTCATGATTCCAGTCCTGACCACAGTTAGCACTGGGGATGGTCATGATTCCAGTCCTGATCACAGTTAGCACTGGGGATAGTCATGATTCCAGTCCTGTGGATGGGGCACATCCACACACAGGAAAATGACTTAACACGATGAGTGACCCTGACATTACACTACATTAAAGGCATTTGTTAGACATTCTTATTCAGAGTGACTTACAGGGCAAAGTGCATAAGAATGGTACAAAAAGTGCACAGATAACCCTAGGTGACAGAATAGATCAGGACTCCCCAAATCCCAACAGGTCAGAGACTGCCTGTGTGTAATTGACTGTGCTGACTTCATTACCTCCAGTTCGTTTCTCAACCCCCTTTTATACCACACCGAATCACCAGGATGCAGCGCTCTGTAACTTGTGGTGTGTGACCTATCGGCCAGAGGTCAGTTTTCAGACTTTTCTCCTGTCCATGAATTGTCAAGCTAATTAGCGTAACAAAAAAAAAAAAAAACCTCAAATGAAGCATTACTAATTCTGAAGAGAGAAAACACGTCCAATTATAGATGCTGAGTGTCATTAATGTGACAGGATTCTCAACAGCGCCCTAATGCTGGGTAAACACGGTGAACATGATAAGCTCTGGGGAAGCTCCAGCTGGCTTCTGTGTTTCCTTGTTGCCACAGCTAATCAACACAGAGAGCAAGGCTTACGCGGATTAAGAGAGTGACCTCACACCTAGTCAAGCCATCACTGAGGAGAAGGAGCCTCACTCACTAACGCAAAATGGCTTTTGATCACAGATTTTGTTAATACCCCTGACATTGGGCCTCCTTGCTGTCTTTCATGTCTTTCAGCCCATTATGGCCGTGACTCAGTTTCAATTCAATTGTCTGAATTATTCTCAATTACCTCTGAAGTTACCATGCAATTTGAAATAAAAGGTCAAAATTAAGTGTAACTGGGATGCACTTAATCAAGGTATGAAATCTGATTACAGTGATATTTTACTTTGAAAACGTACAATCTGATTGCAATTACACTTAAAAAGATGTTTTTTTTTGGATTGCATTCACTTTGTTGTTGGTAATTGGTAATTCCATCTGGTTTGCCCAAAGAATCTGCTGTACCATTCAGCACCAGATAACTCATACAGTCTTCCTCAGCGACACTAATGAATCAATGAGTTTATCTGTTCTTCTTCATTAGACATAGTATGTTTTATTTTATATTAGGTAGCAGCCCCTTAAATAGAGGATATGCGACAGCATACTGTTTTGGTGAGAAGTTCCAGGATGAGTTGCTTCAAAGTGACTTCTGTTTTCATGCTAAGAACACAGCCCGCAGCCACAGCTATAATTCGTCCTATCTGAATAATGGGAATCATTTCTAAACTGTAAATGAATGGGGTCCATGATAAACCACAGGACAGGAGAGATAAATGTATTACCTAATAAACACGGGCATGATAGCACATGCATATGTTTCTACTGCGCATTTAGCTATACATGATTATCACCTTAATCTTAATGAGTTCTTAGACGTACTGGAACAGAGGAGGTGATTACCAATTCCTCTCTAATTAAGCTCTAGGACCTAAGGTGATGTTTGAGAGTGTGTGAGAGACTATCCGGTGTAGAGGCTGTCAACAGGATAATATATAGCACAGCAAAACTCTCCAAGCCTTAGTAAATGGGTGCAAATCTGTTATGGCTGCAGATTCTGAATTTGTTCTATATAATTTGTTGTTGCCATAAGCAGAGGTTACTTTGTTGTGGAATGTTTTATGAGCATGTTTATATTAAATATTTTATGGGGTGAAAATCATTCCAACAGATGATTTTACAACATAAACTTATGGCATTGTATCACTCCAAACATGATTCACATTATTCAATGTTATGAATGATATTTAGGCTTTATGTTGGATACTTTTTCCTCAGTCCAAACAACAATGCTGTAGATGCTGGCGGTTAGAATCTGAGACACGTCAGGGTTTATTGTAAATCTTTAAAAGTCTTATTAGATACAGTAACCAGTGCTTACAGCCAGATGGGTTAATTACAGATCTAATTATCTTAAGTAATCTGTTGCTTTATGTGAATTGCAATTAAAAGGAAAGCAGGGAGAGATCCAGGCAGTGAACTAATTAGCAGAGGGCTCATGTAAATTGCGTAAAAGCATAAAACTAGAATAACACAGTGCTATAGGTCCTTCATAAAGGTTAAGCAGACAGCTGTATAACATTGTGATGTGTCATGGCTAATAAGCCAGGTAGGTCAACACCAGCACTTACTGGCACTTTGATGGAAATGAGGGAAAAATGGATGCAGAAACACAATAATGATATTGGCTAAGTTCTGCTTGGAGGAAAGGTCCAAGATTCCAGATTCCTTACTGATTTGTATCCTCGCTTGGAGGGGGGGGGGCACCAAGTCCTATAAACAGGGGTGTCAAGAACTTTGACATTCATGTTTTTTTTTTTTCAGAAACAAAGTAGTTTTAGCCTGCAGCTATATTTGTAAGTGATGCATAAAGATTACCCAGGTAGGTATATCAGTAAGTGGGTGATGTATCAAATTTTAGCTAAATTGAGTCCGTGGGAAAAGAATATCAAGTCCCAATGCTTTGTGTGTCAAAGATTTGATCTTTTTTAATCAGGGGAGCCTCAGACTATAGCAGTCTTGCTTCATTGTAAGGTCTTCTGTATCATTCATTATCTATGAATACCTAGTCATTGATCTTTCACCAGCAGTCGGTCTGCCACTGCTGCAGTCGGCTGCTGATGCTGATGTAGTCGCCATGGAAACAGACAAAGAGGGCGTGGTCCGTGTCACGCTCATCAGAGCCGCACACAGGGAGCACGTGGGGTAGGGGTTAGTGCTGGAGCAGCAAAGGAGGAAATGGCTGAGTTTCTGACCTTTTCCAGAGCTCGTATTACATCATCTCACTACACCTGTGGATCTGTGACTGTCTGCGGTGGGGGGTGAGCTCCATTTCCAGGCTGCAGCCACAGTGTTCCTGTATTTTTACTTCCACAGAGATCCTGGAGCCACCTGGCTTGCTGTGACACGAAGTGAGTATAACACTGCCAGGTTACTGGCAAATAAAAACAGAAGCCATGTGGTTGTGTTGTGCTTTATAGATCCATGTGACTGAGGTATTGCAGAGATGAAAGTTTCAAACTATGTGATGCAAGTTTATGAAGAAACTGGTAAAAGTACCACTTGCAGTGCTGCAATGAAAATAAGGCCATTAATCTCAAAGACTGTAAAATCTAACATGAAATATGGCCATAACCTCACTTCCAGTTCCACTTAAAGTTAATATCAATTCCATATGCATATACATGAGGCTGTAGTTCAGTGTACTTATTTAATACTTCATTTAACAGGGTACAAAGCTTCATATTTATGTATATTTTTAACACTACAATAACTACTACAACACTTCCACATTGCTCCCAAGGGAAGGAACCATGACAAGAAAGTTTTTTGAAACATCGTAACTGTCTAAAAACTTTTTAACTGCAGCTTTTTGCAGGAATGGAGCCAGAGATGTATCTGCTAGCATAAACTCATATGAAATATGCATATTCCCCATCATACAATAACTGACCGGATTTTAAATTCAAATGTTTCCATTATTTTCACATTTTTCACTTAACTGGGTATATCGTTTTCCCTTTTATATTTTTTCAACTAAAATATTGAAGAGGAAGTAACTACTGCTCAACATATAGTTCTGTTCACATATATTCACATTTTAATGTGTGCTCATACACAAACCTTGTTATGTGTCAACCCACACTTCTGTTGTGTATTTGGATTTTAAATCATCTAACTTTTATGATTTGACTTTCTTGCCAATGGTTATTCTCTGAACCTGCTATAGAGGATTTGTAGCTTAATATTCATGTGTTGTAGATGCCCTCTAGAGAAACTGGTGGAAATATGCTAAATAAGGATAGCATGTACATACTCCTGAGTCAGACTCCTCTAGGTCCCTATGTGTGAAAGCCTATGTCAGGCTCAGTACTGGTTTGTCAATTAAAATGAGCTACATCAGCTAGGAAATTTCTCTGTCATCCCCCTTAGACAATGCACGCACACACACACACACACACACACACAAATATATACAAATGTCCACATGCATCTCAAACACACACGCAATGCACTGAGTCATATATATTGACTAAACGAAGCTCAACTGCACGTTAATTAATCCATCAGAAGTGAAGCATTGGCATTCCTGTTCAACCAATGGATGCAAATTCTAAATGCAACATATTATCTGTGATTATGTATGTGATTTATTAATCAGATCAATGCAGGCTGAAATTGGAAGAGTTCCCTGTCGGTAGACACTGATAATGAAAAAATAGTCATAATCTCCAAGGCAACTCAGTGAAATCAGATCTGTAGTGAACCAGGGCAGAGAGCACTGAAGCTAGTACTGAAGCTGTGTAGTACAGAAGTGAAGGATGTAGTGTGTTCAGCTGAAGCATGGCTGGTAGAGAGCATTGCTGGAGTGCTGTAGATATTGTGTAATGGTGAAGCACTGTAGGTGCAGAACTTTTGATGGCATATAAAACTAAAACACTGGGGGAATAACAGCCATGTAGACACATTTCACACATCACTGCTCTCAGTATCTAGAGGGTATTCAGCACTGAGGCTGTCTACAGATGTATTCTCCGCCTGTGTGTTTTTCTACAAATTATTTAGGGCTGAAAATTAAATTCAATTATCTCTACTCATAAACAGACAATATACTGTACCTCCTTCCTGTACCTGTAGTACTTGGACTCTACATTTCATAGTATTTTCGGGGTTTCTCAGCTTTCTGAAAATCTAAATGACACAAAAAATATTCTTTTTAAATATCTCTGGGTTTAAATTTTTGAAGTAGAAAAGGTATGGTTATTAAATGAGTCAATAACCCCTGTGCTCTCTGACTTGGTTCTGTTCATATGTGCATGATTATCCCCTGTGTACTTCAAGTCTAAACTTTTTCAAAACACCATAATTTCCAGGATATGGTATTTTCTTAGAGGTGGAAAAGAACCTTGTCTGACTTCTGCAAACACACTTGATTGATGAGGCACTTCAAAAAGAAGAAGATTGAGAGAGCATTATGGGCCTGCAGTACCCCAATTTAACACCCATTTTTAATGACATGTGTAGTCAAGTTTAATTCACTGCTTCTGAAGTTTCCCATCAGCACCCCTAAGAAAATTCTCAGTGGATCATAAAGGAACTGAGTCCAAATTGGTCAAACCTCTGAAAATGTAAAACCAGTGAGAGCAAGCATGTCACATCAACATCATTATTATGTGGTTCTAGATCTCAGCAAAGATGAGTCTTTGTAATGGTCAAGAGATCCCTCAATTATTAAACTGTGGGTACATTTTCTAGGTGGAAATGAGGACAGTATGGTCCATTATCAGCCAGTACATGCTAATTGCACATCGGCATGTTGGTCACCATAGAGGATTCACTTTTGTGACGAGTATGGGTTTCTCAAAGCTATCCTACCTCTCACTTCTCTGAACACCACAGCAAAATCATCAAGTGAGTTGCTTTTTCCCAGCTATTTTTTGTAATAGCATTTGCATTGCTTTTATGATGTGATAAGATAGGCTTTTTAACCGGTTACATAATGACCTAGCATTAAAGCCAGCAATGTGCTGGCAGCCAAATGACATAAACATGTATTTCAGCCATTCAGATGACAGGCTAAGGTGACTTGCAATAAGTGCAAATGGGCATGCAATTCTGCAGCAATGACTATGAACATGTTCAGGAACCTTTCTCACTATCAGCCTTTGCTATATTACAGGACGGGCTGTAGTTATCTGTCTGTTAATTATCTTTAGTGTGCGCCTCTTTATAATTTTTTAATGGCTTATTTAAACATTTGTATCACATTGTACTAGGTCTCTCGATTTAAATGGTAATATAACATTTGTCATTTCATTCTGACTTCAAGAAGGCTACCAACAAATCAATCAAAGGACTCCTTTTTGCACAGTAAGATGGGAAATGTAGGCCCCTGTGTGTCTCCCTGGGTGACACTGGACAGTTACATCTCATAGTTCAGGGCAGGTCATGATCAGATTTTGGTTCAGAGTTTCATTTTCGTAAAAGAGAATACTTCTGAAGTGGTAGTTTTATATGTACAGGCATGGTAAAGGGAATGTCAGTGATGTGATATGCTATTAAACAAGACTCCAAACAGAGAATATATGCATACATAGAATATAATAGTCATCATTATTATTTGTTTAAAGACAGTATAGATTGTTATGTATTCTTTCAAGACCCCACAGTTAATCTGGCATGTGTTTAGTATTTTTTAATCCGTGATACTTGCAAAAGGCACATCAATTGCTATTCGCTGAGCTTTTCTGAAACCCTCAGCTGTGAAATTACAGGATAGTATCAGGGGAGGAGAAATAAAAATACAAGCACAGATCACACACCTACGAGTAGCACTGTTAGTACTAGACTGTTTCAGAAGACCATTTTGAGTATCATGTATCCGTGTGCATCTCTTGTGTGCTTGTCTGTGCATGTGCATATGTGCATTTTTGTGTACCTTTGGCTTGTGTAAGAGAGCGATTAACAGCTCAGGGTTGTGAGGCAGCATGTCTGAAACATGGCGTAATTCCACAACTCATTAACTTCGCAAAGAAAGTTTGATTAACAAAGAAACAGAGGACAGACTCAAAATATTAATCCTTGTGCATTACACTAATATGACACAGCGATAACAAGACGAGGGTATAATAATTAAAATGTCTGAACTGAGCTCATTCTCTTTGAACATCAGTCTTCGCAGAATGTGGGACTCTTTATTCGCCATGGCTGACCTGAGAGTCATTGCCCTCTATTCAACCTGCTGTCTCATAATTAGGTGTGTAATACGTTTAACAAGTTGTCTGTTACAGATGGAGAGCCGGTGTCTCTCTCAGGGAATTTGCCACAGAAGAATTCGTTCTTGGCGAGGAGCCAGATGCGACCTTGTGATCTTGGCAGGAAGATGAAACGTGTTTGCGCGGGTGTTACCGCAGGTTCTGCCGATGGTTCTTTGTGTAATAAATTATGCTTGTGTTGTTGAATCGGGCACCCTTCAGATCCTCAGACAAGCTTTAATGCTGTTTCAAAAAGGACCGAAGCAGGTCTGATGTAGCCTCATGTAAGGATTGTGTTCGACACGGAACATTGCGACAAAAATTAAGATGTAATGATGGCACAGGTATTTTTTTTGTGTGTGTGAGTTCTCAGGAAGGATTTTATTTAATGGCCTCACTATAATTCCAAAAGGAATGACTAAAATCAAGAGTGACCATGGTCTGGATTTACATTTGTATAAAGATCAGAAAGCCAGGGATGTAGAGAGACCTTGGGGAGTGCGGGCAGATGCTCAAAGTAAAAATCTAGCATCTAAAACATAAATATCCAAGCACACAGAACTGCAAACTCACGTCACCTTATTTTGCCAACCTGTCACAATCTCAGTAGTTTAAATTAACAGCGTATGCAGTCCGATACACGATAGCAGAAATTTATAGACAACTTGAAACTGTTTGGACAGCTGGTTGGTTCACCCTGTTAAAGTGATGCTCCAGCGTGTGAAGTGCCGGTATGGTGGCGGCAGTGATGATGGTATGGTGGCGGCAGTGTGTCTGGTGGCCTGGCAGGATGATCGCTGATTGGCCTTGCTATTACAAGGGGAGGAGAGATTCATTGTTTCAGCTCCCTCCAGAGACCCCTGTTTGTCAGTGGTGAGCATGCTTTCTGCCAGCGATAAGTGTTTCAGCTGAAAACACAGGATAACAACAGAGGGCTGGTTTCACATTCCAACACCTCTGAAACCCAAACCAGAGCAGGACTAGTGTTGAGAACCAATATCTTAATACAGCACAGACTTAGTTGTACGCAAAACCCAGACATATACATCCAGACGTATGCAACTTGCTACT
Source organism: Albula goreensis (assembly GCA_022829145.1). NCBI lineage: Eukaryota > Metazoa > Chordata > Actinopteri > Albuliformes > Albulidae > Albula > Albula goreensis. The sequence goes on from CM040745.1 coordinate 31,375,427, forward strand.
GGTGGAGGACATGGAGCAAATGACTCCAGCAGTAAACCCAAACGTGGACAGGTAACCTAATTTCCCTCCTCATACAAAATAATTCCTTTTGAACACAATATCGTAGAGATTCCTGCAAAAGTGTATTGAGTAAGAGCGGTTAGTGAAACCTGTCAAAGGGACTATAAATTTTGACCAGGTTTAGTTCCAGGCAGCTACTTCTTTACGGCCTTCGACTGAACCCCACTCTCCAATCGAATCTGTGCAGTCGGGTCTACATTTTATACAAGCCGGCGATATTGTACAAATCAAATCCCACTACAGTGTTAAACGAAGCATTCCCTTTGCAGCAACAAATCTGCACGCTTCATTTGGTTTCCTTCACTCTGAAGTCAAAACGGAGAAGGCAGAAACATGCTTCTATTACAGCTATACCTGGCCACTGGCAGCTATATCCGCCTGTGCATTTTCTTTATTTTGTTTCGATGTTTGATCCCAAGTCGTTTCTCCACGGAGAGCAGGTTTTGTGTACAGAGTGAAATTCTCCCTCTTCACTCTGTGGTGCGATAGCAGATAGTGTATTGGGTCAGAGGACGTCTGTATGAGCTGCTGAAACATTAAATTGTTTCTCATGTTATGCATTTTTCTTCCCTCTTTTATTTTGTTGGATTTTTTACCTTCTTTCTATCTGTATTTCTATTATATACATCTGTCTTCTAAAACAGTGAACACCTCCACAGACATTGAGATTAGCCAGATCTGGCCCCTTTACATTTTTCATGTCACTTTCTGTCAATTGAGTAATCGAGAAGATTTCATTTTAAAAATACAAAGAGAATGACCTCTAATTTTGTGAGATTTCAACGATCGACAAAGTTCAGGCTTAAGATACCAATAATGATCCCAACAGTAGACCAGACAAACTCAGACAAAAAGCTTGTATACATATGTCTTGACACTACTGGTCAGGCTACAGACTCTGGACTAGCTGGCAAATTGTCATCCCAGCAATTTCATTTGAACTTTAATTTACAATGAAGATGGTCGCCTGTTCTGTCAGACCTATTCTGCATCTAACTAGTCTCGCTAAGACAGCCCATAGACAGCTCAGCTGAGATAAGGAAGTGCGCTCTGTGAGCTGTGTCACATCACATTTTGACCAATCACTTTCCTCGCCCGGTAAGTGCACATGTGCTGTCTTTGTCAGCGCATCCTTTGTTTTGCCTGAGGCCACATTTTTATTTATTACAGATTCACTGCATGCAGTCTCCGTTTTTCTCTGTCCATTCCTACTGATGGCTGCAAGGTGATAAATCCCTTTAATATCACACACTGGCCTAGGTTCAAAAGTTGCCCTTAAGTCGTTTGTATTAAGAGACACAATTTGGTGAGACAAACTCACAAAACATGATTTAGCTCACCGTAAACTTGACGGGCTATTCAATAATTGTCTTGCCTCCAGATATGTCTCTTGACCTGTTAACGACATCCCACTGCAGTTGTGTCCAGCTTTGGGTGGTCAAAAAGCAAGACATGATTTCAAATGAATGAATATCATGTTTCCCTCAAACTCTACATCTGTTTGAATTGACGAAAAAATGAAAAGATCAGTAATTCAGCAGAAAGGCTGCATAAAAATTATCTGGTTTTCATTGCAGTCACCTGAAAAGTGAAGGTAACCACAGAATACATCACAGCATGACTACAGCACTGTTCTTATCTTCAAGATTTTACTGTCTACTTTCTGTCAAAACATGCTTCATCTAAACAACACATGCTAACAGTAACTAGATAATCACTGCACATAATGCCTTTGACCGAGATTTTCATCCTATCTTTACCTTCTGAAGATGGAACATGGTGGTAGCTTAGATCTTTTGGCAGTTTGTATGGAAAATCATATCTTTTAAAAGCTTATATCTGTAATTTTTTGATATTTTGAAGCCATTCCAAAATCATCCATGCTCAAACCTCATTCTTAGACTTTCACTGGCTTCAAAGTTAATGTATGTCTGCATCATATTGCTAACTTGTTGAGAACAGATGTATTCAATATCTGTGTTAAATATATTTATTTTTTATCAGAGTTTTTTTTAATTCAATAAATGTGTTTAAAGGCCACTGCAGTCAAAACTATGTTCTTAATTTTGTATGGTATTTGCACATAAGGTAAGCAGAGTTAAAGTGTGAAGTCTGAGGTAATCAAAGGTCAGAGGTCAACATTAAAAAAATCCAAAATCTTGAGCTAATTTTTGTAGCAGGGGTATGAAATTGGCTCCAGTTCTGATGACATAAGCATAATTTAACCCAATTATATTTAACCTAATATTTGCCTTTCACATGCTTACACTGATCATCTTTCTGATGATTTATATCATGATTTTACTTTTCAAAATCACAAATAATGTTTACAATTGTCAAAAAAGGGAACATGAAGTGCAGTTCCCTACAATGGGCTGAAGTAATCACTCAGGAGAAACAGATCCACTGAAATGAGTGTGCCGGAGGGGCATATGGATTTCGCCCTCCAACATGGGACTGTGGTAATCCCTGACACACAATCAAAGATTTAGTGAGACTTCATAAGCAATATGAAGATAAGATCTTTTTGTTCCCATTCAGTGAGATGTAATTATTTTCATCTTATTTACTACTTATGATGTTCCAGTGGCTTCTGATGATGCCTAATATTTCAGTGTAAAATAGAGATGAACAATATGATTATGATTTACTTCACATGAGAGATGGAGATTGTGTGATTGACAGACAATATATGGTTATTAATGTGTATATCATTGACTGACATGAATGCAAATGAATGCCATTACATGGAGAAAATAGGAAAAAGTCATTTTAACACAGCCTGTGCATGAATTCTGTATGCATGAATGTATTGAGGCATGAAAGCACTGCTAAGATGCCCCTGTTGTGTTGTATTGCCTGTGCTTATGCCTCATTATATATGCACAATGAACATATGTCTAAAGTGGCATATGTCTAAAATGTAATTTGAGAATCAAATACTCATGATGAAAATAATTTCAATCTAATCTTGGTGTGGAGACCTAGATTTTCGTTCCAATATGATTAGTGATTCTGTGCTTTAGGATGTTTAGATTTCCAGGGTGCAGGGAGAGGTGGTGTTGACATTCTTCTCTGTCAGTGTGGGCAGAGGCCTTGGACCAAGCTCAATGGGATAGCGATGTGCAGGAGCAGACCTGTTTAAGGCTCGCTTCAGCACCCTCCGCCATCTAAATGTGCATGTTCAGTAACGGCCGATTATGTAGATGTCTTTGTGTAAGCGCAGATTCCCTGTATCTCTCCAGGGATAAATGTGTCTCCAGGGGGCACCCCTGGCAGAGCGGTGGTGTACAATTTTGTGTGCTGTAGCTCTCCATGCTGCATGATCATTATTAAGCTGCCTTACAGCCCTAAACAGTGTGGACTTATTTTTTGCCACAACATCGGAAACCAAGAAGAGGAAATATTGATTTGTAAAAATGTTTATAAATAAATCCAGATTTCAGTTTAAAAACCTTACTGTCTTCAGATGGTAAAATGAGGATGAAAGAACCAAATATTAGGGTTAATGTGGTGAACGATACTTTTGAATAGTGGCTGTTTAATTTTTATGGGGTACATTTCTATAATAACACCAGAGTGATTTGATCAGTCATTTAAAATACAGACCAATGTTTTTATGTGTTGATTAAGCCATCACTGATACCCCATTGACCTCAAGGTTAAGGGAAAGAGGATATATAATATAAAACTGTTCTTATGTTAAATCATAATGTTTTGTGAGTTTGTCTCACTTTTTGTGAGATACCACAAATATATTCAGGGAAAAATGTAATGAGAGTAGAGTGGGATTGGTTGCTTGTACAACTCAGGTGACTCATTAAAAAACCCAAAAAAAAAACTGGCCCAAGTTCCCTGTCAAAACTTATAGGTTTAATGTCCATACCTCAACAGGCCCAGATTAAGAGCATTAAGGACTTATTATTTCAGGGGAACAAAAGGCGGGCCAAATCATTACAAGCTTGTTAAACAGAGGAGTTGAAGCAAGTAACTCTAATTAAGTTCGACAAACAATAATGTTATGAAAAAGTAGTTTGCAATTAAATACAAGCAGTTTAAACAACATAGACAGATTTGATATTCTTCATTGACTCTCAGTGAATAGAGGATGGTAAGCTTGGGGCTGTGCCAAGAAGAAGGGCATTTTCTATCTGTACTCTATAAGATTTGAGAGAATTAACTTTCAAAGGATGGTCCCTCGATGCATGTGTCTGATGTTTACCTTGACTGGCCTATTCAGATACATCTATCATTCATGTATTCTGGAACCATTGAATAAAGGGTCTAAGACACCAAAAATCAAAACTTTCATATTCTTATAATAACCCACTGTATATGTAGGGGGAAACGCATTGGATTTCGGAGATTCTTGTTATACGAAAAAAATGTATTAGCATCCTTACCAGGAAAAAGAAATAGGGGCTGTTGTGTTTTTTTTGCTCCTCTAAAGCCAGTTCCATGTGTCTGAGTGCAGTGCAGACGCTGAGGGCAGGTGCACACTGTAGCGCTGTATGTGTCACATGATTTACATGACAATGAAGACATATGTTATGTTGTTACATCTTCCATGAGATGAACAGTGATCGATTATTTTCGTTTCCTCACTGCCCAGATTGAAATGTTTGTCCTCTTAGTGTATGTAGTGTATAGGAAAGAAACAAATGAATTACAGGTGATTGTATTTTCAGTGATCTGGGTAGGGTAAAACTTCTAGTTCATATTTATGTGAATACATTCACAAATGAAATGTATATACCATCGCATTCATATCATGGATTGACTTCACACAATGTTTGCATTTGCACAATGGTTGGCTCAGTTGCTTTGGTTGTCTGGCTGCCCGCGTTCCCCATTAGCCTTTTCTACCTGCCCATGCTCAGTATATACTTCAATTTTCATCTGCCATTTGTGAGCGGTATGTATGAGCGGCTGTTTGTTTCTGAGAATGAAAAGGCCCTGCTCGATTCTCTAATCCGGAAATCTATTCCATCGCCGCTGCACGCCGCTGATGCGCTTGCAAATGCCGCCCTGGTTAAGCCCGGCAGTGTGTGAAGGCTTAACGGGATCACATTTCCATGTCCAAATATTTCCCCTGGCTTCAGTGACGCGCTGACATGGGCGTTGTGTGAGGACACCAGTAAAACTGTGTGCTTTTTCCGGTCCTGTTCTAAGGTCTTGTCAAAAGACCTCGGGTAATTTGTGTGTATACATCAAGGTTAAGGGCATACGATATGAGAATATCTAGTTGTTTTCTGCAGAAATCATTGCTCTGCTATGGCTTCAAGTTGTAGCTGAATTGAAATATTACTCATTAGAAAGTGAAATTCAAGGCCCTGTGTCCACCAGAAAGATGTCTACCAGATCTCATATACACATTAGAGAACCAAGTTCCAACCAAGACTATGCCGGTATCCAACAAGACGAGGAGTGTGCACAGGTAGGACACAACTGGACTCATTCTGCAATATGTAGGATTGGTTCAAAGTTCTTTGGGTTAATACCTCACCAGGTCCTCATTACGATGCACAAAGCAGCCACAATCAGTAACTTTCAAAGAGAAATAAACTGGCGTTAGGGCTCTGTAGTAGTACAGCATGCACTGCAGGTGGTGAATTAATCCCTGACTCTCTGGCTTGTGCTTCAGAAGAGCGTACATGCTTCGGCTGCAGGGGTCTCTGCAAGAGTGTGGGTGACAGAGCAGTTACAGAGAATTAGCCATTCATCGTTCTGCTGAATAATAGAGTGGGAGTGAAATTGCTTTGGAGGAAATCCCTGGGAAACGAGAACTTTTACATGGTTACTTTTACTTCTTTGATCAAAGGATCCGTTTAATAAAGTCACTACATGTCTCTCAGACTGGATATCAATTTAATAAGCATCTCTAATAATGAAAGGGGGCAGTTTGGGGGACCAGGAGAATGATTCAGAATCACATCTGTGTAGCCTGGTAAATATTCAGAGCAGAACCATGCCAAATAGATGTAAATGTTTTGCTGCTCTCAGGTAATGGCTAGTAGCAGGCAGGCTGCAGCTGTGACAGTTTGGACACTGTATATCCCATTAAGCACATATTACCAGCAAATAGTGGTCAGGGATGCTGAGACAACAATGCAAGTTAGCCCACTATAACCTGAGCTGGTGATGACATTCTCTCCTCCTCCATCAGAGGAAGCACTTGACCATTCTTTGTTGTAGCCCCCCTCCCTGGCTGACTTTTAAAAATGATTAGTCAATTTTGGTCGTCTTTGTAACATAGCCTCTATTTTAGCTTCTTTTTGCTGATGATGCTTATTTTTTGGGGCCACTTCGATACTTTCGAGGCGCCCCACCATTTAACATCCTGCGAGCTGTGTGGGTGATGATTGGGCTACTTGATAAAAACAAGATTACGAGAAAGAAGCACATCTTGGAAAAGCATGTGATTATTTCTCCTTTCGATCCCATCAGCAATATGGGCATGCCGAGAGGGGAAAAAAAAACACTTCACACATCTTCAATTTCTGTAATCAACAACCATGTAAGCCCGTTGGGTTAATGTGGACCTGGTTGTTAAAATTAAGCATGTTTTAAGGGGGTGCCTTGGTCTCGTTCCTCCCTTCTGTGCTGTATGAAACTGACACGCAGAATATTGTATCCGCTGTGTCAATGGGGATGTCAGAAATCAGTGATGAAAACCTCAGCAGAAACCCAGCCTTTTCAACTGCACTGAATCCCTCAATTTTAACTTTAATTAAACTGTCAAGGTTTGCAAACAGTTCGCCATGACAAGGGCCCATCAGCATGAGACCAATGGAGTTTGTGTCAGTACCACTGCTCATATTTCAATTTTTTTCTCCATTATCTCAACAGTATTTCACCGGATGGTGTGCTTCTGTATTAGTTTACATATGATAATTTTTTTCTCCATAAGATGAACTATTGGAATTTGATTTTTCAGTGTTCTTTGGCCAGACTGTTGGAAAAAATAAATATTGTGAATTTAAAAGTGAAAGGAACTATTTTTCTGTCAAAGAACTGAGTATATTGCAACAAGCTTGTATTGTTGACTTGTGCTCTTTTGTAAGAAACACATTCCAAGCAGGCATATTGTAGTAAAAACCCTGTCAGTAGATTTCATTAAAGGTAGAGAAGACAATATTTTGGTAAACAAATAACATTACAAGAATGTAATAAGTTGCTTCCTGTCACTGAAAAACTCTCATTTCCATTTAGACTCATTCCTGTATTTTAAAAAACCTTAAACGCAGTGTCCAATACAACAGTGACCAGGCCTACACTGTTCAAGTTAATTGGTTGACTTGTCACAGCCAATCCCATGTGTTCACAGTGAAGGGGGAGGGCTTGAGTGAGATTGTTGATGTAATTCAGGGGTATTATCTTGCCTTTAAGCACAAGGACACCCAATTACATAACTATAACTGTACCAGTAAATGAGATGCATGGAACTGCACATCATACTCATGGAGCTCTAGCCTGTAAAAGCTCAAACCTCCAAACCTCATCTCCTACCCAGCCCTACTCCCCAAATCATAACCTTCTCCCCCAAACCTCATCTCCTACCCAGCCCTACTCCCCAAATCATAACCTTCTCCCCCAAGCCGCTTAATCTCACCAAACCGAGACCTAAACCATAAACATATAGATATAGAAACACAGCAGTTCTAGACCAGCCAGTGCTAATGTGTTAGTAAAGGGTGATCATTCACAGAATGCTAATTATTAATGGACCAGTGCTGTGGTATACAAGGAAATGCAAATGAGCCTAGGGCTCCTCAGTGACTGACAGATACTCGTGGTGAGGGCTCTTCCTCGCTCTTCCTCGCTTTATAACACTGCCGCCGGTGCTGATGTTACACTTGTCATTGCAACACGTAGAGTGTCTTCAGTAATTCCACCCTTTGTGCCTGGAGAATCACTAAGGCATTGCCATCACACTGTCCACAGAACAGCCGGACTTTTATTTATTCTTTTCTTTTTTCAGAAGGGTCATAATGGGAAAAAAAATACATTGGCTTGGAATATAGATGAACAGTTATGGAGGAGGGGCGGGGGCGCGGGGGGGGGCGGGGGGAATCAATTTTCATGAGGATAATGTTTGATCAGGATTCATTTGTCAGACAGGGAGAGAGAGAGAGCAGAGAGGAGAGCAGAGGCGAGAAGTGTCTGCTGTCACCGTCCCCTTGGTTATCTGTGTCAGCCGGCCCTCGCATTAATCTTCCCTTAAAAGTTTTTCATCAAAAGGCCGAGGCACTCCTTTGAATGCTAAAACCCATTGATCCATGTCGCACCAATCTTAAAATGTGAACCAGAGGATAGCTATATTTGTGTGCGTCATAAAGTAGGTCAGGCGCTGATTTAGAGATAGACACAGGAGCATAATTAATCCTGACCGAGCAATCGAGGAAATCTAACCAAATAAAAATGCTGGAGACATTACTGTGAATGAAAAGGGTGGCGGTGTTGATCGAAACAAAATTAAAATTATTTGATAAATAATGGGCAGACATGTCTAACTCATTACCAGGATCAATATTGCAAAAATAATAATAATAAAATAAAATTGGTGTAAGACAGTGCTATATTTCCCCATGGAAAGATTAATTTCATAAGTCTTTGGTGGAATTGTGTCTTCGTCCAAAACAATCGATACAACATTGTCCAAGAGTGTAGTTAAAGGTTGAAACATTGTGCACTACTGGACTGGCCAGGAAAATAATAGAGAGAAATGTATTGTACAAGAGCTGCTCTGTTTGTCCATTAAATAGTTAAGCAGGATAACGAATAAACTTTCTCCACTGTTGCCTACATTTTAATACCTAGTGCTTCCAATATGTACTTAATTACAATCACATGCACAAAAAATTGAGTTTTTTTTCAAAAATCTTTTTTGAATCAACATTTATTTTGCATGGCATACGTAGCTATTTCTGATGGAATGTCACCAGAAGGCGATAAACAATCCTTCTAATCCACTAAAAGCATCTAATTAGTACAGTGCATTGCAATTCAGAGCTTGTTTTTAGGGTTGTGAAAAAAACCAACACATACAATGGATGCCCAGGAATGAACTGGCACAAAGCCTGCTGGGATATTGTGGGATATTCCTTAATGCCAAAGCATGTCTCTGGATTTCCAATATGAAATCACACAAATTGAGAGGACATCTTTTAGATAGACACATATACTGTACTATATGCAGTGTGCCAAGGGAGGCTGCAATCTTTCAAGATACTCAAGAAAATCTGTGACTGTCAGTGAATTCCCCCCATGGTATTTATTTGAAAAGCTTGTGTTTTATGTGTCCAAAATGCCTTTGGCTTGTATGCATGTCCAGATCAAGGTTTAACTATAAGATGTTGGAACTGCAGGGTATGTCAATGAGGAACCTCCACAGCGCCAGCCTTATTAACGAAAGTCAAAACCAAGGAGGTCACCGTGTTTCATGCTTGTGTTATATTTCATGATTACGACTTACCTCGCTGGATGCTACGATTACAGACCATGATTAAGTGCCTCCTGTCAATACTCGCTCAGGTAGATCCCTGTTGACATTGTGTCATGGGTTACAATAAGGTTTTCATGACCAAACAACTAAAATGGCCAGCCGTTCATCCTCTCAGTTAATGCAACATGACACCTGTCAAGTGGATGTATTGCATATGGATACAGTAACTTTGATTGCAGGAATGCAGAGACAATTAAAAAGTCATATTCATTGAAAATATGTCATTCCACTGCAAGATCAGAGGTGACTGAACAGTCTTTAACACCACTTAGATCCATCAATACACAGATACGTTTCTGATTAAAACATCAGCTCTTGTCAATAAGCCACAACAGATTCTCAGAATGTGTTGTAAGGGCTTGTTTATAATGTTTACCAATGTGACTGATTGTTTAGATCATGTGTATTATGAGCAGTGAGGGCCACCAGGATATTATTGTCCTTAACACCAGCTGTAGTAGGGGCAGCAATGGGAATGTCTTCGATGTGAGTATAGGGGTAGAGAGTAGACTTTACTGCACAGCTAAAGCACAATGCTTTTCAACCTTGATGCATTTTTTTTTACCAGCTGACTGTATTGTTTACCACCTTAACCAATATTTTTCCTTGTGAATAGCTTTATGTGCAAGGCCCTTGCCCTAGCATGTAACAGCACTGCACTGCCTCGGATGTGAACCTGCAACCTCAAAGTTGGGCATGCGCAGGCCCTCCCAGTTCAGTGGGAATGCACCCTACCTATGTTGTGACATTATCGTATGGCTTACCATAGAGGAAAAGACAGACGGTCAGAAGAAACTCAGGGTTGAGTATCAGATTCTGTGAGCTAAAGTAGCCTCAGTCAGCGTGTCAGTGCACTGAATCATGTAAGCCGTACCCTTTCCACAAACACTCAGACTCCCTGCTGGGACGCTATGACGTCTGTTTTCAAATATCTGCAGCATCACTGTCAGCGTTATATTTAGGTAAAGATAGATCAAAGTCAGCACCAAAAATAAGGGATAAATCGCATGTGAGATATTTGGAGCAAATCTCTCTTTGTCATAGTAATTGGTGACATATCCACATTTTTTTTGACAAGCCCCCTTCCACAGCCTTCAGATTTGTGATTCTCTTTCTGAATTTTAAGTTTTAACAGGGCAAGCTTATTGTGACACTGGAATCAGTGGGTAACAGTACTGAGATGTTTTATCTGTAATTTTGGGTCAAAAAAGGGGTCAGAGGATCTTATATAATGAGGAATATGCCAAAGTACGTGTGTGTGTGTGTGTGTGTGTGTGTGTGTGTGTGTGTGTGTGTGTGTGTGTGTGTGTGTGTGTGTGTGTGTGTGTGTGTGTGTGTGTGTGTGTGAGGGGATGTAGGGGTCGGTTGTTGGATGGTTACACTGGTTCTTCTGAAGAGGAAAGTTCATGCATACAATATCAATCTCTGAATAATTCGTTTTTACTGGAATGTGTAGCATTTTGCCGTTTGATTTTCAATGTCCTGGCATATCAGCATGAATACGCTCTGCTCCAGAGTGGCCAGGCTGCTGTATGCTCTCTACGCTTCCCACGGAGGGTTGCACTGTGTCCTCAAACCCTCCCTCCCATCACACGAAACTGACAGGCATGTCACAGCAGGCTTACCAGCTTCCATGTTGTGGCAGGTTTGAGACTGAAGAAACAATCTGCCACTGTAGCCCTTACCCACTGAAACTGTAGTGGTTCAATGCATGCAGACACATTGCAGGAAGCCCAGTAAGAGACAAATGCATAATTTAAGAACATCATCTTCATCAGTGCTGCTCATAACCACACACATATGCTTTCACATGAATATGGCTATAAGCATATTAACATCTGTTTACATATGAATATTTAACAAGGGCTGATTCAATGAAAATGCCTAATTATGGTAATGTAGCAGGGTTGCAAACTTTTCCAAATAAAAAAAAAAATGTCAAATAAAGACAGAAAGTATGTAGTCTCAGTAATCTGAATTACAACTTTGCATGCACGGATGCTTCACTTCATTAAAAACGTCTACAAACTTTGGATGGCAGCTGCACATTATTTCTACAATATTACAGGCTTGCACATAGTCTAATCTATATTAACTACTCAAAATAATTTTGAAGAGCATGCATGCAGAAATTAAAACCCCACTACAGTAATAGAACGATATGCATGAATGATATACATAATAAAAGGGCTTGTGAAAGTAACAAAGCAAACAATATAAGAACATGCCGTTGCAAATGTCCACATCTAACAGGTTGGTTAATGTGATACACCACTGATGTGTATAACATTAGCTGATGTGACACCCCACTTCAACATTCACCATCTTTACTTAGAGAGATGATGCATGCTTAAGAATGGGGGGGATGACATCTGACAGTGTCATGGTAAGGTTGGTTTAATTGCTGGCTGACAGTTGAATATTAAACTATTAAACTATGGAGAACACTACATGTAAGGTAGTGTTACAAATTAAACCACATCAAAGGTTACTCCTTTCCCACTCAACTGACCAGCTCTCCATACTTGTGACTGGCCCTCACTCCTAGGGTGATCTGGAGACAGTTGGACAAGAAGAGTGACACATGACATATTTCATCTGCTTTCTGATACCCCCACCACCCCCCCCAACCCCCATTCGCTATCCCATCAGTCATGAGTCTGCTTGCGCCCTTCACCCTTCCAAAGCACCATCCTCCCTCCTCCACCCCCATGTGACCTCTGTCCCATGCCCCATCTGACCTCTGAGTGTCCTCTTACCAAACACTTATGTCAGTGGTCAGCTCTCCCATCCCACCAAAACTCAGACAGACGGAGCCCAAAGCTCAGAGCCCCGTGTGGCCATCACAGCCTGGGAACCAAAGACAGTTTCCATGGAAATAAGGTCTAATTAGAGGAGGAACGAGATGTGACAGCTTGTCCTTTATCCGAGTGGAGATGCCAGGTCCATGGGCACGGAGCAGAAGAGAAGGAGTGTCACGCATTATTGAACAATGGGATTAAACACGAACACCCACATATACATTACAGCGGGCTCTTTGACCTGTGTCAGTAAACAGCATGCACTCATATAGACCTCCACACGCTCACATAATGCAGCCCTGTCTAATCACAGTACTAGAGTCTCTAATTGACTGCACATGCACACAAACATGCAGGCATGCAGAAACTTGCATGCACACAAACACACACAAGATAGCTGCTCTAAAAATGTGGTGAAGGTGAATGAAAGTTTGAGATGCTTAGCATTATTCTATGGTTCACATTATTAATCAAAGAATCTAGTTCCATAATGTACCTGAGCACCGGTTGCTCAATGTTTAGGACAGGGTTGAAACATCTATGTTTCAAAAATGTGGTACACTGAAGGAGATGCAGGGGAGACCACTTTATCGATCAGGTGTTCTAGGTGCATTGATGGGCAGTGGGGCGGATTTTGGCAGCTGTATGGTTGAGTGTGATTTCACACACAAAAAAATGGTCTGGATCGAATTTGTCAAAATCTGGGACACAGCGTGACCCGAGAGGAAATGAATACTTTCCTGGACAGAGGAAACCGTTCTGAGACAACCCTGGAAAATTCGGAATGGATGGCAACACCCATTGAGAAGCTCAGGGAATCAGCCCAGCAGACACAGATTTCGGACTTGTAATAAGGGAAGGACAAATGTGTTCATGACCAATATTTTTCCTGTGCAGTCATACAGAGGATTACTCTGCAGTGTGTGGCCTACTCTAATATACATCTCCATTAAAGCAGCCCCCCTGGATGACAAATCACAGCTCCTCAGCAACAGGTTCTAGCCGTTGCCTTGACAACCAACAAGCCTTAACAAGGGCAGGGGTTAGTCTCTGGGGCTAAGGGGTTGAGTCATTTACATAAAAGTGAGTGTTGGAAATTTGCTTTACATATCCCCCCGTGTGTGAGAGGAGACTCATTCTGGTAACTTAAGGGCAGCAATAATGATGACCCTGAACTGAGATGTGGTTGCTCAAAAATTAAAATGGGTACCTTTTTTCTTTATTTATTTTGTTTATGATGTGAGGAAGGGTAATAGAGACTAAACATAGTTTCATCGCTTTTTTAAAAATATTTTTATGTTAATGATGGGCAATATGGTATGTAGGAGTGTTTACTCTTCCCTAATTGGTTCATTTATAGGAGGCACTGCAATTCTAATTACAAGCAATGACTATTTTTAAACAAAGGAGCCAAACTGGATCTTTTTGTACAGTGCACCTGGTCAATTTTAATTCATTTTCTTGTTTTTCTCCTATTAACAATGTTGTTTATTTGAGATGCTCTCTCCCCATCACACTCAGTGTGTTGTGCTCTTCACCCTCCACGTCACTGATAATGGTAATTGGGTGAGGATTCACGTGGGCAGCATTGTTGAGCCGCTACATGTTAATGAAATGGGTCTGAAGTGTAGCAGGGCATGAAATACTGCTGTCAATGGCACTTTGTGCTTCATCTGAGAGGTACACGACAGAGCCGAATCATGTCAATATGCTATACAAGACACAGCGGTGTCGTAACAGAAATTGAAATGGACGTGCTTGCTGTTGTGTAGTCCACACGAAAGCTTCTGAAATGTCAGTGCCTCTCGGTTTTCAGTGTTTTTTTTTTTTTTTGTGATTTTTAAATATTTCATCAGCTTTGTAAAGCCCGGGCGTAGAACATTAAAAGAAAGAAAATGAGGACAACAGCTGTTTGCTAATATGGTCTAGCCTTGTGATGTTCATGACACGCAGTCACAAAACACAAACAATCCAGGACAATAGATCATGTCATCTGCCCCATGACTTCAGCCTTGGGCTCAATAACCCTGAAGAAATGTGTACAAACTGTAAACATGAATAACAACTATCAGTGGGTGAGAAAAAAAGTCATTTATTTCAGGGCCATGATATTTCTGCATTCACAGCATCAAATGTGTGGTGTTACACTTTGTGTTTTTATCTAGGAAGCATGGTGTATATCAGTATTTTCCAAAAAAACTATTATTAGGTGCTACTGTTGACTCATTCACTGGTAACCTTTGATTGGAAAGTAAGCCTCATCTTTGATTTGTGTTAAAGTCAAATGGATGACTTAACTGAACAACCGACAACACTTTAATACATGCTAATGTCAATACTTATGATGCAGTAGGCAGAAGCTAGCATAAAGGTAGCATAAAGTGACACACCTTAAGGCCCATTTATGTTACTCATATGAGTTACCATGTTATGCTAGCAGTGTGGAATCTTACAATCTTACATGTGAACAACTGATGGGTGAATGAACCATAGATCTGTCTTAATTTAACATTTTAATGCATATTGTAGCGCATTTATCATTTTTATTTCTTAGTTGCCACAGATGTGGTCAGGCTTAACATGCACAGTCCCCTCTGCAGTCTGCCTAGTGTGATGGGATCTGTATTTATATGAGATTTTAGGCTCTGTCACTAATTCAGGGGAAGAAATTGATTTTACTCCCTTTTTCTGTTTGCAAGTGGGCTGGATATGCTGTCGTTGTTAATTATTATTAATAACTGATAATTGCCGTTAATTATGGCTGTTGTGACTCAGTTTAGGTCTTCGTGGGAGCATATGGCTCGTTGTACACGTGTGTCTCTGTGGCTAATAACAACGAAAGTGCTCTGTGTCATATTTTTGAAAAATAGGGGAAAAATAACAAAAATGTACATTGATCTTCTCAGAATTGTGTGTTCTTTTTAACCTGTGCACAATTACATCCATTACAGTGTGCTGGTAATTATGCTAATGCGTGGCAAAGCCATACATATTGTCCCATTCTTTTCATAACTGTCATTAAAAGGTATCATCATTCACCATTCAGAGTGAAAGCAGGAGCAGAGATTAGAAAAGACTCATTTTCACTGATATATACACTGAGCACAGATAATTCTTTTATCTATTAGTAAATCTATAAAATATAACTAATCTCCATATCAGATAGAACATGCCGGATTAGGATAAAGCCCTTATGTTAAAGAGAAATTAATCATTTATTTACAATCATATTTATTTGTACAAGAGGACTATTCTTGTACATCTGCCACCTGTCTATGTGTTTCAAAAGGGAAGAAAATGAAAGAAAAAATAACTGAATATCTCAATCAGGGATATTTATTGCAGCCCTGAGTTCAGTACTGATGATATTATCTGCCAAATTCTAACAAAGACTCATCAGTAGCATTTCACCCATGGCTAAATTCAGAGAAGCAGAGCCGCTAATTACAGTCACGTCCACTGTGCCGTCCTCCCTTTTAATGGATACTGTCCCCCGGATTCAGTAAAACCAGCCAAGCCAATGTTATTAAGAGCGAATGTGATTCAATAAAACCAGACACAAACTTCCCACAGTCATATGACCACATGTTGCTAAAATGTGATATTGTCTACCCACAGAAAGAGTCCAACAGCTGATGAAAATGAGTTTCCACCAAGTGACTGACACTTCGTCATGTTGTGGAGAGACAACGCAACGGCAGAATTAAACAATATATGGATATGTGCTACCTTGTAAGGATATAGGCTACCATTTCCCTCAAACAGTTTCAGTCCTTTTTGCAATTTCTGCAGTCCTACCTTATAGTAGGATAGTGGACCAGTCTTCAGAGAGAAAGCCCTGGTTACAATACATGTTACAAAATTTCCAGTAAAAACTTTGGATGTGGTGACTGGGGAGGCCATGAAATGTCTTTGACTTGTTTCTGATGAAACCACTCCTGGACCTGCTTACCAGTGTACATGAAAACATTGCCATCTTGGAATACAGGAACACCTTGAGGAAACTGTGTTTGTATTATAGGTTACTGAAAAGACTTTTGTGTTCCTTAGCCATAATTCAATCATGCAGAGGAAATATTGGACCCACACCATGGCTGTCTGTACCATATCACATCATGTCATTAGAAATGGATAGATTCTAGAAAACTGACTGCTCAAGCAGCAGATTGAAATATTATTTGCACTTTTGAAATATTTATTATTTTTAAAAAAGCATCAGCTTGCTTTTGTTTGGGCCCATTGCGGCACTTTATTTTAAACTATGTGCTGGGCTGGTTATATGGCCATGAAGGTCAATCAATGTCTCGCCAGCTACAGAATCAGCTGCAGATGTATGTGTGTAAGTTGTTGACATCCAGCTGACCAAACAAGAGGATAATGAGAAAATTCAATCTTTCAAAATAGCATTGATGGTACAGCTCATGGCATATGACATTTGGAGATGTTTATAAAATTAAATCTATAAATGTCACGGTGTAGGCAAGGCTGGTCTTGGGTTTTATTTCATAGCTTTTGGGAGTGAATTATTTCATTCCCTTCAATATGCTTACCA
The DNA here is from genome assembly GCA_022829145.1 of Albula goreensis. Classification (NCBI taxonomy): domain Eukaryota; kingdom Metazoa; phylum Chordata; class Actinopteri; order Albuliformes; family Albulidae; genus Albula; species Albula goreensis. The sequence continues at coordinate 31,392,345 of CM040745.1, forward strand.
CTAAGCATAATTCCATAATGTTACTTTGCATGTTCCACCTTACCACTCAACCTCTTTTAGTTACTGGTCCTCCAAATAATAGTAATGTAGTAATACAGTAATACATTAATGTACCCTTGTTCTTGAATAACTATACTGCCCGTCTGTACATTTAGAAATAATAATAATTATAATAATAATAATAATTTAATAATAATAATAATTATTATTATTATTAAATATTAATTGTTATTATTAAATATTAAATATTATCATCGTTATTATTATTATTATCATTATCATTATCATTATTATTATTGTATACTGTTTACATTCCAGAGTTTTCCAGGACAGTGTTGAGTAGAGTTTAAATGAGGACAGAAATGCTCTCCACAGCTGAGTGGTGAGACTAAGCAAAGAGCTCTATAACACACACTGTGATTGCACACAAGTAAGGCAGGAAATACATGCATGGACACAGTGGGAGGCATACAACCAGCAGGCAGTCCGAATCCTGTTGTTTCACAATAGAAAAGTCAAACATAGTACAAAAACGCATATAAATACATTCTCTTTGTCTCGCTTTATATGCATGAATGCAGAGGGTAGATAAAATAAAGTAAAGACCAAAAAAAAAGGTTCTGAACAATTTGTTAGGGGGATATTCAACCATTCTGGGATATTGGGATAATGGACCACGACAAAAGCTTTCAGTTTCATTTTCAACCACAATCTGCAACCCCCCACCCCCCCCACACACACCCCACTGCACGTATGGGATATTATCTCAGAATGTTGTGATTAAACAGTGTTTATGCCATAGGGCTGCATGTTGCTGCTTAAAATGGCTTCATATACCTTGGCTGTAATTCAAGTATGCAGAGGTGTAATTGGCCCCAATAACTCCCTCAAGATGGCTGCTCATACAATAATAGGTTTCTGATTACCTAGCATACATTAGCAAGTATCATTAGTGCCACAGTATCACAGTTAAGGAGAATCTTTTTCTTCTTTACTCTCCTCCGCACTGACATCAGATTTATATCAAGCATCATTATTCAACCCTCAAGAGACCTATGTATTGTCTTGTTTTTTCCAACCTGAATAGGTAGTGAATAGCACAATGTTATCGACACCAACAATCATAATGGCTAACCTAGTGTGTGTATATAGGGATGTAATATCGTCCACTTGCTCATAAAGGCCCTCACAAAACTGTATGCTAAGCCAATAACCTACACTTCATTAGGCTCAATCTGCGCGATGCCAGCAGAAACTGTAAGTCAGCAATGAAGGGAAAAGCCACAATACATTAATATACATGTCAGAAGACAAAAATTTATGTTTCCTTTACATAGAAGCGAGGATGAACTGTGTTCCTGTTTTTACAGGGAATTATAATTTCCATGTTATGCACATCAGTGAACAGCCATGTACTTATTAAAATTCAAACCTTGTTGCAGCTTTCCAAGACTGATCAGTCCTGGACACATCCGTCTTTGTTTAAAATAAAAAATAAAATTTCAATTTTGAATCTGTGTCGCCTAGAATAATAGCACAGAATAAACAAAGACTTCCTGGTGCGCATAATAATCAAGAATTCATTTTCATCTGTAATCGCAGACACATACAGCACAAACGAAACCATCTGCACAGAGCTTGTTTTCACAGTCCACTGAATGACATGCATGTTCAATACATCCGTATTACAGAATAAAACATGCCAGTAGGTATTATATCTCAAGATAATGAGTTAATAAATGATACTGCAATACAAGACAGGGGGAGTCTGGTTCTTAGGACTATCATAATAAGAGTACCATAATGACAAGCTTTTACATCCTGTTTATTTGCCAGGTTATGTATGCTGTCATTCTGAAGGGATAGCATATACAGTTAAAATGATTTTTTACGACACTGTGCATCAGTGCATCATTAATTAGAACAATCTTCAAAACTATTCATCGCCATTCTGATCATCAAACATTTAAAGATGGTTTTGAGGAAAAAACAGTTATGCCTGTGTGTACTCTAGGCTAGTTGAAAAATTAAGTTAAATGTAGAGTTTGTGCTACATAATATATTTATAATACCAGATGGTAAATGTTTTATGTAGCAATTTTTTTTTTTTTGTATTCAAAGGACGGATGATTTTTAAAAAAATAAACTCTTGATTTTTGACTTGTTATTCTGTGTGAATACAAATGGCAATCACTGGGAAATTAAACTGAAAAAAATGTACAAAGACAGACGGATGTTTCCATATTTTTTTCATTCTTCACAAGACAGAGAGCAGCCGGTCAGCAATATTTTTTTTGCCTTTTGTGCTTTATTGATCCGATTCGATGGCCTATGACACTTGTTTAAGACTTGTATCTAATCAATAAAATGTTTATTGCTCCCTTCCCTGGTTTTACGCAGCATGTGAACAGACTTAATGAAGATGCTCACCTACCCATGTCATGAGCTCAGGGAGAGCATGTGTTGAGTTGAGACAGCATTTGTCCTTCAGTGTTTGCAGCGAGAACTGCAGCATAGCTGTTCCAGGAAAGTACTGCAGGACAGTTACAGTGAGATAGAGGAAGGGGAGTTAATTAATGCAGGAAGTTGCAGTCTGTAACTAGGTTTTGGTGTAGCGCACACTAGGGAAATATCATGCAATCAGACGGATGTGCGCATACGGTATGAATAATTCTGAGAACATTCCTTTGCTCATCAAAAATATGTTGGACGGGCAGCAGAATATACTCTGACAAGAATTATTCATGCCTGATATTTCCTTTAAAGGAAATTATGCTGGACACTACAAAATTGTTGGGAGAATACTTGTCAAAGACATTCTCCATTCTCTTCACAAAGTTCAAGATAACAAGTGTGTGTGTGTGTGTGTGTGTGTGTGAGAGAGAGAGAGAGAGAGAGAGAGAGAGAGAGAGCGAGAGGGAGAGAGAAAGAGAGAAACAGAAATATAGTTTGGGTGTGTATGAGAATTATAGATCTGTAATGATTAAAGTCCCTTTGGAACCATACTACTTGATGTATGAGAAAACATCATAGTGATGGGAAGGCTGGAGGTTGTGATCAGATGTTAAGGAACAGATTGCCATTCATATAGGAACATCTCTCAACTCTGCATGATTATTAATTAGAACAGTTACATTTTTAGATAAAAGCACTTTCCATAAATTCCAGAAATTCTGTGGAAGTCTCATTCAAATACTGGTTCTTCTCTTTCATGAAGATGACCAGCAGCTCTGTCTCACATGCAGGAGCCATGGTCATTAACCATAGACTTAATCGCCGTTATTAGTGTGCTTTATTCCAGAGAGCACGTTTTCACATTGCTACCTTGGGAGCCGCAGTGTAAACACTCTGAAGGAGTGAAGGCCTTTTTCTTAATCAACGTCCCTTTCCACAGCTGTATCAAAAGAAAAAAAAACACTTTGTTCTCCTTCCTCTATTGCTATCCATTTGTGTGCATTTCCAAGCCAGCGCCCCTCCGTATCCCAGACAGCCAGTGCCCTTCAGAAACGTTCAGATAAGCTCAGAGGTCCGGATTGAAGGATGAGAGAGAGGGAAGATGAAAGAGAATGATAGACAGCTATGAGTATCTCACGAACCTCCGAGGAATCACACCACATATCATTGTGGCTGAGCCTACAAAGAGAACTTTTACATCGTGCCACTTTGACATTGGCTGATATTTATTGCTAATGACATGATCATTTGGAAATACACTAGCTTCTTTTACCAGTGGAGCTGCTATTTTATAGGAAATACCTTGGGAAAACAGACAGAAAAGGAGACAAGTGCATCTATATGCCTTTGATGACTTAAAACACAGCCATGGATACAGATAACCTCTGAACAAATACTATAAAATTCATTAACTAATTTTATATGCACCGACATAGGTCTTTCTTTGGCAGCATTGGAAGTTTATAAGTCAACATTTTTAACTTGTAAGACATGTTGTATTCAGCTGCTCTGATTCAGACAAATCCCTATGGAGCAGGCAGATAAGCTCTGACATACATTCCCATCTTACTTACAGGCCCGAGGCAAGGTTAATAGGTTTCACTCCAGAGATTGTGCGGGTAAAGCATGGGTAATAGGAGCAGTTCCAAAAGCAGAATATAGATGTGATTTTTTTTTGTGCTGAGCACCCATGTAAAAGTGATGTTTAAACACTCAGTTTAGTTTTCCTGGGTATCGTTTGGACAACCTGCCAAGTCAGATAACTTCATCATGCCAGCTACAAACAATGTCTTTATGGTATGGCTGGGCAATATTTTGTTTGCTTGTCGTTTTCACAGCACGGCCATGTTCTAAATTCATATCATGGGCTTTTTGCGTTGCATGATAACACATTTGCTTGCTGTCTCCAAATGCTATTTGTATTGGATAGCAATAACCATTTTACCTCAACTTCAAAAGCATAAGCTTGCCTGCCAACTGTTGATCCCTGATTGATACTGTAGAATTAACTTTATGGAGAACAATGGGATTCCTTTGTCACAGACACATTACAAACTCCTGCAGAGCACAGAACTGAATATCAAAGTAAAACCTACAGGAGAATTCAGTCCTTCACACACAAAGACCTAAGTCAACCAAGAACTTTTCATCAGCTCCAACCAGGCTTGCAGGTGATGCAGCACCAAATTAGACACCATCTGCTAACCTGCCTGAAGGTTGCTTGCTTTCCTGGATGCGCCAGACGACGCTCTCATCACCGAGAGCTTCCATTCCAGCGACCGCATCCACAAAAAGCCAATTTTAAAACTGCAGACTCACCACTTCCACTGGCTGCCTGCAGGATCCGTTAATGACAGGAGTGATAAATCATAATTACAGATGAGCCCTTTTTAACTAGCTTATGCTGTTTTCCTTTTCCCGCCCCAACTAAGAGACTCGTGTGATCCAGCAGACAGAAGGCACCATATGCTGGATGTAAGACCTTCAGCCATCCCACAGCAGGGATTTTGTTCTCCTGGGGTTTCTGTCTGAGAAATACACAGTAGTTTATCTTAAAATGTTAATTGTACATCGAGTACTAACTGGAATCAGAAACCAATATTAGCACACACCACCGGCATATTAAGTGAAGTCTTTGGAACTGCTTTCTATGCATAATCAAATCACTCCCAATGGTTCTTCTGTCTCGTATCAGGCCTGCGTTCAGGGCCGTGTAGTTAATGAACGTGGTGAGTCTGATGCTGGGGGCTGATTGACTCATGATCCAGACTTAACAAACATCAATGAATGATCAACCCCATCTGAGTGTGAGCTCCGCGTGTTCCCCCTCGTCTCGCTCATCTCGGATTCCGTCGGTTCACGCCTCGGACTAATCCCTGTTGTTTGGCAGGAATCCGGCGTCTGAAAGCCCGGTTGGTGGTCGTTCATGTGTGCGCACAGTCCTGACTGTGATTACTGACAGCTGGACAAATAAGCTATGGGGAAAGCATAGCAAAAGGGGCATCTAAATGTCAGGTTTGCTAACCAAGATAATTGGATTTCTCTGCCTGCCTTTGTCCCGGGCCTTGCCCTCGTGTCACACAACGCGGGCCTGCCACTCACTACCGTTCCCCCGGCCGCTAATTTCCCAGCCTCGCCCATGAACCGCCTGTTTGTTTAGAAGAGGAAATCAGAAAGCCTTTGTCAGCTCCATTTAGTCCTTCACTTTTAAAACTGACAGGGCAGTTTCCAAAAGCCACTCCTCGCCACGTTCTGTTCATTAACATCTGTGAAACCTGATATGCCCATGAGTCCATAGACATCGTAAGCCATAATAATCAATTACTGTGCACCGCTCCCTAGCGCTCTACAAATGATTAGCTTATGAAGGACCACTAATCACAGTTATTTGACTGATAATTGTAATTGCAATAAAAACTTGAGGCATATCTTCATTAGTCCATCATCAGCCGCTATAAAGGTTTGCACACCTCAGAAGGTAGTCAGTTGTAATCTTTGATTTTTGACAGTTTGTTGATCAAAATTCACTTTCTTTTTTCTAGAGCCAAAATGAAAAAGCCAAATAGAGGTAATACATCTTCCGCTCCGTCCATCTTGTGTTGTTTGACAGCATGACAGAGGGAATAATCTTGGGAGGGGGTTGTTATTTTTGCGTACACGCTCAGCTACCACTTGTACAACACTGCCATTCCACGTACACAATGGACCAACTCTCAGATCTCAAAACGTACTTTTCAATGTATCAATGTCACAAAAAGATGCTTAGTAAACATTGGGTCTTGTTGACTAAGATATGGCTAGCTGTGGTACATTTAGTGATTTATGGCGAGCAACAGCAACGATTCATGACGCAGGCATCAGTGTGTAATGTAGTTAAGCGTGTTTAACGGCCATTGTGAAGAAGGCATGCTGGGACAAAGGCCATGTGGGGAGGTTATGGCAGAACAGCGATACTAATTTCACTCTGAGATGTGTGCGGGCCTGGTTCAGTGAATCAGATCAAATGAGCGCTGAGATGGCGTACAGACCGCTCCCATGTCAATGTGTTTATGGCCAACACTGTGTCAGAGTGTAAATCCCACACTGCATGGTCATTTATGTCTCAGCTATAAAAGACATTTTAAAATCAGTTTTTTAATATCTCAATTTCTGAAGCAGCATGGGAGATATAGCAAATTTTAAAAGACATCAAATAACTGGTGCCTGAATTACAGGTGTGTTAGTCACAGAAACGGTAAACTTATTTATCCTGTGAAGTGAAACTGGAAAATGATAGATTATGTGCTGCAGGTAATTTAGTTTGGTTATTGTAAGGACATTTTTATAACATTGTAATAGACTACATGTTACTACTGAAAATAGTGTTACCATTATTTTCTCTACTCCTTGTTATGGATTACTTCTAAAGCAATTGGTAAAATGATCAATATAATATAATATTCTCATATTTATTTCATGACCATTATACAGCTTTTCTCCTTGCAGGTTTTAGGTGAAAATTTGTTCACTGAGAAGCTGTGGGGCAGCACATGTCTTAAGCCCCTTACCTAATACATTAATGCATACTGGTGCAGAGCAAAGAGTGTGAGTTTGTTACAGGTAGGGATGTCTCCCCCTGCAGGTCAGATAAGAGCTTAACTAATCCCATTCACATTCAAAGGCATTTTGGGACACCAACTTGGTGTGTACGTGAGAGGGTTGGAATATACAATGAGCAAACAATTTCAAATAAGAGTTTACATGCGCATGTTGTCCTTATGTGATCCATATGACTTTACAGCCAGATGAAACCAAAACTAAGCAGAGGCCAGTCTGGAGGGGCACAAATATGCAAAAGTACTCTGAAATAGACCCAGTTGATCCGAAATTGCTTTACTACATGGCCAAGGACAGCAATGACGAATAAATAGCTTCAGTAAAGACACCTTACCCAAGAGTACAATGGCAGACTCATATGGAACACAAGTCTACATTCACCTTAAACCTCTTGAGTTACAACCTGCTCTTTCAACCACCTACAGTAGTTGACATTCACTGAAGATAATCACCCCCCTTAATATCCCCTCCCCATGGAAGGCTGAAGGGTGGAATGACATCATAATCCTCCATTGTTACAGGCAGGGTAGAGTTAATCTGATGTAGTTTACATGTAGCTATGTAAAGAAGAATAAGCTCAAATGTTTCAAAGAGAGCACAATGGAAAATCTCTCTCTTACTTTCTCTCTCCCTCTCTCTTTCACTCTATCACTCTTTCCTTCCAGCCTTTTTCCAAAGTGGCTCCTCCTGCAGAGAGCACCAGGCCACCGATGAGCCGAGCTTCTCGTCGAGCTGCAGACAGGAAGATGAATGGTGAGGCTTTGGCGTACTTGCGGACTTGCATTTTTCCGGAGGGCCCGATACCGGCTCATGCTGAGGGAGAGGGTATGGAGGGATGGGAAAGAAGTTTTATGAAAGAAAAGACATGAGAAAAGTTGAAACTTTTACTTCACTGCTGGCCACAAAGGGCAGACTCATTAAAACTTCATATGCAACAATGGATGAAGGAGAGGGGGGAGGGAGTGGAGTGGAGACTGACTCAGGGGTTTCTCCATTTAGAGGGGAACTCCCAAATCAATGGTTTGGTTTACCATACCAAGCCAATCTACTAGGTGTAGCTATTAAATAATGAGAGTGGGCTTACTGAAGTCAAATCGCAGCGCGCATGCGTGAAACACATGGTATACAGTTACCAATGGGCAAGCATAAACAACCCCTGAAAGTTTCAATCTGCCTACATCTTCAGTTCGCTGTTACGCATAGCTTGAAGTTGATGTGTTTTTCTGATGCGTTGTAAAAATTGTCAGTTCAAAAATCGAGAAATGAATCAATTAAAAATTTTTGGTGAAATTGAACAGAACGGTTATGGAATCTTTTGCTTTCTCCATTAAAACTGAATTACAGCATTTATCTCATTAACAGCCACACCTCGTACACTCAAGAGACCCTCTTCAAAATGCTGGGGAGATATAAAGGTTACAATGTACATTGGCTAAAAGTTTTTGTTTTGTTCTCTTTACTGTTCATAGAAGACATTCTTTTGCTTTAAATTATTCAACTGCATTTTTTTTGTTTCCCCAAAGTGGGCTATTTCTGAAAAGTATTCTAATCTAGACTTCACTATTTTTGGTATTAACTGAGCTAAAAACAACTCCGGTCATTGAAAACCCAACTGCAAAAAGGTTACTTCCGAAAATAAATTTCACACAGAGCATAATACAGTTTGCAAACTTTGACTATATTTACAAACGTCTCCACAAAGAGGCAAAGACACTGCAAATAAAGGTCTGCAGATTTTTATTTAAGGAGAGACTGACAGTGTTGTCAGTTCTCACTTGGATACATTGGTTTCGTCATGAAAAAAATTTGGTTTAAATTTAGAATATCGTATCAAAATTTATTTAAAAATGAAAAAAAGAATGCTCACCAATCAAATCTCTCCTCAGTGTGTGAAAGACTCTTTTCACTTTTCAGCAGCACAAGACAAGGATGCCCCCTGTTGTCTTTCTATATCTGATATGCTTACAAGCAGTTTTCACTGCGCATACATTTTACTGCAAAACAGATCATAGCCCATGTAAAATGTGGGGAGGAGCGATATCTACCATAACTACTGTAACTTAAAAATAAATTCTCAATTTTTGACAAGTGTGCTTCTAATCACTGTGAAGGTATCGCCATTGAGTCATTCTACACCAAAAAGAACAGGAGACATGATTTTTGACTGATGATTTTACAGGGTTCAGTGTGTGGGATTACACTGCACTACACAAAAATAAATTAAATCTGCTTGAAAACGAGTTTGTAGAATTTCTATGCCATGCACTAGACCATGCAAATTCAGTCAATCATATTGCATAGATATTCCTCATGTAGAATAAACTAACGTACACTTTTATTAATGTTGTTGTTGTTACTTTTTGGTTTTGGTAAATGTGTGTAAGCCTATTGGCATGACTGCACATTTTGCGGCCATACGGCTGAATTAAAGCGTTCTGAATGAATACACATTAATTTTGCTGCACCTCTCCAGTTCAGCTGTAATGCATGTACAGGTAACCCACCCTATACCTCTGATCTGTATGAAATCCACATTCCCCTGAGATCTGTCCCCATCTTTCCTACACCAGGTTTTCAGGCACAGGTTTAAGCTCTATATAAAATTGTGCTTCCCTTTGCTTTCACATGGTACTGGTACAATTGCTGAGAAAATCATTGCGGAGGTCCTTTTACTAACCTTTTCTGCTAACCCTGCAGAACCTCAAACTCACCTCCAAGCTTGTGTACGCTGTTGGCTCAAACACAGACCGTGACCACTGGATCCTCCCCCGCTCTGGCCTGGAGCTTGCCTGTATGCTCACGGAACACGCTGAAATATGTGGCCATATCTACCCCTCTGATAACTATGTCTCCCACGACAACCGGCTGCCTTTTCTAGGAGGATTTGGCTACCTAACCCAACACAATCCTGTGTGAATGTGGCCATATAACAGTATAAATACTGTTAAAATGGCTCCAGGGTACTGTAAAAATTAAAAATACAGAGCTGATTTGGACACATAGCTGCAATTCGATGAATAACAAACTCCTTCATAGTTACTTTCGGCCTCAGTGTGACTTCTCTCGCTGTTATCGTCCTTGCCCTGCTGCTTAGTTTTGAGGGACAGCCTGATCTAGGCAGTGTGCAGGTGGCTCAATTTTTGTACTTCTCTTCGGATCTGTGTCTTTCAACAATCTCATTTCTGAGTTGGTTTTCATAGTTAAATCTCAGCTTGAAATTCACCACCTGATTAAGGGACCTCACAAAGACAGTGTATTTCATTTACTGTCTGAAATAATTTAAACATTCCCTTTGCACACAGAAAGAATACATTCAACTGACTGTCTGGCTAACTGATTTTCTTCTTTTCCGCTAAAGTAATTTAAAAGTTTTCCTGAATGGGGTCTATAAAATATAAGTTTGATCATGAAATATTTTTTCTTTCAGATTATACATTTTAATGTAGAATATACAGAATGAAAAATGACAGTTGGAGGTCCCATTTAAATGAATGTTTATGCAGTGAGTCCAAATTTATACTTCAGACATAAAATATGCTTCAATGCTTCATATATATTACATTACATTACATTATGGGCATTTGTTAGACGCTCTTATCCAGAGCAACTTACAAGGCATATATATATATATAGAATTTGTATACTCTTTGTAAGTTCAGAAACTAATATCTAGGTTTCAGAAGTGTCATAGTTGTCAAATTAATACACAACTTATGGGAGGATTGTGGGATATATTTTTAGTGTGGGACATCCTTCACCATTTCCAAAACTTTCCAGCAGACTATTTTAATTATTTTACAGACATACAATTCAAAGAACTGTATAAGCAAAGCGTATAGCTGTGTCAAATTTGTGAACATTAGATGCACAATTATAAGGTTACAGTTTTTTGTAGTTTTAGTAATCTGGTGTGTTCAAATTCCAGTCATGATTATTTTCATAAGATGTGCACAGAAACTCCTGCACAGGTCTGTAATTCTGCCTTTAAATATAATACTATGGGGGCCTCAAGTGGCCATTCTCCAGGTTGCAGCCAGCCATGTCAGGATTTCTTTTGAGACTCCTTGAGTTAAAGTTCATCCTTTGATGAAGATATTCATCATAAAAAGTTTTTAAAGAAAATATATAAATACTGAACCCATTTTATAGATTTTCTATAGACTCTAATATGAAATACTCTAATAGTTCAGTTATGACTGGGCTAAGAGCTCTAAGATAGGGGTTATTTGAGTTTGTGGTTAAAATAAGGAACCGACATAAGGATAACTGTCAATAAAAATGATATTGGTATATAAAATAGGAAGTAAAAGACCAGGCAATGCTGGACATGGACATGGACATCCTCTCAATAGATAAAAATAAATCTATAAATACGGTTTACTCAGTTTATAATGCAATTTGTTACTTTGTGTTTGACCACTAGAGGACACAATTTCTGCCATCTTTCACAGAATATTACTCCTTTTTCTGGTTTAGGTCTTTTGGTCGGAACATTTTTGCTGTCCTCTCTGTGTCTATAAAGCAACCCAGAGGTGGCACCACATACCTAAAAGTGATGTGGCAGATAGTCCCATCTAAAAATCTGTGATTAGTCTTTTTAAAGATGGAAAAAGCCAAAACGTGAATTTATCATTCCAGTCTACACGCGCAATTCTACAGTTCAAGTCAACATTTAGTGAATAGCAGTAATAAATCCTTAATTAACCTTATATTACAGGACAGGACAGTCACCATCCTGCATGATTTAAAAGCATAATGACATGCTGTTCCACAGTTTACTATATGCTGAGCTAAAGATTAATTGATTCTTTATCCCTTGTACCACAACCCTTCACCCCTTGTTTTCCCAGTTTGAATTGAACTGCTATTAGCTCTACCCATGGCAAATGCTAGGCATGATAAAAACCAACAGGTGTCGCTAGGGAACATCAAGTGTTATCACTTTACTCACTATTCTTCCCGAACCGAGGCTGCCTCACCAACACGAACTTTGGGCCATTGCCAATAATGGCTTTGCATCTCATGGCCTGAAGTTAAACTCCTCCCAGGTGGGGGATTCACAGCTGCACAACACACATTCACATAATAAGGATGATAAATCCTGACAAACAATCAGGGATTGGTACAGTTAAACTGCAGTTAAAATGAAGGCACAAGACAGGAAAAGTAAAAGCACGAAGACTCTCAGCGGGCAAAGCACAGTCAGCTTGCAGAAGCGAAATGTTCAGGGTGTGTAGAGAGTGGACATTTCCTTACCATTAGGAGAACATAACATGGTGCTCATTGTAGTATCTGTCAGTCAAACATCAGTAATGATAAACATAGGCTAATACATACATAGGCTAATACAGACAAATAAATTGATTGATGCCATTTTGTATGCGCGCCACATGTTGATGTTGGCTTGTGGTAGCACATGATGTGGAAAACAATGTTATCAATCCTTGGAAATACACACTTCAAAAGTCCTCAATCTGTCAGATGCTCTGTGTTGCAGCCATGTTTACGCTTCTCAGAGAACAGTGACAAGTAAAGTGAATGTATGCCCCTTCATAAATTATAAAACAGGAAAAGACAGAATGATGTTGATGTTTTAATACATTGTGTACATGTCATGTATAATATAGAAGACAGATTTATTTGATAAAAATTTGATAATTTCCACCCCTATGAGTTTGAGACCCAAATCCTGCCTGCAGTGTGCAGACTACACACTAGACTGAATAACACACACTCACAGGGCTACATCAAAGCACCAAAAATAAGATGAAATAAAAAAGCAACAATATGAAAACCTGAATAAAACAAAACAAACAAACCAAAAAAATCAGGTCCATGTGTCAACTCTTTGTAATTTGTACTTTTCCAGGCTGATCTTATTAATTCCTGTTCTGCCACCATGGAAACAAACAAACTGCCAAACCAATAAAAAGTGGTGCTTTCTGAACCCTCAGGGATTGCTATGTCGTGAATCTTTCTGGGTACCCATACTTTGGAAAGTCCTTCAAGAGACAGAAGTTTGCAGCTTGGCTGTGAACAGAGATGAGATTCTAAAAAAAAAAAAAAAAACCTTTGGTGACAGCACTGAAAAGGTGTTGACACTTGACAGTGTGGGGGTGAGGAGGAAGTTTGCTGGAGTGGTACATGTTGAGTGCTGTCAGTTTGGCACATACCTTAAAGCAGTGGCTCCCAGCGTCGGTCCCGGGGGCCCCCTGTGCATGCTGGTTTTAATACCAACCACAACTGCAACCCCAGAATCTTAAGCTGTTAATTGTTCATAATTGTTCATGCTTTTCATGATTACAGAGACATTTTTCCATTATAGCTATGCATGTCATGATGAAAAAGCTCCTTTATTCACATTGTGTCATATTGCAGGCAACTCCATGAAGACAAGTAAAATGTTTTAACTCATATTAAAGACTGGGGTGATCCTGGACACAGGACCACTAAAACTAACCATTGGTTAATAATGAAGGATTCAAAGACAAAGCTAATTATAATGAGCCAAACCTGCATTGTGTTACTAAGCATAAGGAAAACAAGCAGGAGCTTAATCATGTGTTCAGTGACTTAAGGAGCGTATGGATTCACCCAGGTCTATAATCTGATCAGGAAAAAAAAACTTACTCTCGCAAAATCACATATTTCATTATTTAATTATGTGTCCCATGAATGGAAGCAGAATTAAGTCCTAGTACCTGAAATGTCTAAACCAAGTCTCTCACATCTGAAGGAACCAGTCATGTCTGTTACTGAGTTGATTTTACAGCTCTATTTTTTCCCAGTGTGCTGTGGACACACCTTGTCAAAATCACTGAACAACAAGGGATATCTGAGCTGAGGTTTATATATGTATGAAGATGATACAGTGGAATTCCTCCAAACAGTAGATCATGTATGTTTGATAGTGTTTGACATCCATGTCTTCAACAGTAAAGGCCTTCCCTGGGATGGGGATAAAAAGGCCCAATCACCCAATGCATGCTGGGACAACGATAACCGATGTCATTGACTTCACTGACAGCTGTAGAAGCACATTTCTTCATGCATCTCCTGCTCCCATACATATTAGACCCCGATAACTTTGAGTATTTCCTCTGTGTCATTTGGACACATGTAGTGGTTTTAGCTTCAAGCTAACAGCCAAACAGTGCAAATCTGTTGACGGGCCCTTTCCCTCTCCATTGAGCCATCAGGCAAATAACGCCACAGGCGACTGTCACCTCCATGACAACACTGCCATGATAGCATCAGCACCTGCGTCAGCAAACACTGCCTGCAGGTCCGACTTACTGCTCAAGCAGCCACTGAAACCTGGTGTGACTATGTCAATCACCCAAATGTTGAGGTTATATCAGAGTACGAGGAAGCTGAAAGCAATTACACCCCTGACTTTGTAAGCTGGAAGGTAAAACACAAAACCCTGTGCATACCTTTCTCACTGGCAGCGAAAGCTTATACCAGCATGTATCTACCTATGAGCCCTGCACATATCCTTACCTGGAAGCTAATTTTGGCAAGGAGTTGGGATAATATGTAATTGAATACACCGTTTCAGAACTATATGTGATGTTAAAGACTCCTCCAGTGAAAAATTCCTCCCTCACAAACTGATCTCTGGTCAATAACAATATGTGCCATAAAACATCACATAATCAGGCATGCTCCCAAGTAACACAGAGAAATGTAGGTAGTATACAAACTACTTATGAGTTGCAACTTAGCTGTTAACTTGTTTCACGTATACTTTATGGAATCTCCACTGAACAATTTCACAGCCCTCTCACCCAGTCCACAGCCGAGTACCATCCCATTAGCACATACCGCCAGGTCACTGCCCTCGGGCACCCCCGGGAACGCTTGATTGTGTGAAATATGTATTTTAGCAGCTAGACTATGGGCCAGGAGGACAATTTACCCTGAACTTCCATTGTACAGGGCTTGCATTTGGAAGTTAAAAGCATACTGAATGCCAGTACCATTTATCCATTTTTACTTGGTATATACTTTACTACTGAAAAGCGATATTCTCGGAATTATTCACCAGACATAAGGAACTAATCTAATAAATGTATCAGTCAGCTTTTAAGATTTTGAATGATTTTCTGCTTTTTCATTGTATTTTTAAGGCTGATTATTGGAGAAGCAAGCCATCTTCTTGATGAAATGCATCGACTTTTTGTGTAGCTTTATTCAATTTTGTATGCAAGCACACTGAAACTTCTCATACTAAATTGACTTCTCAAAGTAGGATCTCATCTGCTCTGAAGATTTAATTGGTTGCCAACCAATACTGTTCAACCCCTGCTCCTCAGAGTCAGAGGGGGGAACTCCACAGTGGGCAGAACTTGTCTCCAAATTGAGAGTTCAATACAAGTTCATTTTTGGTGAAAGACTTCTGCATACCAATGTGTTTGTACAAACTTGCCTTAGGTGAATTTTACCTTAAATTATGCATTTCACTTCTTGCAATGCTTTTTTGGCATTTTTCCCACCAGAATTCAGCTTAACTGTTCAGCCTGATGTAGCAGTCTGATCCGGCCAACTCTGGAAGAGGCAGCCATAAGATGCTATTCCTCCTACAATGAGGACTTTATTCTTTTGACACTCCAGAAGGACCACAAAACCCATACTGCCATCACATGTCATCAGAGGATCACAAAGTCAGCATATATTCGGTTCTTGGATCCAGGAGTGGGTGCTATAGAGTGATGAGACTAACAAACTTAACTAGCTTAACCCCAACCTTCCCCAACTGCTGCCTGGTGGTGTACATTTTTTATACAACCTGTATAAAATACAGCTGCAAGCAGAAATGAGATGGTTCGAGCTCTCATAGCCACAATGAAGCCAATAAATCTCTATTTCACCCCCTGAAGACTGTATGTTTTATTATACTGCACACCAAACAAATGGAGGCACCAAATTTTCCGGTCATTTTTTTAACCTCTCAGAAGTTCCTCAGAGTAGTATTACAATGCACAAATATAATAAAGGGATAGGTGACCATGACACATTTTAAATCTCTGAAAAGACACAGATTTGTGAATCATTTTGAAATATTTTTTTCCTAAATTGTAGAAATAAATTGTTAAAATATATATACATCCAGAAATGTCTTCATTCACATAAACTACTGACCTCAATTTATATTAAGAGCTCTGTAGCACCACCAACTTCAGAGTTATCAGAATTTTTGTGAAAACGTCCAACAAGTTTATTGGTCCTTAATTAATCTTTCAGCATAACCACTAAAAAAGTAGTGATTTACATATTATTTCATGAAATTCAACTTTATTTCAACTAAATTTGACTATAGTCCCACCAGAAGCCAAATCTATGCCATCTTTTAATAAACAGCTCATCCACCTGCACAAGAATACGTTAAATATTTAACACACAAAAATTGGTGTGTGTGGGATATAGCAGCTAAAAATAAGAATCCATACAGAAACCTGAGGGGTTCCAGCACTAGGTGCTTCTTAGGTGGATGATGAAACATTCAGAGAATAAAGGTTTTGATGCAGCACTCTAAAATAATGCATTGTCAGATATGGTAAACTGTGGCATAACTAAGTAGTAGAAGAATGTATGGCAGATCCTGTGTCACATGTTATATACAAATAAATTATGATTTGCAAAGGGCAAAATTCAATCAAACACACTTGTTTATGAATCAGTTAAACTTTGCGATTCAATACAGAGTTTGTATCACAACATATGGTTCTACTTTATTGGAGTGAGCAAGCATATCCTTTGGAATATGTTCTTTCTATGTTCAGATGTTAGTTTCACGGGTACAGCTTGATCTGTCTGAGACTGTTACCATGGTCACTATTTCATGTGGATATGACCTGCCTCATCTGCTGTCCTCAAGCCTCTTCCAGCAGACACTGTGTCCCAATTCTTAGTCACACCGACCGCTCCAGTGCGTTTCTGTGCCATTGTAGAGGGAGTGGGGATTTGAGGTGATATTAATTTGCTTGGTGACAGATTTTTTTTAAACTGCTAGTGTTTTTCTCCAACTGCAGATTTCAAATCCTCATTTCAATGATTGGTAGTGAAGATATAGACAATCCTCCAATGGTTTATAAACAGCTTTGGTGAGACTCTCTGAAAGAGTGACTACTTTTTTCATTAACTCCATTTCTGGATTTTCTGTCAGTTGGTGAATTGATGGAACTCCCAAGACAATCATTGCTGATTTTTGTCAATATAATAAAAAGTATTACAAGGAATATTGCACTTCCTGTGAATTCTGAAAGCTCTTCAAGCATGTTCAGTCAATGATGTAGCCAAGAGTATTGTGATGCTGAATGAGGCGGGTCAGCAAAGTGGGGCGGCACAATGAGGCAACAAGCACCAGAGCGGTACAGTTTACCAGGCGCGATGCCTGCTTTAATATTAACCACAGCTGAAGTTACAGCCAGCAAGCAAAGCACAGCTTGCTATTACACACACTCAACTGGTATAAAAAATAGGCAGTTTAGCTAGCGTCTGGAGTGGCGAGGCGGGCGGCAGGCAACTCCTCTTGGCTCATCCTCTTTAACTGGAGTCTGTGGAAGCAATAACACAGGACGTTAGTTTGCCCCAAGAGCAGAAAAGATGAATCACCCCGAGGCTGGGTCTGCGGCGGCCTTTGTTGGTCTTCAGTCACCCTGGAGTAGCGGCAGCGGGGCTGATTGGGGAGGTGCTTCAGGTGGGCCTGGTTGTGGGTTGCACGTAGTCCAGTGCCGCTCTCCAGGGTCCTGATGCTCCGGCTGCATGCCCGGTGCTGTCCCACGTGCTGACCGCGCTTTCACAGTGGCAGTTTGGGACAGCTATGAACAGGTCTGTTATGAGCAGCGCTGGGCAGGGATAACTCCTCTTGCCCTGCCACAGTATGTATACTAGCATTTAACTACTGTGGGGAAACAACAGGCTGTCCTCCTGACCACAGAATCATTTTCACATGGGCCTTTTTGGAAAAACCAGAAGGATATAGGACAGATAGTCAGTGCCTGAAATTACTCTAAAATGTGGGTCAAAGAACCATGTTCATTTTTTTTTCTCCTATACAAATTCATTTAATCGTGAGTTGCTCACCTCTCCAAATGAACGGACTGAATGAACAAGCTTCATGAGGCACAGCTTCATCACCATGATCTCCTGCCAAAATGTCGAGACGGCTGGCTCATTTATGAAGACTGCTGAAGCCCTTGATGCTGCAGAAATAGTGTGGGCATTGATTTTTGACAGATGAATTTGAATATGCATATCTTCATTATTTATAACCAAAGTGATGGTTTGTAATGAACGAAGCCCATAAGGAGATCCAGCCCTTGTCTTATTCCTCCATAACCCGCTTTCTTCCTGCCCCTGTTGTCTTATTCCTCCATAACCCGCTTTCTTCCTGCCCCTGTCCCCTCCACTCTGCTCTGCTCTGTCTTTGTTGGGGTGCAATATGGTGGCAAGTGGCAGCCAGTCTTTTAGGATCCCATAATATATACTTCAGGAGAATGAACCTTCAGACAACATGAATGCATTTGGAAGGAGTTTATTATGATGTAGCGAGTCATCTATTGGTACAGACATTGATCTTGGGCTTGGAGTCCAGGGGGGCAGTGTCATGCCTCACTACTTTTTAGGGTGATGTGAACGCCCCCCCCCCCTTTGTCTGTCAAAAGAGGTTGAAAAAAAAAAAAAAAAAAAAAAAAAGGGAAGTTGAAGGTGGACATGGGGAGGGGGAGGGATGCCGGAAACAGAGTGTGATGGGAGAGAAGGTATGTGGAAAATTAACACCTGCGTAGACAACCGGATTGAACAGATACTGGTGTTTGAGTGAAGGGTTTGTCCGAAGGATGTCTTTCCTGAAATTTGTTAAACTCCAAAGGGTGAAACAAAAAAAACAAACAAAATTATTAATAAAAAGGTTTTTCAAAAAAAGAAGAAAAAGCAAGTTCAGCCTTACATTTGAACAAATCATACCATGATAAGTGTGGCCTGGTTAAATGAAGAATGAAGATGGAATATTGACAGAAGGATGAAACAACAAATTACTTTACAATCATTGTCATTTTTCTAAACTGTAGAATTGAGTCTGAGAATGTAACTAGTGCTGTGTGTGCTCCTGTAAGCTAACAGCGCTCTCTTCTTCCTTTTTTCATGGCAAACAGATTGATAGCTTTTGAGCCACAAATCAGGAGTGTCAGTAAAATAAGTAGGCCTTGTGGGTTTCTTTGTTTTTTTCATGGCAGTTCATGGCAGTGTAAACAGTTCTTAAAAACAACAGTAAAGCAGGCTTAGTAAAATCAATAATTCATTTTAAAACCACAAGTAGAAATCAATGACTCACCTTCCAAACTACTCATTTTGGACTAATGGCCACTTTTATAGGCAGAACCAATGACACATCAGGTTTCAGTCAAGCAATCACTGCTTTTGACCATGGTTAATTGGTACCAATTTACTAATTATCACATTCCAAAGTAATTAACAATGTTCCAACATTTGGGGCGTGCCACTCCTTCGCAGAACCAGAAACAGGCCAAGGCCAGTCCAGTAACAGGAATAAAAAAAGGGAAAATGGCAAAAGGGACATAGAAGACCAGGTCAAAAATGATCTCAAATCAGTGCTTATTTCACCAACTTTAAATGGCTGCATGGTAGACATAAGAATCCATACGATAGCCACTGCCTCTGTGGTGTTTTCCCAACCTCATTGTGATGTTTTTTCATAGAACTCTGTAGTGATGCTAACGTGAAGAATATTGTATCCTTGTATCCATGGATTGTATCCTTGAAAGTAAGAATTAGCCTTGAAGGGCGGATGAAGGCACTCATGCGTTCATCGTATGCAGATTGAATCATACTTTGTCGAAGGGTCTTTGTTTCTGCATTTTGGCACTTATGTCTTGATATATTCTGACTTTCCTTCCCCAGTAACTCAGAGCCCCGGTTTCCTCTGCCAGTCAGCCTTTTGCCTTTAAACCGGTATAATGGGATTGTCATGCATTGAGAGTCATTTCAGTCCTGGCGGTATGCTACAAGATCTGGTGGCTAGGCACCCAGATTATCCTCTCCCAACAATTATTTTAAATTTTTCTTTTTACTTACATAAATACAAATACATCAGTTGTGAAAGCAAAAACATAGGTTAGTACTTGAAAAAGAGAAAAGAAAGAAAAAAGTATACATATACATAAACACACACAAATACCAGGATGTTTATAGATATAAAGAAAATATTTGGTGCCAAGTTTATATTATATTTACATAATCTATATGGTTCTGCCAAATGTTGTTAAAATCTGCATTTTTACCCCTTTGCCCATAGAATATTTTGTCTAAGGGAATATAACTTGACAATTCATTAAGCCAATGGGGAACTGAAGGGGATTCATCTGATTTTCAATTTGCTGTAATTCATTTTTTTTTGCAGCTATAGGGCTAAATCAATATACCTTTCCTGATATCTGTTCCAGGGATCAGAATTAATTGTCCCAAGTAAACATAACTGTGGGTGATATGGAATAGTAATCTTTAAACAATTACAAATCAAATGACATACCTCTTGCCAATAAGGAATAATTTTGGGACAATTCTAAAACATATGAAAATAGGAACATTTAAGTCTCTTATAGTGCCAACAAAGACTTATATAAAATAAAATGTTCAGCAATTAAATGAAAATGTTGGCCGAAGAAGAAGTTAGGTTTCCCATTTCCACAACATTTTCATATCTGACTACATGCAAATTTTTTCTTTCTGGAGTGATGTTCCAGCTAATCCACCTTTTGTTTTAAAAATGCAACATCCTCCTCCAACTGTTGTTTTGGCATTTCCAAATCAGTGAGATGGGTTTCTGCCCCGATAGAGAAAGTTTCACAAAGTGAAACAGTCTGCTTTATCTGATAATCCGATTTTGCCTTTGTTTATGGGTTTTACATTCTTCTCAAGAGCTGCGGAGATCTCCTCAAGGATAATATCTTGCATAAGCATAGCCATTTTAGCTTCCCAGTTTCCACTCTTTGGCATGTAGTGGTAAAGAAGCTATCTATACAACGTTGTTGGACTCTTATCCCTTTCATCTCTCATCCCTTATCACACTTACATGAGCAGTTTTTTAAAAGGGGATTTTCACTTTTTTTAAGACGGTCATCCATAACCTTGGATATGTCTTCATGAGTGAGGTATAATCATTTTCTGCACACCCTGTGCTCTTAATAAACCAAACTTGTGCTGGTCTATTTTTGCCTGATCCTAACTCCTCCATTCACCTCATGACACAACCTGTAAAATCTCTAAATATGGGAACCCCAGAAAACACAGGACTTTTTAACATGTATTTTTATAAGCATATTTGAAAATAACGTTCTGTTTTAGTTCATATATGTTTTCATTCTATGACAGTGATGCCCTTTGCATTACCTCTGGGTGATTTGCCTACTGGCAGTGTACTTCTGCACCGGTTAAATGTTGCCAGACTGGGCCTCTAATGCAATGATGACATAGTAATGGGTTGGTGAAAGTAACAGAGTTCATATATTTGCTTAGTTACATTCTCCAGGATGTTATGAAATGAATGGAGGAGATCGGATCAGGCTTTAACAGACTAGCACATGACTGGATTTGTTCAGAGCACAGGGGAAACACACCAGAGGAAAGGAAACTGCAGAGCTCAAGTCTTAAAAAGGTGAATAAAGTCTTAAAAATGCCCTTCTGTGCCTTCCAGTCAAATTCAACTGTTAAACACTAGAGGGCGCCTGTGTGCTGGAAGGGGTAGTCTGTCCATAATAAGGTTTATGCTATTAATAAGCATAAAGCTTTCAATTCAAATCACACACTGGTTCCATCAATCCAACCGTGTTCCTATATTTGTCAATTTGGAGGGTGATTTCATTGACTACCCTGCACAAAGCCGAGAACCACCCAGTTCACTCATCTACATGTGGATTACTCAGCAGAGAGCTTTCTGTCTTTGTGAAGGGATGTCATTACAATCCTGTTTCCATTTTCAATTCTGTCCAGTGACTTTGTTACCCCCACACACAACCCCCCATTCACACACACATAATCACAGAAACAAAGAACTCATATAAATAAACAAATTATACATGCGCACATAGAAACAATGCAAATAGCCCATCATATGCAGGCATGTTCTGATAAGTGGTTGGCAACAGATGGTCGCTTGTCCTCAGTGCCATTGATTTTGTTACACATACGTCCTGTTGGTCAGGAAAGTAATCGGCAATGCCAATACCAGGGAGTCCATATTTCACTGGTTTCTCGGTCAATTTGATGTAGAAAAGCATAGGTCGATTAATCAGTCAATATCGTTTAGAAAAGCAAGATGGAAATGCATGTTTTTCCAGCTGCTGCCAAGGTGGAGTGGTGGTGCTCTTCTCAACCTCACAGGGTTTTGGCTGAAGCTCTCATGGGAGCTTATTGTTACACCTGTATTGGGATGTACAAAACTGTTGAACATTTTTACTCAATACTGTTGTGTTTTAAGTATGTCATCCTTGGCAGCAATTACAAAAGAAATATAGTGGCAGAGCAGTCCAGCAGTATTGCTCGGACACTTGTGCGTGATCTTTTCTTTGAAGCGGAGGAAAAGTGCCACGTGTGCTTTATCTCCACAGTGAAGAAGGTGAATTGAGCACTAGATGCTATTTTAATTCACTGTCCCTTTTCTATCAAAGCAAGTAATTGAAGGCTTCTGACTCATCCTCGCTTCAGGCATCATAACAGACAACGCAAGAGCCCATTAGGAAACCCTCGTCACATCAGTGACTGAAAAGTAAGTGTGGCACTTAGTCTTCAAAAGGTAATGAGATGTGGGTATTGTCATTAAGGCATGACTGGATTGAAGTGTTAATGGAGTGAAATTATGTAGTGTTTTTCAGATGTTGATTTTGCTCTTGTTGGCATCCTTCCATCCAGAGGACATAGGACTGATGTGCCTGTATGTGAAGAAAATGGTTCATTTTTTTAAGTACACGTTTATCTTGCATTGTGCATTGTGTTATAGCATACTATTACTACTTTCAATACTTTTTGCTTCACTAGGTATTCTGGAAATGACCAAAACAAAACTGGCTATGCAATTATAGTGAACATTCAGCATCATATCTGGAAAAGATTTTAAACGGACAGCAGTACTTCCGGTAACATAAAGGTGTAGCTATGAGTCAAGACCATTTTTCCATTTGAATACCTCCTACAAAAGGTTCGTTTTAACAAATTCCTTTTACCATTAAGAGTAATTTGAAACGTGCCAGCTGGTTGTGGTGGATGCCAGGGCAGAGAGGATGCCAGGATGTCATGCTGCTGGAATGGGTAAGGTGGCTCAGATGAATGAGTCCTGATGGCTATTCTCTCTGGCTTCACCTGCCTTACATAATGTCCACCCATTAGCTCCTATGCTCCCATGCTATTGCCCCTATGGTGAATGTGGAATATATAAAGTCTCATTTAGAATATCTCCATCAATTTTTGTCATCACTATTTTCTTTTGTGAGGAATAAAATGAAATGTTCTGGTTTTTATTCAAATGTTCAAAAATTTTGTGAACAGCTTGGTTTTGGGCACAGGTTGTTATATTTTCACAATCTTTATTAAAATACAAAACTTTGTGACATTTCATCATTGTATAAATTAGGAGGATTGAACAATGTTTTTAGTGTATCCATAATTTTTCCTTAATGCTGACAAGTTTGTGTGCTCTTCATTATCGTGTGAATTGCTTCTGAGGCAAATTCAACCTCTGTGTTTGATCAAAATTGCTTATTTAATTCAAATCATTTGTTTGAATTAGATGGGTTGGTATAAAAGACATTTTTTGTATAAACATGTTTGTATTCCATTAGAATATGGCTATTTTCACAACTACATGATTACTGTTAGCGAAAATAATGCAGAGTTCTTCTACCCAAAAGACAAGTAACTGAGCAGTTTTTGGAATTTTTATAATGGTGGGTGGTGCATCTGCATTTAGGATCTGTGCAAATCCATTTCAGCTAGTTTGATAGTAGTATTTTGGGAATGCAATTGTGGTATACTTGTGAAAGAAGTGGGGTTTCATAGGAATAAACACAATATGCTATCCTGAATGTCATTTCCCATTCACTTTCATTTGCTCCTTTGCTGCTGCACCCCGGTCAGAAGTAGAACAGAATTCCCTCCTGCTTCATCCTACCGCAGCAAAGGCAGATGTACGTACACATAAAAATGTTATGTGCAAGGGCCTGCTCGGTGGAAGCTTTGGCTAATATCCATGCCTTTTATTATTGTGTTGACAGTCACAAAGCTGCAAACTTAGAGCTGTGCCATGGTGAGATTGCTGTCATTCCCTCATCAATTAATACGCTTCCACGGAGTCCAGAATGTCCCTGAGCATGCACATCGCAGCCACCGCAGCCTCTTTTGGGAATTGACCTGACCAAACTAAGATTTCTTTTGATGAATGCGATAGAGACAGGAGCAAGCACTGGTAAAAAAAAATCAATTTTTAAAAAAGTTTTTTAAAAAGTTTTATTCAAGTTTTTTTTTTCACATGCTTTTATGGTGCTTTATTTTATCTGTGCTGACAAATACCACCCAGATCAGTCAACAGGATGAATTCAAAGGGATGGCAACTGTCAACAAATAAAAATGAGTTGCTGTTTAGCTAACTTGCCACATCCTGCCCTCACCACAAAAAATGCACAAAAGATGGTAAAGATAGTGGGTCACTGAAAAAGGGATGACAATGTTCAGAAAAAAAAATGAATAACAAGTGTTCTCTAACAAGACTCCGCTGACTGCTGGTTTTGATTTTTGATTTAACTAAGGAGTACAGATGCAAAATAAGGGTGTCTCAGAACAAGAGAAGGCTTAAAATAAGGCTACATCAATTGAAGTAATTATCGATCAATAAGGGATTAAATTCTTTAAATTGTTGTATTGTGATGCCACATTCATTACAGATGTGTCCTTCTTTAAATCAGCAAACAATTCAATACAGTGTCACACTTACTTCAGCTGCCACTCTCTCAGTCCTCTACTTACTGTTCCTAGTGCCATCTAATACATCACTGGTATAATTTCATTTGCATCAATATTATGACAAGTGATCATTACATATAATTTAAAAAATCTTACATATAAATCCAATGTAGAAAAATGAATAATGCTCCACAATCTGCACATTTCTGCCATGATTGCACCCCAGTGTAGCACAGAGAGGTTGTTTGCGAAAAACACACCCTCCAAAGTAACCACACATCTCATTAAGGTCAAAAAAATCACAATAGAACTGTGACTTGAATAAAGACTTGGTTTTGGCAGGCAGTATCTTATCCACCTTCCTGAATCAGAACTTAGGTACACGAGCAATGCACCGTTCTACCCTTCATTTTAAGACAAATCCCCCAAAATGCATGCAAGGTGATTAGCTATTTTCAGAATATTGGCACTTATGGGAACAATGACAAACTGTAACAGTCTAAAGCTAGCAAATCAATTTGAATTAGGGCTACCACCTATAACATCAGGTGGCCAAGGTCTGCAAAAAAAAATCCTCCAAATTATAAAGTTGAAATAATGTGTGAATTTCTGGTCTTCCTCAATTAAAAAAAAATCTTGTGATTCAATTATAAACCGTCTCACTACTGGTGGGGTTTTGAGATTTGTATGCTTTGCGTTTGTGGGAGTTGGGTCAGAGTACAGTGTGTTGAGTTGAGAAACAGGAGCCATGGTGTTCGCCCCCCAGAACTCTACAGCGCCTCCTCATCATCTTCACCCACGCTGTTACTGAGTTTTGGCAGGGACTCTTTCAGCAAGATGTCCTCCACCTGCTTGGCGCTCTCGTCCCGCTCCTCGGGTATGGAGCGCGGCAGGCTGTCGGCGTCTGAGTTGGCGATGACGTAGCCGGGCAGGGTGGCATGGGCACCCACAGCATGACCGCCGCTGCTGCGGTACACCCGGCTGGAGAAGAGCGCGGTGGAGCGTGACGCCCCGGCCAGCTGTGATTGGCTGCTGGTGCTGTGGTTGAGGTTGGTGAGCACGGAGCCGTAGCGGTAGCTGCAGCACACCGTCGGGCCCTTCCAGTCAAAGGCCAGGTTCCACCGCGTCCATGTCCTCTTGATCTCTGTCTGAACCTGAGGAGAGATCCAAACCAGCGCTGCACAATGAATGATAACAATCTACACGATCACAATTTTAATGAAACCCTCATTAATACGGCATGTGACTTACTGAGTACTTTCGTATCAGTAAATTATGTTGAACACATGCATGCTGTATCGTCCCTTGATTGCTAACAATCTGAAAGACTTCCTGTTCATCCAGTTTTTAATCAAGTGATGTCCGAGAAGCGCTGCTTTATGGGATTTTCCAACATTACAAAATTCTGAGGAAAACCTCAAACTTCAAAAAATGACACAGCAAAAATGCAGACATCAGCTTGTGTATCTAGCATATGTATTTCATGTAGTGTTCCATTTTGATATCATTATGTTTTCCTTTCCATCAACCTGACAGTATCATAAGACACATCCATGTGTAGATTAATAAAAAAGTTTTTATGGAGATATTCTTTCTTTTTTCAAAATAATGTTCATTTTTATTTTAGAGTAATGTATTAATTGATTCATTTATTTTGCAGCACTGTCATTCAGGTGGAATGCTGTGAGACAATCTCCTTTCCCATGCTGAGAAAACTTCCAAATGTTGTGCTTTGGAGAGAAAAAAACCCAGCAATAACTGCATAAAGACATACCGCTCTTACCATGAAAAACACAATACTTAACTATGGCCTTATGTTATTTTTGCCATTAATTAGTCAGTGAGTACATATTTTCCTTGGCTACTCAATACTGAGCTAAAGGACTGTTGAACATGCAGTATCTTCATAAGGCACAAGATTAATCTAGCAGCCTAACTCTGTTTGATTGAACTGTATTATGCTCTTGAAGAGCCTAAATGCCTTTGATCAAATATAGCCCCAGGATGTTTGTCAAATCACATAAAGAGTCTGAAACTTTCAGAATTGGGGAACAGCAGTGGTACACTAACCTCTCCATTGCAGTAGCAGTAGATGATGGATACGAAGAAGCCCTGAAGAGGACAGAACAGCACAATAGAAAGCAGAATTTGAGAGCACAATTTCATGTAATCATGCATTTGAAAATGCTCATTCATGCAGACTTTTAGTAGATTCATTAGTGTTTTTGAGTTCCTGAAATGCTATTTGCAAGCATGATTCCAGGAAAGACCTTGGCTATCTGAAAACAACAGGCTTCTCTTTTCCTCTCATCCTTGTAACTTGGCCTTGAATGGTACATACATCTCCTCTTAAAAACACTTGAGAGGTTATGCATCTTGCATATTACAGTTTCAATTTGTCTTATTACAATAGTTAGTTAGGGAGCACAGAGAATCTGGGCCAATAAAACCCCCCATTGTACTTCATTTCAGTCCTCCACCAATGAGAGGATTCTTTTTGAAACCACATGTCAACTAATAACTCACAAGATTGTCAATATGACATCACATTTCTGCTGATATATTTAACGCAGCATTGTTTTATATACTGGCCTGTGCATAAGGATGGGGTGCAGGTATATAACTTTCCCATACTGCTTTCATATGAACTGAGAAAATCATGCTCAGAGGATTCTTTCAGAGAGAAGATTCTCAGGCAGCAGTTCTAACAGGTAAAAAAGGCCAGCAAATGATCTGAACCTCCATGCAAAACTGTATTATGAAGAGTAGCAGTACTGCACTGTACTAGACCTCAAGCTGCACATGCTCAATGGCTCTCCTTAAAATGGATAAGAATATTGTGTGCAAATGATTCTCCTACTATGTGCAAAAATAGAATTCCACAAAGCTGTTTTGTGAAATAGCAATAGGATGTTTTCGCTGTGGGATGTTGGACACCTGTTTTTGAATTTGGCAACAAAGAGAAAGGGTATGGGTCTGTAGGTACTTTTTTCTGCTTCTGCTGACAAAAGGCTAATCAGATGCCATTATGTTTGGTAATATCTTTCTGTTCTCCTTTGTTGTCTCTTTATGGTTTTTTATGGATTTTTGAGTGATTCATTTTCTTGGAATTGGAAATATACAGTACCTCCTCTTGCCTGTAAATAGCAAAACATTTTTTTAAATTTTATTTGCACTGAGACACAAATATTAATTTGTCAGGTATAGAAATGGTCAATGCAGCAATCAGTATAGCTAGTACTTCACATGCGACGGACTTCACATACAGACTCACACAGCTTTAATTATGCTGAGATGCTGCCATAAGCGCAAGCCAATTTAAAATCACAGGTAAAATGAGTGCACAGAACGAGCAAACGATTTCCATCAGCTTTGTTCTTCAGGTCTATAGAGGTACCAGAGCAGCATTTGGCAATGCTCGCTGTAGTGGCTTGCAAATTGCTTTGGACCAAAGCTCCAGCCAACTGAAACACATTCCACGGAACACACCTGAAAGGAGTTGAAGAACAGCTCGCAGTACATCCTGACTTCCCAGCCCGTGCCCTTGAAGGTGTGCGGCATTCCCACAAACACGATATAGTGTACCCCAAACACCAGGACCAGAACCAGCGTGGACTTGGCCAATTTCCTGGACAAGGTGGGAAAAAACAAAGCTGGACTTATATTGGGGACCAGAGCAGATGTCGATACTCACATTAAAATAGACTATGTGTGTGACCTCTCTACATAATTGCTTCCAGCTTCAAAAACTCAGATTCTGTCAATGAAACAGTAACACCTACTTATGTAATCCTACATATCCAACAACTGTATATCTAACATACCAGACAAAAATTAACTAAACAACTTTTTGTTGACGTTCTATTTCTATGAAATTTCTATGAAATAATAACAGATAAAATAGTTCCAGCAAAATGATGATGAATCTAGCTTAATAGAAATGAAAATTAATCTAGCTTACATATTTGCATAGCCTTGCATAGCCAAGTAGATAGCCATGGATAGCAGAGCTAAGAATATGCATAGAAAGATGTTTTTCCCCCGCACAGTGTGACCCTATCCTCAGCAGGGGTGGTTATGAAGGATTGTTCATATTTAAAGACAAAGCAGATCTCTCAGATTAAGGGAGCTATCATTTTCCATGACTAATATCTTCTGGTAAAACACAGTATTTAGCTGTGTGCTTTCCTGCAATAATTCCTTACCTGTACTGCTTCCTGGTGTCGTATCTCCCTGCATTCGTTTCACGGATTTTCGTTGCCAGCACTCGCACAATATTTACAAACAAGATGAAGTTAAGCTGAAATTGATAAAAAAAGACATGTATATATAGTGATATGTAAAGTATATATTCACAGAAAATAAGACTGTCAGGAAGGAGCTCTGAGTAAAACTCCACATACTGAATCATTCTTAAACGACATCTTTACTTTCTCATAAGTGGGGCTGAACATAGACGTTCTAATGTGGCAAGGCCATGCTTTGGAGTCAAAAACATTCAGATGTAGTACTTAATTGACAGGTTCAACTGAAAATGGCACTTTTAGTCATGTAATTTTCAGACCATGTTGTGATTTTCTATTACAAAACATAAAGACTAAAAAGTCTACATTAAATTGAGCACTAAAAGCCATTTGATTTTACTTAACCGTTTTTGTGTTCTTGACACTCATTACAATGTACTTAGGAAGTATAAAAATAGCTCTCCCATGGCCTGTTTGTGTCTTTCCAGCAGTGTCAGTGCCATTCTAAACCATCCTTTTACTGTTAATGCTGTTAAAGTTGAACAATTTTTGGAAAGCATTTGACAATGAAGGAAAAATAAGGAAATATTGCAGCATCAATAAAAAAGGTATTGCAAATGTAGGTGTAGTTTGCACGTTTCTCTGCGGTGGTACCCCCAGGAATCGAAACAGTTGGGTTCTTCAGTTCCTGACAAAATTTCAAATCTGGCTACTTCAATATGTCTATTCAATATATACCCTACCTTTCCACATTAGTGAATAAATGATGCATTATGGGGCAAAAGATATACAGGCATCATGCAGGTAGGTGTCACACATTGATAATTTAGTTTGTGTTTCTTCATTAAGTTCCTTGAGACTCAATAAAAGTGCAATAATAATAATAATAGTACAGCATTGTATTGTAGACTATTCATACTTTTAGGAAAATGTCCCAGAGTACCTCAGTTAAATTTAAACACCCTCTTGAAAGGCTGAGAGTGAAAATGAGTCTTTAGCCCACTTTCACAAGCACTAACAGAAGGGTAATGGGAAGTGCTTCCAAGGCCATTGAGCAGAGATCTTGATCCCACAGTATAGAGTGTTAATGCTACAACCATTCAGATCAGAATAATCACCGCAGATCTGCACAAGTACACTGAATAAGAGTTATTCAAATGCACATTTCCCTCAGCGCTACATTTGCTATAGATGAATATGGCAAATTGTGTGTCGATCGTGGCCCGACAGGATAAGGCTATACTGCTGAAAGACCCTCTTCTTTCTGAGGCACATGGGAGCCGAGCTGAGAGAGGCACTAAAGGATCCCTGTGGTGATAGTGAGGGCCGGGGGAAGGGAGGTTCAACTTGTACTCTATGATCGTTGACCATAAGCACATCGTGTGTTCTTATCTCTGAAATACAGCAGGGTAAAACTGCTCTACTGACAGCCTGAGTCATGGACTGCTAAGAGCCTCAAAAGTATAGTGAGGGCTACAGAACTTTTCCAGTTTACCAAGCTATAAACATGGACAGTTATCAACCCATAGTTTACAGAGTCACCATTACATGTGGTAACGAAGTCATCCAATTTTATTTTAATCATACTAAATATATTACTTCCACCCCTCCAAGCAACGTGATAAATGCTAGCTCACTAACCAGGCTCAGTTCACAGGCTGACAGTACAGCACAATGGTTAGGGAAATTGGCCAGTAACTCAGAAGCTGAAGGTTGAATTCCCATTTGGAGACATTGTACCATTGAGCAGGATACTTACCCTGAATTGCAAATGTCGAATATTTAGGAGCATAAATGGGATTTAGGTCCATAAAATATGTCACATAAGTTGCTTCAGATGGCAGCAACTGCAATGTTGTTCGTTTCACTACAGTTTATGCACAAATTAGCAATTAAAATGAGCATCAAGCAGCAATGACCTGTGTCACAAGTTTACTATCCATTATTCAACCTGCAGGTGTGACAATCTTAGTTTTAACTCCATTAAATACATGTCAAAGCACTGTTTTTAATGCATTTTGAATTTCTAGGTTGTTAGCTAGGCTAGATAACGAAAGAACGTAGATCATGGCTATTGATAAAGTGTGTTTCAATAAGTAGTTTTCTAGTTACATTAAGAAAGTCCTTGAAATCACTCAAATCCAGTATGTACAAAGTTCATTTTCGGCATGAATAACGATCTTCTGTTGTTCCTTCCATGTCTTTGCAGTACACTATGTAGTACAAAAATTAAATCTCAGTACACTGTGTAGTAAAAAAATAAAGCTTTTGTTAAATGCAAAAAACTTGTTTGGGTTGCAGTTTTTTTTTACCCCTGAAAGGGTTTTTTTGTACAAAACAATTTATGTAAGAGTTGCATATTACTGTGTGAGAGTGAAGTTTTT
Organism: Albula goreensis; assembly: GCA_022829145.1. NCBI lineage: Eukaryota > Metazoa > Chordata > Actinopteri > Albuliformes > Albulidae > Albula > Albula goreensis. The sequence goes on from CM040745.1 coordinate 31,423,996, forward strand.
AGTGATGGTATCATGTATCATACCCTTGAAATACCACCACACTGTTGCAATCCTAAATACAGAGCTGCACCTCATGGCTGGTGTTTGACACCGACCTCACCAGCATTGATTGTGTTTGGCATCCCTGCAGGCCAGCTCATAATTGGGTATGGCGTTTCTCAGGGATGCTGGGCAAACGCCCAAAGGCAAAAAAATAAAATAAAGTAAATACTGGATACCAGGATCTCTGTGAGACATCACCATGCCAGCCACACTCTCAGTTTTTGCTGTTGAAACTGATTTCAGACAATACTGGGATAGAGGCTATGGAAAACATGTGTTAATGTTTGTGGCATCAGCTGCCTGCAAGTTTATTGTTGCCTTTGGATTTCTGGCTGGCCGGAGCAGTTATTTCATGTGCTAACCCCTACCCCTGAGCTGTCCTTCCATTCTCTAACTTAGCAGAAATAGAAACCGTGGATGATAATATGCATGTGCTTTGCTAATGTTGCAGTTCCTGAAGACTTTTAAAAAGTCCACTGTTGTACAATATTTTTCACTGTATCTCTGCCACTACCGTGCATTTGTTTGAAAACTTTCCAAATTGAGACACTCTTGCATGCTTACGAACAGGATATGGGAAATGTACCATCCCGCAAATGAGTTCTGTCAAGCCTGGTCTATACAGTATATAGTTTGCCGATGCAGAACTGTCCAGAGAGATAGCCAGGAGAATGCTATCCTTTCATTATGGGTGGGGAAAGGGAATGAGTACATCTTTTCACTGACCAGTCAAAACATCAAAATCAAATAGAGTGAACAGGTATAGACGAGTTCTTCACCCACATTTGGATGGAATATCCAGCACAGAATTCACAAGGTGACAAGTTTCATTTGATTAAATTGATAGCTAGCTAAGTAATGCTGCTGGCTAATACATTATGTTTCATAGCCCCTGGATAGATATGAGGCACAAAATGGCAGCTGTGTTTCCATTTATTACAGGAGGGTTATACTGGCTATAAATAGCTGCTTCTAAGTTGTCTCGCTTACATTTCATCATGATTTGTCTGAGGCAATACAGTTAACTGACCATTAGCAAAGAAAACCCCTGAAGTTGTGTGGCGGCTGTGACAAAATGGAAACACTCAGGGTCTTTGTTATGAAGCTGACAGGAGAGGCTATTAAAAAGGTGACTTTCACACTCTGTGTCTGCTGTATTTAAACCAGCCTTAAGCTTGCTCAGGCAGACTGAGAAACATCTCGGAACTGAGGAGTGCTTTTGAGGGGAAGACACTGAGATGCCATTGTCTCTGGAGAGGATTAAATAAACCTGACAGGTCAGCTCAAACTTATCCCAAGGGTTAATGAGCGGTGAGATGAGGAATGGGGACTGAGGTCCTATCTAATGGCCTGTGCAACCCCTGAAATAATTACACATGGTAATTACGACGGGGATGAAAACATTAAAACACTCAAGGGGCTCTGGCCAAGCTCAGAGATACAGTGGGGAAATGCTTTTGTGATCTCATTTAAATGTAAAATATGCCTGCATTAAACAGAACATGTGCAGATAAGCTCCAGATTGATAAGTTGGAATGAGCCCAAAAGCAAATTGAAGCAGTGTTAGTGATCTGTTTTATTATTGTGAAAAGAGCACACTATGGTAAATAGCATGACTGCACACTCTGATTTTTGCATTGCATAAGTGAGATTTCAGTGTTAACACCCCCTGGTGCTTTAGCACCATTACAGAGCTAAACCCTGTGTAATGACTGAATGCTCTAAAAGGGGAAAATAACCATGGCTGTCAATACATACACTGTACAAATTAACACACTGTTTTGACATTATTATTCCAGTCACTGCCTGCTGTCTAATCAATTAAATGAATCATACCTCAGGAAAACAACAAAGGAAAGCTTCCCAGAAGATTAGGTCTGGCTACAGTAACTTTATTCTGGGCATTGCTTGGAATGGTTTGCTTTTAACACACCCACTGTTCAATCTGTCAGTGAACACTTCTGCAAGACAAATGTAATGTAAGATACAGTGCACTGAAATTATGGACCATGTTGCCATAGATAACACTACTGTAAGGGTACAGTTAAAACAAATGAAAAATATTGTATTTTTAATTTCACTCCCTGACACAAAATGTTTCAGAAGAACACATGTACCATCATGTTCTAAAATTGTTTATTCTTAATTATTTTTTGCTTTTATTTGTCTTTATAACCATTAATTACATTACATAACATTTAATTTTTTTTTTTTTATTTATTAAATTTATTATTTATTTATTTTTACAGATTGATATTGTGTTTGCATTACTTACCCCAATGGCTGTTAAAATGGGAACTTGGTATATCCATTTTATGTTGCCTGCACTTAACTCCCAGCATCTGCAGTCAAAACGTGACAGAAACATTTACTGCAGGACAACTGGTCCAACACTAGACTTCACTAGTCATAACTGGAGTCTGAGAAGTTTAATTAACTTTTTTTAAAATTATTATTTCTTCAAACCCATAACACCTCATAATACAGCCTTGTTCTGACACAGAAGAGGGTCAGAAGAGTGTAGCTCAGCAAATCAGGCATCAACCCATGATTATGACTGTTTTGATACTAAATATAGGCGGTTTAACAAATATGATGTCTCTCATTTAGTGGCATAAATTGTGGCATACAGGAAAAAATACAGAAACCTGCAATGTCACTCCATTTAGCACAAAATTGAGCAAAAATTACCTCATGCATTTAGAAAAAGTGGATATTGTAAAAAAAAAAAAAGCATTATAAATTATATAAATGATATGTATTATTTGGTTTAAAAAGTCCATTATGTCTTTGATTGCTTGTCACCAATGGATTCTGCTTTGGCAAATGGTGGTATTTGTGGAGTTAACAAGACTATGTGACCGCAATTTATTTTTCTTTTCTGCCTGCTTGATGGTTTGCACTTCATTATTCAGGGTGTGCTTTCATTTTTTTTTCCTTCTCAGGTGTCTCACCTGGCATCTGCTAGTTGCGCCCTGACAACCGCCCAAGCAGCCACAAACAGGGCCGGAACACCTGCAATGAGAAAAAACACCTCACAAAAAGCATTTTCAAACAGATGAAAAGCTTAAATCTAGAAAGGTACTTTTATCGCAAACTGAAATTAAAATGCGTCTTTTCTGTATGAGTTTAGTCATCCTTCTCATCTCTTCAGCCTTTCCTTGTGCTTTTGTTGTGATTTGAAGGCAGCAAGGACACATCCATGGTTGTGAATATAATAGATATTTTTTCAACAGCAACATGTGAAAAAAGGTTTCGTAATTGCTAAAAGGATTCGAGGATGCCCGGAGAACTCTCAAGGCTTCTCATGTTGCTTTCATGCAAATCGTCAACAGTTTCATCCTAATATAAATGCTTCTGCTAGAATTTTCAAACCAGTCCTCCAGCTTGCTTCCCATCCGCACACATCTGTCACGGTTATTTCTCTGAGACAGCCTGCGTGCTGACTTTGACTGTCATTAGACCTTTATGGAAGACTATACTTGCATTGGCTTATTATTAACTTTGGTGTTTACTGGAGTAAATGTGTTTACTGTTCACAGTGTTAGTCAGAGGTGTTCAAAATTCACAAGTACCCAACAGGCCCGTAATATCTGAATTATTTATCCAGGCTGTGGAGGTGTATCAACATAGCAAAGTTACTTCGTGAATTTTAGCTTGATTCCAGTTAGCTAGCAAGGGATTTCCTTTCTTCTTCAAGTACTAACCTAGGCTAAGTGGTAACTTGTTGATAAGAATGAAATGTGCATGGTAGTTCTGGCATTATGACTGCACCTTGCCCAGCTGGAAAGTATTATCAATGATCCTCATTGACTTTACACTCAGTCTAATGGCAAGGACAAATTATGCTCCACAGCTGTAGGGGGAATATAAACCTATATGAACAGTGAGCTATGTTCCCTCTGAACGTGTTCAGCACTTTGCTTCAGAATCTGCATTTCAAAAGATATCTCACCTCCCACTGCTGTGCCCCACAGCACATCAAAGAAGGAGAGTAATAAATAAATTAATAAATAAATAAAACTTCAAACACACACTCTTCAAGAGCGCATGAAAAGTAAATACGTCGTCTCAGACATTATCACATGGAGGGGCTTACAGAGACACGGAGAGCTGGAGGCAGAGAGGGATCTGAATTGATGACTTTGCAAAGAAAAATCACACTCCGAGCCACAGCTCTTTCACCCAAGTGCCTGTGCAAATTTTTCCATTGTCTCTTCTCCTATCTACAAACAAGGGGGAAGAAAAAATAATGGAAAGGCCACATTTAAAACGACTCATATTTTTAACAAAATCAAAATTAAAAAAGATTTACATACATTTCATATTAACGTCAGTGCTAGTTACCAATTTGTCCCTGCTAATCTATGAGCTTCTGAAGAATCATGACGATAGATTCTGGAAAATATCTGGCAAATGAATAGTTGGTTCATCAGTCACAGAAATGGGTGAATTATGCATTATGTCCAACAGAACCTCTCTGCTCCTCTGCTGAAAAAAACATCCTTCCGGTTGGCACGGCACTGCAGCGACACTGACACATTTCAACATGGTTTGGTTATCTGTCCGGTAAGTTTAAATCACAAATACAAAACCTGATCAAAAGGGCAGTGGAAATCATTGGCATGCTGCCCCCTGTTCTCTTCAGGAGGTCTGAGAAGAGACAGTGATAAAGCAGGCACTCAAAATCACTGCAGAGCCAAACCATGTTCTTCACAAAGAATATGAGACTATGCCATCTGGTAGAAGGTACAGGTTACCAAACTGTACGTCCAACAGGTATGAATTCTCTCAGGTCCCTCTGTCAATTAAGTTACTGAATAGTGAAACCTAGATTATATACTCTGAGCTGTTTGAACCCCTGGTGCAAAGGATTCACAACAGATTCACAATGAGAATGGTGACATGTGTAATATTTTATGTGTGATATTTTAAGAATGCATGTGTGGATGTGTGTGAAGTGTGTATGGTAGGGAATGGTTGTGTATATGTAGGAGATCAGCAACTCTTGAATGTCCAAGACAAATTTCTCCAAGAGACGATAAAGGCTTATCTTACCTTATCCTTCCACCTCTCACCTCACCTCATATTTTTGTATGTTTCTTTTTCATTATTTTATATTATATTAATAATATAAAAATCAACAAACAAATGAATAATAATTAAAGCACAGAGGCAGAGTAAATGAAAAGGTCATTAAATAATTTAACTAAATAGCATTTGAAAATGATTAAACAACATTTAAAAATTATTGTCATCTGCAAACAAACCGTTCCCTGCTGGCTCGCTGCGGTCACCGTCGCAACACGGTGCTGGCCACACTGACGTATGAGCAGCATTTGATTACGGATAATTCCTGCATGTGGTGTGACAGCACCCCTCTCCTCTCATGCAATCAGTGTCCTTGAAGCAGGTATTGGGAATGAAAAACACCTTTGATTTCCTGTTCTCGTGGTTCACCTTTCCCTCATGCCCGGAAGCTTTGTGCCCCTTCCTAGTCTGCGTTTCCCTCATTACAGCCCTCTTGGTGGAACTAATTCTGTAGAGGCTTTCATTCGGTAAACACTTCAGATATGAATGTTAATGTGCGGTTTGTCCAGGTTGTCAAAACACTTCAAAATGAAAAGAGGAAGCTGCAGGTTTTCTACAGTCTTCTGCAGGACCTCTACTCATTGGCGAGAGAAAAGCAGTGTAACAGCACGCTGCTTCAAAGCCCCTGGTGATTTAACAACACATGAACAAAGTTGTGACCCACTTCTTCATCTGGTTGAAATATCGCATGCATATACATTCTTTCTGCCTCTACTGATTTTGCGCTCATGTTTGCTGCGCTACTTTCCCCGCTAACTACATGCAAGAGAGGGTTGGATAATTTGACGTCATTCAAGTAGGTTGTCCCTATCCACCAACAGGCCCTGAATGTGGTGGTATTGCAATATTATTTTGACATTTGCAGATTGCACAGTAGGCACATGTGTTTTAAAGGCTTCTTATCTGGGGACAGTTCTTAGAAATCTCACCTGTGATCTTACTTGCTAAATGAAGTTTGTGGTCTTTGTTAGGTCATAAGTTTTTTTTTTTTTTTGCATTTACGATCCAGACCATTCATTTCACATTGAGTTTGTCTGGACTCTGACAGTGACAACCATCTCCCACTGCAGAACCACAAACTGGAGCTGGAGTTATAGACTTACCCCACCCAATCAAGGTGAAGCCCCACAGGTACTTAGTATCGGAGAGGAAGGCCATGAAGATCAGGCTATGGAGATAAAGGCCTTCCACTAGGATCCAGTAGTAGTTGGTTGCCAGGAAGTAAATAAAGAGCAGAACTGTGATCTTGCACCCAATCTATGAAAAAAATATGAAACAGCAGTTAATGGAAAAGCATGTCAAACAAACCCAATTCCCAGCCCACTCTGCTCTGTGTTAGCAAATTTCTATAACTACTAAAGATTTATACCAGCTCAAAGCCACTTTCATCCTTTCAGTGTTCAATATTACCCCCATCTTTTTACATTAAAAATAAATCTCAGACCTGAGAAGTTGCATTGCCAAGTTGAAAGAATCCTGTAGCAGCAATTACCAGAATGCATCATTAATTTTGAATTGCCTTCAAAGGTGACCCCATTCTAAAGGCACAGTGAGTGTTGAGATTAGCCAGTCAAGGTTCAGGTTTTCCAGGAAGATTACAACACACTTGATAAATCAGAGCCAGTAGGCACATATGAATTATCTGGGTAACTGTCATATCTGGGAATATGTACAGTATGTATGTATGTATGTATGTATGTTCAGATATATTTATGTTTGGGTACAGGTATATGTGCTGTTAATATTTCTCTTCTTTTTGTGGATGGTGAAGACTGTTTTCATGTCTTGGAGACTCAAGTAAGAATATGAAAAAACACACTCTTGATGAGCGACCCATTAGAGCTGCGTTTAACCACTGTGTGCAGATGCATATTTAGATGTGACATTTCTCTAAAGCACTTGCCACTAAATGCGTACTTCCTGTTGAGAAACACTTTGTGAGTTGCAATCTTAATGCTGCTGTCATTTCCCATATTTTATTCCATGACAGCTGGACTTCACTTATCAAAGCATTTCATGTATTGAAACTAGTCTGGCCAGCTGTGGTGAACCAGCCGAACCCTGTGGAGCCATGGGTCTGTGCAGGAAATATTCAGATGAGTGCTGACATCCCATAATGTTCTTTGTCTGTTTGTGTTTGAGGTGCATAGATGGGGAAAATGCTCAGTAAGTTAGGCTGTCCACATAGATGAGAATATAGTAATATTTTTCATTTTCTGTTGCAAACAATGGGTCTATTGCGTCATCATTCCAGTAGTGTTTGGTGAATGATGTCATAACATCGAAAAATCAGGCTGTTTTAGACTTAAACCTGGCTGTTTCAACCAGTCTTTGCACAGATCACACACAGAATGGATATCATTTACCATTTGTGGATAAAATAAATTTGATTGTAAATTGGTCATAAATGCATTTTTGCAAACTGTGGGATTTTTTTGGTACTCTCCCATCACTACCATCCTGTAATCTGGATTTAATGCCAGGCTAGTACTCACATACTGAGACTGATCCAGGGATGCAGCAGAAATAATCTTGAAGTTGTCCATGAGGGCGGAGTCAAACTCCTGAAGGCCCATGTTGGCGTGCACCACCTTGTCCTTCACGAATATGCTGATGGCCCTCAGCATGAAGGACACAAACAGGTGCATGTGGATGTAGTTCCTGGTGCAGTGCAGACGCCTGGAGTAAGAAAAAAACAAAAAACAAAGCAGTCCATCTTAAATTCAGATTACCAAAAACCTGCCTTTCCATGCAATTAAAGCTAGTTTAAAACTTGTTAATTACATCACCTAAGGGAAAGTCGTATCAGTGCCCCTTCACTCTGAGAAACAGATGCTCAGACTTCTGTTACGTGATGAGAGGATTAAATCAGAATTCTGAGCTTTATTCTTCTGGGATTTCTTATCTCTGGGGGTGATTTAACCTTTACATGCCTATTGGATTATATAACAAAATACATCTACACCCTGCAAAACAATTAGTGTTTTCAAACTTTTCAGAAATTCTGTCAGGTGTATTTTTTTTTGCAGTGCTTGTGGCCAAGGGCTATATGTATAGCCTCTATCTGAAAAGATTTTTGATTTACATTGAGGAAGAATGCTAGTGCAATGAAATATGCACATTTGAAAGGCCAAGAATGATTTATAATTATGGCAAAAACTGAAATTTTACTTTCCACCTGTTTTAACATCCCTAACAACCAACATCAGAAGTAGCTCCAGGAAAACAGGTATAAGCAGAATATGTTACAATGACTGTGGTCATGAATTCTGATTCAAATGTAAACTGTAATCCTTTCGTACATCTGGATGCTTTGTTTCAACATGCTTGTTTTTCCTCAAGCAGTGAAGACAATGTCAAAATTCATCGCTTCCTACAAAGTGCATATATCAGACTGTAGTCAAAATTTGATATGTGAGAAATGAGAAATGTGACTTTTAGTTAACTTCTGACTCAAACAAGTATTGTAGTTTTTTGGGCTTTGTTGCAGACTTGAACAATCTGAAATAAAAAAATACGGAATACAGGAAAAATAAATGTTAAAGAAACAGGAATGACAGATGAATTTTAGAAATAATGACAAGAATGAAATTTTTTATTGTGCTTTGCTCAGTGATGGCACTAGTTGCGGGGAAAAAAACATTTAGCACATTTCTAAAATATACATTTCTGGTGCTGCTTGGGGTGGAGTTAGCAGATTGACTCTGCCCACCTGAAATATCCGATGATGAAGATAGCCACCAGGAGGGAGCTGAAGGACACTGCGTATCCAACAGTGTACATCACGTACAGCCGCTCGAAGAAGTCCTGCTGCAAAGAGACCGAGATGTCTGGAGAACGGCTACAGAGACAAAAACGCATGTCCACATGCTTTGACTGAAATGGGTGTCCAAGCTGTGCTTGGCTTCTATTAATGAAGCTATGGCACATACTTTCTCGCCATCCTGACCCGGCTGAAGGAATCTCAAGCATTCCGAATAATTGGCCCAGGTCCTATTCAGGTTCTCCACATAGACCCAAGAACCGTTGGTGTCACACTTCCTGTAGGCATGTCCTAGGAAATGCAAACACACACAAATAAACACAATCATAGGATTACAGTTTCTTTTTACTAACACATACTTGTAATAAACAACTCTACAATGTACAAACTGGAGGAATCTGAATGATGAATATGACTTGGATACCGTACGTCGTACCATTGTGGTTGAAGTCGTACACGTAGCCGGGACAGGGGACCTTGGTCACGGATCCAGGTGAGCCCCTGGGCCAGCAGATCAGGCCATCCCAGCCAGGTGGACAAAGCACATCTGAAGACAAAGATAACCACAAGTGCTACCATGCATAGAACATAACATTCAAAAGAACCCTCACACACACTACATGAGTTTCAGTTTTGTTTAAGTTCCCTCCAGAAAAGTACACTTAAACAGGACATAAATCCTTTGTTTCTACTGTGTTTCAGAAGCCCATGAAAACACCCTCAGCTCCATCATTTTAGGTCATTAGATGGTGGAATGGTACACAACACCATTATATAAACCCTGTAATTATATTCCATCGACTTTCTGCTCTTTGTGTTTCTGCACAGTTGACACTTTCTCCAGGCCCACTGTGAACACGACATCCTTACAAAGGATGTGGACGAAAGGATTAATCAACTGCAGAGATGTACTCGCATCCTACGCTCTGCAGCCATTCGCCTGGCCATCCTCACCCCAGCTCTGCCGCAGAGATTATGATGGACATCGTTTTGAGTGCACACATCTAAATATTGATATTCCTGCCCATTAATCATTCATTCCACACAGACCTCAGTCACTTATGTGGGAAGAAATTTAGGGGTTGGTTTAGAATGAATAATAATAATTAAACTCTCTGACAATATCTCAGCAAAATATCCTTTGTTCTGCTTCCCTATGATGAGATTTGCATTTTCTAATGTGTGGCTAAATTATCTCTAGCAATTATATGTAATATATGGGTTCTCAGTGCTGCAATGCAAGGCATAATGACTATAAATGAACTAAGCCGAGAAAGACGTACACTTCTGATGTTTGTGATGACCATGTCTGATAGCCAGCGTTATAAATGCAGCACCAGGAAGTGAGATTACAGAATCAGATTCCAATAAAGGAAATGAAGGCTTCGGAATTATGAATTTATTTTAGTCCACACAGGAACATTTCTTGTTATGAGCCGATTCTGTTCACATCCTCTGGTCCATCTTAACGTTATCATAAGGGTAAAGACTCCAATACATCAATATATGTATACTGATTGCACAGCTACATAACCAGCTGAAGGCACAGAGATGACAAAATAAATAGAAACACCGCATGGAACAATATGAAATTTCTAAAACTGGCATAATATGTCCACATTTGATTTTTTTCCATTGAAGATATCCAAAAATATTTAGAATGGTTTATATCCACACTTAGACTTGTATTTTGTTAGTTGTAATGTTGCATGACGGTTATCTATAACAGTTATCTACAACACAAATTTACAGACTTTTATCATTATTCCTGAGATCTAAACATACTGTTCCCAAACTTGTGGAGCCATTTAAAATTCCCAAATCTCAAAAGCCATTCTGATTTATTATTGAATTGCTCTTGTAGATTTTAGGGCAAAAACATTTGGTTTTTGAATATGGGCCATTATGGAATTGACAGTAAAACAATTTTGTGCGAACCTAACTATGCAGATTGAGATTGACTCCTTAAAGACAATATTCTGAGATTTCATCAGTGGTGAATTGCTGAGGTTATATGTAAAATGGGTCCAGTGACCCGGAGGAATATATACATACATTCTATACCATCTCACTTTAATACTCATTATTGGATGCACACATGCAATAATACTCTGAATGTCAGTCTATTTTCAGCACCACTTTTCATACACTTTTCAACTTTGCAGTCTAACCACTAGACAGCCTGCTGCATATTTGTCTTAATGGAGCCACATTATAAGAATTCCTGCTGTAAAACATGAAGAGGATGAGATGAATGTTGTTACCAAAAGAGAAAAAAAAACTCTCAGGGGCTAGAAGAACTTTTTTGCTTGTTAATCCACAATCTTTCAAAATATCATACATAAAGACTTCTTTTGAAGTCACCCTGTTACAGGGAACAGATTAGATATGCCATATTACGCCTTAGGCTAACTTCCTTCAAACATCCCATTTCCATTCTGGGTTTGACTGCCTGAAATAAAAAGGTTTCTGATCCCAATTTTGTATGTGTAAGAGTTTCAAATTTGCTTGGTTGGCAGCATGGTATGGGGTTGTTAATGCCCTACAGCAAAGAATGCACAATTCCACGGCTTAATAACCAGCTGTTTATTTTTATGTTGTTTTAATATGTAAGAATGCCTGTGATGGATCTATATTGTTGTAAGCCTGGGAAGATCTATATAGGCCATCTACCACATTGACAATACAAGTTAGCATGTACATATCATAGCCTGGATCCAATTAGCATTGATCCTTACTTACAAATCAATGTAAGGATCCAGAACTTTCTTCAGACGCACAGCTCAGTGTTACCCAAAATCAACTCAAATGGTATTACCCACTGATTTTTTTCTGTGTTTTGATTTGTCCCTTCATTCATCTAGGTATAGTTTTTTTTGTATCAATGAGAGGAGATGAGAAGCTTCAGTAAATGGTCCTGCTACATGCAAACAACATTTCTGTCATCCTCCTCTGCCTTATTCGTCCAAATTGGCACCATGAGACTTCTGGCTGTTCCCCAAATTGTAACAAACTATAAAAGGGAAGCAATTTTATATGATCAAAGAAATCAGATCCAACTCAACAGGCCGCCAGAAGATGAATAACAAAGAGGACCCCCAGAAATGTTTCTGACAATTGCCAGAATGGTGGAACAAGAGGGTACATGCAATTTGAAGGGGAGTAATGGTGTAAGTGTTTCATGTTTCATGTACCTCCTTTCCAACATTTACAAAACCTTTTGATCACATCTTGTATGTATGACATGCAAAGCTGGATCTCACTGGATTCAAGAGACCCAAGCTCACTTGTTCACACCATTATAGTATAGTGTAACCCCTAAAAGTGATACTCAGTTGTGAAGCGTCTGTGCAGATTTTCAAGCAAACTGGACTATATTACATACTGCTAGATTAAATACAGAACAAATAGGCAGAAACTGCTCTTCCACATATATGTGAATCAATTGCAGGCACAGATATTGACTCACCACAGATTATTTTTAATGGTTCTAGTCACTTTAATAGCTCAATGTAGCAGACCTCTGCATGCCCTGATTGGAAGCTCTGCCATGCTATGGGAGGTTTTAATTACACACATCAGGCAATTACATTGCAATTATTTTCAGGCACAATAACCTCAAATCGGTTGGGAATATTTCCAACACTACCCCTAAAGAGTAAAGGCCAGTATGATAAGCTATAACTCTGTTATAGAAGATAACACTGTTGACAGGGTCCTCCCCTGTTGAGTTGTTGATGGCCGTCTAAAACTCACCTGTGGGGTCCTGTGAGGAGACATTCTGGTGACATTGGAGTTTGACTTCATAGAGCAGGTACATCTGCTCCTGAGCTGTGATCCCGCCATCTGAGCCTGCCTGTGGAAGATTACCAGCAGCCACTGTGAATAAATGGTGCTCCCCTCTTTGCAAATACAAAATATTAAGCTGTTACCAAAATAATAATTATATAATAATTGTGTATCAAATGGCTAATTATACCTTACTAAAGTGATCCAAAATGTGTTATTGAAACCAGTCCAAATTATTTCCCAAAAATAAGCTGTAATTACTTACCGCCTTAGTAATTGTTTACCACCTAGCAATATAAATTGTGAAAAATTAATTCAATATGGCCCAATTTGAGTCTGATACCATGAGTAACCAGGAGATATTACTGCACATGCATCATACAAAAAAACAGTGACAGTGTATGTGTGAAATCAGAATGAATATATGAGTCATTAAAAACAGTTTTAGCTTTCTCTGGCTCAGGCCAACTTTTGTTTGTCTTATTAAAGTTGGCTTGTTTACCCTGCAAGGTAGCTCTGATTGAGCAAACTGGAAAAGAGCATTTGTGAGCATAACAAAAGGCACAGTACAACAAACTTCATGGAAATGTAATTTAATCTGAATGATGTATTCACCACACCGAAATGTTCATTATAGTATTTCCTGAGCCTTGATATATTTGTAATATTTCATTATACATAGTAGAAGTGAAATGTGGTGAATAATGTTTGCAATGCCTCAAATTGTTTCAAAAGCTGGTTTATGAATGAATTTATAGAGCTCATATTACAGCTTCAGTCTAGAGTTTGGCATAAATTATGAACATTCAGATATACAACCATTTCATTTAGGAAACCAATTAGCAATTTGTATGCAAGCATGACCATTCAAGTTCAAACACGAGTGCTCTTGCAGCTTTGAGAGGGAAAAGGTATGATAGCTGTATTTATATTCAGCACAGTTTATCTGTACGTACTGTGCATGTACTTCCCCCTTTGAACATATATAAATTACCAGCATGAAGAGGCACTTATCATCCTATCTAAGCGATCCATGAACTCAGGTGCGTGCTCTTTCTTGTTGACCAATGAAATCCTTTCAAAGCCAATAAAACAGATTCTGGGCCACCTTACCTAAGCTAAGTGGCCATGCTTACCTCCCACAGTTTGTGCAAATTGTCATTGTGGCTGCTGTCATGGTGAAATGGTAAAAAATAAAAAGTAATAATTGAATTAGAATGTTTTTTTAGTACCAGAACAAATGCAGCATTCATGTCTGTGTGAAACTCTTTTGGTTTAGGGAAAAAAAATGAACAGCTGACAGTAACAACAGAGCGAGCATCCCTCTCTGCTCCCCTGAAACCCACCCCCTCCCCTCCCCTCCCACTGCACTCCGTAGGTATAGATAATGGATGCATGGAGCGCACAGCAATTAACAACAAGGCGGCAAACAGCACTCCAGAGAGCAAAAGAACAATACGTATCTGTGGAAAAAATGGGGTGAACTGAACCACCCCACAGGGTTGGATTTCTTATGTTTTTCACTGTATTGTCTTGAAAAGCTGAAAGTATTACAAACAAAAAACCAAAAAAAAACATACCCATTCAATAGCTATCCACCCCCAACCCCCTCCAAAATTTGAACCCTGTGAAAAGCACAAGCCTCTAGATCAACAGAATAAAAAGGACTGATATGTGCTGATGTTACCACCTTCCTCTGCATGGGATAATGGCACAATATGCTGTCAGTTGTGTGTGAAAGGGGCCATGCCAATACCCTTGGCCATTACAAGACCCCTCCCATTGGTTGAAAGAGCAGGTGCTACTAAATGGCCAGGCAGGTTCACAGGCCAGGTCAGATGCCAGCGTCTGTTGGTGGAGTTTCAGTGCAGAAGATCCCCAGTGTCCTGGCAAACACCACTAGAGCAGCACAGTACCATTCAGAAAACACCCAGATGAGCACAGGTTGGCGAACAAAGGCTAGCTTCCTGGAGAGAGGAGCCATGCTATTCCTGTCCAGCCTTCTTGAGGGGGGCCGGACAGGAAGTCCCTTCAGGAATAGGTGATGGAGCATCAGCACCATACAAAGCAAGTGATTACATTGCCAAGAATGGCTCTGAGAAAATGCATCAGTTTTACTTGAAACTTCATTTGAGGGCAGCCAAGACTTCCTTAGATCCACCAGGACCGGGCTGCACCACAGGGTTGCATGGCCATCTAATGCAGAACCATCTAAGCACCCATGGCGAGTGGGTGGGTGAAACCCTGGATATAGGGGGCCTCATAGGCAAGGCAGCATCTAGTGGACTGATGTAATAGATGTAGGTGACCTCTACCTATATAACACCTGTGTAGAAGCTGGAGGTAACCTCTAGCAAGCCCATAAAACAGAGCTGCAAGATGACAACCTGTAGGCACCTGAGAGGCAGGTAACGTGCAGGCTCAATCCCCTAAAAGGCAGGCAGAATGACAGTAGAGGAATGTGCTGACAGGTTCACAAGGCAACTTCAGGGGAGTCTGCAGGACAAGGCAGCATTACAACCTCAGGTCAAAGGTCAGGAATAGGCACCGGCACAAGCAAGGAGAACGGACAGGGTTATAGGGTTATAACATGAGGAAAAACACTCTGAATTTGGTCAGCCCATAGAACATTACAAGGTTGTAGGGGATAGAAGTAAGCTTGTGGCCAAAAGGGCACAGACAGTGATAAATCACCCTGTTCCTTTGTCCCAGGCACAGAATGATTGGGGACAGACAGGAAGTGATGGTGCCCTAGAAAAGAAAGGTACAATTTACTCCCTCTGTGTAGTCATGACGTCTGCTGGAGCATACCTACTTCTGCCAGGCTCCAACAGTTTACATCCTCCATGCACAGCCAGGTGTCAAACCCCAAAATCAATCACCCAGATATACATCATTTGAGTGTCTGGGTCCTGCTGTGAAATTTCACAAATTTGTCAAAAACCATGTTGGGCATACTTCCATGTCCTTTCAGGTGACAGACTTGTTGACCTAATTACCCTAAGAAGTGAAAATGTAAACCTAAAAGTAAGTCTTGACTTCGTTGCTTGATTTTGCAATTTACTCTTGCCCAACACCTCCCCTCCAAGTGCCACAAAACTATGGTCACCTTTCAGATGGTTTTAAAGTAAAAGCAGAGTTAGTTATGAAATCATTTGTCCGGACACACATTTGAAAAGGTAGATTTTAGAGAAACAGTTATTGAAAAAGTGAGAAAAATATTTCAAAAAGCACCTTTAAAAAAAAAAAAAAAAATTTGATTTTAATCTGACCTGTGCACTTCCAGCACACTCTGATGTCATCTCTGATGTCATGCCTGTCATGGAAGTGTAACTGTGTTGCTCTCCTGTACTTCAAAGAACACTCTGAGTCTGCCTGGTGACTCATTTACTAAAATAACTGATGTCATGTTCCCTGTCATGAAGTCAAGAATGTTTTCAAGATCATTCTGTCATTGCTCTTGCTGCTGTGACCATTCCAAACCTCATTTAGCTATTCATTTAAGAAAAAGAACATCATGAACAGACTATTCTCTAGGATGGATTAGCCCTTATCCACCGGTGGACCAAACAACCAAAGTTCTACTGGGAGCAGGAGGTCACATGACCCAACCCATCAAATGATGGAAAGTTCCACTCAGTATCACCAAAAGGGCCTCCTCAGCATTAAAGACTTTCACAATACAACAGGGCACATATTAGCAGGGTGGCTCTAAGGTATTTGAGGACCATTTACAAATAATTAAAAAGGAAAAATTGTCCTTACTTGCACATCAAAATGTTCACCTCCAGTAGTTGACCTGACATCCCCCCTCTAATTAGTGCTGAATTAAGTATTAGCTATAAAATCTCAGACCAAGAGTGTATCATGGAAATCGTGCTGTAGAAGAGCTAGAAAAACCCCTAGTCATGACTGCTTTTTCCCTTTTAGCCTTTGGACCTCATGCAGACAATAACAGAAAACAACTTATACTACTGCAGACAACAGCTGCATTGTCTTCCATTCCAGCTTTGATTTGATGTCTCATAATCATATTGTGTTAAATGGCCCAAAAATATAACATACTTTACAGCACTTACTGCTGTAAACTTTAAACACAGATCAGAAACAGGATTTCTTCTCCAGAATTTGTATACATAAAATGGTAACATACAGGGAATAGTACTGGTATTCCTGTGTTTATGTACTTGCTTGGCAACTTGAACATTGTGCCCTTTAGTTTTGAATGATGTGAACATAGTCCCATCATTCTATCACCCCCTGCAATGCCATTATAATTTGGCTATATCATAAAATGACTGCAAGTAATACATCAACTAGGGTACATATATAGTACATATATATCACACTAAGCATCCATGTTTCAACATAACACTTAGTTGGTAACCACACTTTTAGTATTTATTGTTATATTATAGCCAGTAGGTGATTTGTTCATTTTTAACAGGTGGGATGGCCCAATGGGAGCACTCCTCTGCCCCCACACCACCAACCAACACACACAATAGATAGGGGGGTTGGAGGGCTAACAAGGGGGATGCATTTTTGTCATTTTGCTGACATGGATGGCATCCCCCTTCATATCACCAACTGGTTATAGAAACACTGACCCTAGATGTGTGATGATTTAAAAAAATGCCCATAATTCCATGATGCTGTTATGGATTTTGTTTTCCTGTTAATCAGAGAGTAGCATCCTGGCTCTGCTCCCATCTCTCCATCCTATCCATGGTGTTATGGGTTTATGGGGGATGAAGCCTGGAACTCAAGAGTTGTCATTACATCAGTCTAAAAATTTGATCTACCTGGAAAATTATTCAATTTTCATAATTTTCATAATTGACCATGATTCAATATTCTAATTATTGCTGTGGTGTAATCAGGCAATTTCTAGCACCTGCAATACATTTCTATTATTGCCATAGTACAGTGTGAAACTGCATGTCCAAAAGCAGTTGTCTTTCCCTTACCATTTCACACTGAACGTTATGTATTCGTATTTATTCTGTTGCTGGTTGTATTTCTTGTTTCTTTCCAAATTTTATGCATTGACTTTGTTAGGAATTGTTTTATCAATATTGCAAACCTTGACCCAGAATATTTTGGTGATCCAGAACATCATAAATTCAAATTCTGGCTTAAGCATTTTCCTCCGTATGCAGAGCCCATGAATCTGTCCATTGAACTGCTGTTAAAGTCTACAGTGGATCCTGCCAGTGACAGAGATAAACCTGCACTTTATTAAAAAATGAAACATCCTTTTAGCAGTGAGGGAACAATAATGGCCAACTATGTGCCATTAGATTCCCACCTTCTGAAGATTGGGTTTAAAGTGTTATATATTACAGTTAATGCAGGATGTTTATGTCATTCAGAACACAGTTTAGTTGTAGAGGGACGGAACTAAGCAGTTCAAGCAATTACATAACCACGTTTCGTAATGTGAAATCACTCGTCCCTAAATGACTGGATGCAATGCTGGCAAAGTTGACAGGAAAACGTGTGTGTGATAGGTTTTGTTAATAAAACTAGGTCATTTAACCCCTCACATTCTGTTTAGTATCCCGGAGACCCAAGGCCCCATTCAAAGAGATAGAAAAGGTGATTTCGACAGAGCATGGGGGTTAAGAAACAAGGTATGTGCCCAAGAGCTGACACGAAAGAAGAAAAACACATCATATTCTTTCTATGGGCCATTGAGAGGAAATGCTGAATTGGCTACTTGTTATGAAAGTTTTTTACTTCACTTTCTTGAAAATAAAACATAGAAATTGAAAGGGGTTTTTAATAATATATATGTCATTATTAAATGCAATTAAAAATCCGTTAAACAGCCTGAAGAGGAAATTGTATTTATATTCCCATTTCTTGTTTCCTGGAATAATTATCATTTTGTTTTCTTATTTTAAACCATACCTGACACTGAAAATACCGTATTACCACTTACACTGCCTGTGTTACATCATCTGACTTAACTTACCTAAGTTGTTACACTTTATTTTCAAGTCCTCTGTTCCATAGACATGACTAACTGCACCACCAGACATGCCCTATTACAAATAAAGGTATGCAGTTTACACAGCGAAGTGTTGCATATGTTTTGTTCTTGAACTGTGTCCGTGTGGTAATACTATCCAACACCTAATGTTGCTGCAGTTGTTTAGTGTGTAGACTTAAACACGCCTTTGCACCATGTTATTATTATTATTATTATTATTATTATTATTATTTTGTGACATTCTTCCTCATCTATATGACTTATCCCCGGAGTATACGTTAAATACTTAATGATTTCATCTGTGGCAAGTCCCCTGCATAACGTTTTTTACTCAACTGTACTGCAATGTATAACATACAGTACACTCAGTAAGTGTAACTAGTCATGTAAATATGTTCATTGCTGGAGCCCACAGCACATTGGGAAATGAAAGACATTCATTCACGTTTCATATACCACGTAACAGTGATACACAAAAATCTGCGTAAAAGAACATTTTGACACCACGCGCTTAGCTATGTAAATTACATCGATACGCTATTATGTATTAAGTCAGAGATACAGTATACTGCGATGTTGACTACGATGATTGCTAAAGTAGTGCTAATTTTCTGCTTCCTGGAATTTGCATTGGAAGTGCTTCATAGTGCATCTGAAAACCGGTACGTGTGTGCGTGATCTACTTTTGAAAATTGCGATGTAAAAAGTACAATGTGTAATTTTGTTTTCCTGTGATCATGCAAGAGTACGGATCTGCGCACCTACACGATAGCCTCTTATAATTCAGAATCACTATGACAGTGAAATGTCTTCAATACGTTATTAAATACATTAACTTAATTCTCGACATCGAATTCTCTTTCGATGACTTACTTTTTTTTATTATTAATTTTAATTAATCCATTGTAATTTAGATGTACGCTAGGGAAAACTTATGGCACGAAATTATAACGTTGCACTGATATGAGAGAACTGATACGCAAACGAATCTTCGAAAAGCAAAATAATGATACACTCTCAAGAAACTCACCTGCGCGCCCACTGAACTCCAGCACATAATGACTCTGGCGAAGTTCCAAAACAGAGACTTTATCATACCTGTTGCTAATTGATTACCAATCCGTAGAAACAGTTCCGTATATACTTTAGATTTGAGAACAATAGCCCTTAAGAAGTTTCCTAAAATTAAACAGACTGACTTGTGCTTTACCCTATTGTATTTTCCATCAAGTCATTCTCTTTAACGTGTCGACTGTAAAGCAAGTTTTCTTTACAAATATGTAGCACGATTCACTCAAACATCTTATATAAAAAGAAATCAGTCAAAAAGGAAACTAGGACAGTAAGTCTCTTTCAGCTGTGACGTGATGATCCAAAGTTCTGGCTCCTGTGGTATTTATGATGACAATCCAATGATGCGAACGCATAATAAACACGTCTCCAGTAGCCTGTACCGCTACTTTCCTCTCTCAGTATAAAACATCCTACTGTATTAATTTAACCGATTATCGCTCCTGCATCTTCTCCGGCTGCTGCATTATCACTACGATGTGTGCATCATTGTGATTGCAGTGTGGCAAAGGGCAAACTAGAGTGGAGTGTGAAAAAATTAATAGCTTCTGTGCCTGGTAGCAACATTCTGCACTGAGTTGAAATTCATTCTTTTCAGAGGTGAGAGAAGAAAAACGTCTACGCACCAGCCCTTGTTAGCACGGAACATCGCCTGAACATAGTCTTGCTGAAGATGCCCACCTCTTCACTTACAAATTCCTCCGCCTCCCCTCCATCAACTCTCAAGTGCTACCGAAAGTAACACAAACTTAAGAAAATGTACGAAGCGTCCTTGTTGTAACGCATGCATTACGTAAACTACTAATAAGCTAGTAAATTCACGTGTACATTTAATTTGCTTTAAATAGTTTCATTTGAGATAGGAGATGTAAAAGTGCTGAAGTGTGATGTTTTTAAATTAAAGGGCTAGTTATGAATTGTCAAAAATGTAAACCTTTGTAGTAAAATCCCAATCGAATAGTCTTGGTCCTCCCAAAACGAAGACTGAAATGTTTGAACACGATGTAATTCTAAAATCTAAGTTCTTTTCCGTTGCGCAGACTCTTCCAGATGACAGCAAGGCTAGTTAGTACTTTCTGCGCTAGCACGATTCCCACTCCCATCAAGCATCCTTAAGTAGTACCGCACAAAAGCACGCAAAAAAGACATGCATTTGTTGAAATATTGCAGTCGAGGGTCTAGCTTACTTTCATGTTTAAAAAATATTCAAAACAGGTAAATAATTAATACAAATTAATAATTTAAACACGGACAGCTTAAGATAGCGACACGTAGGTGGGTCTGTGTATTTCAAAAGCTATTATACATTTTCATTGAAAAATGAACAATACGTTTACCTTTTGAACACATGCCTGTTAATCACACAAAAGGTGATTAATCATATAAAAGACTTACTAAAACTCTCCAGTGTTTCAGTGTAATTAAAACGATGCAAACGGGAAAAATAACCCAAAAATACTTTGGACTAGTGGCAGGTAAGTGTCAAAGCACCTGTCTGATATCTGTCTCATTGTTCACTGGCTATAGTAAGATTAAAGTATGTTGGTTCTATGAATTTTGCAACAATTGTAATCAACTTCCCTGTATTATTTTTTTTTCCCATTTTTGTTTTCTTATTTTCATTAACTCTTCCAACCATTTTTTTATTTGGTATAATATATTTTTGGACAATCACTGGCTCAATTGTGAAGTAGCTTGGTTTTTATGAAATATTTGATTGTTATGGTCCAGAAACCATAGAACTTAAGCCATTCATTTACTAATCAGGAGCTCACATTTAAATGTCTGTATGGTACATTTTAATGTCTGTATGCTTATTCCGGAGAGATCCTTAGCAATTCTCTAGGCCATAGTTAGCACATATCAAAATGGATGAAAGTCAGTGGGTTACTTCCAGGAACTCCAATCAAAAGCGAGCTGTGTTGTATTTTCCTCCCGAGACAAATCGCACATATTGACACGGCTAGGGGATACGCATAACTTTTTCCCACATCTTCCTTCCACTCGCTGAGAGATCTCCTGGGTCTTTTAGCACCCCAGAAATAAGGTCACACAATAATTGTCAAATCAGCTGCTCAGCCTATGGTAATAATCTACATACACCACAGGCTTTTTCAACAAGATCACAGGTCCTCACTGTCTGAAGTTCTGCAGTCTGAAGTTTAAAAGTGTTTAGCTGCAGAAAGACCTTTCTTAGCGTAATTGGCCGGTTACATTGAAAGGTTTCTCTGCTCGGTAGCCTGTTGCTTCGGTAACCATTCAGTCATGAGAGCTGTCAAAACCCATCCAGAAATGTGTCCACTGAATTTACACTGATATGGGGGAAGTTTAATCAAAGTTTCACAAAATAAAAATGAAATAATCATGTTACTACAAGATAAACTGACATATGCTCTGAAAATCAACAAGAGTGCAATACCGCACTGTATTGATTTTTCCATCTCTACACAGGTAACGCACCCTAACAGCAGCTTGAAATGGGGAATCTTCATTTTTGTTCTCCTGCTGTGCAACAGGATTAGATTTGGATGAGGCTGAGGGGGAATTATAACCACTGATCAAGGTGAAAACATGAGAGATTGAAAAATAGAGAAGGGTTTGATTTTTCCATCTTTTCTCCAGGCTCATTTTAAAGATACCCTACAGAAAAAATGTCATGTTCCTGTGTTTAGTATAGTACCTGCATTACCATGTGAAGTATGTGATGCATTTTATTATACATGGATCAAGAACTGTGAACACTGCGCTGTTTTACAGGTAACTGAAATGAATGGTTTACATTACAACTGGGCATCATTTCAATAGACCAATCATATTTTATCTTCTATCTTCCCTCCCACATACAGCTGTTCATTTTGGAGGCTGATATCTGCATGCTGTTTTTGTCTATTCATGGTCTACTGAAAGAGTCTGTGTAGATTCAGTATGTCTCTCTGTTAACAACAATGTTCTTATTTGAAAGTTTATGTCAAATTCTAATGGAGACTGTCAGCCTTCATTCTACAAGCCAAACTATTACTGTTTATCAGATTTTGGGTTGTATTGAGACATTCATCACCGTGTAAAAACCAGCGCTAGATCCAAACATAGTTTTGTGTAGCATCATCAATAATAGTTGACAATGGTACCCGCCTTCTTCTGCAGGCTACAATTGAACTTGACTTCTCAATGTGTTTTATGTATGAACCTCTCTTTCTGAAAATATACGCCAGCTATTTCATTTTGCCTCATCCAGTCACAATTAGTTAGTTCGACTTTATTGTCCCCAAAGGGAAATTCTTTTCCACAGCAATATACCGCACCAGAAATAGAGTATATATACAATACCTGAATAGCTGAAATGAGATGTTTTGAACCAAAAACACAAGTGGAAATAAATTTTACCTCATAGAAAAAGGAGTATCAAATTGCAGCCTCTGAATCATTGTTAAGTTTAAAAGGGATAAGGTGTGTTTCTATTGTTCAAGTTCTGCCAATGTTTCAATTGCTGGTAGCTACAAAACAAGAGTAGCCATTTTAAAAGCAATAAGGTGATAATTATGCATGCAATGGATTCAATCTAATGATTGTAGTTCTGTTGATTGGACCGTGACACTTTCAGGGTAACCTGGAGCTTTCAGTAATCGGATCACAGCTAGTCCCAAGTGGTTTGGTTGAATGAGATTGTGCAGTATGTTGCTCTCTTCTTTTTGCCTGAGCCCAGGATGAGAAAGGTTTAGCTCTGTATGTGGGATCTTCTCTCAGACGCTTTGAAGTGTTGTGAGAGGGAGGTTCCCAGAGATTTTCATACTGATGGAGGCTACTTACATTCTGCTGCACCTGATTCTGTGGTTTGCATGTACTTGTGGCTTTTTTCCTGCCAGAAACAGGACAATTAGTCAGTGGCTCAGAAATGATATGGATTTTTTGACACAAAATCAAACTCCAGTGAAAGGCAGCACCATAGATTTTACTGGTATTTTATTCCTGCAGAGTATTTCATCATTGGTAACGTGTTTAGAATACATCAGATATGACCTGAATGACACTTAACTAGAGTGATATCTGGTAATGTGACTGGGAATAATCACTTGGCATATTAGTAGATTGCTCTTATCAGTAAAGCGCACTGGACAAAACATAGAGACAAAGAGACTGGAGAAAGTGATGAATATCACAGGATATTCATCTTTTGTAAGTACAAAAGATGGACAAACAATGGACTGACTGACAGTATTTGCAGAATGACAGGAAGACTACAGTGACCACCAGGTTTTTTTCACAGAAGGGATATTGGAACAATGAAATTCTTGAGAAATCAAAGGTCTCAAGAGAAAGAAAAAATATAATACCAGTATTAATGAGCTCTTTCCCTTTTCACATTAAAGATTACAATCTGAATTAATATCTAAAAGATATAAACAGTACAACCTTAATCTGTGAAATGTTATCAATTAATTTATGAGTGCTTGTACTGAATATAGACCCTGGTCTATAGGACAGGCCCTTTATTATATTGCTTATTAAGAGTTATATCTGAAGGGTGATTGATTCACTAGTCACTCTTTCCATACCTCCCAGAGCATAAGAGGAATGATGAAGCATAAGATGAAACTCCCTCTCATTCTCTGACAGACTTTGGGATAAATTCATAATACATGACTGTACATTACTGCACTCTACCATTTGGGAAATTGTCACAGTTGATTTCTGTGCATAATTGTATTAATTCTGTTACTAGTTATGCCCAATTTGGCTTGGCATGCACAGCAAAAAATGTTCTTTGTTTGAATGGAGAGAGCAAAGCAGCCCATTTGTAAGCAGCACTTGATCAGGTCTCTAAATTAGACTGCATTACACTGAGTGTGAAACAGTCATATTAGTGAATCAGTCCATGCTATAAAAAAGGAATCATTCATGTAGGGGAGAATTGGGTTGGTTGTCACACTTTTTACTTTAATTTTAATTCCTCAAACACTGAATCCTTTAAAGATTTCCTTTCAATGTGTAATGGAAGCCTGAAGTGTCAGGTATGAATTGAATGACCTCAGTCTCCTTAAGCTTATTCTGATCAAAAGACATGGACTGTCAAAAACATCGTGTGCACTTGTGACAACCATCCCCATGGTGGGGCTGGTAGTCCACACTATGGGGTTGGCTGTCCCTATGTCATTGTAATGGGGAAAAATAAAAAAGGGAGACAATCTTAAAAATGTATTTAAAAAGTTTAATTTCACTGAAATGCAACAACCTTGCACATCTCCTGAAACGAGAGGATGTCAACAGGAAAAAATATTGCTGTGCATACATTATTTATGCTTACATAACCATACAAAGAACAATAACACTAAACTCATCGTTAGTTACAGAATTTTTCATCTCATTCCACTTTGCACTCACTATCACATTCAGAGTCACAGTTCCTGCCTGCCTGAGATTTTGTTATTGATCCTGGCTGGATACATGCAGTAATATGTTTATGAAGGTGGTCACCTTTACATATGGAATTCATTCTCTGCTGAGTGGTTTGACTGTCATACAAAAATGTAATCCAGGTGTGAGTTGTATAGCCCAACTAAGATGAATCCACCTGTTAATTCTGATTAATGCATGTGATGATCAATTAGGGAATTAATACTTGTTAATTGTTGAATTCATTCCAGAAAAGATTTGCATGATGGTAAGTGAAGAGTTTACCCATGGTCATGAAGTATCATAAAGTAAACCAATGATTGTGCAGAAAAAATATGCTTCTAGTCTGCCTAATTTAATTTCATTTATTTATTTTTTTACTTTGGCGTGGGTGTCTACAGAATTAGCATTTTTTTAGCGCAACTGGATTCAACTGGCCACAGTTTTTAGTTCCCATCCAAGACTGGTGAAAGAACCGTTTTATTTTGGAGCTGCAGGTGGTAAATCCGATTGAACCATATTATCCTTTACATTTCGCCCTCGCATTTGTTGATCATGAGAGGACTTAACAAAAAATGAAAAATCTGTCAGATGAACAAAAAATAAAAAGCAATCAAACTATTTCACTTCAAGCAAAACAAAACAAATGAAAGTAATCTGCCACAGATACACTGATGCATATATTAGATTTTATCTCTCAAAAGTTTTCTCTGGTCAGGTTAAGTTATTTATCAGACTTAATCTGATACTTAATGTTTTTCATAAATGAGCCATTTGACGGAAAAAAAATTAATGCATAATTTAACCTCATTACCAGATTTTTACGATTATCAACAGATAAAGTGGGGTTTAGGATCTCATTATTTTAATTCCATCCAAACCTAAACAGCCTCCAGCCTCAGCGCATGCAGATTTACATATACAAAATAATTTTGAAAATAGTTATGACTGTTCAAAGCAAATTCTCATGAGCTGACAGCACAAACCGCAGCGCAGCACAGGGTGGTGTTCACCAGACTGCCATCGCAGCGCAGCACAGGGTGGTGTTCTCAAGACTGCCATCGCAGCGCAGCACAGGGTGGTGTTCACCAGACTGCCATCGCAGCGCAGCACAGGGTGGTGTTCACCAGACTGCCATCGCAGCGCAGCACAGGGTGGTGTTCACCAGACTGCCATCGCAGCGCAGCACAGGGTGGTGTTCACCAGACTGCCATCGCAGCGCAGCACAGGGTGGTGTTCTCAAGACTGCCATCGCAGCGCAGCACAGGGTGGTGTTCACCAGACTGCCATCGCAGCGCAGCACAGGGTGGTGTTCTCAAGACTGCCATCGCAGCGCAGCACAGGGTGGTGTTCACCAGACTGCCATCGCAGCGCAGCACAGGGTGGTGTTCACCAGACTGCTATCGCAGCGCAGCACAGGGTGGTGTTCACCAGACTGCCAGCACAGGGTGGTGTTCTCAAGACTGCCATCGCAGCGCAGCACAGGGTGGTGTTTACCAGACTGCCATCGCAGCGCAGCACAGGGTGGTGTTTACCAGACTGCCATCGCAGCGCAGCACAGGGTGGTGTTTACCAGACTGCCATCGCAGCGCAGCACAGGGTGGTGTTTACCAGACTGCCATCGCAGCGCAGCACAGGGTGGTGTTCACAAGACTGCCATCGCAGCGCAGTACAGGGTGGTGTTTACCAGACTGCCATCGCAGCGCAGCACAGGGTAGTGTTTACCAGACTGCCATCGCAGCGCAGCACAAGGTGGTGTTTACCAGACTGCCATCGCAGCGCAGCACAGGGTAGTGTTTACCAGACTGCCATCGCAGCGCAGCACAGGGTGGTGTTCACCAGACTGCCATCGCAGCGCCGCACAGGGTGGTGTTTACCAGACTGCCATCGCAGCGCAGCACAGCCCATGCAGCAGCCAGTGGGAGCTGAGAGAGTCCTCACTGCCGTGCTCCAGAGCGCAGACAAAGCCTCAACAACAGCTCATGATCGACTGAGTCAGAGCCGCCATGAGGGCATGCACCCCCCCGCTGAAGCCAGCAGGCATGTTTGCTGCAGGGGAAAATCAGGAAAGAAAATAAGAAAATGCAAGTTCAGACATTGCAGGTTTGGTGTGGATTTATGCATACACATTGTTTACAGTGAAATGCTGCCAAACGTCTTCAAAAAAAAAACTCTTCCAGTCCAATTTTATTCAACATCACACTAACAAAATGGTCCTATTGTGAGTGCAACTAACTTATCAAAAACATTAACAGCGCAAGCAATGGCATGCGTAAATAGCAACAGTATGATGGCTTGCTGACAGCAGTTTGTCAATTTCTCATTTCAAAAGTCATTTTAACTTATTTCCTGAGCGTTGTGTTATGAGATAACGGAGGGTCCCTCTGGATTTGTCTGTTGGGCACCTAGTAAGAAGAAATAACGAAGCAAACCTGATAGGTCTGCACTAAGAAGGAAAGTCATCCACCTGTAAAATGAGAACCGCATGGTAATTAAGCTGCAGAGTAAACATTCTTGCCATATGTGTTAAAAAGGATGTTGATGTAGAGTAAATTAAGAGTTTTCCCCTCAACTGAAAGCAGATCAAGCAACAAAAGGAGCTGTTTTTGCAGAGAGCAGAGTTTTATCAAATCTTAATCGCAGGAGAACATTCAGAGTATGAGCATCGTTGGAGGCGGTGGCATGCGGTCTTGAGCAGCCAAAGGGTGGCTGCTTTTTGTTTTCACATTAAAATCAGCAAATCATTCAGACCCTGGAACCAAGATGATGTGTACTAATTAAGCACTCAGTTAGATGAATTTATCCAATAATAAAATTTCCCATTTGATGATTAGAGCAATATGTCTTGTATGTTGCTGACCCCGAGCTGAAAGGTAAATTTCCATGAAAATTAAGAGTGGCATCATATTGAACCTGTCACCTCCACCCCATCCCACAGAAAGGGTTCTCAGAGAAAATTACATTGAAATTGTGTTATTTTAAATCAGCCTTCCATACAAAAATAAAATGACAGTGTATTTGTCCACAGGAATGCAGTTAAGTGCATGTCTTTCATGTTACAGCATTCATATAATTGTCAAATGCCATGGAATTCATTTCACTCTGTTCCACTGTTGCCTTTGTCTTTTTTTTTAACCAATGTGTTTCCTTAGCTCATGGGATGAGGTTTTGATCAAGTATTCTGCTGAACATAGCTAACATATACATGTTCATAATTTTCTCTTAAGTAGACCCCTAGAAATAACTGAGAAAAATGCAGTGCGTCATCTATAGAGCCCATTACCTTTACTGTGCAAGACATAAATCTGTACAAGCATCATTACATACAAATTTCACTGTATCAACAGTCCAAGCTATTATCTAGCAGGCATGCCTGCAATTTGTGCTTTTCATGTATGACAACACATCAAAGTCCATAGACTTGCATGTTGGAGCCATACACACATACATACTCACATGTCACAAATCCTTCCAGTCGTCAGCTGAAATTTGTTTTCCTATTTTACCTAAATATGCATATATGGAATCAGATGGTAACCTTGCTTTTTGAAAGGAAATAAATGACAATAGACTTCTTTGTAAAATATTCAGAGAAGCATTTCATGGTCATTCTTATAGAATGTAAGATGGCAGATTTCATCATCAATGCCATTATCATCTTCAGGGGCATATTAATCTTTTTTAAAGTGGGCGGGAGGAAGCTGTGAGTAGCTCACTGTCCGTGCACTCTTTGCAAACTTGACCCACACAAACATGAATGCTACAATTAGCCAAGCCTACATGCTATAAATTGCGCCTCAAGATATCCGCAAAAACAAGGAACTTAACAAGTATGACGATCGTTTTGAAAATAAATTAACCGCCCTTTCTGAATGAAGACATACAAGAAAAAAAATATGTAGGCTGCTACAACATGATTAGACATTGCTCTAATTAACCCGTTGGCTGCCCTCTCCCGTATCCAAAGAAATAATCGTGAGATTTTCATATTTCACCACTCAAAGTTCATAGAGACAAACATAGCACAGCCAGACTATTATTCTCCTATAGGCCTATAATGTACGTAAGTTTGTGTTGGAGGACAGCAGGTTTGCAAAATGAGAAAGCAGAAGTGTGTGTTTAATATGTGAAAATAGGGCATTTAATATGATAGGCATTGGTGCCTCATGGACTTCAATAAAAGTGGGGCAGTGCTTAGCGGTTAGCACATCAAACCCCATGACCCAGCGCTCTAGGTTCGAATCCCAATGCAGACGGAATGTTAGCAAGACAGCTGTACGGTCATAGGCTGGTTTGATGACGATCCAGATAAAGTGCGGGGGACACGTCCCCCACATTCCCCCGGGTTCAATGTCCGTGATCATCACACAAGCAACAGTGATGACCGGACAGGATGTTTTTCATCACCAGCCCTTGCCTGTTCAGACCTGTCTGTGCACGGATACAGCCGATGAGTCATGTGGCATTTTACCTTTAATTTAGTTTCCAAAAGTGAGAAATATTACCTCAGTTGTCAGCATGAGGTGACATTTCTTAGTACTTTGCAAACAGTTTTAAGAAAACACATTATAAAGGAGGAAACATTTTCAGATTTGACGTCACCAAATGTGTCATGGGAGAAATTGAGGAACCTGAAGAAAACATGTGATTCCATTGTGAAATGACATTTCATATGCTCTCCCTTGTTGAACTCTATACTTTGAAAACTTGAATGTTACATTTCTGTCTGCCTCTTTCACCAGTTTATATTGTACGTGAGCCTGTTAGATCTTGCCAGGTCTGCCATCATGTTGCATTTAATGCAAATACACATGTTTTTGTTGAGCAGGTGGCATTCTGATGAAACGCTGGAGCCAGCATGGAACTAAACGTGACAGAGATCTCAGCTTTAGAGCCTTATAATTATTGGTTAATGCAAATTTCATGAACGAGACAGCCCTGATTGTTTCACTCTCATATTTACTTTAGCACTGTTGATTTGTCTATATTTTGACACTTCTTTTTAACTGTCATAATATTGACTTGAACTGACAAGATTTTAGGTATTAGTCCTTGACAGTACAAGTAGTCACTTGACTATGCGGTTTATCTTGTGATCTTTGATATTGAGTGTGAGATTGAGCACCTACCGTGGCACCAGGAATATTAAAATTCAAAGGTTGAAACACCAGTGACAGGCCTTACAGCCATGAATTCCTATAGCGCCTGACTATAGCCGCTAAAGGATTTTCACTGGAAACGAGTACAAAACATGAAGTAAAATTAATGGCTTGTGTCATTCTTCCAGTGACGTTGGCATGGGAGCTTTAGTGATTATCCGCTTCATGCTGTTCTCAGTGAAAGGACAGAATGAAAAAAAAACAAAACAAAAACAGGTAGTCAGTAATTATGGTGTGGTTCCTACATGGGAGCACTAATTGTTCTCTTCATATTACAGCCCTCGAAAATCAGTATCTTTTGTATTTTCCTTCAGTTTCACTTCACTCAGACTATGTGTGCATATGCACAAAGTGTTAAACATGACAATCACACATAGTTCCATTGGTAGCGGTCATATTTTGAGATCCACAGTACGACAGGCTCGAGTTACTGGCCAGTTTATCTGCTGCAGTTTGGGCCCTCTGCATGGATCGATTTGTGTTTGTGTGTGTGTGTGTGTGTGTGTGTGTGTGTGTGTGTGTGTGTGTGTGTGTGTGTGTGTGTGTGTGTGTGTGTGTGTGTGTGTGTGTCCACGTCCGCCCACCTTCTCCTCACACCAGGGACCCGACTCTCTCTGATACAGAGCCAGAATCTTCAGCACCAGCTAAAACATTGTGCTCCCAATTAGTCTAGACCCTTCTGTGTGTGAGCACAGTAAATTTATGAAATGAGAATCACACTAAGACACTAAGGATACTTTCAAATAAAACTTTTATTTTACTGCACTTAAATCAGAGCAAATCTTCCAACAAGCTTTGTACGGGCACAGGTTTTTTCTACATGCCATACATTGAATGATGTTGATATATTTTTCCAAGTTAAGACTGTCACAAAATTATAGGGCTGTTCTCATTTTTGTTTTTGCCTTCAGGTAGTTTGAATGTGTTTGTAGTACTACAGCTGTAGCATATTTAATGTTGTATTTAATTATCATTGATAAGGTGCTATCAACAAGTTAAATGATTATGTAATCTCAGATCATTTGGAGTATCTCTAGATTTATTGAAACTAGGTGTGGTCAGAATATTCTGTGCGTAATTGAAATTCTAATTACATTTTGGGTTGATGATTGCTTTGTTAACAAAGTAAGGTTACAGGTTGCCTGGGAATTGTTTTGCTTTATTGTGATCCTTGCTTCCTTTTCATGATGGGAGCACACTGGAGGAGACATTGTACCCGGCAGAGCAGGGGCTCACCAGAATCTGAAACCTCACAAATTTAAGCACAAACAGAACTCTCTTTTAGTTCTTGTTGAAATTCCATGTCACTTTGTGGGAAACAGAAGAGCCTGCTGTCTCAGATCAGTAAGTCAGGTAACTGTCAGAAAGAGGGACATGCTCACTCTTTCATCTGACTGATCTTTCATTTTCAAAGGCTTGCTCTCTCTACCTCAGCCAGTTTTTTTTTTTCTTGAACACCCTTGCCAAAAAAGGAACCTATTTTTGACTATATGAGTCCAGATTTCCATATGTTTCCATGAGAGAGGCAGGACATGAGTCTGCTGTCTGATGCTTCAAGTTTGGTTGAAGTGGTGCAGAGTTCTGTCTTTGACAGAGTTCTGAATATATATGTATATTTGTGTGTGTGTTGTGTGTGTGTGTGTGCGTGCGTGCATGTGTGTGTGTGTGTTATCCATGAGCAATGACCCCACACCATAGAACAATCTGTATTTTATATTGCATATAATTAAACAGGGTAATTGGCTTGTATGTACAATATTGAAATGTTATTGCAGCCCAATATCTGTCTTCTCCTGAATTTTTAAATGTCAGTCATTGTTATAAGTCAAACATCAAATTTAACTAATTATTCTGTATGTAGTTGACCATAAGTATTTCCATTGTACCTGCAAATGTACTTTGATATTATTAAAATATTTGTATGTTCTAGGATGCTTTATTGTGAAATGTTTTTCAGTTTATCATAATAACCTATGCCTTTTCACCTTTTTCATTCTTATAGTTACAAGTTGGTCATTTGGCATGTGTGTGCTGCTTTCTAGGCTAAAGTTAAATCATAAAGTGGTTATACAGTTTTTTAATTCAGCTTTTCTCTGATTGGCCAACCCAGTTTCAGGTTGGGGTTTTATATCATCTCGTTAGCACTATGGTAGTAAAGCATTAGTTACTATGAATTGTTCTCTGCATCTTCCACACTTACTCACACATCAGATTAGCATTTGCATGTTCATACACTTGTGTGTTATGTAACCCCACTCTGAAGTTATCTGTTTAAATTTTCATTCAATAAATTCTTTTTTGAATCTCTTTTCATCCTACTAACTAACTTAGCAGTTATAACATTATTACTATACTGCTCTGCCCCTCAGATGTTATGCAATGCAATATATCAGTATAAACTCATTTCACCTTCTCCATATTATACTGCAAATTATACTCTTACTTAATTTTTGAAATTACATCCCAGATCTATAGTTTTTTAATAATTAATATGGCCTAAGCTGACAATTTGTAATGAATAACCACAGATGTAAGAATGACCCCTTTATCACAGTTCATATACCCCTTAATTTTTACTGGGTGGCACATTGAAGTTTAAAAGCCCCTTTGTAACTGAAGCAGTTGACAACATGTCAGGGAAAGCACAGCAGAACAGTGAAGCAAAAACTGCAAGCGTCAAGACTATGATTCATGTAATATTGTTTTTCCCTCTGGGTGAGTGTTTACTCTGTGAACTCCACACTGAACACTGAAAACCAAAGAATTCTAATCTCCCGAGGGTCACTGTGCCCCACCGCCGCCCCCTTCCCCCCCCACCCATCCCTCCATCCCCCTCGGGTGTTTCGGACACAGAGAATCTTCTCTCTTTCACTTCACTCGGATTTACCCAGATAAGCAGCTGCACACCCTGCTCTACTCTAAGCTATTGGACAGATTTTCAAAGCCTCCTCCATGTTCTGGGCACCCTCTCCACACAAACACAAACCTATTACGAGTTTTAAAAGCATTGGGTAAAACAGGCCAGCGCACACACTGTGATAAATAATGCCTGAGCGTATGTAGAAAGTGAAGATGACCGGCGGCGGTGGCGTCCACGCACAGAGGGTCACATGATCACTGTTTGGGCTCCCTCAAAATGTTGCAGATGGTATGTACAATATGAATGTTATTTTCTTCATTGCATGTTCCCCCTGCAATGAATAGGGCTAAAGGATGAATCCCTTTTGTGATGAGCCATTTGCTTTGTTATGATTCCAACTGGCCATATCATGCACCTGCAGCTTTCGCAAATGTGGATTTAAAAAAATGAGCAATGACTTATTTCATCACAAGCTGTATTTCCATAATTATGTCAGAGCAATCCGGTTACATGCAGTAAGCTATGTGGTTGGACGTATACACTGGACATGCTCTGATCTCATGGTGCATGGAGTCCCTTATAAGGCTTATCGAACGGTATTAGAGTAACAGGCATACCATTTGTGAAGTAACTGGTTGGAAAGGCATTTTCCTGCATAACACCAAGAGTTTTCAATCGTTCTGGGTGATGTTACATTGACCACATAGTATTTACTTCAGATTTTGTACTCAGATCTCATGAAAACACTCTACGCTCAGACACAACTCCACACAATGGCATACATTAAGCTCAAAAACTCGGTTTATTTTGTGTTTTTCTTGTCTCCCTTTTCTTCTTCTTCTGTGTTTGTTTTATCACCCAAAATGTTCCAGAATCCTACTGATTTGGCAACATCTACTTAAACTAATAACAACATATTGTCAGTTGAAGTTGTCTGTGGAGGCATCAGGTCAAGCAGATAAACTCACAAAACACAGAATTCAGCATACAAGAGAAGAACAAATGATTTTTCTCATCTGCAATGAAGGCTAGACCCTGAAAATGACTGTGTGTCAAAAATGTGTACGTTTTATGTATTATTCTTTTTTGTTTGTTATTTCTTTTTTTTCGTTTTTCCTTTGGTTAGCATTCATTTCTCCAAAAAATTGATATTTCATGAGTAAATGCTGTATCATATTCATGTTTGGTCTCTTTTAAAAGAGCTTCAAATGGACATACATTCTTAATACATTAGTATGGTGCTAACCTTGCTTTGGACAACTTGAGAGTTGGCTTCAAGTTATATTTTATTTTTGACTTAAAGTTATTTCAGGCTACAGATTCAGATTTGTTTTCATTCTTGGTGTTTTTCAGTTGTTGGTGTTCTAAATTATTAATGGGGAAACTTCTTGCTCTCTTTAATACTTTGGCGATGTATTCAAGACACAATCTCGCTATAAATTTGCAATGGGACCCAATCAAACGCACTTAGTCTGTTTAAAGCAAATGCAATGCGATCGTTCCATAATGAGTCTCTTTTCATATTTTGTGCTTTATTGGAGACGAGCTTGTCATTTCATTGTACAATAGCAATAACATAAGCCCTTTAAAAGAGCAAAGTCTTTCTCACTACTCATGTGACGGTGTCATTATCAACCCCCTTATATTCTGTTCTGAAGTAAAAGTGATTGCTGAAAAATCTTGCTGTTGAAACACTTTCCGAGAGCAGTGTGTGTGAGTTGCTTTATGTCGAGAAGTATCACTCTGCAGTGAAGCACCACTGCATGATGTAAGTCAGGCTGACGCTCTGTCAGTAATGTCTTGAGCACTCAAATCATCAGGTTTGTGTGCAGATCCCACAGGTGGTCTTTGTACATTTTGTACAAAGTAAAGCTCTTGTCATTTGCCTTAATGCACATTTATACTGGATATTTGATGTTTAAAAAAGCATTTCCCAAAAGGTTCATACAGGTCAACATGAAATTGTTCATAAAGTTGACAAATTTCACGTTGTGCAGTGATCATTTCCATTAGGCAGGCTGCACCTTTGCTGTTCGCTGTTCGCTGTTCGCTGTTTGAAGCATGCATTTTGCTGAAACCAGAGTAATTGCTGTTATTGCACTTGTAAGCTTATGGAAAGTATGGTCTTCCTATGCCTTCATATAAATTGGAAAACATAAATCTGTAAGGTATCGCAAAAATATAAATATGTACTGGAATCACTTAAATAAAATCTGTCATAATATTTCACAAAATCGAGGCTTTCTACAAATAAATACCTCTCAGGCCAATTTAGCTTTCATGTTTTCATTTCTCTTTGAATAATTCATTATATTCTTCCTCCACTATCTCTTTGAGTGTCAGAAAGTCGGTGAGTAGCTTCTATTGTACTTGGATAATATTTCAAAACTCATATGCCCTTTTTCATTTGCTCCACAAAAAAAGCTTATTTAAAAAACTGCTGACAGAAGAGAAAAAAGGAATTTCAAAGAGACGTGAAAAGCATTTTCTTCATCACTCTCAAAGGCCTGTTTGCGCAGGCAGAGGCATGCCGTTGAACAGCAGAGCTGTGTGTCAAGGCATTTTATGATTTCCTTTCAATCTTTGGATAAATAAGCCGTAATAACGGCCTTATTTGTGATTTCTTTATGTAAGTTACAGATTTAGCTTGAAGAATTCAGCCTTGATTGCACTAACATGGGATATATCTCTATCTACCGTGGTGTTATGACTTGAAGGGTGTTTTTTGAAAAGAGGACAAAGCTTTTGAAGAGAACAATTTAGAGCAGGTAAACAACATTTCCTCTCTTTTCGCACTTTTACAAGTTGGAGACTTGGAACAAAGGCTAAAAGCCCTTGCTGATGGCAAAATGGAAATGGCTACGTTAATTACACCTTTACATGACTACTATAGTGGTAATACAATGTACCTGACTGACCAATAAGTGACAGTGCAGGGAGTGTTTTTTCAGAATTTGAATAACTGATGAATTATTGAATATTTTGAGTACAGTCTTAAATATATTCCATATATTATAATTCTTAATCAGGACTGCCCCAAATCACCTGCCAGATCACAAGTACCTGTCGATTTTATGAGGTATAAACAATGAATTAACTTATTTAATCTTTTTGGTGAACTTTTTGACAAAACTTTAGTCTGCTGTAATATGATGATGATGATTATATTGATGATGAATACAGATGTAAGTATCCTCTCAGTACTGATAAATCCACATTACGTTATATTACAGTCATTTAGAAGATACCCATATGCTGAGTCACCATCTTCAACTTGTTGCTCAGGGCAACAGCCTATTGGAGCTCCGCTTTCAACTTATTTGGGAGCATGTGTAAATTATGACAGTGGAGGGGGTTAACTCTTCCATTCCACGAAGTCTGTACATTGCTCTCATATCCAAGACAGTACTGATGAGGTTTCAGTCATTATGAGGGACTAATCCTCAATACCAAACGCAGTACAGGTGCTGTGACCGACGTCTCTGCTCAAACTCTTGTAGGAAGTCATGGAGGCTCGAACACAAGAATTTTAGTTCTCTGATGATCTCTGATGTTTCTCCATCATTTTCTATTAGTGTCGACAAAACTGTTCCACTTCCATATGAAGTGTTGTTGTTTTTTCTGTTGTATTTCCTCTCATTCAATCTGCAACTCAATGTACTACAGAAAACTTCCCAGATGCATTTAATGCTCCTCTCACTTTAGCATTTTGTGTGGACTCATTTGTGTTTTGATAAACAGTTTTCCTGACTGATGCTGTTTTTTTTTTAATCGTTTTTGACATTAATTGTTTTTGACAAGAACATTTCCTTATTTCCTTCTGAAAAATGTATCATATTTTTTCTCTATTTTTTGGCTTCCCTAACCTAGCATAGCAGTGCAGCTCAGACCTCCTCTTACACTTCTATGTGTTATTTCTGCTCTCTGTCATTCATGTTCAGTGTTGCAGTGTCTCTGTGCAAAAGGGGCTGGTGGGGCGGTGGTGAAGTTTATAGTGCCCCTGAGTATCTTTGGCATGCTGTAATAGCCATAAGTGTGATTGAGAGTGTTTGGTGTGAAGTGAGTGAGCACACACATGCTCTTGTGGTATCAGACAGGGTCCAGTAATGCATGCAGGAGAAAAGGGAAAGACATTGTTTTCCATGTCTCAATATTGTCTTTGTGGTCTATGAATAGCTGATAGATTTAATAAAGTAATTGTGTTTTACATGTCTGTGGGCTGGATGGAGGGTTGCTGGATCTCCTCGGAGGGAAAGAAGAAGAGTTGTTGTTGGAAAGCGTACACCCCCTGACACAAACACATGACATGCCTTTACACGGTATTTACAAAAGACACATAATTAGTTTAGAAAATGTGATGCAAATGTATGTTCTGATGGCGCTTTATTGCATGTGTCACACTGTCTGGACGGGCATCGTCCTACATGCAATGTTGATGTGGCTCAGTGGGACTTGAGCTCCATCCTGGTTGACTGAAGTCAATGTAAGGAAAAAGCTTGAAGATTCAACACTGAAAACAATTTCTGGACCTCATTCCTGTTCTGTGCCTCCCATTTTAGTGTACACACAAGGTTGCCTTGTTGGACCGGCAAGTGACTTAGCCTTTTTATGATGCACTGTTAGTATAATCATGTATAATCATAAAGTGTCGTCTAGCTTGTCTCAGGGTGTAAGAGTCTGTTATGAGATCAGAGACAGAGCAAGAACAGGGAGGAGGAAGCATACAGAGGAGAGCTTTGAGTCCCGGTACCTTGATGTGTCTTCCTAATGTGTGCTGATTGGTTCAAGTGAACTGGAGCAAGTGAGGAAGAGTGAGGCACTCTTTACTGCCCGTAATTCTGCCGCCCACCGGTCACTGCCCGCTACACTGCCTTATGGTCTTTGTTATTGTTCATAAAGTCATATGCGCAATGTCAGTCAGTTTATGAAGTCCTATCATCATAACAATTGAGCAACTTCACAATACTTTACTGTGTGTAAGATGGACATAGCAATGGGTCAGCTGCATATATAAGCAAAGACAAGACAAAGCTGTTTTTAAACAATGGAGAAAATATTTCCCATCCTCAGATTGCAGTCTTCTCAAGCTTTTGTAAAACAGATGATTAAAAGAGTTGCATTATGTTCAGTGAATTGTGTTTAACTTGTCAGATTTGACAAGCATATTTATCTAATTTTGTTGTCATATTATTCCTGTTTCCATTGTGACAGAAGGATTTAAATGTTTTCACTTTACTGAGATTTAGGTATGCCAGTCCTCCCTGAAAAAAAGATTTTTCAGAATATGAAACGTATGATTAAAATGCGAGGCTGCAAGCCTTTGTATCTGCGGATTTAATTGATTCAGCCAAAGTCACAGGTTGGCGTACAAACTGCTGTTAATCCCTGCCTCTTCCTTTGGTCAATGCTCAGCAAATGAGCAGATTAAGGATTCATTTTTGGAGTCCTGCTGCCTGATATGATATCAGTATCGCTGAAGCATTTGTGATGTAACGGCAGATTTTTGTCATTTTTCTCTCATTACAAAAGGAGCATGGCCATTTTCAAAGCATAATTA
This sequence comes from Albula goreensis, assembly GCA_022829145.1. NCBI lineage: Eukaryota > Metazoa > Chordata > Actinopteri > Albuliformes > Albulidae > Albula > Albula goreensis. The sequence goes on from CM040745.1 coordinate 31,462,717, forward strand.
TCAGAGCCCTGTAGCTTCTGTTCCATATGGACTGCAATTATAGTCTTTTCAGAGTAAGAAAAAAGACTGTGATGGTACAATACAAATGGGAGATTCGTAGTGCATGACAATAAAGATGGACGAAATAACAAAAGCAGTCGAAAGCTCGGCTGGCCAAGCTGGGGTGGGTGGATAGCTTAGTTAGAGCACTGGTTGTTGAGCTGACTGATCGCTCTTGGCAAAGTAAGGCTCGCTGCAGCAGAGGAACCAGCACGTCTTGGATGGGATTGTGATGAAACAGTGGACGCCACGGCTGAGTCACTGTGCCTAGCCTGGTCTTTGTGTTTGACAGTGCAGTTGGCACTGCTGGAGATACTGGGGGAATCCAAGTTGATTATTTTAGCTCCCCTGTTTGAATGGTCTGTCTCAGTTTGAGACGGACAGGAGGGGAAGCTAACGGATGCATTAGCATGTGAGGTGTGGGTCTGTAACAATGTAATAGAGCGGAAGTGGCAGGTTTGGGGGAACAAAGAAACTGTGTGGTCTTTCATATGACAACTGTGACTTCCTGCAGCCATAGCAAGCATATGTAGGGAACGGCACATGCTTTCCTACTGGCATTGTTTTCTTTAAAGCATATTGACTCACAAAACCGCTATAAGGATGCAAGACTTTGTGTTGGGCTTCCATGAACACAGTGTGTGAGCATTGCTTTCGGACTGTGTCCCGTTGCCCAGAGTGTACCGATTATACCCATATCTGTCTGCAGAGGTCTAAATTACCCACAATGCACTTGGCTGTAGAACTTTATGAGCAGAGTTATATGCTGCACGATTATAATGTTATTGCTGTATTAACATTTATGTCTTTCGTGAATAATTGGGCTGTCCCTCGTTGAGATATGGCTGCATGCCCCAGTTGCTGTGGCAACATACAATTAGTCTTATGCGTAATTAGATGTTTGTAGTTAAAACTTTTTGTATTAGACAACCTCCATAAAGTTTAGTTTAGTTTCATACTTCCAATAACAGGAAACCTGAGGTGGAAGCAATTACTACTGGGTTTTTCTTGTTCAGCATTTCTTTAATTTTCATATTATCTATGTAATTGGCTACTGTAACTAAGTTAGTTGCAACATTTGTAGTAAAGCACAATCTCATCTCAGTTGTAATTATACACTTTATTTCTGGAGCATTTTGTGAACCATTTGGACCTTCAAGCTGCATGGCCTGCAGTAAGAAAATGTGTGAAAAGTATAATAGAGTTTAGCCATTACGGGTGTGAACAATCTTATCATTCTGAAAAGGAGCAAGGCAATGAAGGCTACGCTAACACAGGCGTCGTGAAGTGATTAACTCTTTCAAAAAAATGTTGTGGTGTCAAACCAGGACCATGATAAAAATCTCACAATACATGTATGCAGATAGTGTCAATAGTTTTTCATTAGTTTTAATAGACTTTCGTTTAGCACAACGCATAGAGAGGTTTATTGCTCAGTAAGGACTAGCTGACTCCACCCAAGGTGACAGCATATACTATTGGGTGGCTTTGGGTTTTACAAATTGTGACACTGCGTGTAAACAAATATGTACTTCATGTTAAATCATGAAAGAATGTAACATGGTGGGTAGAGAATGGTTACTTCAATGACTGAATACAGATTCCCTCTTCATTTATTGCATGGCACGTGTTTGAAATAGTCATACAAAATGATAATTCAGCCCACATAGGCTCTTCATTTAGCTACAGTTCAGTGAGCTGGTGTTCAATTCCTTTCTTGGAGGACCACAGCATATATTGGTTTTGTTTTTGCTCAGTCTGGTAAAAACAGATGAAACCCACCACCGGGTCTCTTAGATCTGATTTTGAAATATCAGGTGAAAACAAAAACCAGCAAAGATTTCAGCACTGTGGAAATGGAACTGATGAGTGCTAGAGCTGTATGAAACCTGGACCTGAGCACCCAGTGGGTCTCTGTCTCTACAACATGTCCTAGCAAGCTGTTCCTAACAAGAAAAATACGCTTACCATATTCTGACAAAAGAGGCTGGAGGGATGCCCTGTTTGGGTACACAGTAAAACTAAACAACAATAGATTGTCCACTTTCATATAGAGCTATTGGAAATGATTTGCTGGGCAGACAATGAATAAACATGTAGTGGACCGGTGGGAGTGAAAGCATTTTAAAAAAAAATTTTACCACAGAAAAGTGCCGTAGTTTTTTCTTTTTTTGGTTTCATTTCGCCATATTCTCTGTATGTTGTGTTCAAGTTGTGTTAATAACATGAGCAAAATCTGTTTACACATGATTAATAAAGCATCAATAACTAAATTATTCGCTCATTAAGAAGTACATTGCTGATGTCTATTTAGCAAAAAATATTCACCAAAAATATCAATCAAGTTATTTGCCTAACCTTTGATTACTTAGTTATAGTCAAATGGGTTTTGGTTTTTTTGGTTTTCTTGAAGATCACCAAGTAATAACATGTATCTGACCTGTCTGTTAAAACCCCATCCCCAAATCTGCCAAAAAAATGTGCGGATATGAGATCCTGTTGGTCCACCTTGCTATTTGCTACATTCTTATGCAGTAATTTACATGCATTTGTCAGTGACCAGCTGTTCATAAACAAGTACATAAACTAGTGGGAAAACGGATTTGAAACTTTCCAGATAAAGATTATCACCATCTACTAAAACTAAAAGTAAAACGAAAACTATCAGAAGAAAAACATTCTCTTAAACTAAAATAAAATAATTCATAAAACAAGAACAAAAAAGTTAAACTAAATGAAACTAACAATTTTGTCTAAAAAACTAACTGGAAAAAAAGAATTACAAAACATGAAATATTTTTTTAATTTTTGTTGTTAATAAACTACGCCCTCCAAGACACTGGAAACTCTGTCTCAGACCTGCATGAGAATAGATACTCCAACCTGTAGACGACGCTGTTTAATGATTCATTACAGCCATTTCATTTGGGATCAGAAAAAACCCCACAAACCTTAAGGTACACCTGCAGGGTCACCACAGAGAGGCTTGCATGTTATTCATGGCTAAAGATCAGGAAAGATATGACGAGAGCAGCAATGAAAATCATACTCAAAATACACATTCAAGGCAGATCACCTCAGCAACATGCTTACAGTGGTCCGAAGCCTGGATGATAAACACTGGCAAGTACAAAGAACACGAGGAATGCGCTAGTTGATTTGTTTATCGAGACAGGCATGTCCGCAAGATTAATTGAAGGGCTTTCTTTCAAAAAACTGAATACAACCCTCGAGCCCAAATTCAAGACACCAGGTGCTGCATGAGTAAATGCACTGATCGCACTGAAAATGAGCACATCATTTAATACTTGTTCAATAAAAATGTGGAAATAATATTGAAGTAGTAACTAATATTAAAACAGAAGTATAATAACCTTGGTCCAGATCAGTAAAGGTACAGGCATCTGGTGTAATTGTTCAGATGGATGTAGCATTGGGTTCAAAGCCCCTGATTCAGAGTCATTTCAGCCTGGCAGAATGTAATCTCCTGGGTGGTGACATCTATGACATGGAACCCAATGGAGAATCGAGGAATAATGGTGGATAGAGAAGGGTTGGGTTATGTAAGCTAACACTATGTCGCACCCCTTGATAATGGGCTTTGTGCAGTGAGTGAGAGAGAGAGAGAGAGAGCAAATTGAGGCTGGTCAGGAAGCTGCAATCTTTCAAATTTTCAGAAACTAATGGAAAGGAAGAATGTATCCAAATTGGGCTAATGTATTTATTCTCACAATACATGCAGGAGAGAATTTCTACAATTCTGTATGTGCTAATGTAGCTAAATGTTTAGGTAGCATTGCAACATTGCGACATCGTGCAACATTTCGAAACTGCTGTCGGGCTCCACAGTTGTTTGGTCGTTCCACTGCACAGTGTCACTGAGCTGGAATGAAGGTGAAGGTATTTCATTACACTCTTTTCACACCCTTTTTATTTCAGTTCATACACATGAAAGAAACAAAATGGGATGTGAAATGTGAAGTTTTACATAGAATAATACATGTCCTCTCCTACAGATTAATGATAAATCTGGATTTATCCAGGTTAGGTTATTTTTTTTATATTCCCAAGACCACAAAATCTTTAAAAATTTAGCATTTTCATTAATGTGACACATCCCTTAATTGTTTATTATGGCTGTGTTTGTTATATATGAGTTAATTATATATGTTATATTAAAACAAGTGTTTCAGGCAAAGCCTCCATTCACACAGAGAGTGCTGTCCTGAATGTCCCTGTAGATTAGCTCATAGATTCCCTCTTTAATTCACTTATAAAAGCCGCTGCATTATAGTTCCCCTCAAAGGCTTCTAGGAATCTTGTAGGCACATGAGAATGAAGGATAATCATTCATAATTAAACACGTTTAACTTCAGACTGAATCCCTCATTATTCTATGTATTATGCACTAATTATATTCAACATAATTAAAATAATGAAATGTTCAGTCTCAGGACAGATCATACATCTTGACAATACTACATTTGCTGGTGAAGTTCGACCTCGTGGTTATAAATGACTCGCTAGTTCCCTCTGGTGGTAATTCCTGGCAGCACCATTCATAGTTAGAATAATGGCTGTGGTGAATTAATGTTTGCTATTCTGAAAGGCAAATCTGATCTGTAGTAATAATTATAATAACAACAATAATAATAATACATAGTACATAGTACAAAATAACAAAAATAATTTGATAGAAAATTATTGTTATTATGAAAGTTGTTAATCCTATATTATTATCTTTGCAAAATTTCTTACCAAGGGAACATTCTATACTGGTAAAGATTTATTGATTTTGTGTGTTTGTATCTATGTTTTATTTGTATTTGTTTGTTTTTTTGTTTGTTTGTTTGTATTTTGGGTATTTTCAGCTGCAATGGTCTTGTAATGCCTGAAATGCACTGGCTTAGGAAAACCTTCTCCTCTCTAATGACAATAAGCTATTTATACCTATATCTACCTAAAACCAAAATGAAATACTACTTACAGAAGGAAACTCAACACTTATAAGGGTAAAGGCTAGCTGAATGTTATAAAAAAAGATTACAAAAATGTATATGTTTTTTTTTTTTGTTCGAAGTGCCTTTAGAAAGTTTTGCGGGTTTGTTGTTACAACATTGTTATTAAAGAATGTTCTGCACAATAAAAATGTGTCATAACACGCTGGGCTATCTGGGAGAAAGGGTATGTATGGCTGGTTATTGATCACACTCCCCATGTTCTGTTTTTGAATGATTGCCATCAAGGAGACCATAAAGAAAGCTGATGGCTTACACAACCCTTTTTAAACAATCATTTTCATAAAAAGTGACTGATCATCTGAATTCAGTTTTATCTGGTTTATTTTACACCATTCAATACCATTTATAGGAGCCAACAATAAAATGTGTCACTGTAATTGTGTTCTCATAATTATTTTTACTTGAATAAGGCAAGGATAGGTTGGCCTGATTCAGATAAACACTGTCCAAATAGATGTTACTGTAGACTACTGGAAAGAAAGCAAATGTTTTACACAAAGTGCTTTTGGGTGTTGATTTGCTTGTATTGTCACTCATAATTAATCAACAGGGCAGTCTTAGTGTTCCATCCCTTGAGTTCATGAGTGCTGACTGTGAGCTAGACTGTCATCTTAACTTCAGCCAGTATAAAACACACACAAAAAGAGCTGGCTGTGTAAATGCTGGAGCATAAAAGCGAAAATGGAAAGACAGTGCTTTGCCTGGGGAAATTCAGAAGTGTTTCCAAACAGTTTAAAAGACCACTGGCAGGTACAAGCCTGCTCTCTGGCAGAGCATTTTGATAAAGTCAAGAAGGAGAAACCAGAGAACAGGCAAGCGAATATGGCAGAATAACGTCTGTGTGCATTAGAAAGAAAAGGGCTAGAGAATGCATCACCTTCACGTCTTATTGGTTGCACATGCAAATAATGTAAGCATGGAAATGTACAGCTGCTTTAAACATGTCCCATGCAGAGTTCCTTATGGCAGAGTTCCTGATGTCCATTGCCTTATGTACATGTCATGAAAACATACATGTATTATTGCACTTTTTGTCAAGACATCCTTGATTGGAGTGACACTGTGATTGAATGTCCTACGTTTGGGCCAAGTTCTCCAGTGCTGGAGGTAAACAGGAAACTAAAGGTTAATCTCAGCTAATCTCCAGAGCATGAATCCCCACCAAAATTCATCTCGGATCAAGTGTCTGATTTCATGGCTCCAGTGCCCCAGCTGGTTTGAGTTCTTGGTTATTAGGGGCACATGTAGTACTTCCTACCACCCTTCAACTGTGTAATTTGAGAAGTTCAGTCAAATTTAGATGTCAGTGTTGGGAAAGGCTGAGACCAAGGCAGTCTGTGGCTGATGTAGAGCTGGGATGTTGCCCTCTGTGAATAATCTGCCTTGACCAGACATCACCCCATCGATAAGACAGGCATGAGACCACATCGTTCTCGCCAGTTCCAAAGATCTCCTGAACAGGAAGTCCAGAAGAACATAAGACTTAGTCCAGTCCCTGGGAACACAGACAAAGCCAGAGAGTGGCTTTACCAAGGAAACAGGCAGCTGTATGGTAAAAGTCCCAAAGGGTACTGTAATTAGCGCTGCAATCGCTATTATTAGTAAATTCAGGACTGGTGATATCGTTAGAGCTCATCATTTATGGCATTTCAAATGTTTATCCATATGGTACTCCCACACCTCTCAAGACGACTATGGAAGATGAGAACACAAGCCCGCCACTGTCATGCTGCTCAGAGATTTAATGAACATATCCAAAATGTTCATCTTTGTCATCGTTCAGTCTTTAAATCTGTGCCACTGAAGACACATTAAGTTGAATAATCAACATGGGGCAGATTTACATTATACTGCTGTTCTCTTGCATTCTGCTCAGCCACATACCTGTCTATAGTTATGGTGGTGCATTTGCTTCTGCGTGAAGCTAATCTATAATGACAGTACTGGTGATTGGTGATTGTAGTAATGCCAGTACAGTGTAATCGTCTGCTCCTTCCGGACTTTTCATCATTGTATTCGTTGCAATTGCTCTCAGTACACTTATGCAATTGGGACGCATTCACTTTGAGAACACACTATACTGTGCTAATGTTTTGCTTAGCGTTGCTATGCATACCGTCATTCATAAAGGACATTCATAGAGGAGGTCAGTATGCAGATTAATCTGGAAGAGGGGAAATGGTTAGAACTGGGAAAATTATTGTTTTTTACAACTTCAGTGGTCCAGTTGAATGTGAGTCTTCAAGTCCTTTTCACAGTTGCAATCCTTCTAAATGAGCAGAAATTGTTTTATCTTTTTTATTTCATGCTCTTTCTTCTATTTCAATGTAAATCATTTTACAATTATTTAATATTTTTAATTTGTAACATTTGTCCTGCTGATTTAATTTTCTTTCATGAATTTATCATTTCTTTCATGAATTTATCATTTCTGGTTTCAATAACATTTATTTTATATCTAACATTGTGCAACACAAAATAGCCAACACTAAGGTTTGAATCCCTCCTTTGAAATACACTCTATCACTCTATGTTCCATTAACAAAGCCTTAACAGAAAAGCAATATCAATGTATTACATTAAAATATGATTGTCTCCAAGAAGTATGTATTGTTATTTTTATAATCCAATGAGCAAATATAGGATATAATATTTGTCATATGTTTTTTTGCCAGTTTTCAACAAATTGACATGAATACATCTTTGGATTTTAAATAAATAAATACATTTTCAGAAACTGTCCTATCTTTTAGTCTTGGTAACTCCAAGCTACAAATACACATGGTTTACAAATACAATTTTTAAAAAAATATTTCAAATTATAATAACATTGTAATGCCTCAAGAGTGATTAGTGTTAAATTCTCTTTTACTTTTGTTTTTTAAGCATTTTCATGATGTGCTGAGAGAAAGATAAACCTTGTAGCGTCTCCTTGTGACTGCCTGTTCAGGCCAGGGGTGACCCTCCTGGAACAGACAGCTCCCCCTTGTGGCAGAAGAATGCTATAGTAATAACAATTGACTCTGGCCCCTGCATACAAATTACACCCTTGCTTTTCTTACACTGGTAATCCATTTAACAATTAGTGCAATTAACTGGCCATTTTCATCACCCCTGATGCAGAGGAAGAGGGATGGTGGAAGTCTGAAGGTTGGAAAGTTTGGAATCTGAAGTAAAGGATCACTGTTTTTCTGAGGATAGCATGTCCCAAGCCCAATTCCCTCTGAATAGAACTGCATTCTAGATCTGTCATTTCTTGTACTTCTACTGCAGACTGCAATCTGACTGAAGGAGTCAAACTCAGAAAAGAACAATAAGGCTGTGAAACACTGATGAAAAAGTTGCACTGAATATACCAAAAGACCAGGTACTCAAACAACAATTCCACAGTTGCAGTAATTCAGTTTGTTTTGAATGGAAATGGAATCAAACTGAATGTTGACACAGTTTGTATGGTACAAAATGGGCAATGTAAAAAACCCGTTTTTCCTGAAGGAGGTTTTACATTTTCAAGTAGACAAGACTGAATGTGTGACACTGCTTATGACAGTGCTAACATGGGATAACCAAGGATTTACAGAAACTATCTACTCATAACTGATGCAGTTTTACAAGTAACAGTGTTATATAACAGCATTTACATGTAATTGCGCAGGGGAACTGCTGTGGTGTGTGTGGCTGAGAGACAGAGAGACCGTGGGGATGGGGGCATCATTAGCTGAAAAAGTATGGAAATCAGTATGATGTATTAAAAACTAAGAAAAATGGAAAGTAGTATCCACTATCCCCACTATATATTATATTATATTATATTATATTATATTATATTATATTATATTATATTATATTATATTATATTATATTATAATAACAGTGAACCCACACAACTACATTGTTCTTATTCAAAATTCTTCTTGTCTTATTTATTTATTATTATTATTAGTAGTGGTAGTAGTAGTAGTAAATGTTTGTGGTTTGCAAAGCATGTATTGCTAATGTGGTTAATATCTGGTACTTGCCGGTAGATGGCAACAAATTCGTATTTTTGTTTTTGCGCTCCTGGCTGCATGTCATATTTAAGGAGCATATAATAAAACAATTTAAAATGTTTTAAGAAATATAAAATATGTTATTAACGATAAAATGGAATTTTCATTAAAATTTTATTACGGTGATTCATAATAACAGGGCTGAATTCCTTGAAATGTATGCTTTATTATAACATTTAGATGCTACCTGAAGTCTGGGAAAAAAAACAGACTTCTTTGTTTCGATCTCTTTTAATTCAACCTACAATTTTTTATCAACCAGGTTTTGTTTGATAAAAAAAAACTCGTTGCTCCGTAATTAGTGAAATTACTAGGGGACTGTCTACCGCGGTATGCTCGCGTAAATCTGATTCGTTTTTTAAAGAGCATGGGCAGACTGAGACGGCCCCCTAACCAGTCAGTCAGTGACTGTGTTCATGTTGGTTCAGCGAAGGAACCCTGCAGCCTGAGCGTAAAACTAGCAAGTTCACTCAACGTGTGTGCTCTCCTGAACACCCACTGTATTAAAACTCGGGAGCCAGGACACAGCATACAGTCGAGGAATAATCAGGCTATCTGAAAGGTAAGCCTAACTGCGATTTCCTTGTAATCAAGCCTGTTTTTAAGCGATATAAATACAGACGCAGTGTTCTTTTCGCCCACCCGTAGCACTGGCCGTGCACTGCGGTGGTATATGATTTAGCAAGCTAGCGACCAATGGTAGAAAGAATGAACACAATACATTAGAATGAGTCGAATGGAAAATGTCACTTTTAGTTTTTTCCTTAAGCTCAGGCATACGAGTGTAAATATTGTAAATATTAGGGTAGTCTGCTATTGGTTACAAATACTTGATATGAGGTGATACGATGCATTTCTGATCTCAGTGATGATGCCTACGGCGAGAAGTATCACCTCAGATGCTGTTTAAGACAGATTGCTATCTGTCCAAAATATAATTGCATTGGTTACATTTAGATTACTGGCGATAACATAAACATAGTTTGGGGGAAGCATTACGTTAACTTAATGTTACTAGCTGCTGTATCCACCTAAGTGTATACAAGGATGTGAGTGCATAACGGAGATAGAATGACATCAAACTTCGCACAGTGACATCTTAATGTATGTTCAGTTAAACAAAACGTGTTGTATCTAAACCGTATTTGAGTAAATCTTGCATTTCCTGTAAAATACATGTTGCCACACTATCAATGTAACATTATTATTATTATTATTATTATTATTATTATTATTATTATTATTATTATGTAATCATCATCACCATACCAGCAATACACAACTTACAACAAACGTAATGCGCTAAATGTGTAAAGAAAAGTAGACAAATTTACTCAGAGCATCTTTAGTAAGATCGTTTAATGATGTCAAAACCTCGGACTCCAGTGGAACTGGAAGCGGTTTGGGCTTTAAGCAAGTTGTGAATGTTCGATAAGACATCAAATATTGCCTTTTTTGCATTGATGATTTCAGGATAGACATAGACTTGGTTGGTGAATAAACAGTAAAATCAACGGTGAATAAACATTAAACATTATATTATAATAAAATGCTGATGATTTCTCCACCATCCTGATTAATGGGGTGTTTTGGAGAAATCACATTTGAGCTCTGCATATTTCGTTTTCAAAGTATTTGTTATAAAGTCGGTGAACTATGGCATCGTGCTTATTCTAACTTGTAAATCAAGTAGATTTTAAATAGCTTCTTTGTTATAACAGTATACTTTCATTTTGCCACAGCATAGGTATGCGTGGTTGCTTGCGCTTGTAATTTGCACTTCACGTTTTATTATCTCAGTTTACAACCTAATAAATGCAGTCTGCTGGCTTGACTAATTTAAGATCTTAGAGCAAAATTAAACGTGTTAACACATCGTACACGTTGGTTATAAAAGCAAAGCTTCCGTAGTAATGAACATGCGTAGACTAAGCTCATATTTTACAATTCCATGTAAATTGGATTTGTACGAACAAAACTGTCTGAGACAAACCTTCCAAAGTAGTTTTTCATAGTTTCCCATTATTTATACTCATGTTCATAATTATTCTTCGATTGCAAGGATAACTTCGAAACTATCTCTGTTTGAAAGGTTGATTACAAACGTACCACCTGTGAGGTTGTTGTTTTCATGTATTCGTGCAGCTACAGTATGTTATAGATTCCATTTGTTAACACATTCCATTTGCTTGTGGAGTTCGTCAACACTTCGTGAGTCATTCGGCGGAGACCACAGGTCAAACTGAATCCTCTCACCGCTGTCAAAGTTCTGCTGAACAGGCCCTCAATTGTGCAGTCAAGTAAACCTTGTGCTGCTATGCCTACTACATTAGAGGTGCGTTTTGGCTGCTCTATTTTGATGAAGTCGATGAAAAACACTGAGTTAAAATTGTCATTTTCCATGTAACGTCAAATAACAAAGGAAATGGAAAGGCAGATGTTTTCGTGCCAGCTCCCTTATTTTGGCCAAGCCATTTCTTTAGGTCAATGCTTTTGTAGAAGTTCTTGTAGGTTCAGTAATATTCATGTCCAGTTTCAATATATATCCAATTCAATTGATATATCAAACCTTTCCAAGAGGTTGATTCTCATTTGGTTAGACTTCAGGTTTCCAAATAATGTGCCATTGTTGAAATTCAGTGGCGTTGCTGATAACTTATCCCTACCCAAAGGACAATTCTACATTATGCATCAATTGGGAAATTATTATGTTATGCCAAAGCTGTTCTCAACACGACAATATAAACATTTTATGGAGCAGCTGATGTGAAGATTGTGAAGAAACATTATATTTAAAGGGATTCTCTAATGTTTTGTAGTTCATTGATAAGGAAGGAAACTACCACACTATTCCATTTGGTGTCACATTAGGAAATATATCAATCCTCCATGTTAGCATGGAATTTCCCTACGATGAAGAGCAAGTAAAATGACTTTTAGTCAGGGAGCAGTTTTTTCCCATTTATTTCTATTTTTGATGAACAGGTGTCAAATGCATTAGAGGAAATCACAAGGGCTGAAGATTGATGGCAGTGCTGCAAGTTAAGGCACACGAGGGAATGAAGCTGTTCCAGGAGTGAGGTTTTTCATGTCTCTTTTGCGCTGTGTCTGAAAGGCTCAGGAAGTTTCTGTTGAAAAGCCCTACTGTGCTTCGTGTTTTTTTGTTTGTGCAATCGATGGGAGAGGTGTACATCACAGTTCTATTTTAAAATGCCCATGTCACGTGGAGGACATGATATTTGGAAATGAGAACTGAATGCTTGAGATATTTGATATGGGGGCAACACTCACCATTTCATTTTGGGTTACATAAGGGGGGAATTGGCGACAATGGTATGTGTGATTGATTGGGTTATTTGTACATTTGCAACATTTTTAGAAAGGAAAACTGATTAAATTACTGCATTTAGCATATTATGATTCATGCCAAGAGTGAAGTTTTGTTTTGATTAAGTCTGCTTTTTATTGATGCAGAGGGAGAGTCTTACGAAGGTCAGCTTTGTGTTTATATCTGTTTATAGATACGCGCACAAAAATGTATACTCCGTAGGTATGTATTTATCGTCGGAAAAGAGTTTGTCTTTTTCAGCAAAAATTCTTCCATGAATTAGTCTAATTTAGAGTTGGCAAATTGTCTATACAAATGATTACATACATATTCCAATTTACAGCAGCAATTCAGACATTCCGACACTTGGTTTGGTGTTTTTTCCCACTAGAAAGCAGAAAAAAGGCATAAAAAAGGGAAAGTGAAACAGAAATGTTGTAATCGGTCACAGACACCAGTGAGAAGATTGCAGTCAGCTGTTTCACGGGCTGCTTGGAATTTTCATGAAACGTTGAAGCTTAATAAATTCTGACTATTTACTGTTGGTCCACTGTATAAGAGCTCCAGCTAATGTTGCATCATTATCACAGTCAGTTAATTAAAGCATCCAACAGAAAACAGGCCCGTACTTTTCCACAGTCATGTGGGTTTAATAAGCTATTGTTTATCACTTTATATGCCATGCTTTGTCCATCTCTGGCTAATGTCATTTGAAGGCATCAGTTGGTGCCTGTAAACCTATAAGTCATAAATATTCACAGTATCAAACGTCAGCACCTCATTGGTTTTCAATTTCTTAAGTTCATCAAAGACAAATAAAATACATCTTTAATCTCCACACCTCACCACACCTCACTGTCTGACATTATTCCAAACTTGGCACCAAGATAGGAATGCTGAATAGAAAGGAGTCATTCCTAATGGAGCTACAATCGTTATAAGGTCAGGCTTTTTATACAGCATCCTAAAATGTTATAGTGTATACATAAACAGACACAATAAAATAAATACTCTGAGAGTGTCATATTTTAGGCAGAATCCAGTAGTCCAGACCCCAAGTCTAGTAGTGTTTCAATTCAGTGTACTCACTGTACCTTGTGCAGTCCAGTGGGGCCTACTGTCATAAAGAGCTCATTCAGGTACTTGGGAAATGGCACTGGGGATTGAAAATCTTCTTTTTTAATATATTGTCCTAAATGCTTACAGTTGTAAGAATTTCCCACCTAGAACAGAATTCAGCTTCTTTTCTGTTGCGAAACGGAGAGGAAAGGTCTAGAAGAAGTTGCTTAGCTTTTAGTGCATATGGAGGTGTGACCCGCAAGCTTTAGGAGACCTGTTTATTGAGAACTTCCTGCTTTTGGTCCTGGACGGTTTCACATTATGCTGCATTTCTGTGGCTTGTCTCATCTCTGGGGGATTTATATTTCTGCAGAGCATTCAAAGTATCTGGAATAAAGGGACAGTTATCCAATGGTAACTCTTAAAGACGGCAAGTGCTTTGTTCTGCGTTGCAACAGATTAGGCCAGGCAGCCCTGGATGCCCACAGCGTGAATCATGGCTAAATATTGTGTCAAGTGCCATCTTTAAGAGAATCATCTTTCATTTGAGATTCTTTTCAAACAGTAAATATTGTACATAAATATTCTTTGTAAATATGAGCTTCCATGAATGCACAGCATGGCACAAATACGCTGCTTTTTCGTCTTTTTTCATCAGTATTGATTCATGCTCAAATACATATCATGGCTACATTTGATATTTTGTATCAAACTGAAGATAAATTCAACTCTTTCAGGTTTTTTTCTGGACATTCCACCTTTACAACAAGCCAAAACAGACCCCAAGCACTGTATTTTCCCATATTTCCGATGAGAGGGCGTAAGTTTGACACGTTCATGAGGGCAGGAAAGACACTTACAATATATCTTGTCATTTTGATGAAAAAAATTAGATGCACAAACATGTCTATTATTAAATCTAATGATTTAGGCTGTACATGGTTGCCTGTTTAACTTTATTATGTACATTACTCACATTGTGTACTGTATTTACATTATGCAAACTCTGCTTCAGTGCTAAAAATGTAATGACATTATGTCAGTCAGTGATAGAGTAATCAGGGTTCAGAAATGGCTGTAAATAGCACTGTTAAAATATTTAAGACAACAAAGTGGCTTAGTACACAATATGCTATGCTAGATTTATAATATTTTGTGTGGCTTCATCATATTCATAGTGGTGTCCGTACACCAAAAATTGAAAATCAAGTGAGAAAATGTATATAGGTAATCCAGTTAGCTGCTTAAATCTTAAATGTGAATTTACTTTTAGGTAGTGGTGCTGATTGTAGATGGAATGTAGACCCACTGTAATGCTAACTGGTTGCGCTGTATCGTGCTAACTGTAAATCATGCAGTCTGGATGAGGCCCTTGATTGGCCAGCTGCTATAAAGAGCTAATTCAGGTACCAGGTCCACGGCTCGGGGACTGTAAATTTGCTGGAAACAGGGTTTGCCCCAGCGGTTTGTTCTCTGGCATGTAACGGTCGGGGGAGGTGGGGAGGGGGTCACATCAGCGGGCAGACGGAGTGATGATGAAGGAATGGCTGCGGGGAGCAACTGATGGATGCCCTCCAGAATGACGGAACACTAAGTCTTTCACCGATTAAAGGAGTCCCCCCCCACCCCCACCCCCTTGGCGTCGGCGTCCGGTCGGCACGGCCGTGACAGACTGGGCTGCTGGCCCTGTCCGGGTCGGGGGGAATATTGCCCTCTCTGTTCTGCCCCGTTCGCAGAGTCCCCCCTCAGCATCGCTCGGGCACTGTGACCGTTCTGTTCCTCCGCCCGGTCCCTGCTGCTGAAACTCATGTTTTTATGTCACAAAGGTGAAAAGGGAAAAATAACACAGTTTCTGAAGGTTCCCGGAAATAGACAACAGGCGCGGGATCAGCAACATGGTGGTCATGTTAAAGAATTCGGCTACATAAAAGTGTTTTCAACTTCAGTACGTTTATACTTGATTTAGATTTCTAATATGTAAGTTGTCTGACCCTTGTTTGAGACAAAGTTTTAAAAATGTTGTCTTTGGTAATTATGTTATCATGGTTGAATCTGTACTCATGTTAGTTTTTGTATCTTAGTCTAATGATGCTTTGCATTCAAACCTGTCCTGAAAATGGTTTATGTCATAGGTAGATTTGGCAGAGTGTCTGAACAATGAAGAGATCAAAGGAGGTGATAGACTTTTGTACTGTATATTTCCTCACTGTCTTTCAGTCACAGCTTCATCTTGTGACTCTACACTGTTATTAAAACGCTATCACAGGGCATGTTTCGAATTGTTTGACAAATATATGTCTTCCTTTTTGTGTGGATGTAATGTCATTTTTCATGAAGGTTCAGGAAATAGCATATAGGCTATGGTGAGATACCTGAATTAAATATTAGTTTTCCAGTATATATACATTATATTTCTGGTGAAGCTCAGTTGTTGCTGTGTTTTACAGTGAGCCTCAGTTTTTTTCCTCACAGATATTTAATTTAAAATGAACCATTCCTACCAGTCCTTCTGTCACAATACTAAGGTCTTCCATTTAGACGGAAAATGTAGGCCAAGCCTCCTTCCCTCCTCTTGGTGAAGGATTAACTAACAGTGAGGCTCTTTCTACTGCAAATACATTAATACCAGATTTCCAAAGTGCGAGGTGTTTCTGAGAGCAGTCATTAAATCTTTGAGTGCTACTGCACATGGTGGTTGTGGTGAGTTGCGTGGAGAGAACCAGCGAGCGCCCAAAATGGAGTTCTGATGTTTGCACTCTGCCTAATGTGGAATCTAGCTGCTACGGCAGGAAGTTTTCAGCATCGACTGCGTTGCCGCTGGGAACCGGGCAGAAATTGATCTTGGAAATGAGATAAATGACCAATTTGTGTATGCAGCAGTGATCTCGGCTTGGATTGGTCTCGCTTGGCCCAGATCACTGGAGAGCAGTCAGCTGTTGAACAGCATGGCTGTTTAACATTGCACAAGCTGGCAATGTATGTCAGTGTGTGCTGTATGTATATGTGTGTGTGTATATATATATGTGTGTGTGTGCGTGTGTGTGTGTGCATGATAAGTAAAGGGATATTTTAAAATAATTCCTCATTTCCAAGAGTGCCTATCTAAGCAGCAAAACCATTGCACGCTCTCATCTTTATTTGTTCCAGGAAATATGTGACTGAAATGAAAACTGGCATCCATCGACCCAGGCTGTAGGTCTACTGTAGAAGTGGTACGTGTAGGCTGCAGAGCAAACTCTTGTGCTGTTTGCTGAACAAAACTGACAGCGTTATGGCTGTGTTTTAGCGATAGTCCAGCTCACCGGTGGGACTCTGGGGCTAATAGGGTACCATATATCCGACAGTTTTACAGTTAATCTCCTGGAGTTGGCTGAACTAGGCTGAAAGACCCTATAGGGTATTCACATAAATACTGCCACTCGTGAAGGCTGACCTTAATCTAAGACGTGAGATGTACTCACCTTTCGAACAGCTTGAGGGGAGAAAAGCGTCTGGTTTCCTGTGTAAACTGCCTTCTCAGTTCTTACAGTTATCAAAGGAGGTGTGTCGGGTTCTGGGCCTCCTGTGGAATAGGGAAATTATGAAGAGATCTTTCATCCTTTTAATGAATGTATGAATTGTGTATTAAGTTTAAGGTGTGACTGTCTGTCTGTATGTCATGTCTCTATCACCAATATTTGCCTCTGAATATGTTTTTATGGCATGATTTTTACATTGTTGGTCCATGCCAGATTTGTGTCATGTGGCCATAGAAATTAAAATGTGCATAGAGTTAAATCTTAGAGTAGAAATACATGAAGTGGAGTTATTGTGGACAGCCACATAGCAGGGTGAAAATGACTTGACACCACAGATCATGGCTCTCCAAACCTCCTGGAGAGCCACAAGCACTTAATTGGTCAATTAAAGGAGTTGATTGCCTAGTTAGCTTGTCTCACTCAGGTTTTTTGGGACTAAATTAGATAATGATTTTCAGGTGAAAATAACCGAGAGGACTGATGGTTTTGCAGGACCAAGTTTGTGGACATATTTCCGTATGCACATGTGTCCAATGCCAGGGGTAATCAGCTATTTTCTGCAGAAGCCATGTGATGCCAGAGCAGGTGCGAGGTCCAGCACTTCCCCTAGTCTCTGTCCAGTCACCAGCTGGCACTGGCTGCCAGGTAGGCTTGGCTTGGCTCCCCCCTCTCAGGAGGGTGGTATCTCCATGTAGGGCAACAGCGGGACAGGTGGCACAGGGGTGAACACAAGGGGAACAGGTCAGACTGTTAAGGCTAGTGGATGGAGGGGCAAGAAAGCCCACCTGCAGGGGGTCTGACTCAAGAACACAGATGGGGTGGGGTCGCTCTTTATGTCTCTCACTGACACGTCTCTATATGGAGGAATGGCATTCTGGTCACTGTGAAACTGGGTTGAGGGAGAGATACACTGTGAGAAATCATCTAAACGAAAAGAAAAAGATATTTAAATATGCCTGAATTCATAGGCACTGCAGCAAAACCTCCTACATAGCAGCCTGCCAAGGCTTAATGAGTGGATAACTGAATAACACTGATAAACTGGATCATTCTAATGTGTTAATAAATCTGTATGCACCATTTTTTAGTCTGAATAACACTAATATGTGAATAGATCTATATAATTATATACTTAGATTTTTGCTGATATCATTACTGTACATTAATTGTTGTTATGCTGCTATTTATAGTCCTTTTTATCAGATATGTTGCTTTGTTAATATGAGCATAAAAGCATCTCTAAAAAGAGACACTGAGAGAGAGGGTTGTGTTTTTTGCTGTGTTTCAAACTGTCTTTCAGCTGTCAATGACTGATTTAGCCTTTACCATCTGTTAGAATGAGAATCACACAACGATCAGAGGCCACTTTTGTCTTCTTATCCAGTGGGGTAATAACAGAGGCACACTGAGCTGAAACAGTCTTAAAAATGTAACTCATTTTTCCACGGTCCCTAATGATTTTCTATTTTGCAGTGGGGGAATGTGCTTTGTTCTTTATGTGTGGCATTTCCATGCTCCTGCCGCTGCCACAGATTCAATCTAACATCAGCCAATGAATGGCAGGACTGACCAATGGAAGTGGGAACACTCAGACCTGCTGCCCAATCACATCAGTTCATTTCCAAGGACTTAATTTTCATGTCCTTAAAGATCATAAGGCAAAAAATGACCTCCACCACCTACTTGTGTTGAAAGATTTTTTTTCAATGTTTCCTCTGGAAGTGGGAAACCTCATTTAACCTGGACACAGCTTTCATCTCTAGCCCTTTGAGTTACCCCCTGCTTCCTTTGAAGTGGGATTCACATTTTGACAGAGCCGAATGCCCATTTGAATGGTACGTTTTGGCTACTGTGCGCTCAGAACAGTGGCACGAATGGTAAGTAGTCATGATGGGCATACGCTTTCAACTGTGTGACAGGATCAGCCAATTGTAATGGAGCTTGGTATTTCAGAGAGTATGTGAAGGTCATCTACTGAGAGCGATGTCACCCTCAAGAGCCAGTCAAAGGCAGCGATTGATTCCATTATCTGGATAAAGTCCTTGGCTCGGTAAGGCAGTGGTACCTATTTGAAGACAAGGTTCACAGTTGGACCTTTGTGCAAACCTGTAAATTCACATATATATGCATGTCCCTGCTTGTCTGTGACCTAATTTGCTATTCCCTCCAAACCTCTTCATGATTAGCCACCAAGTCTGTCTTCGACAAAGGCATTTGTGTAGGTGCTGCATTAACTGGAACAGGAATCATTAACAGGGATGGACAGGGCCTTCGCAACAGAGCAGTGGGTAGTTTTCAGCTCTGTTTTCTGCAGAAAATGATGTATTTTCACCAATTTATTATACCCTGTGATCATTACATTCACTAACCATGCCTCCATAAAATCTACACTTCCAAATAATGCCATCAGTAAAATAAATTTTCAGATGTGGATTCTTCTGGAAGAGTAGGAGCCCCCATGCTGAGATGTCTTGCCTGTGGTGTTGTTTGCCGACCAAGAATGAGGAAATGTTTCCAGTATGTGGCGTGCCAACATCCCGGCACATACACGCAAAAGCAATTTACCGGGAGTGTAGGATCCAAAAATGTGAGCAGAGTGTACCCATTCCTCGGCCCCTCCATACCTTACTTCATACAGAGAACCTAAATTACCCAGAGGCTTTTGCATTAAACATTCAAATGCTCTCATTAACTCTGAGAAGAACATAACCCTCTCTGTGAAGAGCACTGTACAGCACAAGGCATATATGCTTCTGTGCCATAATGCTAATCTCAGGGCTCTTGTGAACTCACCATGCTGGAACTGAGTGGGAAGCAAATGGGTTTTAATTGTATTGGCCAAGGAGCTGAAGGCTGTGTTGAGCTATTGCAGGAAAACCAAACTGTAGCCCTCAATGTCTCTTACAAGCACTTCTCCTCACTTGTGACGAATTCAGCTGCCGTGGCGTAGCCGTGTAGAGATTCATATCTTTTGGTTTGGATGTGGAGGGTCGGACACTAACATTTAGTGCATCGAGAGACTGCAGGATATGAGATGATGAGTGAAATGGCGTGAAACATAGAACCACGTAGTTAAATGAGTACAGCTATACTGCACTTAGCTCAAAGTAGTGGGGGATGGGCCACCGTGACATCACCCAGAAGGTGGCAAGAACTGTGGCTCATATCGGCCAATCGTGTCCATTTCTGCTCCGCTCAGTCATCCTGAGTGGCCGTTCCCAGCAGTCCAAGCCACAGATTGCTCCATCTTGTCACCATCAGATGCTGCAGTTTACTAGGGTCTTTACTGAGTCTCCAGCTACCGATTCTCTCAGAGCTGGAAAAGAGATCAATTTTATGAGACCTGGAGAGAGTGGGGGTGGAAACAAGTGATTATTTATTTATCTACATATTCCATTCCTTTTGTTCTGGTTATGCAACTTACATTTCTAATGGAAAAACCTCTTACAGAACATTATTCCAGTCCAGTAGGATGTGGCCTATTTTAGACACAGAGTAATGTAGTGGAATTAATCTTGAAATCTTCAGCCTGGTCTATCACTATGGGATATTCTTTTCCTGGTTTTTATATGGCAGCTATTTTAGGATAAAAATAAGGAAAAATGAATCGAAGGGAGAAACCTAAAATGTGCAAATGGACACCTAGTCATAGTTAGAAGAAGCAGATTCTACAGTACTGTAATGGCGATCCAGAGGTAGGCTGGTAGGGCTGTGCTTTTCACTGTCACTTTTGCTCGCGTTGACATTTCACATTTCTGAAAATCAGATATTTTTAATGTCGAATGGACAGCCTTGTTAAAAAAAGGGTGATGGATGAAAATCCTTTGTCAGATGGAATGGAGGTCAGACTCCTTGAGCTGGTAAATGGAAATAAAAGTGACTTAACTACCTCACTGTGTTGGTGGATTAAAGGGGCACTGACCTACCATTAGCCGATGCCATTTTATTCAGTACAATCACACCTCTGATTCCCGCTAGTACTTACCAACATTAACATCGTGAATGCTTCGATGTGTCATGAATGGTCCCTACCTCCAAACTAATTGAATTATATGGTGATCACCCATTAAATTATTTTACCACGTCTGCTTAAACATAATACATTCCACTCACGAAAGCAGCTTGCTAACTGATGCATTTTCATGGAACATGTCCAGAGCCAAGAGGCAAACCACTGGATACTTAAAACTATATCCCGAATTCACATCATATACTTTAGGCAATTTCTTTTAAGTAAACTGAGGGGTGGAGTGATATGGAAGTGATGATGGACAAAAACACAGAAGCATAAAGAGAAATGAAGAGTTTAGTTCACCTTTTTTCTGTAACGTTAGGTACTCCTCGTCACTCGCTCATGTTCGCAAACCTGTGCGAGCTGCATTGTTATATTATGAAGCCAGGCACGGGTTGGGAGAAACAGAGGCACGTCCTCTCCCAGTCTCAGCTGTGCTGTAGAGGGCTCAAAGTGCTTTGCAGAGAGTTTGTGGGTTTCTGAAGCAGAGCAGAGATCCCAGCGGCACACATGCCTCTAGGCTTTTCTGTCAAACATTTAAACCCAGATGATCGTCAAAATGCCTATGCGCATTGATGATGGGGTGTTTTCTTACAACTTTCATCATGAATTAAATAATTAAAGCAATATATTCTGGTTTCCTTAACGGCTGTAAAATGCGGTGCATGCAGATTCGCAGTAAGAGCCTGGCAGTATTATTGTCATGGGGGCCTCAGCACCCCCACGGGCAGGTGAGCTGGCGTGGAGTGATGGATACTGGGGTGCAGTTTGCATGCGCTCCGGAGGGCCCATCTCTGTTCATATCTGCTGACCCAGCTCTGCATGTACAGCAATTTGTTCATATCAGCTCCTCTCAGCTCACTGCAGCTGAAAGTAGGTTTTTTTATTTTCAAATCTATCCATGTATTATCTATACCTGCTTCACCCAATCTAGGCTAAATCCTATCCCAGCAGGCATTGGGGCAAAGGGCAGGGAGACATCTTGGACAGTCTATTGGAGGCCCAGGCAAACACCTGCACACATGGCCAATTTGGCAGTTCTAATCCACCAAACTCACCTCTGGACTGTAGGGGGAAACCAGAGAATTTCATGCAAATCCACTCAAACATGGGTGTTTCCACCATGCTTCCCATGTTTTTACAAGTTCATGGCTAAATCATTTCCACATTGATGCAAGAATGAAATTTAGCATAGCTGTGGTTTGATTGAACAGAAGGTGCTACTTAAGAACTGGTAAAGTACTGTAGAACTAGTATAAATGTCTTTATTAATTTAGACAAGTAAATGTCTTGCTCTAACCTTTCATTTCTATTATTTTTATTGAAATTTCAAGTTGAAACTCCAAAATTGTCACCCTACTGTGTAGAAAACTACTGGTTTTTATGAGAGTTGGTAGTGCGAGCTAAATGATCGACCCACCCCGTCCTTTACATCTGGTTTGAATGGTCAATACTTCTTGTTGCCCAGTCAGTACACGTTGCAAAGAGATACAACAGTGGGCTGAAAAGACAGCACTACAACAATCTCTCAGCATGAAGCCAAGGTTTCAGATCAATGTCAGCAATCAACACCTCTCTGAGTGCGAGCACTGGACTTTTCCCACTGCCTCCAGCCCTGTTTGCTGGGTCATTGCCTGATGAATTATTTTGTTGGTTGACAGCCAACTAGAAGCGACATATCATCTTTCAGTTGTGTTTAGGATTTTGTTTTTTTCTCTGGTTTTTTTTTCAGCCACCTAAGCTGTTTCAGGTTTATCTTCAGTGTGGATTACTGATTGTCTGTATTTTGCATGGGCTTATTTGAATGAAATCTGATGGACAGTGGAGTTCAATTGATTTATAAACTCCTAATGATATGCTTAATGTCAACCTTAGTTCAGAAAAAATAACGCATGGATCTTATTTCTGATCATAGCCAGTAAAGCTTCAAAAGTTGTAAATCTGGCAGTTTCACAGCACAGCTCCGACATTGTCAGTATGCATCATTTCCAAATCTTTACCCAATTGATATGCAGAATGTTTTCACAAAAAAGATTATTAATTACATCATCCCTGTAAATCTTTCTAAAAATGGATTAATTATGGCTAGTAAGACCTCGTATTCAGCACCTCACTCAACATGACGAGGAAAGAACCCAAGTTAACTATACTGCATGTAGGTTTTTCAGAAGTGGAAGTAAAAAGGTGTTGGTTTTGAAGTATGCGTAATTTCCTTGCAGTGGAACAGCACAGATTGAAGCTGAAATTTTGTCAGAACCGGTGTGATTATGGTGATTCATGTGCCCAGGAAAAAAATAGAAGCTGCGAAAGGCAGCTTTGACCCGGTTGCACAGGAGATACAGAAACTCAAGTAAGATGAGGTTTGTTAATTCTGAACAAAGAGTTGTGTGAAGATTCTGTCAGTTCTCCCCTGCTACACTTATGATACCAGAAATTTCATTTCAGTCCACTTAGTTCAGAGTAGCTGTTCCTAACTTGCTTTTATTTAAAAATATTCTTGCATCTTTTTACCTTAATTTTTAATTACATCACAGTAGTATTGCTCTCTTTATCAGTTATCAGTTTTAAAAATGTTTGCCATCAAATTAATTTCTCTTGTTTTCCTTATGCGGTACATGTATGTCAGTGAATGCCTTGAGTTAATTCACAATACCTGTAATTACATTGTGGAATATCGTATTTGGAGGAAAATGAATATCAGTATGTATATAAATCTATATTTTTTGTCTTTTAAAAACATTATTATAAGATCAGGCCCTTTGTGGACTTTTAGTTTGACATAATTATCCTGTGTGTTACAACTGCTCTTTAGGCTAATTTCAGTTTCTCAGTCTGAAATAGTCTGCTATTTACTTTCATTAGGTGGAAATTCTCTTTAATTAATGAATACCACCAGCGCCATTTATTTCTGCTGGGGTTGTGTAGACTGTGTGTCAGGTTTGTGAAACGCTGCTGCATCTTCATCTATTTTCCTATTGCAGATGGCTTCTATGTTTACACCAGCCAGGCCGCTCTGGTCTTGACCTTGTTTGCAGCACTTTGAATAAGCAAGGAAAAGAGACACGTTTTGAATGAGCATGCTTCTGAATTCACCCCCAGAACCGAGTCTGGATACTGGCGCTGAATGCTAATAAAGACTGTAAAAACTCTGGAGTGGGCCTGATTTTTTATTTGAAGCTTGAGAAAAGATTAATTGATTTTTTTAGATGAGGCATATGCTTATCCTAAGGATGGGGGCCTTGGGCATTCTGAAATGTGTTTATTAAGCAGGCTTCACAGTGCGCTGTCTCACGCTGCATTTTAAATATCGGCCCATTCCCAATACTTGATAATATAACGGTACTGTTATCTGCTCTGTCTCATCCTCACTCTCCAAATATAGGAAATAAACAGAGGTGGGGCTTCAAAAAGAGAAAGCACTACAATGTATTTGTTCCATTCATGCACTAAACAAGCTAATTATAATTAGCACAACACTTCAGCTAGGTAGATGAGCACAGGTAATGGAAATGTAGTGCACAGGTTGAGCAAATATATGGCATATATATTGTAGTACTTTTGCTTTCTGAAGCCAGAGTTTTCCTCCTTTGGAAATAAACATAAGATATGATAGAATTATTAAATTAACCAGTGTTTAATCAAATAGTCGTCACATGATTTTACATGATTTGTTTATTTTTTATTAAGAAAATGATTGACTTGCTATTGTTATTTGGTTGATAGTGTATAAAATGTATGAACTCATGATATCTGAATCATGGTGTCATGAACAGAGTAAAAATGTAGGTGGTCTTTGCATAAATTTTTTCGGCCATTGTTGAAGCCTTAAACTTCACAACCAGTACAGATCTCATTGCTGTGAATTTGTTCAGCAGATTCCTCCATGGACTTTCTTTGTGCCAAGATCGACACTTCCAAAACCATCACCACAGAGTGTAATTTGAGATTAAGGTTGAATTTGGAGTAGAGCAAAGGGTGGGTGGATGTGGTTGGGTGGTTTCTAGCACAGAATATGAGTGAAACATACTTTTGCAACGAGCCATTTGTGGAGTTTACACAATGGGCATGAGCAGGCCCTATTCCTAATACTTTTTGACAGAATAGAGGTTGTTATAACGGCAGCCATTTTTGCACAAGGTGAGGCTCCCTTCAGCTTCCCCACTTTCTTAACCCACTGTGCCCTGGTATCTGTGAAAGGCATAGTTGTTGTTGTTTGCTATATGTCCCACAAGCTTCTTATTGAATCAGAGCCCTGCTAAAGTGAAATCGTCAAAGAAGTCATCACTCCCAATGAATAATTCTCTTTAATTCTGTCATTCAGGCCCATGAGAACTCGCAGAGACACGACGGATAGACATTTTGAGAAATTTTGTCTCCCCTCCTTTGATTTGGTTTTTTTGATGGAGTGAATACGTTCCATTGTGTGCAGGGCTTTCAACTCCCACTGCTGTAAATAGCTGCATAAGAAACATTCTAACTGTTGAATTTGCCCTCTTCTCATTCTTCCTCATGAATTATTTATAAAGAATAGATGTTCTGAGCATTCCATACATGCAGATGTTCTCACTTCCTTAATGAAACCCTGTATAACACACTCAATAAGGACTCTTAGCACTCAGATGTGTTCCATGCCATTTATCTTATTAAATTAATTGCTTGGCTAAATAGTATGTGGCAGACTCTCATCCAGCACTTGCCAACACAATTGTGCCTCTTTATTGACTCACATGTATGTACTTTTGGCTTTGTCTCATACTTAAAGACTTAGATTCTTACATTGAGGATAATGCCAGTTTCACTCTGTACTTCTCATGAGAATAGTAACAGTGAAAAGACAAGCTAACACTCAGTATCGTCAAGGTGTCTGACTCAGCTTAAAGCAGATTACTCATAAGAACAGGTTGATGGCTGCATTTTCTGTGGGCACTTTCGTTTCAGTCCCTCTAAAGAAAGTGATGGCCTAAAATCGAGACAATTAAAGGAAGTCACAAGACTTTCTCTTGGAAGGCAGACCTGCTCTGAGACAGGAAGAGGTGTCGTTTCCTCGGGTATGTGACCTTCCACCTGGAATGATAGCAAGTCCTCATCTGGGCCCTTTACCCAGCGACTGAAGAGATGATAGGGAACTATCAGACATGAGCTTGCATGCCTGGGAATCAGTGACCTGGAGTGATCTGGAGGAAGGGTGAAGCTTGAGAAACTGAGCTGAACTGAAGCAGTACTCCTGTAGATTGAGCGATTATAGCATACAAATCCATAGAGGCCCATGGGGATGTTGCTGTATGAATAATTCCTGTGGGTTTGAGAGATCAGAGAGTTCATGAAATGTCCCTTGAGTGAAGGTCTTTCACTATGTGCGCTGGTCTTACGATGGAGAAGGCCCAGAACGTGCAGGGATTGGAGAATGTATGACTGAACACATAATTCATTTACAGCCCACGTCCTGGAGGTTTGTCTTGAACGCTGGCAAAATTGCTGACTTGAAGCAGACTCTAAACTGTACTGACTCGACCTCTACCAGGATGCCCATTTTACTGGTCATTATGCTGCCAGATCAGGTTGTTGTATTGTACAGCACAGACAATCATGTCACACTCTGGCCCTTCCAATTTTCATGCAGCTTCACTTCACCATTTGTAACCCATTATAATGTCTATTGTGCGAGCCTTGGCTCGACTTCGGAGTGGATATATGACACACGAGTGCAGTTGTCATGGGATTCCTCTGCTCTATAATTTTAACAATAGATGAAGGGGAGAGGCTGTACCTTGGGAGCGAAGACAAGCACAGGACCTATTGTCCGAGTCCTCCTTCTGTCAATGACAGAAGCATCTTGGCATCGTTCACTGCCATGGTAACAAAAATGTACCACCATTTCCTTTTGAATAAGTCTGTGATTAGACGTTCCACTACATTAGATAGGATGTTATTAAAAACGTAACAATGCCATTGGTGGAAATGAAACTGCCTGAGACAATACAGGTTGCCATGGTGCATCTCGAGTCAGAACTTGACTTGGACAGATCGCCTCATTAAACCTAAGGTAATACGGCTAAATTGTAGCACATTTGAAATATTACTCCTGTCATCTGGAGAATGTTACATAGTGGAGAACTTACATAAAATAACATTTTTATGATTCTTTGTGGTTTATCTTGACACAAACACAGTAAAATGAATGATATTGTTTGCCTTAGAAAAAAAAAATTAATTATTCTCTTTTTGGAAGAGGAGAAGCATTTTGCTGTTGTGGAAAGTATTAGCACCTCATAAAACCTTCACTTTGTTCTGTGGTGTTATTGCTGGATTTGGAGTGGCTCTCTGTTGCTTGTTCCTCTCCCTGATTCCAATTTGTGTAAATTTCAGCTGTGTTTGGGGAAATGTGAAGCATAGCTTAGCCCTTGATCTGATCTAAATTAGTCTTGTAGTTAAAGCCGGAAAATCTGAGATTTTACACTGGGTGTGAAGCTCCCGGTTGGCCTGGCTTGGAGTGCTCGCCGTACAAATGCTGACTGTTACCCAGCAGCCCCGTCTCACCAGAGCGATTCCTGCACTCGATGGAATGGCTGCGGCTGGCCCATGCCAACGGTTCATGATGTGCACCACTCTGCTGCATTGACCGTGCGCTTCAGTTGGTGGCCGGCGGAGTGAGCAGAAAAAAGCCTGGCAGAACGCTCCTCTGTGGAGTTTGGCAAGTGTGCTCCTGAATTTGCAGAGCATGTTGAAGCAACGAGACAGGCCTACGAATACGACTGGACATTGCAAATTGGAGGAAAAAGAATAAGGGATCAAAACTGGGAGAGAAAAACCTTCCATTTTTCACTGTGATAAACTGGCTGTGATAAGCTGGCTGCAAACTGCCCTTAGCTGGCTGCAAGTGCATTTGAGCCACCATTTTCCCCTTTCCCTCCAAGGGAAAAAACAATCAAGGGCAAATAACACAAGCAGACTTGGAAGTTTTCACACCTATTCTCTGCTGAAGGCCATTCTTGTCGAATGCCCCATGGGCATTTTCACTTCCTCTTTTCACATTTCTCCCACCATCCTCTGTTTCTTTGGTAAGTCTGCTCATGTTTACTGCTGTTGCCACAGGAACAGGGAGAGAGAGAGAGCTCAGTTAGAGATGAGCTGGGAGCAGAATGCCACACCTCTTCCAAGCAAATAGTAGATGTTTTCACTTCTTGTTTTCGTTCTGAAGAGCTGAGGGTTTGGCTGTGCACCTGTTTCATCAGGGGGTGTTTAGCTACGGTAAATGGCTGCAGAGGCCCACTGCTGGATGTGATGAATGGGTCATGGCCGTGTTTCGTTACATGACAGGTTTTTCCTGAGAAACAAAAGGCAGATGATCATCAAAGTACCAAAACAGGAAAGATATCGTTTGACTTTATTAAGACAACATCACATGATCAGGGATGGTTTCTAGGACCATAGCATTGAATATTTTATTTAAATAGAAAGATTATTTTTGGCCCTGCCAATAAGAAAATATTTTCAAAACTGAAGGTTTGTAATTTCCACCTGAACTAACAGTTGAAATGATTATAATTTGGGAACTAATGTGTTAGTGTCTGCTTTCTTTCACTGATCTGTCTCTATTTATTTTCACCATAACCATCTTTAACAGTGGTCTTTTCATGACTATTTTTGCCACATATTTTGTGGGATTTCCCCTCATTTAGAACTGACAGAATAAGACCTTAACAGGAAAGAGCTGTTATATACTACTCTTCTTGCAATAAAGCCCAGCGTCCCAAAATGTAACTAGATTTTAACTTCTCAGGTAAAACACCTCACTGATTCTCAGCAGATGAGAGATACAGCTTTGCTTCAACAACCGCAATTTGTGGCATGTGCAAGAGGTAATTGCGAAGGCTGCCATTTTTAGAGCTTTAAATCAACTTATATTTACATGTCCATTTCTACGTTTTGAACAGACAGCTGGGTTAAAGCCTCAGAGCTATTGTGTGATGGTGCCTGTTGTGTGTGTGGTCTTCTCCATGCAGGATGGCGCAGTGCAGTGAAACCAGACACTAGGTGACAAATCAGGATGGGTCCGATGGAGAGGCCGCACGAGTGAAGAGAGAGGAGCAGCGGACCGGTGGGGGGGCACAGCAGAGCGTGGCAAATCACAGCAACGCCATGAACTGACTCGCTGTCTGAACCCCACCGTCTCCCTCCACACACCCCCCCAAACACGCGCACACACACACACACACACAAACTCCACACCCATCTCCAGCACGACAAGAATCATGAACCGAATCTCTGTCTAAACCCCCCCCCCTCCTCAACCTTCCCCTTCCCACTCTTCCCCAAGCGCACTTTCATTAGCGTGCGTTCGCTCCAGACTCCCACCCCTCCACCATGGGCTCGGTGTACCTGTGGAAGCTCTCCTCCCAGAAACTGGGCTTCTTCCTGGTCAGCTTCGGCTTCATCTGGGGCATGATGCTGCTGCACTTCACCATCCAGCAGAGGGCGACACACGAGAGCAGCACCGCGCTCCGCCAGCAGATCCTGGACCTCAGCAAGCGCTACATCAAGGCCCTGGCCGAGGAGAACCAGAGCGTGATGGACGGGCCCTACGTGGGAACCATGACTGCTTATGGTGAGTGGACCTCACCATGCCACGAGCATTTCTTTCCTCTGGAACAGTAAAACAGTTCAAAATACAGCCATTTAAAATGCCCCATGTTGTATGATTTCATAAGTTCAGTTATGTAATTTCATTCTTCAGTATTTAATAATCTAATGCATTGTCAGAATATCTGATACCCATTAGTGATTGTTAGATGTCATAAATTACACATTTGCCCAATGGGACCAGGCATTATTTATAGCAGAGAATAACAAAGAAAATAAAAGTAGACTGCAACCAGCATTCGCCTTGTTATTTTAACATAACACCCCGCAACTAAAATATAGCATTCTTATGGCATCATCCAAAATCTTGATACAAATATCTTACATGTTACATGTAATGATACATGTTAAAATGCATTCCATTTGCAGTATATATCAGCACAGATGTTAACTGCTACAAAAGCCATTGACTTTAGCGCAGTGCAGATCGTGCTAGTGTTGTGGATTACCTCGAGAAGAGGCCCTTTCTTTGAGACGTGTCTAGAGATGTGGTTATCAAGAGGTACTGTAATGAGCACACAGGGGGATGTTTGTGTTATTGATGGGTGCCTGCCAGCTTATTAATATTCATCCTCCATTGTTTTTTAACAGAAACTGAGATGGCAGAAGCCATATAACTTCTGAAGCCTTTCTAATAGACAGACATTCAGCTACACTGATGCCTCTAATATTGCACTTTTCCATCAAAAACAGTGAATCGCCTGGATGAAGCGTTAATCTCACCAACATATTATGCTAATAAATTTCAAAATCTCCTGAGCTGAGCCACAGTTTTCCTTTATAGTGTGTGTCTTTAAGGTTATCCGTATATTTATTGCACATACAAAGTTTGAGAGACTTTAATTTATCGAAGCTGTGTTCTTTTTTCTGTTGTTTATTTAGTGCATCTCATCAAAGCACATAGAGAAGTGATTCAGAAGGAGATGGAGGCACAGGGGAATGTGGGTAAAAGCACAGGGCCAGGCTATGCACTGTTACAGTCCATCTCATATGCATACCAGCACTTCCAGGTTCACGGAAAGCACAGTTTTCTCCATACATGTGCTGACATGGTGATGAATGATTAATGGAGTGTCCCTTTATTTAAAGCCTTTATCTGACATCCTTGTTTGGTTGCCGTGGAGAATGGCGTTTCCGTACATTGTACCTCAGAGAGGAGATGCAAAGAAAAAGGGGCAGAAGAAAAAAGATCACTGATAACCAACTGAGCCAGTTTTAACAAGGTTAAAATCAGGTATTGGCCTCTAGCAGGGTGCTTGTCAAAGATGTAATGTCATCTAATGATAGGTTACATATTTTTATAATCTTTGCGAAGAAGGTATCGATTTAGCTCAAGCAAGGCCACATGGGCAAGGCAAATGTAGATGCCGCTGAATTACGCTATACTCTGAAACTCGCGAATAAGCATCGATCAGTCACTCATGCAGGAAATAGCCCCATTTGTTCAATGAGTGCTTTTATAAAAAAGCGTGCGATCAATATCGATCCCCCCCACCCCACCCACTGTAACTTAGCACAACTTCACTGTAAAACATCTGATCTGAATGTGCCCTCAGTTGACTTTTAGGACAGATTGTATTCTGCGACAGAATGAGTTTTGATCTGGTCTGTCACCTGTATACATGGAGGGTCTTACTTAAGGCTCTGGGTGTATCCAGAGAAGTGTATCCAGAAGCAACGGCATGGAAGGAGGAACGATTAGAAGCTCTTGCTTCCCTTAAGGCCCACCTTAAACATTTATGACGAATGGGGAGGCATTCGCTGTGGAAATTCCTTGATTGTGGAGAATGAGCTTCTGTCTGGGGAGTTGAGCAGGTCACCCTGCTCTGTAACCCCATGTTAAGCACACTGCCATGGAAGCAGAATCACCCCCAACACTGCCAGAACACTGCCTCTATTCTTACAGATTAGTGTAATGATCTAATTAACTGAGTATAATTATTTAGCTTTCAGTCATGATCAGAATTATCTCTCAAAAAGCATGAAATTGGTTTATGCTTGAAAAAATTTCACAGGGCAAAAAAAAAAACTAATTTGTGGCTTCAGCTGTAGTATTTATTATCTTATCATATATGTTTATGAACTGAACAGTAAAATAGTTATTGCCTGTAACTAATGTAATGGAATTCTGTGCTTACTGTCTTAACCAGTTTTCTAAACTGCTGGTATATTGTTAGGCTGTTAGTTGATTGTCATCATTTTTTAAGCAAATTAAAACAAAACAGGATATTAATTGTTTAATGTTTGTTGATGTGATTTGGTCCATGTATGTACATGTGGAAATAGTTAGCCACAAAGTGGTTCAATGTTTTGTTGCAAGTAGATTTGATTTCAGTCCTGAAGCATGGAGCCCAACTGATTTGAGTTCAGTTTTGTTGTTATCCCTATAAGGTCAATGGCAACAATGCACCAGGGCAAGCTTTGTAACTTGTAAATTTTGAATTTTCAAAATTAAACTTTATTCACAGCAGGACAGTGACAGAAAACAGAGTGGAGGAGCATGTCTCCCTGTACTGTAGAGGACAGAGCCATGTGACTGGTGCAGCCAGAGCAGAGAAGCCAGGCTTCCCGTCTCCCAAGGGCCCGGTCCGTCACAGTAGCGTGCCGTCTTCTCACACGTGAGCTCAAGCAGACAGTAAGATGGCATGGGGCCCTAACGTACCTCCTGTACTGCACCTCAGAGAGATACAAATTGTTCCAGAGGCAACGCTCGGAGTCGCGCTCCTGTAATTTCCTCACGGCTGTGCGGAAGACTCTGTAACTCTGTGGCAGTGTTCACAGATTTATGCTCGGGCTGAGCAGTAACCTCTGTGGGACTTGTCTCTGGCTTACAATATGACTATTCTGCATTGCCTCTCTGCCATCTGGAAGTTTGTTAGCCGTGCTGTATGTGTTTGCATTGGGGCCACGGGGGCCTAATTGTTTGAGTCTCCTGGTGTTCCCTCCTCTGCTCACAATCCCTAAAGTGATGTTTTTAAACCAGGAACCAAAGATAAAAAAATCCCTGCTCTTGTATTTTCAGCCATTAGTACCTTTAAAGACATAGCCAAAGATTGCAGATTTACTGTAATACAGTTTACATCCTGTAATACAAAATTGAATTGGACATCATTTTTCCATTTGTATTTAGTTGTGTTGTTCGGGTGGACTGTCAGTAAGGACCCTCTCACTCTCGCTCAGAGATATGGTATTCATCTTGTTATGACCTTAATTCATTTAGGGGATAGATGATTTCCTTTTTGCTCTCTGTAAATACTCTTAAAATCTGTAAATGCCCTTAAAATCTGAATAAATTAATTATGGTGTTAAGTAAGCATTTGGCAGTAGAGAGACTCACAGTGCTGCTTTATTGTTTTAAAAAGGAAAGAAGTCAAACGTTAAAATGTAAAATAAAATTATGACTTGGCTAATGTGTTCCCCCTCTCTTGTTTGGCTATGGTCTGCGTAGCGCGAAACCACGGATGATGAATTTCCACGTGTTCTGCACCTTAGCAGTGGAGCTAAGTTAAGGCCCCCCCTGACTCAGTTTCATGTTTTTAGCTGATATAACATATATATCTTTTAGTTTTGAAGCATTGCTGCTCTACATTCACATGGCCGCTCCACAGTAGCTGCGGCAGAGCCCATCCCCTCTTGGCCAGTATTTGCAGAGGGCTCAAAGGAGTACGGCTTGTTTGCTAGCAATCGTTGATTATCTGACTGAGAATCTGTGGGAGTGTACCAATTTCAGCTAACCGCTCCTAGCGCTCATACGTCACCTCTCTCCCGTTTCTGATGAATACGTCCTCAAAATTAGCTGGAGAAGACCTTAAAAGATTTCTTTTTCCTTCTAGTGAAAGTGAACTACACACCGGCATACAGAGTGGTCTGGATTTAAGCTATCATTTGTCATTAAATTTCACAGATGATTACATATAGGTATTAGCTTTTATCTCCATCTATAAGTCTGGTTTGGAAAGATCAATAATGTGCAAATTACAAGCTATGTTATGTTCCTAAATCAGAAAATATAAATATAAATTGCTGTGAGTAAAAGGTAATGATTTTCATTTTTATTGCATCAAATAATTGTCCTGAATCAAAAAGAACATAGAGGGATGGTTTGTTCCGCTTTGTTCAGGATTTGCAAAGGTCAATACTCTTCTTTTGGCATTTTTATGATTTTTTTTTTTGTGGGAAAGGACAGCTACACCCTTACAGCATTGCAACAAACCAGAACATTTCTACATTCAGTCTGACACAGCGACAATACTTACCTGTCACTCTGGAAAGAACCAAAATGTTTAAAATTTCATTTAATTCCCTGCAAGGAAAAAAATAACCCGTTACATCACTGCCGTTGTCATGGAAAAGATGTTTATTTTTTTATTGTGAGTACGCCCGGTGCTGTGATCTGATCTTTCCCACCCCTGACCCTGCGCACAGCGCCAGGACCTAGGGTAGGTTGCTACATCTCTGGTTACCGTGGGCAACGAAGCCGCTGGCTCGGCCCATTGTCCGGTACTCATTGGTCTGTGCCCAACAGGCAGGATGGAATTCACCACCTCTGCTGTAGCCAGGAGCACACAAAGTCCCGGTTGCTATGGCGGAGAGCCAGAGCCCGCTGGTGATGTCTGTATCCGGGATACAGTGGAGATTAAAGGAGAGAG
Source organism: Albula goreensis (assembly GCA_022829145.1). Taxonomy (NCBI): domain Eukaryota; kingdom Metazoa; phylum Chordata; class Actinopteri; order Albuliformes; family Albulidae; genus Albula; species Albula goreensis. The sequence goes on from CM040745.1 coordinate 31,497,032, forward strand.
AGAAAGTGGTCATGCGGCAGATCTATACTGTAGTATCATATATCCTAGTCACATTTTCAACATGTACAGCATTTAGTGACTCACACCCTGTAATAATTAAATGATATGTATGGTGCTTTATGTCACCCAGTGTTATATGATGTAAGGTAATGTAGCATGCAGTTGGGATGTAAAGCAGAGTTTGCTGTTTACTGAAGAAAGGCCATGTTACAGATCTTTGTCACTACCAGATAGACCAGGGCCTGTTACTCTCTGAGTGATGTGACATGTGTAGAGGGTGTCTGAACGGCAGAGACTGTGATGCAGAGTCACCCTGGTCACCCTGGCTCACTGATAACTCCGGAATGATCCATCTTCCGATGCAGTTAAATGTGTAATACGGTAGGGGATAGAAAACCTAAAGACCCAAGGAGAGAGAGAAAAAGAGATGGGGGGGGGTGGAGGAGGAGAAAGCTGCAGGAGGGAGAGAAGTTGTGAGGACAGAAAATGAGGAGTGATCGAGAGAGGAGGAGATACAGCTCCCCCTTTGAGTAATGACTGAAAGAGAGGAATAAAAAGAGGGGAACATACTTCATCCTACAGGTCCATATCTCCAGAGGGCCATCCTCTGTCAGTCATTTGGCTGTCAGATCACCACATGTCACAGCAGCTACGCCGACTGCAGTCAACATTCAGAAAATGACACGCGCACACTGACAAGCTGTGTGTACCCACGAGTGCCGTCAGCATCAGGGACCGCATAAATAAACATCTCCCTTATTTTTGACGCCACAAAAAACAAGCTTGTTTACGGTCAGCTGGGTGCGTCGAGAGATTCTAGAAATCTCGCGGAGCGGGATTCGTGCTCTTGGAATACATAACATGATGTGCCACAGTAATAAAAACCGCCAGATAAAGCCAGGCTGCAGAAGCATAAAAATATGGATTTCTGGGAATTAGGCAGTCAGAGATTATCCATCTGCCACTCTAATTCTGAGCAAGTGAAAATCCTGCAGGAGCTGTCCGGCCAACAACAATAGGGAAATACTGGAATGGGGAATCTGTACAGTACTCATCTTAACTATTTTGAGTCCTTTTTTTAGCAAGGTTTAACAATTCACAAATAACATATCTGATATGATATGATATTATATTATGTTTTATATTACAACATTTATTTATGACTGTTTTACTAGGAAGTCACAGTGATATGTGAAAGAGGTTTTGTCAGCCTTGTAAAACCTGGTAAATGTTGAATCCACTTTGAAACTGAAAACCTTAATACACACTAATGCTTACGTTTATTGATTGTTTACAGTAATTGCTTTATAAGACGGAAACTGAATATCCTTAATTTAATTCCTTTTGGCTTTCCCCCCAACCCCGCCCGCCTCGTAGTACCACTGTAAACATGTGTAAAGAGGTTTAATATCTGCAGGGAAAAAGAAAATGTGATTATCTGTCTTTTCTTTGGAGAGCCTTCTGTAGTCTTGACAAAGTGTGTTACTACTGCAATAAATTAGACTACTGAAAATATACATGGGTCAATAAAGAAACTGTCGTAATGCTCACTTTTCTTTGAAAGAAGATTACATGAACTGCCAGGGGGCTCTTTGAAATGTTTAATGTGTAATGTGACTATAAGAAAATGTTTTACTTCTAGCAAATCCATGTTTTCCCTCACAGAACATTCAATGATCTTTGTCATGTGAAGCATAAAGGATCATTGATAGAATTAAAGGAAGAGGCAAAGAAGTCAATCATTTTGACTGTCATTGTATTTGTGGACTTGATGACTTTAATGTCATAATGCCACCATAGATTTGCTCTATGAAATTCTATCATCATTCCACAGGAAATTACATATCAATATCCTGCTACACAAGCTGGTGCCAGCTCTAGTTTGTATGTTAAACACAGTGCAGTATCCACTCCAGGCTAATTATGTAGTTTTCTGCCCTACCTTGTACACACATGTTTAATAAACGTGAGAGACCATACACGTGTAAAAGTAATGTTTTTGTAAAGGAAGTAGTCTAATGCAGTTGAAATGCTTGTTTTTTCCCCTATAATATTATCCATGATGTAGAATAGTGAGTTCTATCTCTCACGCCATGTCTGTGACTTCCCTGCCCTCACACCAGAAGCACTCCAGCTTTAATGTGGAGTACAGTCCACACAGTACTACAGGAGAGAGGAAGCACAGTGGTGTGTGCATATCTCTCACTGATAATGACTGTGAGTATGTGTTTTTGGTGACCTGAGGAAGTCTAGTTAGATGAATCTCACCTCACATCCTGTTTGGACAGTTGCGTCTTAAGATAATGTATTGGTGGCTATTGTTAATTAATGACATTCCAAGGCTCAAGTATGTAACTGCATTGTGAGATCTGCGTTTGTGGTGCGAGTCCTCACTGACTGAGCCACTTTAGAGATTTTCTTCTTTTTGCAGGTTCTTTATTTATTAACTGGATAGGCAGCTGTAGGGCATGGCTTGTAGGATTGCAGTTTTCAGTTTCCTGCTTCAGGGGTGGCTGTGCGGGGATGTTCTTTAGAACCCTCCGGAAGATCCCATGATTTTCCCCATGGCTTCATGTTATCTAGCTGTGCTTCAGTGTTTAAAAATGCACTGTGCGACAGCACATGGCAGCGGCGCAGAACGATGTGCAATGCTGGAAGAGACCACATGTCACCTGAGGTCAGGGACTTACATCAAGAATCTCATTCTTAGTACGCAAGGACCACGATAATGAAAGCACAGAAATAGCTCATATGTGTGTGTACACGGCACGTCAATATCTTTCTTTAAATCGCTAATAATGGTGATGTACCAGGTCTCTTAAAGAACCAGCATACGATTTATAGAGAAACACGTAGGTGGCTGTTCTTCAGTTTAAGCATGAGGTGAACATAACACGCCCTGTCGAAATTTGACGCCTCATTTCACTTGTGTAGCAGGGAGGTCCATGGAGGAGTACATAGATGGGAATAGTTACTTTACACATCTGGTGCTGTTCAGCAGGATGCAAAATAAACAGATCACAATGTGTGAATGAACATGCTCTGAGTGACAATGGTGCCCTCAGAAAAGGTTAATTAAGAATTTAAATGAACAAAGGAGCACATTGTATTACAAGGTATATATCAGTGAGGAAGAGAAATGTACTAAAACATAGATTAATCAGTGCACATCAGTGTTGTAAAAAAAAAGCAATGATAAAAGCAATGTGAATTCATGTAGGGCGATTTAATGTTTTTCTGTCACAGAAGGTCCTTTAAGGTTAATTCAGGTAATAAGAAACAGCAACTGTTTTTTTTTCTTCATAACAGTGCATTGTGTTTTGAACTATGTGTGTGAAGTTTTCCTGTATGAAGTAGGGGCCAACGCCATCCAAGAAAACAAAAAGTGCATATTGCGTGAGTCACGTGTCACGAGGTCATTTGGATCGGATTCTATACTTTGTTTTGGATTACTGGAAGCTGTGTTTGCCAGTTTGGCTGAATTTTCACCAAAATCTGGAACAATTTTCACCTTCAATGAGTGCCATAAATTAGCTTGCTTTATTTGCTTGTTTGCGACACGGAACTAATCGGGTTATTTGTAAAAGCATCTGGCTCCGGCCTGTCGACACACCCCATTATCTTACACTGAATATTGTTTTTCGATATCTGCTGACTGCATCCCTAAAATTGGAGAGTGTATCTGGTGACATTCAGAGGGAGGGATTTGGCAGTATCGGATGGAAAGACTGTATGTGGCATGTGAAATATGCTGACCAGAGAGGACTGCAAATCAATGTCCCTTTATGCCTTTTTCAGAGTCCGTGGGTACAGAGTGGAACAGCAGGCGCCTGATTCCTCCTCTCTCTCTCTCTCTCTCTCTCCCTCTCTCTCTCTCTGTCTTTTGCACATGTAAATGTGCGTATCTGAAAGTTATCGATTCAGTAGGGTATTTCCAAAAAAATCAATCATGTTAATGAACACAGCCACATGATATTGTTTTCAAAGTTGCTAGATTGCCAGGATTAAAACCTCATGGTGAGCATGTGCTGACAGAAATGAATAGACATATTGTATGCGATAGCCGAGGGATAGCCGAGTTGAATATTCAGAAGGCCTGATCATACCAATACCTATAGATACCACACACCTATAGAAACCACACACCTATATATACCGCACACCTATAGATACCACACACCTATATATACCGCACACCTATAGATACCTATAGATACCACACACCTATAGATACCACACACCTATAGAAACCACACACCTATACATACCGCACACCTATAGATACCACACACCTATAGATACCGCACACCTATAGATACCGCACACCTATAGTTACCGCACACCTATCGATACCACACACCTATAGATACCGCACACCTATAGATACCACACACCTATAGATACCACACACCTATAGATACCACACACCTATATATACCGCACACCTATAGATACCGCACACCTATACATGCCTATAGATACCACACCTATAGATACCACACACCTATAGATACCGCACACCTATAGATACCACACACCTATAGATACCACACCTATAGATACCACACACCTATAGATACCGCACACCTATAGATACCACACACCTATAGATACCACACACCTATAGATACCACACATCTATAGATACCGCACACCTATACCGCACACCTATAGATACCACCCACCTAAAGATACCACACACCTATAGATACCACACACCTATAGATACCACACATCTATAGATACCGCACACCTATCTATACCGCACACCTATAGATACCACCCACCTATAGTTACCGCACACCTATACATGCCGCACACCTATAGATACCACACACCTATAGATACCGCACACCTATAGATACCACACACCTATAGATACCACACATCTATAGATACCACACACCTATATACCACACCTATAGATACCACCCACCTAAAGATACCGCACACCTATAGATACCACAGCCAAATGAAATGAGACAGAAGGCAAAAGCAAAGTGATGGAACCTGGAGAGAGAGAGAGGCCTTCTTTCTCCAAGAGCTGCAAGAGTCTGATTGAGCAATTTTTTTTCCAATCCAGTATCCCTATTATAATCATAAAATCTTAGGACATTGTCAGCTTTGGTGATGTTTTTAATTATTAATTTTTATGACATCCTGTCTATGCTGTGATATCACATTTTATCACACACCTTTGTCTTCTAAAGCCTTCATTTCTCTCTGTATCTTCTGTTTTATCAGTCTCTCTATATACTGTTTTGTCACACTGAGTGCAGATAACCCAGTTTATTAGATATGAACAGGCATATTATTTTGTGTAATGATGGTTTAGCGTTCGTTTTACCTCCTGTGGATCTCACCGTAAATCAGGCTCGTACAGCGTGGTGTGCAGTGTTTTTATGGAGTTTGTTATCTGTGGGTTGGCAGAATGTGCAGGTGAATGGATAAGCCATTTTAAGACAGCATTATCATGGCGAGTTATCTGTCCATGAATCTATCTTCCATAGCACAGGCTTCAGTAATGACATTTTTGTCAGAATATCACCATCTACGGAATCCATACGTGTGGAAAAGGGACCTTCTCAAGCGTGTACCCCAGTGTCACTTCAAGGTTAAGGGTGCAGCTAAGAGAGCTCTTGGTTTGCGTTCACCCTACACTGGGAGAACATAATGCCAGTGGATTCTTGCTGAAATGTGTTTCGAATTCACGTACCTCCTAGCTGTTTTTGGAAGGTTTGCATTTGGTAGCCAGTTGCAGCTGGGAACTTCCCCAAAATTAACAAAAAATTTGTGGTTGCTGATTTTCTACGTAGTTGTAGAGTCTTAAGGATGAGTGTCATACTTTTGAAGTATATTCATGTTAAGAGATTCAGAGTGAGTTGACTGTCAGGGTAACCTTGAGCCTAGTAAATCTGTTGTTGTGAGAGGATGCAGAATGGATTGGCAAGAGTTTTGTGTTTGATGGCCTGGTCCATATACAATGTTTAGTATGGTCTCTAAATGGCTCCAGAAGTACAATAATGCGTATAGCAATGATTCTTTGCTATTGTGTAACATACAATAGCACATGCATCAGTGTAGATCTCACCAGAAACTATTTTCCCCTTTTATGATGTGTCCATATTTTTCATTGTTCTCCTCCTGTGATTTCAGATTAAAAAGTTGAAAGTAAAGGGTAATTTTGTGAAGACAGAATGCTGCAATTACCTCTTGTGAAGGCCTCTGCTTTGTATGCAGCATAGTTTCGCACTGTGACAGCATCGCTTTTGTCTACTGGATTAATTAAAGTGGAAGTGACATTTTTAAAAGTATTTAATGCCTGTAGTTCTGAATTAGCGATTGTTTACACAAAGGGTATGCTAAATGTTAATTGTGATGTATCCTTGCATACCAGTTTGCTGTACATTTTTATGATTATATTGTTTGGATTTAATTAACATCTATCCTTAATTCTTACTTCAAATGAAAAGCGGGTAAAACACCAGCATCTCCTTGGGACAAGGAGTAGACTTCTGGACAGATTTATGGACAGTTGTGGTATGCTGTTTTTCACATTTTTTGTCTTGTGGCCTTTTTCATCCTTGAGCTCTGACAGGATGTTGTTCATGGACCCTCACCACCAAAGAATATCCATATGGCTGAAAATGCCAGAGGGAGATTGAGTGTAGCTGTACTTCATGCTCATTGTTTCATGTTATGTAATGTGATGTGCTATTGTCATCCTGAGAGCAGTTCTTTGCATGGCCTAGATTTGACAGAAAAATACACATACACGTGTGCGCTTACACGCGTACACAGACACACATACACACACATAGATGATGTAGATACACATAGATACACACGCTAGAGCTGTGTCGACAAACATTTCAGGAAATTAAAAAAACCAATATGCAACACACCTAATGTTGACGGAGAAAGATTTTATAGTTTTTGGTTCGGTGGTATCCAAATGAATGCATGCCAATGTGAGTTCTCAAGAATTTATTCTGCCACTGAACCGAGTTGCCAACAATCACTGTGCCAGCAGCCAGAAAAACACTGAAACTAGCATCATAGAGTTCTCTCCTGCATTTTCTCTTCATAGAGCCAACACAAAATAGAGAAAGCAATGCTGAAACTTCATACAGGCAACATAATGGAATCATAGCATTTAGATTACAACTGATACCAACTTTGCATTGGTATCAGTTGTGACTGGTGAATGGTATGAGCTAGTTAACTCTGTGTACTTATTAATTGCTAATTTCATTCGCTCTTTTTCTTATCGCCCAGATTTCATATTATCGTTTTTAATTTGCTAAAGCGGGAAATGTTTATTCACCTGCAGCGAGTTGTCAGTCACGGCTTGTTCATTAGCACCGATGTTGTGGGAGAGCTTGTGCTGACGGTTCGGTTGGTACTGAGATTTCCATACCAATCAGCGCTGGCACACAAAATACGACAGATGATGGGTAAACAAGGGAGATGTGGGGGGCTGGTGGTGGCGGCGGTGGCAGCCTCTTTCAGTACGCTCTCCCTCGATGTTGATTTCGCTCGTTCTGTACCAACAGAAGATGGGGTGAGTGCCGAGCGGGAAGTTGTCTGAGTGCCCGTTCTATTGTCTGTAATTACGTTGGCTCTGATTCCCTGGCAGCTAGTTTGGCTTTCCAGTTGATTTCCTCCTCCGTGTCCTCACTCCCGGGGCCCTGGGCATCTGGCTATCCTGGCCTGCGAAAAGCAACGTCACGCCTGGTTCCGCGGGCCCGTTTTTCCCCCTCGTCCATGTTGACATGATGCGATACGACGCACAAAATGCAACGGAGCCCTAGGAAAATGGCTTTTTTAATGCGGCGCTCCCCGACGGGAGCCTGTTTCACATCTTTGCATGAGCAGCCTTCGTACAATTTTTGGCATAACAGCAAGGCCCCCAAAGTGTTTCTCTGCGAAGGGGGTCTGATTTGGGCAGTCAGATTGCAGCACTGATATCAACTCAAGAATCTACCATGCAAGCCTATCTCAAGTTTGGTATTGTCCATGAAACGGGCTTTCATCACAACTAGTCCAGGAGTGCCACACATCCTTTGAATTCAAATTTAAGACACCAGTGATTGAGACAAGAAGAACAGGGGACAATTTTTGGGTACCAAGTCCAATTTTATGGCACATTTATTAAAAAATGATTACAGGTAACATTGATATTGCCACAGAAACCACCTTTTCCAGGACTGACATGATATCATACAGAAGGGAGAGTCCATTGATTAGGGTGTTTGAAGTGCATCTGTATAATATAGTCTGGTGCAAGACCAAAGATTCCGTTGAAAGGGGTAACAAGATAGCCAACATTTAAATATCCAGGCCAAAATATTCAGACACATCATCTGTTTCTGAAGATTTTGTATGGCAAAACTTGTGGCATCTGGGCACTGTGAACCCTGTCACCATCTGGTTCGGTTCGCAGTTCCAGCAGACAGGCCGTAGTAAAGCGGGCTAGACGAAGGCTCAGAGAACCTGATTGGACCTGCTAGACATTACCATCTGTCCAGATGGGAGCATTGCGATGGGGACGCTGTGACAGAGGAAGAGGGGCGACATTTATCGTATGTGGCCAGGGGAGCATTTATCTTACACTGCACAAAGGGAGGGCCTACCCTGTGGTTTCCCCAGCTGTTCAAGAGCGAAACACTCCCTCTGATGTAAGCCCCTGAAATTAAGCCAAAAATCAAATGCACAAAAAAATGCTGTAGAGTGACAGTGTTTGGTGATGAATTTTCGCACATTGGCGACAGTCAGCAGCATTAAATCCACTGACTTTTATCTCAGGTTCGTCAAAAGATGTTTAATTTTTCAGCTGTCCGTTTTTGAGCCTTACATGCGAGTAAACTTGATGTCACAATGTAGATAGGATCCTTGTGCTGGGGTTACTGACTTATTACATGTTAGTGTGAATAGAGAAATGAAAACGCATGACAAAGACATAGCTCACAGGCTTGACTGAGGGGTCTGTCTGCTCACGTCCCCTGTCTGTTCCTGCACTGTTTGCATCTCCCCAGGGTAACTATAGCAACAGAGAAGAAACCTATACCGGCTCCTTGCTGTGAGAGAGGGTCAAAGAGGGAGGAGCTGTTTTTCAAGGACACTTCACAGCTTCCTGCAGGCTTTGCAGCTCAGTCAGCCAGAAATCCTGGAAAATGATGTAGAAATCCTAATAAAAGCCAGAGAAGGTTTTGATTCCTCAAAATACTTTGTTCCTTTGAATAATTAAGACCTGAGGCTGAGCTAGAATCTTAAATGCTCATTGCTAAAAAAGAGGGCAGAGGCTCCATACACTGGTCCAGATCCTGAGACTTTAGAAAACACACTATATGCCCGGGGCACATCTTAAGGGTGTTTGTTTTGGTTTTGTAATGCACTCCCGAACCCATTATATTTTTGAATGAATAGGATCATAGTGTATATCATACCATGAATGAAACAGTTCAAATTCTGAATTAATAGCATTTTAGGGTGTATCACGATAATCTATCACGCTGTTTTCTGAATTTCTTTGCTTTATTATTTTTTAATGCATTCAGTTCGTATCTCTGTTGGGTGGTCGGTGTCATTGAGGGTTATTTAGTCATCTTTGTGAAAGCAGTTTTTTTAGTTTAACAGGCAGGTACTAATGGGCAATGTTAGCTGACATTATTGGTGTCTGTGAAATGGGCCAGCATGGAGAACAGACAGGACTCACGCTGCTCTCTGACCTCCTGCAGACCTGAAGAAGACCCTGGCAGTGCTGTTGGACAACATTCTGCTGAGACTGGGTAAGCTGGAGTCGAAGCTGGACAACCTCATCTACAACGGCACCGGCGGCAACCTCACGAACGGGACGGGCAGCGGCTCCACCGCGCCCAGCGCCGGGAACGCTGAGAAGGTCAACGTGGCAGGTGGGCATCGCTGGCTTTGGGTCTCCATTACTGTTCATACACAGCGAGGCTCCACAGTGTGACACTATCATCTAACACCTGCACTGCCTCGCCCTGCTGTCACACTGCGCCTTCACCTCCACTATGTACACTGTCATAATGCACTTGGCCAATTTACACACCTGGGGGGTGTTTCAGAAAGCAGGGTTAGCAAAAAACCTGAGTTTCTTAACTCAAAGTTAATGGCCATCTGGGGTTTTCGGTTTCAAAAAGCAAAATCAGATTAACTCAAGGTCAGTTACTATGGAAATTTATGCTGTGAAACTAACCTGCTCGGGTGCAGGTTTACTTCAACTCGAACCGGAATTACTCAGCAGAACACCTGTCGAGCCTGCAGCATTTCGGTCGGAGATAGTTGCCAGACATGATGATCCTGTCGTCAGTGAAGCTCAAATAATACTTCGACCTTTACATAGTGATTAGACACCCATTAGACAGCCATTATCCCTCCCTGGTGATTATCCATTTGAATGTTACAGTTTTTCTACAAAATTAATAATTTATTTGAGCAACGTTCTCCAGCCTTAATTTTAAAACGTTACTAATCATGGATTTGATCAATTCGGTACCAATTGGTACTGCTTTTTTTTGCATTTCTTGATAATATCTGAGATCCAGATACATTAACAAGGCAACTGTTGTTACTAGTACCCTGTACTCTTCTACATTGTGAAGGTTATATATGATGCTGCCCACACTGTTACAAATGTGTTGAAGCCAAGTGGCCAGGTGCCATCCATGACTTCTAGGGTCACCCCGGAAAGGGTATGTGACATCATTGTATCAAGTTCTATGTCACAATTAGAGGAGAGCGACACCCTGCCATACAAATGGTAGAGCCCAAGGAAAACCACATTTTTAACTAAACATGCATACTCCAATTAATCCACCACCTCCTAGGAGTCATGTATAAAAGAAAGACAAATACATGTATATTTCGTTTTCAGTCTTTTTCATTTACTGGAAATAAAAATCCATCAATATTCTTTTTCACAATTTACCAACAATGAAGTAAATCATCAATCCATCATCTTTGTTAAAGGAGTTACCATCAGTTGAATTGATTAAGTAGACTATGCTTTATATAACATCATAGTGTTAAAAACTCATTTTAAACTTGTTTTAAACTTGTTTACTCAGTCATTTTTCCCACGTTAACTCCTACTTTTTCGCTGCCTCGTTTCTTTTGACTGAAAGATAAAGTCGTAGTCTGCACAGGAAGACATTCGTAATTCTTGAGTGAAAATGCAGAGTAACCGTTACGCATACGAAGCTCAGGGACTCTTTGACTCGTTGCCATGGTGCACCTGTTATTGCCAGATGAAAAGTTTGCGCTGCATTGATGATGATTTCTTGCTTTCACCATGAACACGCTTAAATCAGCTTCAACTTAGAGTTATTTGAACTAATTCTAATCCGCTGTTCAGGGACAGAAAACTCTGCGTATGTTACCTCAGGTTTGTTCAACCTAGAGTTCAGGTTTAAGTTCAGGGTTTGTGAAACCACCTCTCTTAAATACCCCCCGATATAGAGGTCTTGTATATTGTTTGTTAAACTGCCCAGGTCATTGCCATGTTATTTCTCTAATATGAGCTCTACAGAGTTAAAGAATTCTGTGTTTGACTGACTAGGTGTTGCAACCTGCAGTAATTTCATATAGCACACTTTTTTTCCCTTGCCTCACCCAACCAATCAACAATATGACAGGCAATCCTGAGAAACATCAACTCTCCTGGCATCCGCTCTCCCCTTCCTATTTGTTTGTGTATTTTTAATGATTCACGCTGTGCAGTTGGCATGTGTTTAACTAAAATTCCCAGACTGGGGATTCTCTCAATGTAGGGGGCCCATTTCCAAGCCAGAGATGCTATCACCCACAGGTTGGTAATTAGTGCTGACCTGGCTCACCCACTAGGCCTGCATAATTCCCTGGAATAGGCTGCCTCTCAAGAACAGAGCAGTCTGGGAAATTCGAGGTAGGGGTTGGACTGAACCCCTTCGGCGAGGTTGAGCTGCGTTCTAGTTAGCCCCTGATTAAAGACGAGAGAGAGAGCGGGGGAAGCAGTACCCTCATCAACAGAGCTGGTGTCTCAGTGTCTCAGACGGCAGCAGTGCAGTGAAAATCTACAGCAAAGCAGCCTGATTATGTGGGGCTGTGTGCATGGTAATAAGCCCATGAAAGGCCTCTGAATTAATCACTGTTTTGATCTGAAGCAAAACCAGACATTCTCTGCTTAACAAAGGACTCCATAAAACATTGACTCAACTGGTTAATATTGGCTGCCAGTAGAATAGAACAATATCAGTTCTATTTTTAGCTGACAAAAATCAAGTCAGATAAAATCGGCCATACGTTTTCTTAGTGTAGCATTTCATATGATGCTGTTCTTCAGCTGTCCAGGGGCTACATTTACACCATGTTTTCCTGTATGGTCACTTCTCAGTTTCCAACCTCAGTAGCTTAATGACCCTTTCTGCCTTCACACACATATATATGGTTGTATATCCCTGCTACAGCACAGACAGCTGTTTTATGGGATACGGCCTGTACATAACACAAATGAGGACTCGTGTCCTTCGTTTATTAGTTTTTATTGATCTTTCCCTCCTTGTGTTTTTTTTTCGCATGATAAATGTGAGGCCTTGGAAATGAAAGGTTTGTTGTTTTTGGACCTGTGGACTGAATTTCAGTAGCCGGCGAAAAGTTCGAGCCTGTTGAATGGGCACTTTGTGTCAAAACGCCATTAAGTTGGAATAAAATTATGATGATTGAGTTACTAAGTGGAACGGCCACAGGAGAAGGCCTTGCACTCATTTGCGATTCAGCCCCATGCTACGGAAACAATCGGATTCTTTATTCTCCATGCGCTGCATTAAGTCTGTGTGATCGAAGCTTTCAACCATACTGAGAATCTGAGAAAATGAGGTTTTTCGTCATTTAATCAACGTTATATCATCATGCGGTCTCGAAATGCCCCAGAACTTTTTGTTCTGATCGCTCTGTAAAGTAGCCAGAGCCATTTGATATATTGAAATTTTCGCCATAAGGAAATGATCACCTCAGTGACCGTTCAAAGCGGTTTCAGCCCTCATTTGAATGCCAGTATCCTCGCGGTGGGAAGTACAAACAAGGTAGTCAAACATGTGAAGTAATGAAGTAAAAGGCAGTACATCGACTGGCCGCAGCTGTGAGTAAGTCTCAGAGCTTTCAATGTGAGCTGATTTGAGTGAAGCCCCAGCCCCAACCCCAGCCACCCCTGGCCCCCCCAGCCCTGCCCCCCAAGGCCCCCCCAGGCCCCCCCAGCCCTGCCCCCAGGTTGAAAGGCAAACTTTTCATCTGGCAAAGTGATGTGAGGCTTGACCGCATCAGTTTGGAGATGCGGTGACATTTTCTCCTCCGTGTCTGTCCCGGCTCCTCCCCCACCCCCACCCATCTGAAGAGCTGCACTTCCTGTGCGACTTCTGGAAAGCAATTACAGAGATAGGATCACTCCATCTGAGGGAGCCGTACCGGGGTTTTCGCGATGTGCGCCCTCCACACGCGTGTCCTCCAGTGAAGTGTCTTCCAGTGGTGTGTCCCAGAAGCCCTGTGTGATGGCACTGCGGAGGTGCCGCTGCAGCTGCTGGTTTGGCCTGCCTCACCTGAGCTCACCTGTGCTCTCAGCCACAGAGACAACTGACAGCAGAAGTCTCTGACTAATGCTTCAGTGGCAGCCAAAGGGATCCTGGACCCACTGTTCTTAAGATGTATTGGACCTTTTATATTGATTCGAGGGTTTGGCTCTTTATGAAATTTTTTAAGGCCAGTGGCTTTTTTGCTTTTGTTCTGTGGTGGTCTTTCTCTGTCTGGTCAAATGAGACCTAAAGGACAGATCAGTTTACCACATGAGAAGTCCTATAGGACAGATTACTTCACCGCATGAGAGGTCCTATAGGACAGATTACTTCACCGCATGAGAAATCCTATAGGACAGATTACTTCATCAAATGAGAGGTCCTATAGGACAGATTACTTCACCGCATGAGAAATCCTATAGGACAGATTACTTCATCAAATGTGAGGTCCTATAGGACAGATTACTTTACCATGTAATGACTCCTATAGGACAGATTAGTGTACCACATAGTCAAATAGGTTTTATATCTACATCAAATGTAACTTTAACTATTTCTAATTTAAACTTTAACGCTAATGTAATTTAGTACTATGTGACATTTTATAAATAGTGGTTGAACTGATCTCACCATAGCCTCTACAAGGACAGTAGAATTATTCATTTAAAGTGGTTATTAATTTATACATTTGCAGGCAGTAAGAAAAGTGCTCAACATTTCTGACTGACTTTAAAGATCCCTGTCATTGCTGAATAGCAAGACCAAAAATCCCCTGAAACCTAAATAGCTAAAGCAGTGTTTTCAATTAAAAGGTTCCCCTTTCATGTTACTTTTCATAAAATTTCCTCCGATTTTGACAAATATTAAATTGATTGTAAATCCCTTATTCCAGTAAGTGTTTTTTTGTGTATTTTTTTCTTTCTTCGCAAATTCAGCACAGAATTATTTGAAAGCACTTTCTCCTCTGAAATCTCAAAAATGTCTTATAGAGAGAGGCAGTCAATAAAACTTGCTTGAAAATATAGTTTTTTCTTTTCTCATGTGGAGGCACAGTCAAAAGCAATATTTTCACATGAGTGCTCCATTATATGGCTTGAAAGTGCTTTTTTGATTAAAGATGAAATCGCAATAGCCTGGCAAGAACATTGTTTACACAGACCATTCAGTATTCTTAAATGTGTGGTCTTTCGTCACTATGAAAATATTCAATAATTCCATATGCTGCACGTTAATTGAATTCAAAGAATTTGTATTATGGATGGTCGCTTATGTTAAGTCAAAAGTGTCACATACAAACTTGACTGATGGAGCTTTTTTTCCAACAGTTATTATGTTCTTGGAATACTGTGGTCATAACATTGTGTGACACATGTAACAGAATGTTCCTTGATGTTCAAAGCTGGCACCTTCCCTTTACTAAGTACACCGCTACCAGGTGAATGAAACCAGCCCTGCAGTGGCTGAGAAAAGTGTTCATTTGCTGGTGTTTATGGCACGCCGAGCACCTTTTTCCAGGCACCTTGCCATAGCCAACCCTGGCAGACTGTGCCCATCTCAGGTGACACTTGTACCTGGCACACTGAGCCACACCCCCTCCCCTCTGCCCCCATAGAAAGGAGCTTTGTGGCCTCCACCACTGCTCTGTAATTGGAGAGTGCTGAGTTTGAACCATGTATCTCTCCTGAGGAGAGTGTCTCCTTGAAAGAGATCCACTATCTCGCGAATCCATCTGGCCTCCTCTCCTCAGCCACTCATGGGGAGTCGCCGGGTATTGATCTGATGAAAGCCCATCAGTCTCTGTCAGGTTGAATATGTTTAAATCCTGACAGCCAAGTCTGTCAGACAGCCA
The DNA here is from genome assembly GCA_022829145.1 of Albula goreensis. NCBI lineage: Eukaryota > Metazoa > Chordata > Actinopteri > Albuliformes > Albulidae > Albula > Albula goreensis. Next base: position 31,512,449 of record CM040745.1, read on the forward strand.
CGGCTCAGCAGAGGTGAGAAAACCAATGGCCATTCAATCAGGGAGGGCTTCAGTGTGGAGATTATGGCAAGACAAGCAAGGGCTTGGATAGAGTCAACATTTTCCCTTCACAGTAACTCACAATAAGGATTTCATCACAACTCAAATTCAGTAAACACTGAATTAGCCTACCAATTCCATATACGTATAAGTCATGGACAGATACAAAGCCAGTCATGAATAGAAAAACCAAAGAGTTCATTTGCACGTGTTTTGTGTCTGATTTGAGGTTATCATCCCATACACCGTATTACCATAAAACGATCTTAAACTTCAACTACAACAACTTGCTAAGAAGACAGATGCACAGGTTAAGAAAATTCATGCCCTAGCTGTCCTAGAAACCGTACGATGGTCTTGTTTTCTCTCTGGATGCCGTTGAAAGGTGTTGATTCTTCTCTTGGCACAGCTGTCAGCTTACAGTGATTTGTGGTGGAGCCTCCTCTCTCAGTGCACTACCAACAGCCCAGGGAGCAGAATAGGCCATTTTCCCTCGAAATGGCCCATCGCTGTCTGTGTAATAGATGACATCACCGGGAATGTTGTCACCCAGGAGTGATGCGCTCTGAAATCTCAATGATGCTTCAAGACACTGCGATGGCATTGTCTCTAAAAGCTCTGAAGCTCCAATTCATCAGGGAGCTCAGAAGAGGGATTGTGATGTTTAAGACGACTGAATTGTGTTCCAGACGGCTTCCTGATGCAAGAGTGGCCAAGGCAAACAGCCATTAAATAGAATAAGCAAAAATGTTCAGTCTCAAGGTGTTTCAGACAGTTGTGTTTATTTGTTTATACTGCCGTCCCTACCTTTTTAAACTTATGTCAAGAATGAACACATTAAGTGTGAAAAAGTGGAGGCAAGCACAGACAGACATGGTTCCTGAATGCAAATGACAAAAATACACCTGAATGTATGTGTGAGAATGAAATAAATAAAGGAATAAGCACAGGTACTGCATCTGTTATCGACCATCCTCACTGAATGGCAAAATCCACGACACGCGTACCTACAGTATGAGGAAGTGATCACAAGAGGCAACTGACATTTTAAATGTATTGAGTATGGCTCAGATACAGTGACGTGGAAGGACTCCGAGTCAAAGTTCATACAGCGTGGGTCAATAAGTGAGATGTTGGAATTATTATGTGGTCATAAATGGTGATCATGAATATATAATTTATACAGTAAATTATTCAGTAAGGAAGGATATTGGCATATAGTGTTACTTTTGGTTGAATGACTAAAAGTATTGTATGGCATATCTTTGCTGTTTTCAGGCCTCATTTTACCCCTCTTCTGGTTCTTCTTTAATTTCTGATGTAACTCAGATGTGTTGTCACTTGACCATTTGGAAGAATATTAGCTCTATAAAATCTCAGCTGGAATCGGAAGGGAAATCAGTTGTGCTTGATTCAAGAGTCTGGATATACCAGGATATACCATTCTGTCTCTGCAGTCAGTAGGCAGTATCCCATGCATCTATCCCCCTGTTAAAAATTTGTTTTTTTTGTTTTTTTAACATTCCTTGATTTTTTTGTAACTCCGATTTTTTAGAAGTTCTTTCTTCTCATTTCATATTGTGATTGCCTGTTGATTTTTATAAACATAAAAATGTTTTGACAATCTCAAAGTAACTGTAGTTGCATTCAGCCTCTATTCTCTGATTTAATAGCCCCCAAAATTAAGTACTCGGGTCTGCTGATGGGAAAATTAATTCTATTATCTACGCTGAAATGAAGGGCACGCTTAATTTTAGCACCGGGTTCTGATTTTCGGCAGCGCGACGTCGCTCTCAGTGATGAGAGGGTTATTTTGCACCTCTGCTCTGGCTCTGCTCCTAATCAATACTAATCAGGTACTGAGAAACGCTGTCAGCTCCACAACAGAGCATAAATCACCAGTCGACGCAATCCAATCTGAAGTGTCTCTTCAACAGATAGAAATCCATTTCTCTGTCCCAGGGTTCGGTGTGCCAACAGTCCTGTCTCTTTCTACTCAATTCACAAGGCAAGCTTGGCTCACGTTATCAATTCGTAATAGTAAAAGTCTTTATTTCCCATTCTGAAAATGGTAGGCCGCATGCCCAAAGCATGGCAATCGTTTATCAATTAGCGCAGTGAGTGATGGGCGGTTGTTTTGCAAATCAGAGGGTTTTTGTTTCTGACCTGTGGAGAGTGGTTTGTTTGGAATTGAATTGCCGTGTAGGTCCATTTTGATTTAATCTGGACCCGTGTTAGATTTTCCACTGTTGGTAATTTGATTTGACACCCAAGGGTCAAAGTGACACAGCCTTAATGGGATAGAGGGGTGTGGATTTCTATGACTTGTGGATAATGAAGCGCTCTCTCTCTCTCAGCTCCTGGGAGACATGGGCCATGGCTTAAAGGTGACATTTTATTTGAGAGAGAATGTGTGTTTTTCCAATCTCTATAAGGCCACTGGTACATCCATTTGTCTGACGGATTAACACTTTACTGTGGTCATCTTAACTTGAATGGTTGAGCATATTTGAAAGGTTACCTAATGCAAGTAAGACATTTTAAAAACCAAAAGCTTGTTGACAGGTATTATTCATATAATATCACATTAAGGAGTATTTGCTCATAAGTTGTGGGGTTTTTTTTTTTATTTCTCGGGCACCTTACATCACTGTGTATACTTTCTATGTAGAGGAAGACTGATTCTGCCTTATCAGAGAAAAGTAAGGAGATAACCCAGTTAAACTCATCAGTTTCATCACGCTCATTACTCATTACTCTCCAGTGACCTCCACAGGGTGCCTGTGGGTTTATGAAGTAAGTATGTGCATCTGCAGTGTGACGAATGGCAAAGTAGAGTTCCCACATGGCTTGGAAGAGTTGCATGCATCGCTGTTTCCTCCCGAATCTGCAGGGAGAGGTTGTTGGCATGCGATGATGTATTGGACAAAAATAATGTGAAAAATGTGAAAAAATCATGTACTGTACCATAGAATCAGATCCCAGTTAAAACAGATTTAAAATTCTTAGCAATGGAATGGCAAAAAAATACCATACCATTGATTTAAACCGCGTTTTTCTTCATATTAACAGTCTAGGCAAGCAGTATAAACCTCATTGTGATGCTGATTAGTTTGGCCAAGTCATCATTTTGCAATTTCTCTTCCCTTTGAAGTAGAGAAATACACTGACTTAATTTGACTTTATGTCACAGAAAAACATTCATTCATATTGTAAAATTAGAAACCTCTGGGGGGAAATGTGGTTAAAGAAACAGGTGGTGCTGCATTTTTCAGTTGAGTGGAACTCTGTGAGAGTGATTGGATTTCAGAGATGCATTTCGTGTGGATCTGTGCCTCCCTCAGTCCAGTCCCACTCCATCCTCAGCTATTCACGTCCTGTTAGCCAGACTGCAGTCTCACCAGCTTTGTAACTGCACTGTGAGCACCAAGAGGACAATGCGTGGATCTGTCTCTCAGCACATACTGGTGCTGGGCTGGTGTCCAGTGGACTGATGGAGAGAGTAGGAGGGAGAGAGAGTGCTGAGACAAGGGAAAGGGATGAAGGGATGGAGAGTGGTATGAGAAGGAAGGCAGAGGAGATAGCAATGCAGGCAGCATTTGTACTGCAGCATAACCATGGCCATGTCTAACTATGTCAGTATGCAAAATGTAGATATTGTGTTTACGTTCCAGATTAAGGCACCGTCTTCTCATGGAAAGTCATGTGTGTTTTTAGAGTGTTTTCTGTCAGTTGGGATCTTTATTTGGTGATTTTTGAAGGTGTGATTTTTGAAGGTTTTTGTATGGAATAAAATGGGGTTTCCTGACTGCTCCCTACTCATCTTAAAAAAGCTTGGTGTTTAAATCAGCTACCTGTCTCCATGGAGCTGGGTGAAACCACAGGATATATGAAATATTATACTTTCACCCAACTCAAGTGGGACTGGTATAAAATGCCAAAGTTGTTCAGAACAGGTAGTGGTATTAGTAGTGAGGTCATCAAATCCCCTTGTTACTTCAAACATATGCAGATGTACTTTAAGCAGTCCATATTTCTTTAAAAAACCTTTAAGCTTGTATGTGTATATACTTTTAAGATTAGGATTGTACTTTTTAGTTTCACCCACATTAATCGAGACCGAGGCAGTGGTACTGTAACATGCTGTATCAGCAGGGCTCAGGGAAAACTCATGATGTTACTTCAAACAAAGGCAGATGCTAGCAGTCTTTATCACGCCTATGTTTAGCTTATATGCATACTTTTAAGATTAAGAATAGCTAATGTTTGTGGAGTCGCTCTCTGAACAGGGGCCTTGCAGGGCCATGCTTCGTTGGCCACGCTGTCCCTCTAGGGAGAGAGTGATCTGTAGGGACCTCCTTGCGCAATGCATTTCTGGTCAACCGGATGGCTGTGGTCTACCTGGACCAGCTGCACAAACACTGAAATCCTCTGGTTTATTGACTGAGCAGTTGAGCTACTGCACAGCAGAGGACTGCAGAGTGAGGAGATGGTATCTGGCTACACGGTTCATGGGAGATGCCTTTCTGCTCCCTCTTAAATCGTTGGAGGAACTTACAGTGATGTAACTGTAGTATGAATACAAGTAGTCTTTCACAATTTCTAGAAAAAAATACACAAAATTGACAAGCTATTTATTATTTTCATTTCTTTGCAAATGTCACGAAGAAGTCAAGTATCATGTGCAAACATATGTGTTTGTTTGGAGATTAAAATTCATGCAAGTGTCACAGTTTTATCTTAAGCATAGTTTTTTGATTTCAGTCATGTTCTCGCCAAAGTAAGTTTGTGAACAAAAACACTTACATGCACTTGTAAGTTAAAGTTAAGGACGCATATTGATTGAATCCTGGTTAGCAGCGAAAGTGCTGTTCCTTCAGCCGGTGATTGGGAATACCAGTCAGTCCTTATGTATTTGCAGAGCACTGTGATCACGCTCAGCGACATGCTGCGATTCACCTCACTCAGTAACTTCTGCATCAAAGACCATGGAGGGGAATGGAAATCTTATCCACTTAGTGCTTCTCATCTCTGAGGGCGATAAGCTATGGATGAGGTACAGTACTCTGTCTGGGCTCCCTCGGTTAACTGTAAGACTTTACAGTGCAGGCCCAAAAGACATACCACGACCAAGCACTACCTGGGTCTCCCAGCCTAGCCTGTACCTCTCGTTTTATGTTTTTGACATACCCAGAAGCACTCTGTTTCCATAGCATTGCCCCAAATGGAAAAATGATTGAAGGTGAGCGAGATCTAAGTGTTGGCGCGTTTGAAAATCGAGTCCTGAACCCTCAGGCTCTTGTCGCAGTGTTAGTAATTGGAAATCCAGTAAGGAATAAAGAATTCGTCAGCATCACTGAATAAACCCCAGAATGAGTCAGATCGTAGGATAGAATATTCAGGGAGACAGAAGTAAGTCTACAGGGGGGTTGTGAAGAACGGACTCTGTGAGTTTCGCTATCCGACATGGAAATAGCCCATCGTTACTGGCACTTGATTTTATTGCAGCAAACACTTCCATATTCCCTTCCCCCTTGCTGCTCATGTCCAGATCAGCTCAGCTGCAAACTGTTGTGTCAGTTTGGTGTAGGAGAACCGCTAACAAAGTGCAAAGGATTGTTCCTCTGCTGAAAAACAACCGATCCCTTTAAAGACACAGAAAATGGAACTGTACGGGGATAGCGTGACCTTGAGCTGCACTTACCATTACAGATTCCATATGGAGTTAAAGTTTGATGGTAGTAAAGGGTAGTTGCCAGCATCGTTTGCTGCTTGGGAGTGGAGTGGGTGTGTCACATTTCATGTTTGACTGTAGCAACCTGCTTCTAATTAAAATATGTTTTTGTTCTCACATTTAACACGAGTCTTACTTGGATCCAGCAGCATGTTTTGGTATTATCGCCAAGCAGACACATGGCCCTGTTATGAGTAAACGGGGCTCATGCGGTATTTGGTCTTGGAGGCTCTCTGAGCGCAGCTGCGGGCTTCCTAGTTCTGTGACTTCTCTCTGGAGAGGTGCGTGGAACCGCCGGTCCCGTATGCCAGTTCTTGTTCCCATTGCCCCACCCCCTCCAAACTCCCATCACTCCACCCCCATTCCCTTCTCATCCAGGCTTCTTTCTAATCAGAGCCCTGGACAGGGGGATCTTGAGAAACATCTGGAACCCCCTGAAGCCAGCAGCACGTGTTCTCCACAGTGCTCTGCTTCCCTTCATCCAGTGTGTGTGTGTGTGTGTGTGTGTGTGTGTGTGTGTGCTCGGGCCAGAAGGGGGCCGTGTCCCAGCACTGGGTCATGATACGCCCCAACTCCACGGCAACGCTAACGCTGCCTCCTGACTGGATTTGAAAGGGCTGACTTGACGAAAACAAATGACCTCATTATTTCCTCTTCACACATTGCTTGATTAATGATCCCATAGTCTTTCTTTACATTTGTTTTCATTTTATTTATTTAATAAAATGGCATAGTGTTGTTTGTGTGTTCTAATATCTTTATTGCCTAACCTGAGCATTTCAATTTTGTAGGGGTCTTTACAGGTGATTAAACTTGTGGTTCGTAGACTGTAATGTTTTGGGCTGCATCCCAGGTATTACACTATCGTACTATTGAAAAACATTATTGTACTGATGTCATGTAACAGATACACTCAAGACACAATCTTCCTTAGAATCTGGTAAGGTTGTCTATTTTCTTACTAAGAAATACTGAGAAAACACTCAGTTGGGGTTTCAAGGGGTTTTTTGCTCTGCGTTACTTGCCAAAGTGACTAACACCCCCCTGCAGCTGCCTTGTATAAGTGTGTTTCACTTTGCAGTGTTTGTCTCTCTTTTGACTGGAGCTGACCATAGCTGGTAGAGCTGATGCAAGACAAGCTGTCAGACCCAGTCATATCAGAGCCTGCAAGTGCAGGAGCAGAGGGTCCCCAAACCCACATTCATAGTGCTGCTTTTTAAAAGTCAAGCACAAGGAGTGTTTTTATATTGGTTTTGTTACCAGGTCGTAAAAAGTTTTTGCCTTGCCTGCTCAGGGCATGGTTTGCGCTGAATAGTTCACACTCTCGAACTATATGAATAGTTAACACTCTCGAGTATGCACGATGGATGACTTCTGTCTTTGTGTGTGTTTCTCTCACCCAATGAAATTTGCAGCTCTACTCCTAACCCTAGCCCCTTTGTTATTCACACTGTCACTTCCTCCTCAGGCAGCTTCTGCGCCTTGCCTTATTACTCAGTTTTTTTGAGTTCAACCTGCTAGAACTGAAAAAGGGTTTTCATCTCTCAGACGTAGTATTAATAAGAAACGTCTGTACTTGCACTGGTAGAGAGTTCCCTCCGACCTGATGTGGACAGCAGAGGGTCGAGAGGAGAGTAGATGGCTTCTCCAGATCTCTGTCAAAACAAACCATGTGGGCTGATCGCGGTTACCATGTGTTCCTGTGCAGGCCCGCACGTGTCATATTGTATGCTAGCCCCCCACGGTCCCACACCTCCACGCCTGTCATCTGTGTAAATGTAAGGAACCGCTAACGTCTCTGCTACAGTTTCGCTCTCTGCAGAGAGTAGCGTTTAGCAGCCAGGCTCCGCTAAATGTGACAAGCAGTCATGGATACGATTTTTTTTAAAAATGCACCTGATGTGAGAACAAATGCAAATGGCGGTAAATAAATGTATGACTTCATGCCGATGTTGAGTGCAACCTACCGTCACTATTTATGGAGTTTCGAGCTTTAGCCTTGTTTCTCAGAGGGATCGGTGGGTGTATTTATTTGTGTTTTTACATAATTTGGAGCACGTCCAGAAAGCGCTGGAGGTTTGAAGAAGCATGGGAGGGCTGGGGGATATCGGGGTGATCTCTGGAAGGAGGATCATAAGCGAATGCGGCTCCCTCATGTATTTATCTTTCCCTCATAAAAGACGGTTTATCATCAAAGAGCATCTGTGGGCCGGCTCCTGGGAAGGCATGAGAAGCTCGGCGGTGAGAAGAACTGACCCCTCCGGCTCCCCGCGTGGCAGGACGGTCCGAGGTCCTGTAAATCCGCCGCCTCTCGTGGAGGCACTGTTTTCCACTGTTTTGTGAATTTGTGTTCTCTGATAAGCCTGGCCCCTACCAGTTCACACTGCAGATTTCTCTTTTTGTGTTACAGTGTGCGTGCGTGCGTGCGTGCGTGCGTGCGTGCGTGCGTGCGTGCGTGCGTGTGTGTGCATTCAATGCTGTAGGCTCCTAGCAGAAAATCTGGGTCTGTCTGTCTGTCAGTCTGTCAATTAATCATCCGCTCACCTTCCTCGATAGATGTTATTAAACTGATGACTGGAGACTCTCAGTTTTGAAAGAGAGGTGAAGGCTAGGGCAGGTCCAATGGGTCCAGTCCTTTGACCAAGTATTTCACAGGCAATGGTGTCTAAGAGGATGTCTGAATGGAACTCCAAAGGAAAGATCACACCAGAAAAAGGCAACGGTGTATCGATCCCAACCTCATACATCAGGGTTTAGATGACCATATAATGAACTAAAGGCAGAGCAGGTGAGAAACCACAGATCAGTCTACCAGTAACCCTGGGGCAAGTGTAGCTAGTTGCATCAAAAGCAGTGATGGCCTAACACTCTATTAAGTAACTTGACACTGGTTCTCTCACTTGAACCAATAAAAACGATTTCCCATCCACTGAAAAGCACAGGGACTGGGTCAGATCTGTGTGTTCCCGCTGTTTGTTTTATTTTCCATTTATAAAACATGCCCTGTTCCTGCCCCACATTTATGTTTTATAGATAAGAAACGGTCATATTTTATGACTTGCTTTCTGTATAGCTGTCATTTAGGGAAAGGTTTTTTTGGTCTGGTTTATCGCATTCTGCAAGCTGTGTAGTACTGCACCTCCATCATTAGCTTGCATTACTGTGACAAGGGTGTTTGAGCCCTTATTACACCAGAGTATACACGCTAGAGCCTATTTACTATGGGGAGAAAAGCCTCCTCAGCTTAAATCTGAATGCCGCTCTTGACACTTTGATTATTTTTTGCTGTGATTCTAAGCCACGGCTTCGGCAGCTGAGCCACCGTTGTTTACGGTGGATCCGTTCGCGATGGTGAGATCTCACACATTTTCCAGCTATTCCCCTCCGGCTGGGGACCCCCACCCCACCCCAGCCCCCCTCAGTGCACGAGCGCACTCCCATTGTCTGACAGCATGATCGCAAGCCCCTAATCCGTCTGCATCTCCTTGTCACCCAGGTCCCGTTGCCCCTGGAAACAATGCTTAAAGGGCCTGGGCCTGTTCCCGTCACTCAGATGCCAAATCCAACCCGCTATTTTTCCTGCTCAGCGCCGGCCTCCTAGTTAGAGCGCTCAGAGACTGAGAAATGATCAGGGTCCAGCCTTCTCCCCATTCACACATTAATGTACAGAATGCAGTGACATGACAGACAGCAGAACTCATTATCTAAGAAGCAGCCACCGAGCACACTGAGCCACTGGCACAAGTCAAAGGTAATGGACGTTTATGAAAATGTTACAGCGCTGAGAAAATTGCTGGGCCACGTCTCCTACTATACCAGTCAGACCTTTATGAAAACCTCAGCTTTTATGACATCATCAAAAAGAGTCATTTATTAAATACTGTACGTGTTAGTGATGTGGGTAATTATTTTGCAAGCTGTGCAGAGCAGAAGTTTAGAGCTCAGAGGTCCCTCTAAGTGTAACGCCATGAAAGTAACTGCAATAAATGTCAAGGGCTGTTTAGAAAAGTGCTGTGCATACATTCTATCTTAATCCCTCCTGGATTTGAAAGCACATCTCCCCTATCAGAGCTAGGATGTCATATATCATGTTCCAGTTACTGTCTTCAATTCGGTGCTTTGGAATTTTTCTCCTATGCATTTTGATATTCCCCAGCACGCACTCCTTTCATTTCAGAGGAGGGCTTTTTTCTACCCGTTTAACTTAATTTTGTTTCGTTCTGAACTCTATATTGTGCAGAGAGAGAGAGAGGCGGTTTCATCCATCCACGGCTTGCCCGCGGGCTTCGGGGCTGATGGGATTGAATGGTCGATTTTTCCTCTCTGTTTTTGTCTCTGCAGGTGGCCCCCTGGGGTTCGGAGACAGAAACCTTTTTATAGGGATTACTTTGTCAGCGCTGCTTATCTTGAGGTCGTGGGGGCTTATGGGCAAGTTCAAATCATATTTCATGAAAGTAGTAGATTTAACAAACAGTTTTTTTTTCTTCTTCCCCCCGGTGCACCTTTTTTGATATTGTGAGTAAATTAACGTTGATCCAAAGCTGAATATCAAGCTTTGAGTAAAAGGGCTCTTTAATGGTTTCAGGAACAGACTTTAGCAATGCGGTGCAGGTGCAGGGGCAGAGGAGCTTGAAAATTCAAAACAGTTCTTGACGCAGACCAGGCCTGTGTCGCTTAAGTCTCATGTGTAACTGTGGCAGAGGCCACATCACTGCAAAGCATGAGAAAACCAAGAGACGTTTGAGAGGTCGCAAAACCTACCACTGCAGCAAAACCATTACCTCTCTATCTCTTTTTTAATTCTTCAGATCACCTTCATCCCAGACAAACTTATCAGAAGATAGTGTTATCGTTGTGTTGTGTTTTTGCCCCCCATTGAATTCATTGTGATGAGACAATAGACAATGCCAGTATCCCAATGTTCTGCAGTTCACTTACACTGGCATCATGCTGCTACATGGAAATACCAATGGCTCAAAATGCACACTAGTCTATTTATATTCAAATTAAAAGCAAAAGATGTCTGCTTAAAGCAAAAAAAAAAGAAAAACTCCTTTCTATCCCCCCCCAACTCCCTCCCCCTCTTGTATTATAATTTGAAAACCAGCCAGTCATGGAGTTTTCTCACACAGTCTGCCACTGTATGAGCTTGCAGTGTGAGGCGGATTAGGCAAATTTGTTGTGGATGAGCTGATCTGACCCAGTGTCTGCATCAGGTATGCAAATTGCGCTTTGCTTATTGAAGGGACCCAGCTAACATATGTATATTAGGGAATACTAAGCTCCATGCTTCCGCCTCTGTCCACAGATATAAATGTAAGGGACTGTAAAGAAAAACAAATATAAATGTATTAGTTTGTTGTTGGCTGTCTACTCCAAAAAATGTGTGTCTCCAGAAAGATCGGTCAAGCAAAAAAAAAAAAAAAAACAGGAAAGACCAGTCTGCAGTATCTTGCTGAAAAAGTAGATTTTATCATCCTGGGGTGCTGAGATAGGAATTGCTGGGGAAGTGAAAAATGAAAATGGACTGTCAGACAAATCAAACAAAGGAGGATACATTTTTTTGAAAAGATAAACAGTGAACCGTTTTTCAGTGGTGCTGGGCTGTTGGTGTGGAGCTAGCAGTATTTTGGCACGATTCCTACAGTTATTATTAACTAAATTCAATCACTGAATCTTGTTTTGCACCAGTTAACCAAATTAGCTCTTTAAAATATTATCTGCTCAAAATCAACTGTTCTTGCTAGGTCGGTGGCCGGAGGCCGTCGTAACAGAAATTGATTGGAGGATTGCTTGTTTGTTTATAGGGAGACCATTAAGCATACATTAATACTTTTTATTCAGCCATGCAAATATCCACTTCTTCCCAGTACTTCTTCAGTCTTGAGCTAGATGAGTTTGGTACTGAATTAATTCCTACAACCTACAGCTATATTGCATTTATAAATGCAGATCACCTCATTAACAACAATTAGCATGGCTTAGCATGGCACATAGACAATGTATGAACATGCCTCGTTAAAAGCTGAATTCATAGACATTTTCCAAACTGTAATCAAAGACTATATGTAAATTTCGTAAATAAGTTTTCACTATATGTAAATATGTATTATAAGGCATAATGAAGACTATTACACAACTATTATGGTCACATTTTAACAAACAGAAGGACAGTCTAAAATCAATTAGTATTGCTCCCTATTCTTCAGCACTGCCCTTTGTATTAGTGCTATAATAGCAGCAATGTACAGAACAATTCATCTTATGGGAAAAGTTTGACAATGTTATATTGTGGTTTCAAAGATCTCTAAAAGAATTAATAAAGATGATTCATTTTCATTTCTTCAGCTCACAGTTTTTTTCACTTCAGTTGTCCAGTGAAGCATGCTATAGCAATAATTACATTTCTAAAGAATTCCCTTACAAGTGTATTAGAATTCCCCTCAGAGATGTGGCTCCTTCATTACTGTTAAAGAAAGGTAATTTTGTTACTGTAATGAATCTGTTTTCTGCACAAGGCTATACTGTGCTTCTGAAAACTGCAGTCCTCTTTAATTCAGCTGTATTAGATATTTGAGCAAATAAAAGTGTGTTAACCCACTGTTGTGTATGTATTAGGAAACAAATGAAACAAAAGATGATAAATGGTATTGTACTTTTGTTTGGGAGACCTCAACATGCTGACAGCAGCCATATTTGGTGTTGCCAGGAGCAGTGAGCACCTGTAACTCTGCGCTCTTTATCTTTACCGAATGAGAAATCTCAGAATTCCATGTTTTGCGTTGTGCTCTGCACCTCCCAGAGTTACTGCAACCCCAACAACCCCCACCCCCCAACCCCAATCCCACTCGCCTCCATGCACACCTCCCCCAGAAACCCCTGCACCAGACCCCCAGACAGAGGAGAGCGGGCTATCAGATGAAAGAGACTGATGGACAGTCTTTGTAGTTCTGAATGTTGGAGCTTTTTGCTGATCCACTGATATGATGAAGCTTTGATGCTTACACCCTTTTTCATTGACATGCTCACGGCTAAAATGAGTCATGTTTTTATAATGTACACTTTCTTTTTTCCCCATTTTGGAAGCATTGGGAGATGTGCCGGTCAAGTTATTGCTATGCCACCCACTCACTGGGATCACTGCAGCTGATGCACATACTGTATATGCACTCATTTGCGAGTCATGTGACTGTTTTACATGCCACAGGTAACACAGTACTACAGGAGACGGCTAGAGCAATAACCCAAGCTTGGCAAACCTACTCTACACCTTTTGGAACAAGGTCAATTGTGCCCTACAGTCTCCTAGTTCCTGTCCAGCCATGACATAGTTGAGTCCAAGGACTAAAATGAGGGCTAATTTGGACTTGTGCTGGGTTGCTTTACTGAAAGAACCATGGAGCCATGAACATTTGCCTGCAGCATCACCTGACCATGTGACCCCCCCACTCTCTTCCACAGATCTCCTGAACGGTGCCCAGGAGAAGTGCGAGCTGCCGCCCATGGACGGCTTCCCCCACTGCGAGGGCAAGCTGAAGGTGAGCAGCGCTCGGTGGATCACATGTCCGCAGCCCTGCCGCTGCTGAGAGCTGATACAGCTCATATCGCGCCCCACCATCTGGTCTCCTGTCCCCGGCTATCCACTCACAATGTCAGCCCCAGAAAAAAGACGGTCCGTTGTTTATGTGCCTGTCATAGCACAACAGTGTCATCTTGCAGTACAAGTTAGCAGTATACCCTTAGCCAAGTAGGGTACTGCAGATGTATCTCAGGGATTTACTTAGAAAAAAAAAATATTTTGTCGCATTTGCATTTTCATAAGGGACTCGGGTGAATCACCACCTAGACTGGCTTAGATGCTCTCAGGATTTGCATGGCGGTTTTTTAATTGCAAACTTTCTGCAGTCTATTCTTTGTTTTCCACAGATATGTCTTCTCAGCCCTTTGCCTTTCATTGTAATCTGTGAAATATTGTTATTTGTCTAATTAGTCGGCCTTTAATGTTTGCAACTCTCTAATGGGACAACAGACAGTTCAACACCATGAGCATGGGTGTTTTATCTTTCATCCGTTTTGAAATTAATCCAGCTCTTCCAAAGACATTGAATGGTTTTTCATAAAAAGCATTTATAATTTTGAGTCAATAAAAACACTGTAGGCTTAGTATTTCTTGCTATACAAATATCTCCTGATTGACACTTAAGAAAAAAGCATAAAATTTATATACAAAGGGGCAGTCACATGCTGGCCAAAGCCACAAAACAGTGCTTTTTTCCCTCTGTGTTTATATCACTGAAGTCCACTGCTGCTTTTCAAATCATCCTAGACCACTGCATCTTCTCTGTTCTTTCATCTAAATGAACATTTGATGAATTTTAAAAACTTTAATTGTTCTTTGTTACCAAATCACATTTTCCTAGATTCTGTGGATGTGGTTTTGGAAACACTTTCTTTGTTTAGGAATTTATATTATGACTAGATTGATGACTCTTTATTTTTAGAGGACTGTGCCCAGTACTTTGACCTTTAACATATTTATAACTCTGAATGAACTGACAGAAATATGATATTTGAGAAGTACTGGAGAACGCTGTTATTGAGTTATGACATGTCCCCTTAGGTTTGTGTATTATTAAATTAGAATTTATTATGAGAAAATGGTTTGAAATGAAAATAGGCTTAATCTAAAATGTGTGCTGATATAAACTGGTTGATGGATTTAGAGCCAAAGTGGAAAAAGTGGTCATGACATTATTCCACTTTACCATATATTATGCTGTGTTAAACCTCCTTTACAATGTTGTGGAAGCAATATTATGCATTATAATGTATTTGCCTCATTAGCAGACCCAGGGAGCAGTAGCCAAAACATTCATTTTTGTGGTAGACTTGTGGTTTGCTCAGAAAGGAAAGGAAACAGCAAGCCATAAGAGCATATAGATTTAGGGATAGCAGAAATCAGATACAAGCTACAAGTATAGATCCAGGGACAGCAGAAATCCAATACAAGCCAAAGGTTTTTATTTTGAAAAGGTCTACCTGTGCATTTTTTTTAGTTTTACAGTGATTACAGTCCAAGACTGAGGTGTTCTAAAACCACCTGTAAGACAAGTATGGCTTCCAGTGGATTTGTGTCAGCACTCTCAGGCTCGGATTTAGTCAACCGATGACCTTTAGTTTGACTTGCAAAATACTAGGTTTTTTTTTTTTTCGTTCTTCCTAAGTGACAATCAAAATTAAATTGACAAATTATTTTTGCATTAGAAGAAAGTGTAATTTTGAGGTACGATTAAGGAGATGAATTGATTAAACAAATCTATACCCACAAGCCATCGTTTGTAGGTTGCCAAATGCCACCCAAATGTTGTCTGTCTTGTTTGTGGTCCTGAGGGATTTGTTTCCTCTGCTTCCTCAGTGGATGAAGGATATGTGGCGGTCAGATCCCTGCTACAGCGGCTACGGTGTGGACGGCTCCACCTGCTCCTTCTTCATCTACCTCAGCGAGGTGAGTCCACAGGGACTGCAGCGATAAAGCCTTCACAGTGTGATGCAACTTGATGAGACCTAACATGTTTGCCTGTACTTTGCATATTCAGATTTTTCTTACACATATTTCCATACGACCTTGAATACAGATTAGTTTCCATGGGAATGTTATCCTTATCATGTGCAGTAGTTGTATAAGAATTGTATGTTTTCATACAATATATGTATAGAGATATTCAGAAACACATGCATATATTCAATCCATCCAGTTGAATATAAGCATGTGTCTGGGGGCATTTGTATACAGCTCTTGGATTTTTTGTGATATAATGTCAGAAAAAAACGTTTTTCCCCTGTGGGACCAGTTCTATGACAGAATTTTCCTTTCAGCTAAAATGCCTCTGAATTGTAAATTAAACAGTATGATTTGATTTTCTGCCATACCAGTCATAAAAATGAATGAAAACTGATTTTTTGTGTTCATATTGAAAATGGTGGAAATGTGGAAATGTATTTTCTGAGTAGAAAGGTAAAAACATCTGAAGTGTGAATAAGGAAGGAAATTGAGGGCAAGCGATGTGTATTTCATCAAGGAGAACACATGAATACCCAATCCAATGAGAGGAAATTGGGTACGCTTATACTGGTGGGCCTGCTGTATTCGTTATGGGTCTGAAGATTGAGTGAATGAATGAACCAATTTTGTGCCAGCTGTCATTGCTAAGCCTATGGTTTTGTCACAGAAGACATGGTTGTCATGGATACTTAGCTTTTTGCTTTTTTTCCGTATGCCAAATCAGTATGATCTTATTCTTTTTTGTTTTAACAAACCACATTACACCACCTCTAAGTGTTTCATTTCTTCAATTAAAGCATTGGATATTTTGACCTGTAGTTATATGAATTATAAGCAGAAGTATAAGTTTCAGTGGAAAAAGTTAGCATGGTCTCATGTCCCACTTTGACTGCTGAAAAGACTGGAAAGAGAAACTATCCGTCCAAGTATCATCCCTGGTATTCCCATAAGAACTGTTTTGTATGAGCGGCTGATTGTTATTTTGCTCAGAATATAGTGAGCCAGAGGACTGCACTTGAAAAGGTAGCGTGCTTCCCCCGTCGACAGCGTTGATGCAAAATGTTCCTTCTACCTGCTACCAGCGCCTTGTGAGTGACAGCAGGCGCTCCATCAAGGCATCGGGTTTTTCCATGAGGAACTTGTATCAAAACAAACTGTAAAAGCACAAAACTTTTCTTTTGGAAGTAGTCAACTTTTCTTTTTATTTCAAAATTCAGGTAACCTATGAGCAGGTCATTCAGTCTAAGCAGATGGTCTTCAATTATTTTTTTATCGCTGTGAGGGCAAAACCTGAGCATTGTTAATTATTTGTATTTGTCTTTTTTGGTCAGACATGCCTGATCTGTGATTTTGGTCAATATTTACATTGACAAAGGCACAACCTGTACACATCACCTGTTGTTGACTTCACTGTTTTAAAATCGACTGATACATTGTATTTTTAATATGATGATGTTTCCTTATTTTTGTTTTATATACTTCCAGTTTAGCTTGTGTCTCGTTTTCCAGGTAAAATGATGAACTCCATCCCACAGAAGGGCACAAAATATACACATTTTAACAAGAGAATAAACTCTGTTTACAGCTACTTAACAAATAGCTTGGCCATAACAAAACTGCCCTCAAAATTTGTTAAATGAAAGTATTCTTTTCCCCAAGAAGAGGAAACATTTTATATGCTAAAAGTATATTTTAAGGGTAAATAAAATTACTTTTAAAGTCATAAAAACAATAAAGTAAAGGAATGGGGTATATAGTAAAGGTCTGAACCTTTATTTATTCTTCTTCTGACAATATGTTGAAAGCCTTTCAACTGTTAGCACAGACACAGAATTGTCAGTATAATCTAAATTATGGAAGTTAGTCTAGTTATCTGCAAAGGGAACGTAATGCAGTGATTCATTATTCAAGCTCCCTTGAATAAAAATCAAATATGATAAGCAAATCACCTTGATGGTCTTCAGATCTTAAAAGAAATACAAGTTGGGCAGTCCTGCAATCCTGTTTTGAAGCTTACAACAGTATGAGGTTAGTTTCTGATAATCACAAAATGGACATGCAAAAGAGAACTGTAACAAAATTGTATCTCTACAATGGCAGATGATTCTGTGATGCAGTAAGGTTGTTGATTCTGTTTATTTCTTCCTGTCCTGCATCATTGGATAAAATGTGCATATTTGTTAAGTGTGAGTGTCTGCTTCCTTGGAGAACAATATAAATACAAGGAAGTGTTTTAAACAGAAATGTTCTTTTCCCAGAAGACAGTACAGTACATAATGTGAAATCCATACAAAAGAAAACGCATTATTATTCTTTATCACAGGGAACATAACCACTGGCTGCAGAGTGGCACTCTGGAGTCACATGACCTCTGCTATCTCCATGGCAATAGACCTGCATCTCTATCCTACCCATTTTCCCCTCTCTCCTTCTTCCTCTGTCATGGTGCGATGTATAATTCATGTTTAGCCAACATGTTATTAACCTTGAAGAGGAAGCAGGTCAGAAATCCAAACACACTTTCTGCTGGTGATTAATGTCCAGCATCAAAGCACAGAGCCTAAACGCCCCCAGAACAGGGGCACTAAATTAATCTCACATAACTGAGGAGAAAATCCAGATTGATTGCACCCATTTTTTTTTGGCTGTCAAAATTAAAGTCAAAGCTGTCATTTCCATGGGTAATTTATATTGTCTCAGGGTTTTCTGCTGTTGGGCCAAGTTGCAATGCAAGCAGAGAGAGGGAGTGAAGATGATGGTTCCTAATTGATGAAGCACGTCTGAGACACAGAGGTAATTACAGCACGGGGTTGAAGCTCCTGACTCCAGGTAGAAGCAGTGGCTGCACTCAGCAGCGAGAGAGCGAGCCAAGCCGAGCCGCGGTCGATGGATTGAACACCTGCTCCTTCAGGACCTTTGAAGTGAGAACAAAGAGAGGGGGGTCTGTCAGTCTGACATCTGTTTTTGCATAGAAACAATTACCAGGCTAATAATGCACCCCCTGATTCCCTCACACGGTGACCTCTCTCCTGGCAGATTTGGGAAGGCACTCGCCCAGATTTTCCATCTCATCTCACCGTAACGTTTTCCTCTGTCTCTGTGCTGTCAAGGTGGAGAACTGGTGCCCACGTCTTCCGTGGAGAGCGAAGAACTTCAACGAGGAAGCTGAGAGGAAAGGCCAGGTAAGTGTTTTAATGCTTGTGCCAGGCTGTGTGTCCTGGCTCCCTGCCACCACCAGACCATCATCTCCAAACACACTCTGAGGGGCGAGGGGACGATCAGACTGTCAGTCAAATGGAGACCAGGCTGTCAGAGTGAGTTGACAGCGTGTCATTTAAGTCGTTCTCAACCTATAACTGGAATGGCTTGGCTCAGGAAGTCTGAGACAGTCCAATGGCTTGATTGGTTTGCCTCAGCAACCTGGCTCCTCATGTCCCTTGTGGGCTTCTGTAGCACTGCAACAGGAGCAATGGTGAGCGCAGAAGAAGATGAGCGATGGCTGTCTCCGTGCCAGCAGGCACCTACTCATCAACTTGGCTGTCTGATGCTTCGGCCCAGCTTACATTACGACCCTCTCATTGCAGCCATAGCAGTTTAAAATACCATGGATTCTACTGTAGATTGTGCAGTATATCAGAATTAAAAACATATTGCTCTTTTACTGTATGTCAAAATAATATTTTGCTACTCGAAATTCTCTGTCGTACTGAGGTCCCAGTCCTGGATTTGTGATTGAAATTCCCTGCAGCTGCCTGACAATTACCAGTGATTTCCTGTCATGGAGAGTGATGCAAATCCGTTGCGAGTGCATTGTTTTCCAATTATTCAGCTGTTAATGGGGGCTTATGCTCATTGCCAGCCATGAAAGCTGAATAATAGCTCTTTTAACAATTGACAGACAAGAGATCATTGCAGAGAAAATACCTGCAAGCAGTGTCAGGTAACTTTGAAATTTTAAAAAAGACCCATGGGTTGTCATTAAACTTGCCGTGTGGTTGGTTTAGTTTAGGATTTGTTTGGAGACAAATATAAGTGCTTGTGTGACTGTGGAAGGTAGAGTAGCGTCCAGGTGGCTTGTAAAGTACCTCTGTTTGTCCCCCTCTCCCCGGTGCTGTCAGTTGGAGGTGACATTGAACATGACCAGCCTGTTTTTCAAACGCTTTGCATAACAAATCCCTGCACCCATCTGCTCAGAGTGCCCCTGGTTGACATGCCTGTGCTAGACCGCGCTCCATGCCTCTGCCCCGCAGACGGTGATCCGGACCGGCTTCGAGGAGCTGTACCGGGTCATGTCCCGGAGGGAGGAGTTCCGCTGGATGATGCTGCGGATCAAGCGCATGGCGGAGCTTTGGGTCGGAGCCATCAGGTCCCTGGCAGGGAAGCAGAACCTGAACAAACGCAAGCGAAAGAAGGTGAGAAGCCCCCAACGAAGCTTAATAACTCTCTCCCAACCCAAGTACACCCATTCTACACCCTCACCCCAAGTAAGCTCCTCCCTAAAAACTCTCCTATTGAAACGTTCTTACACCCTGTCAGAATCGGCCCAGTAACTCTTCATTGCAAAAGGGCTTCAACTCAGTGACATCTGTGGGTTTTGAGCGAATTTTTGTTTCAGTTTCAGTTCCTGCCCTTTGGGCGGTAAGCGGGGGTGGGGGGGTGTCAATTTCACGCACCTGAAGATTTCTTATTCGACCATGCCCACCACACAGATGAAAGAGGCACCCAACTTTGGTGTCTTTTTTTCTCTCACTAGATTTCACATAAAGATCTGAATTAAATGTGTCAAATGTGCAGAAAATCAGACAGCAGGCACGGCACTGTAGATAAATGGATGTTTGAGCTCATTAGACCTTCCAGGACCTGGGCTTAGCTCTGAGGTTTATGGACTCAGCTCCCTGGGGGAGTTTGCAGAGTGAGCAGAGAGTGAGACTAACACAGCAGGGTTAGTAACAGGGGCACAATGTGGTCCATCAAAACTACACCCAGAAAATTCTGTCAGTTCCAGAGGTTATTTTATTGCGGGTGTGTAATTCTGCCCGTCAAATTATCATAATCCCCTCTGCACTGATTGCATTGCAATGCATTTTAGGATGAACTTTAGGTGGGTATTTTTCTGCACAGCTAATGTGTCATCCGTGAAGAACTAACAGTTCGATATTGTGTTGTAAAAAAAGGACGTACCCACAGTCACAGCAGGTGTATTTAAATACCAGGATGGAAAAAGTGTTTATGCTGCCAAAGCATTCAAGTTAAAAAAAAAAAACAAATGTTCTTGGTAAAAAACAAATATGGTTTATCTCAGGTCTGATTGGTTATAAATTGTGTGACTGTTTCCCTACAGCATGTGGATATGAAATCTAGCAAAACATAAAGACCAAAAAGAAATGATGAAGGAAAATAGGGGAATGATAAATGAGCCTAAGACATATTCCAAACCTTTACATTTGCATACCACAGTGCCTGGAGTGCATACACAAATAGGCTGTTGGCTGACATACAGTATGAGGTCCGATCCCAGCCCTCATGATAAAGCCAGTATGGATTTCCCCTAATTTCCTCAGGATGTGTTTTCTCATACTTTGGAGGACTGAAAATCCCAGCATGCATTGAAGTATAACTTTATTCATAGCTGCTGTGCCCAGAACTCTTCACTGTCTAACGCAGCTCATTCAAATTGAGGCAGAAGCAGCGAGGGAGAAACTGCTCTTGAAATATGTGACTGGAGGCATATGCATGCAATTTCAACATCCATGACATAGTGGGGACACAAAAGTGTGTGTCACATCTAACCAATTTTACTTGATTTGGTTGTACGTGGAAGTGTAAACAACTATTCTGATTTAACTGTATTTATTTCATATACCTCAAATCAACTTTGTATTGTTGCAAAGTCTTTCATTTACTTGTTGTACCTCAACTCCTCTCCCAGTCCATAATATCTAAACCACTTTTTATATGTGACAGTGCAGATGACAAAAGGTCTGTTTCCAGATCCTGGTGCACCTGGGTCTGTTGACTAAGGAGTCGGGGTTCAAGATCGCAGAGAACGCCTTCAGCGGGGGTCCCCTCGGAGAGCTGGTGCAGTGGAGCGACCTCATCACCACGCTTTACCTGCTGGGCCATGACGTCCGCATCTCCGCCTCACTGGCCGAGCTCAAAGAGTAAGAACCCCATGTCACATGATCCCCATCTTAAGGTTACCATCCACACACACTCACCCATACACAATTACACATATCAAATAAGGTTTGATATGCAAAGTAAAATGTGGCACAGCCAAAGGAAAATGATATTGCAGTTTCTGTGGTTATCATCTCTGTAAGGATGTGAGGCTGACCTGTTTATTCAGGCTTTGTTCTACATCTGGAGGTCTTCTGGTTCCTTTGGAGGCTGTTGTTAAAGATAGTTAGTGTATGAAGTCATGGTTCCACATGGCCTTGTTTTCCCTGCTCCTTGATCTTGTTTGAGGGCCCTTTTGGACAGCAGAGTGGAAGGACTGTGTTCAACACAATTTTCTGTGTTCCTTTCCTTATCCTTGTTCTTGTCCTTTGAAAAGAGCCAGAAGCCTAGAACCTACGAGTTTTTACACTCAATATGAGGAAACCATGGACCAGATTCAATCAAATAATCTATTAAGTAATTAAATAACCAATTAAATATTTTAAAAATGTGGTCTCTACAGGGAATCTGCTCTTCTATTTCAGAATAAAAAGAACACATTCCAAAGAACATGTTTTTTGAAAATGGACGTTCTGTACATATGCCTTTAAATGGTGTGTTAAAGCTAGCCAAATGTTGCCCCTTTTGCCAATTACTTGAATGTCGGTAATGGAAACGATTGTTTTTTGCTCAAAAGTAAAAAAATATTATCCATCTGTTGGCAAAAATTATATCAATATTCTTTGTCACCGATAAACCTGTTAAATTATGTGAATGTTGAATCTGTCCTATTTTAGAATATGAAAAGCTCAAGTGAAGGTCTGAGGTTGGAAGTAGCGTGATTGAATCAGGTTTTCTGTGCACCATCTGCTGGAGTTAAGGAGCTGCTCCTGCATTAGCTCGTCCTTCCTGCCAAAAAGGGAACATTTGGATACAGTCATGTTTGCATATACTTAAATAATCACCACAGACGGTTATATTAATGTGAATATGTAACAATAAAGGCTTATGGATCTGATCTGTGACCTCTGAAAAAAAATGTCCATGTACAGCAAGGGTGACTCCCAACAAAGGTTATTGTGATTTGCTGTGCATTGCTAACATCAGTGATAAAAGAGAGGCTTCACAGGCAAGGGAGAAAAACCAAAATGAGAATCTTGATGTTTAAAAAATAAATACAGTGCAGTTGTGTTATAACTCTAGGTGCTTATGTCAACACACCCTCAGTTTGTGAGTCTGACCCGGCTTGGGCATCCTTTGAGAAAGATGTTTATCTTCACAAAATTTTGAACCCTATTAATGCAGCAGACAAACACACGCACGGTGCGGTACTGAGTGAGAAGCAGAGCTTGCACTTCTTTGTAATGCAAATATACACCTCTATCCTCCAATCCCAGGCTTCGCGGCAACTGTCTCCATAGATGTATGCACAGAATTCTGGGACACGTTAGACCTTCGCTTCACAGCCTCAGTGAAAGAGTTGAAATACACTTTGGGAGCTGTTTGAGAGAGCAGCCACAAAGTTTAAAGTATAGAAAAGTAATTGGAAATCCTTTCATAGATGCTGCTCATACTTTGGTGAGAGTGCAGAGAAATGTATCTAAAAGTAGGAGAAACTGTGCAGTAAAAGAGTTTAAACTAACAACCTGTCTTTAAGGAAAAGTATTTTACCAGTTTTACATGAGGATGAGTGAGCCTACAGTGGTCATGCAGAAGAAAATCATCATCAACAACTTCATTAATTGAGTGTGTTTTATGAATACATTGCTCCATCTTTTTGCTTGATGAATACAGTGCTATGCACATTTTTCTGATGAACACAGTGCTATGCACTTTTGTCTGATGAATACAGTGATGTGTCCTGTTGTTTGATGAATGCAGTGCCATGTCCATTTGTTTGATGAATACAGTGCCATAGGCCTTTGTTTGATGAATACAGAGCTCTCTTCATGCTTTCTTGACGAACACAGTGCTCTCCACTGTTCTTTCATGTACATACTACTGTCTGTCCTCTCCAGGATCATGAGGAGGGTGATGGGGAATAAGTCCAGCTGTCCCACCCAGGGAGACAAGGTGGTGGAGCTCATTTACATTGACATTGTGGGCCTGACCCAGTTCAAGAAGACTCTGGGGCCCTCCTGGGTGCACTACCAGTGAGTATCAACATAACAGGGTAATAATTATTGATGAGAAGAATAGGCCATTCACCTCATTAATGCTTTTCATTTCCCGTCATGTCTAGAGAGTGTGTTGCATTAAGCTAAGCCTGGTCTTGGACTCTCGATGGTATTTGCTATCTGATGTTGCTGTGTTTAAGCCCAGACTTGGCGCAGTACTTGATACTCTGTAGTTTAAATGGTGAGCTAAGTTAGGCCAAATGGCCTGTTCTCATCAAATTGTGTTCTTATGTTCTTCTTCTTATTTCCTTATGTATAAATCCCATATTATTGTTCAGGGCCCACAAGTCTCTACGTTGAATTAGAAAGGTAGTTCGATTATGTAGGAAGTAATACTAGTGATAATTTGTGTCCCAAATCCTGCCACCCTGCTCAGACAATCAATGTGTAGTCACTCATCATGTGTTTAACCTCCCGACCCTTAACGGCTCAGACTCCCACTATTCTTCCTTGTTTGCCGAAAAAGTCAAGCAGTAATTAATTCTGTTGCGACATAGTTGTACTATCCATCTCCAAAATTAGCCGAAATGAGGGCAGTGTGGGTGAGCATAGCTTGTGTGTCAGTGCTTTGTGCTTCGCAAAAGACAAGCCTTCAGGGAACAATAACTCTGGACTGAGGTTTCCTTCTCGTGTCACCAGATTTCATCTGTCTCAAGTCACAGGATTGAGAGCGCATCCTGTTTTGCTCCATTTAGAGGAAATTAAACGTTAGCGTTTTACCGGTAATTCAGTAATCTACCAGTTTTATCTGTCTCACTCCAGACAGGTCCAGACAATCTTCAGCATTACTTACAATAAGTATAGGCCTTTTTCAGTGCCTTTCTTCTGTGGCCACACAGAACTAATGATGTAGGTGAATGATAATCGATTGAGTAATCTCACACTGCACATTGTCACGGGTTATTATTTCTGCAGATCAAATATGTACAGAAGCCTTGATACGAGTTGTCTTTCGAACCCGTGTGAATTTGAATGCAGAACCAGTCATTAGCTTCACTGTCGCATACTGTGTAAGGATGGATTTTCGGAGTTCCCCTCCCCTGCACTGTCCCCAGTGCTGTTAGGCTTTCATTCTTCATTTCCAGTCAAAATGATTACGTACTGCATCTGCTTTTACAGACTCCGACAGCTGGCTCTCAATCAGGGAACCAATTAATTCATTTTCCCGCAATGTAGCTTGGATGCATTATGTTTCTAGCTCCGGCCGAAGACAAAAAAAAACAACGGTCGTCTCCTCACAAAAACCATCCCAATTCTCTGCAAACTTAATTTGTCATAGAGGTGGAGGGCCTTCTGCCCTGACAAACGTATTTTCGCCTAAATTGCCTTCCTTCCAGGAGCTGAAGTGTCAAACTCAAATTTGAATTCACACTGGGATGCCCTTACGTTAGTGTGCGAGAAAAGGTACGGGCCCAGTTGGCTGTAATTAATGTGTCTGTCATAGCATTGATCAAAGTTTAGCATAATAAGCTTTTTGGGGGAAGGCTGAAGAGGACATAATTTGATTCGGCTGTGGCTTTGTGTGTATGGCGAGGCTGATGTGAATTCAGAGGACGCTGTCTGCAAGCTTATCTGTGGATTAAGGAACAGTGTGAGGGGACACGTCTTTCATCTCTCTGTGTGCAGAAATATAAATCAGTGATCCTATTCATAAAGCGTCTCAGAGTAGCAGTCCTGATCTGAGATCAGGTCTATCTCCACCATATATCCTAATCTATTAACGTTGTCCTTTAAGGGTAAGAAGGTGAAAACTCAATTCTAAATCAGCAGTCCTATTCTGGAATTATCTAAGTCTGTGGTTTTTCAAATTTAAGGATTGTATATGAATAATTCAGTCTATAAATAATAATAGCAGTACCCTTTTAATGGTTTTCTCAGACTCTTCGTTTTGTCCTCGTTGGCTGATGGGATATAAGTTGATCAAACAGTTCACAGCATAACACGGAAATGTATCAAACCTAAACTGAGCAGTCAACATGTCCAGTAAACAAGAGAAACTGCGAAGCCAAAGTGTTTGGAGTGAGTGTCATCTAAAGGGAAATTTTTGCATTGGAAGAATACAAGATTTAGTACAGTAACTGTGTACCCAGTGCGGCGCGGTGGAGAGAAAAGGGCTTATTTCCATAAACAGTAGTAGGTGATATATTTCATTCTCTTCCTGGCAGTTAGCAAATTCTGGTAAGGACTGCAGCCAATATTCAGTAGTGGGTGGCACAACATGACAAGAATTTGTCATATTATCAGCCTTTTTGATGAAATTAAAATTTAATTAAATAAAGAGTGACAGGAAGCATGACTTCCATGACTTTTCTGAGCAAAATACCAGACTCTCTCATTGCAGAAAAAAATGGACCCCTCCATGCCTTTTGCTCCAGCTTGAGCCTCCCTCCCCTCCAATTATGACTGTCCTTAATAGAAACTAACACTGTCCTTAATAGGAACTAATATTTCCATGGTCATCTTATTTGGCCAAAGGAAGTTTCCATGATCACATTTGATCCTCTCTCCCTTTCCCTCTTACCTCAGCAGGGCTGAGCTGTGGCATGGTTATGTGTATGTAGGGCTCGCTGTTGTCTGTTGGCCAACCACAGTCAACAGTAGCATAAAATCTGTCATGTGACATATGGGCTCCCTGAAGTGAGACCATGTGATAAATATGACCATGGAAGCTCAAATTAGATGAAAGGGAGCACAACGGAAAAAGCCCAGCAGGTAATCAATCCGTGCGGATTAGTTTTGCGGTCATTGTTGAAAGTGCCATATAGCAGGGCACACATTTCCTCAAAGCATTTTTAAATTTAGAGTGTTTATTTTCAAGTGCAATCTTTATCTAGTTGATGCTGTTGCATATCTTGCTCATATAAGGAATAAATTCAATTAAATTGTTTATTGTCGCCAGCTTTTGTTCCCACCAAAAAAAATAATGTAATAAGTGTCTACACAAACTCAACACAGTTTATCCCTGAATAGACTAGACTGCTCCTGAAAAAAACATGTTTTTAGATGCAGGATTTCTGGATGAAACTCAAAATATTTGTCTGCAGAGCTGTTTAAAAACACTGCATAAAATTCATCAAGTAGTTTGTTTTAGAGTGTAGCAGATGTGGTCAGCTGCAGGCTTTTTTTAAACATTCCCTTGTCTGATGGAGAGAACATCATGAGCAAAGGGGGTTGGCCTGGAAACAAAAATCCTGATCTCTCCTACCGATGTTTGCATCTCCACTCGGCACGCGCGTTACCAGCGTACGTCTGGTCGGTGCTCAGCTGGAAGCAATCGTTAGACAGAGCTGATTTTTTTCTCATAAGAATCAAACACGGGTTGGTGTCCAACAGCTGGTGTTTGAGCAGCTCGGAGAGAGAGCAGGGGCAGAAGGCTCCATCCCTTTAGTTCAGTTTCACTGTCGAGTCCATTTCCAGGCTCTGTTTTCCGAACATCTGAGAAACTCTGCAGAAGCACAGAGAGCCATCTGCAGAAGATTCAGCTCAGGGCTCTCCAACCTCAGTTTATACCTTTACAGTTTTCTCTAACAAAATGGGATCATAATATTTCTCATTATTACATATCTACCTCTGGAAGACTTATTTCGGATTGTACAGTCTTTGAAGAAGTCCAAAACAAATTGTCTTATTCAATTTCAATAGGAGTCCTTTAGAATGACCTTTTGGGTTGTGGCTGCTGTCTCATGCATCTCCCTTGTGTGTCTTTCAGGTGTATGCTCCGGGTTTTGGATTCCTTCGGCACTGAACCGGAGTTCAACCATGCACACTATGCCCAGTCAAAGGGACACAAGACCCCATGGGGCAAGTGGAACCTCAACCCCCAGCAGTTCAACACCATGTTCCGTAAGTCAATCCCCACCACAACACCTCCTCCCCTATCTGCGTCACCGTGGTGACCAAAAGGCAAGCATGTCTGGGGGGCAAGCCTCACCCTCCACCAGTTTAACATTTCTTTTTTTTTTGAGCTCTAAAATCCAAATGTTAGCTCATGGTCTCAGTATCAGGGATTTAGGCACCACTAGTCTGAAATACAGGTCAGCTCAATAGGCCCTTTGTCCTCCCAATAGAGTATGACATTCTCATATGACTTTACAGGGAGGCCAGTTGGGTCCTGCAGAGCTAGCTCATAGCTCTGTTAGATGAGTGGAAATACTGGACTGGAGATTAGTTAGCCTGTGGCTCTCCAACTGCATCAGAATGCTGTGTCTTTTTCACTGCTTCCCATGAGAATGAAGATCAGCTTCGTCCCATGCCGTGTTTAGCTCACCATCTCAGCTCTTGGTTTTCTGTCTGGAAGGCTTCCTCACTGTCTCATCCACTGAGTTGTTATATGATGATGTGAGATGTTATTTTGGGCTGTGAAATGGGGCCTGGAAGGTCAGGACAGAGGAAAGTGTCATTAATGAAGGAGCCAAGCTATTGTTCCCTTTCCATCTTCTGGGACTTTCTGGAATTAGGAGGGCAGTGTCTTATAAATGCGTTTGCTGGCTAGCAGTGAGGTCATTGTCTCTGCATCCAGAGAGAGAGAGAGAGAGAGTGCAAGAGTGGAAGAGAGATTTGTTATTGCTTGAACTTCAGTAGAGTCCAGTTGAGATTGTTTGAGCCCCAGTCGAGTTTGTATTCAACAGATACCCAAAGTGTTCTTGCACCTCTGAAGGTCCTCTTTGAGAACAGTGTTATGATTCAGAAAGGAGTTCCAGTGTACTCTTTTTCTGAGCAGGTATATGTTAACAATCTTTTCTTCAAATGGCAAATTACTGTAGCAAGGAAGTTAAAAACCAAAAATTTGAGGTCTTCATGTTATAGTACTATTGATTTTCAGTTGCTGGGGTTTTTTTTCTTGCCTTAGTGTTGACCCAAGAAATATGTGAGGAGCTTTCAGCCACAGGGGCAATGAAAATGTGCCATCCTGTCGTAGGATATGGGCTGTGAACCTTGAATAGGATAGTGAACTTAAAGGACACAGAAAATGGATGTTGGGGTCTCACATAAAACCTGGTCATAGAGAAATGGGGGGTATGAGTCAGCATGGTTTTGCCTTTCAGTTCACCTATACCCACTGCACTGTTTCGCCAATTACAATTCATCTTGACTGCCACTGTGGTGAGACTCGGTGGAAGCAGTAGATGTATCTAATAGATTCAATGATTAAGCGAATAAGTATGATGGAGGCAGCCATGAGCCACAAGCTGTTCTGAATTACGTTGTCTGCTAACCAAATAAACAAGAAACCAAAATTAGAAGGAGTACAAGGGTCCATTGTTTGACGGTTTTGAGTGAATGCCTCCCAGGGATCCCAAGTTAACAATGGCGAGAGGGGTTTTCCACGTCGAGCAATGATTCAGGCATCTCAAGGTCCCTTACCCCGTGGGTCTCGTTTCAGTGCCCCGCCATGACATCAGCGCGGTCAGGCAGCGCCAACCTTACCGTCTGCCGAACTGCTCTCAACCCCTGGGCAGGAGCGTCCGTCAGTAGATTGAAACACATCACACGTGTGTCTGTGACTTAACTTTTCCCCTCTCCCGTTCCAGCAGGTGTGTGTTGCTTCCAAACCATAATGCGGGTGCTTTGATTCCCATCTCTGCACCAAAAAAAAAAGATTCTCCTGCTCATTCCAGTTCCTACCGCTTACTTCAGCCCTACGAGCGATCACTGAAAATAATCTAACTTAAATTGAGATGAGAGACAGAGACAGGCCTCAGCCAGACACTGGACAAAAAGCAGAGACAGATGGAATATCATTTAATGTGTGTGAATTTTGGGTTTTCTGCTGCAACGGTTGCCAGAAACCAGGCTGCTCTGTGTGTCTGTGAGTAAGAATGGTGGCTCGTATCATAACAGGTACCAGATGAAGGGTTCACTCCTGCTCTGGAGGAGGGTAGGGGAGCCTGCTGCCAGTCTCTGCCCCACTCCCACACCATGTCAACTGATCTGCGAGGGCACCTCAACGGCCCATTTACCCAGAATGCAACACCAACCCACAATCCTGTCATTTCACTAAACAATCTGCCTAAAACATTTATTTAGACTCATCCATAACCAGCACCTTGTTGACTGTATTGATATCTATCGAGATAAATTCCAAAGTATACCCTCTGTCTGTTTTTTTTGTCTTCCTTCTTTGCTGTTCTGGTCAGCTGAAAGCCTCAGAATGACAGATTAAGTGTAATGCGGTGTACAATTTGTGAAACTGCCATTATTGGATTTGCTTATGCGCGGCTCGTTAGCTTTTGACACTTTGCAAAGTGAAAGTGTCAGTGTGATTTGAGAGGCTCCTGGCAGATGAGGCGTTTGTGGCGTACATCCATCACTTTGATGATAATAAATTGGTCTGAGATTTATTTTGGGACGTCCCAAATGATTTGTAAAGAAAGTAGATTTTTTTTCAAACGTTCAAACATTCAAAAGAGCAGTGAGCATCTACTCTTTTAAATAATAAAGCAGTGTGTGGCCTGGCGTAAACAACAACATCAAGGGATTATTTTCGTCCAATAGGAATGTGAATTTCAATGTGTTGTTGAAGCAATGCTGGTATATTAATAAGGTCCTTTTATAAGTGAAAGTTTGTCATTAAGAGAAGGCATTATGAGTTAATGCTGTGTTTTACAGTGCTCTGCACAAGTCTTTCAATTATAAAATGTAGGAAGGGACACAGAAAAAACATCTGTTCTCAATGCCTGTTATTTTCTTATCAGACAGATGGTAATTTTCTTTTTACCAATTAATAATTCATGCAGAAATAAACATGATTATGATGAATTATGGTCAGATGAAAGCTCTGTAAAAACACATTTCTGGCCAAGTTGTGCACAGAGAAGTAGTTTAGATGGGATGTTACATAATGAGGTCATAGACTGGTTTTCTCACTTCCAAATTCAGTGAGGAAAAGCTCCTTCTGAAATTTTACTTTGATTATGTCCAGTATTTTAGCTGAAATGTGGGAAGCATGCTTGAATCTGCCCCTCTCCAATCCGGTTTGACTAACTGACCCCACAAATAAGCATGGAATGAGGCTAGCATAGATCGGTCTGCCATTTAACAGCGTCAGTGTTGATTTTTTTTTCCAGGTTATCTATTCTGTTGATGTGAAGGGTGTCAGTGGTCAGTTTTTACATACATTTGCATACCTTGTTTACATTAGCCGACATAAGATTTGCATTTCCCTTCAGAGAATTCACGTTCCCATGGGAACACACAGAGCAGTTGTGCGATGTGCTTTGTGACCAGCTGAGCTCACTGAGATGTTCTTGGGAAGTTTACTGTCACAACCTGGGGTTATGCAAGAAGGGGGGCTGGGGGGTGGAGGGGGAGGGGGAGGCGCGGGGGATGGGGGTGTTGGTGTTTGTTTCCTCATTCAGAGGTCAGAGCTCGTGAGTGACCTCATCTCCCTTTCCAATTCCACTGCTGACAAGAGTTGGGAAAACCTCCAGGTTATGTTATGTCATGTGTAAAGGTTTATGAAAAGGGTCTAAAGTTCTACAGCTGCAGCAGTTATGATGTTTCAAGAAATCATAATAATAGTTTGTAATTTTGAATAGCAAGTGTCTGGACCTAATATTTTGTCAAAATATGTCCCAGTATTATACAATATCCAAGGTGAAAGTGGAGGAGAGGAGGATACAACTTTTATGTATTGCAACGCAACCATGGTTGCGTGTAGTTGTAATTTAAGATTAAGGGCAATTTTTATAGAATCTTCACCTGTGACACAAAATCACACTGCTGTCCGTGCTGAAATGTTACTCTCAGCTGCTCCCATTGATTGTAGTTAAGCTCAAGCTCATTCAGTGCAGAGAAGAATGACACTAGAATGCATTCGGCACACCTGAGCAGAGGTAAAAAGCTGAATCACTCTTACCTGTGTGTCCTTTTAGTTTTCTACAGGCCTCATAAGCAGTTATCAGTTTTTGCCAGCTAAAAAAAAATCAATAGATGCCTACTTGTTGCAATTCAGAGCTTGCTCCCTTCTTTACCCCCCCACATTCACCTTCAGAGTACCTTTCATTTTTCCACCAGCATTATATTCCTGATAGGGTTTAAACCCTAGACATTGCCAAACAGCTGAAGCATGAAATGTGATGGAATAGTTCTTTTATTGTGAGGATCTGGACAGAGCCCATGCCTCCAGGTGCTGGTCACCAAGCAGTCGCTTCAGCAGGGACCCTCAATCAGCGTGACCGTCACGCTGAGAGATGACATTCTTAAAAACTGAAAAGCGCACTCGAAGACCAGGAATTTCTTTGTGCTGTGTCCCCTGCATGTTGCTTTTCATGTAATCAGTTGTGCAAGGCTATAAGAATTGAGCAAGGGCCTCTCTCAAGCTAGCAAAATTTCGGAGCAGACAAAGAAATGGGTTGTCTTAAACAGCACTACAGATCAGCCTTCTCTGAGCTAACGTGCTAACGTGGCCCTGTATCCTCCTCCCCCAAGGTACAACTGAGGTAGCTGTGCTAGTGGTCTCTTATTTAGCATAAAGCATTCCTTTTACCCACTTAAAATGCATTCCATGTGCCAGCTTCTTTATCAAACAGCCTGCAACCACATATTCAAATAATTATTGTTGTTGAGTTAGGAGTCTGTCAATATTCCTGTTTTTTGCATATCTCTTGGGGGAGATTCAGAGGCTGAATGATATTAGCCAGAAAGTTTAGAGCAGCACACTGTAGCAAGAGCATTGAAGGTAGGCTGAAGTTTTCTCTGAGAGTGCTTGTCCCTGCATGACCACTGGTACAAGAAAAATATGCTGAAGACATTTGTAGACATCTCAGTGTGCTGTGCCATTGACTACAAATACCAGGTATAACCTGCCTCTCTCTGCTGATGTGTTGCTGTTAACATTAACATTTGCATAACTCTCCTCCTACATGATCTACATCTTTTCACACATGTAATATCTGGCTTTACCTTACATCTTTGATCTGGTTCCACCAATTCGATCCCGTTCTTGTGTTCCCCAGTAATCTTAGGGCGACCAGCATAGATCTCTTGTCTTTTCCACACACCATACTACCTGCATTGGAGGCAAAGCTTTCTGAAATATAGAAATATAATATCACTGCAGTGACAGTGAAGCACAAATATCTTTCCATTGGGGGCTGTATGATTATTTTCATCTGCTTTCTCTCTCACAGGAATGTTTCTGTATTTTTACTGTAGTAGTATTATATATTTTGGTCCTTAGAGGTACTTTACTGTCAAGATGTGAATACACTGTGAATCTGAAAATGATGCCCTTAATAATCACCTTATCCCAATGTGTTGATCAAGCTTTTTCCCTTCCACTCAAACAGATTAGCCCTAGGTATGCCAGAGAGAAGAATAACTGTTCACTCCTTGTTCACTCTGTGTTCACTCCGTGTTCACTCTCTGTGTTCACTCTGTGACTATTATCATATTATTATTTTTTTTTTTTTGATGGCTTACAGTTAAGCCGTGGTGTGTGTGTGTGTGTGTGTGTGTGTGTGTGTGTGTGTGTGTGTGTGTGTGTGTGTGTGTGTGTGTGTGTGTGTGTGTGTGTGTGTGTGTGTGTTGTTTCCCTTTTAGAACACAGAATACATTTTGAAGCTCTGTATTGCAAATTGACTTTTTCTTAATACTTTCAGATTTGATGGATACAATTAACATTTTGCTGCACATCTTTTGAAATTCGATCATTTGTTATCTTAAGATCCTTATCTTTTTAATAACCTCCAGCAGCTAAATTGGACAGACTATGAACACTGTGTCATATTGCATTTTTAGAATTGTGGTCTGGGTGTTCACTGCAGTACTTCAACGAAGGCTTTTGTTTTCAACCCAGTGTTTCACCATGTGACTCTTGTGGTAGCTAATGCTTCGCTAAGCACTTGTTATAATGATAGGGTACTGTGTCAATGGCTGTAGTTAATCAGTAAACTGGTATCTTACATGCAGCCCACCTTGCACAGTCAGATTATAAGTTCTGATAAAAAATGAACAATTTTTCCCCATGACACATTGAGGTACTGTATTTTCACTTTTTATATTTCTTTTTAGTTCATCAGAAACAGCCGGTAGAAGTCCTATGATAGGAATTTAGGAGGATTAAAAGAGGTCAGGATTAGGTGTATTTTGCAAGTGTCTGTAACAATCCAGCAGGATCTTAACTTTATAAAAAATCTGGTCTTTCAAGCTCCTAAAGGAACTTGGTCAAGACTTATACCCGCAGTCTGACTCAGTAAAATTTTAGCAGTAGCTTTGATGATATAGGAAATGAAAAGTTATTTTGGGAGGGATGAAGAGTTCTTGCCTCAGAGCAGAAGAACCATTCACTCTTGCTGCCTCTTGGACCAATGCCCCAGTGTTTCAAACATTAACAACCAAAAGGCTTGTTTATTTATAATTCACAAGAGCAGCGTGTTGTTTCGGGTGTTGTCCATGCATCTCTCGGCTTCACTGGAACATCTTCGGTGGAAGTCATAACCTTTTCTATTTGTGCTCCTCTAGCCGGGGGTAGAGGGGGTGGGGGTGGGGCTGGGTTTCGCATTGCTTTTCACCACACTCTTCATAATTTCCACAAAATTACACAAATCACATTATGTATGGATTGTCTGCCTTGGAGCCTGGAAGGATGTCACTTTTCGGCACTGATTACATCTGACTGGCTTCCTCTTGGCATCGTCCAGCTTGGGCCAATAAACCCTTCTGCAGGTCACAAAGTGGCATATTTAGTTGCAGTCAGCAATGACCGGGGCCTCCTGTTCCCAGCAGCAACACCCAAAGTAATCCTTTCTCCTCACCAGTATCGCCCAACTTATACAACTCCATGTGTGCTCAATGCTGTGTGATATTTTAATTGTTTATACATAAGCCAGTTGATGAAATATATACTAATGTTGTAGTATACATATCTGTAAACAGGAAAATTATACGCATCATTTCTTTGTATTGCTCATTCACTTATTCCCCGTTTTTAGTAGCATATGTATAGCATTGCTATTGTATATAGTAGCATCTTTACATTAGCACGATGGCATTTTCAGCCTGTCGTCTTTGTCATGCAATGTTTTCCCCAGCCGTCGTGCAGAGATGGTGACAGGTCTACTTTAAGCATCCTGCCAGGAGAGCCATATCATCATGCCATGTGTTCACGGCAGAACTTCTATCGGACTGTCAGATTTATAGCAGTGCTGGGACAATAGTTGGCTAACAAAGCAGCAACAAAGTGTCACTCTTCATATAAATATGCAGGGTACATGGCAGCTGTTGGGGATCGGTGGGGTGGATACCTGTAGGAGGGGAAGCGATTAACAGGTCCTTTTCTGCTAACAGAGATTCTGGGAACACATAATAAGCTGCTTCCTTTGAGGTGCTTTTGGACATGTGTTTCATTTACTTTATTTTTTGTGCATTTCTGGATTTTAAGGATTCTGTCTTTTCTTAATCTATTTGTTGTTTCCTCATTCCTGGGACCACTGCCGAAATCCTTATCTCCTGATTTGTGTTTGGAAGCAGATGGCTTGGGGGTATACTGTAGCTCAGCCAGATCAGTGCTGTCCATTTGAATCCTTGGCCCTGTGTTGCCATAATGATATTCCAGTATTTGGCACTGAGAAAAGTAGAATAGGCTGGAATGTGAGCTTTATAACATCATTTTATTTTATTGCATATTACCTTTGTAAAGGTTTAAACATAAACCCCCCACATAGTATGCAGACATAGTGGTGGGCATACATAGTTAGTATGCCCATATCCTCAACGTTGAGTCATTTTTGCTCACCACTTTTTGATTTTAAGCTCTCCCCCAATTGCCAACGTACTGTAACCCTGCTCACTTTTATTTCTTAGCTTTATTTGGACAAGACCATCTGCACCATTTGGACTGAAGTGTGACATTCATAGCAGGTGCTAGACTAAGCTAAAAAAGGGAGTAGATCTTGGCTTGTGATGTTTATCGCTCATTATTTTGTGTCGATTTCTCCATAGCTCACACACCGGACAACAGCTTCCTGGGCTTTGTGGTGGAACAGCATCTGAACGCGAGCGACATCCGACACATTGATGACATCAAGAGGCAGAATCAGTCCCTGGTCTATGGAAAGGTGGACAACTTCTGGAAGGTAGGTCCACTGCCAATTATCTGCTATAGAAAAAAGGATATGAACCATTCTTTTAATCTGAATTTAATTGAGCTTACAAAATGACGCTATCAATAATATATGTGAGCATACAAAGTGACTATGCGTGTCCATGTGTGTTTGTGTATTTAGTGTCACCCTCTCATGGAGCAATTACAGTTATAGCTACTTAAGCCTTTCCCACGTGTACCAGTGCTACGCAGCACAGTTCTGCCCTCAGAGTACAACCCTCTTACCCACGTTGCCCCCACCCCTTGCACAGAGCTATTCAAAGGGCATCACCTTGATGGCCTTCTACTGGTGATCCCCTAAAGACCGTGACCTCCTGTTCACTTTTTCCATCCATCTGCACCACTTAAAGAATATATGCCACTTAATAAATGTGACCTGGTTGGCCTAATATCATGCCCAATATTTTCCATCTGTAATCAGCCAACTTTCATTAATGTATTAGCTGCCAATTTTCGTCCAGTAATGCCACACTACATTTTCCTAACAGTATATTTCAGTCACTCAGCCGCCCCTGTCGGCGCCATCATGGTTCCGAAAGGGTCGTAAGGTCTCTTTAGCCAACTATTGACAAGGTCAGATCTGTCAAAAGCCAGATTTGCTGCACAGTTGTGTTATGCTTAATAAGACCAAAACTGACACAATCACAATCACAATCACGTAGGCCTTTTGGTTTCCCAACAGTGAAGCCTAATGTTCACTGATATACAAGAAGAGGCAACTGGGTCATGGTTCCTGCGTCCTCGGTAGCATTAACATAGCTAGTTATGGTAATGTTCTCTTTTTTCTTCTGCTCCATAGCCCAGCACTTCCTGTCTCAATTAAAACAGCATAGACCTCAAAGTTCATGTGCTCCCCTGTCATAGGAAATGCAGCTCTTGTAAACTGCATAGTTCAAAACATTCGTTCCACTGTGGTCTCATAGTAACCACGTCAAGACCAACCACGTCATGCGCTGACTGCTGATGAGGACAGGTGGAGGTGGATTTCCCACATAAAAAGTACTTCACACACAGAGCAGGAATCATCTTAAAGAGGTCCCCTGAGTCTCACTTCATTTTCCTTTTGATGATTAAACTGCAGAGACATATTGGACTCCAGGTGCTGGCAGCCAAATGCAAAACCCATCCCAGCTGCATCTCCCTCAGTTTCTGGGCTAAAACGTTCTGAAAACCATGGCCTTTCCTTATTAGCGCTTCAATTCACTCTTCAACCTTGATTAGAGTTATCCAGTTTGGATGCTCCCGTTGTTGCACCTAGCAAATTGCGAAGTCCCTCTGTGGAATTGCTCTGATTGTGCCAAAGGGGAATGGGTTTTGATTCCCCCAGACTCAACATTCTGGTCATGTTCTTTTTTTTCTGTTTCTGTTTCTGCATTCTTTTGTTTGAACCTCTGTAATGTTGGTGAGGCTTGCCTTGACGTGTCTTTAGACCTTGCCATGTGACACTCGTTAGCTGGGCATTCACTTTAAGCCACAGCAGCTTGGTGGTCCGACGTGAAGGAATGCGATTTAAGAAGATTCAAACCACAAATTGCCAGATAATCCTAAATCTGTGACAACAGCACCACGGCCCAAAGTCACCACTAAATACAAGCAGACAGGGAGGGAGGGCTGGTCACAGCCAAGGTCTCGGTTCAGGTACTGAGTGGAACAGACAAATGACCTGTTTTTAAATCTCATGGACTGCATTAGAGCAGTATTCAATGACACATTAGGTAATTTCAGCTACTTTTGTTGTAATTAGGGCATATACTTTTGGCAGGAGTATAAGAAAAAAAGAACACCAGGTATTTTTGCTGCAGGTTTCGATGTTGTTGAATAAAGGAGGAACTATCAACCGGGAATTCATCCAAGACTTGTAAGCCTAGTTAATAAACCCGTAGAAATGCATGCCTCTGTGTGATGTTGCTATCGGTATAACAAAACACATCAAACCCCTGCGGTGTATAGGCATATCACCCTCAAACAATGCTGCGCAAGGAACCCTTCTGGCACATTGCACACGAGATGCCAAGTGTGGAATCACAAAGCCCTGTAAAAGGATATTCTCATTTCTCAGTTACAAACCCAACTTTGCCTCTCCGTTGGTTTAATCCCATCGCATAAACAATGTGGCTGAGCTCCCTCCCATCTCTGAGCGTCAGAGCCAGCCGATACTGTGCAGGCCTTTGAAAGAGCAGACTCCTTAAGCTCGCGCACCAAAAACATTAGCCGCTAATCAGACTCCCCACCGCTTTCATTACGCCCTGATTTTAATTAAAAAGGGCATTGTGGAGTTGGTTTTTAATGAGGTGTAATTTGGAGCGGGCCTCCTCCTCAGACAACCCCTCAGAGGCCATGTGGGCTTTGATGCATGGTGCTTGCATGGAAATGTCACTGAATCCCAGCCTCCTTCACTTCATAAACATCCCCAAAGAGGCTGGTTTACCCCACTGTACAGTTAGCTGAGGTTTGACTCTCCCTGTCTCCCCACCTGAAGTATCGCTCAGGTTACTGTTTGATGTGAAGGTGTCGCTAGAGAAAGGTGTGTGAAGGAAATAAATAGGGTGGTCTCAGGAAGCAGGATTTGTGAACCCCAGAGGACCAGGCCTCGGGGAACAGGATAAACCACGATTTATGCTTCAGCAGGTAATTAGAATCTATAAAACCCGCCGTATGTTCTCAGATGAAGGAGCTCTGTGTTTGTGTTTGGTTAGTCTGTAAAGCTGTAAAGTTCCACATCTTCTTTCTTGTAAAATGTAATCTGTTAAGAGCTGGTCCTTTTTCTCATAAACCTTTCTCTTGTGAGATAATACAAATAAATATGTTGGCTGGAGGCATTACTGAATTTGCATTGCAGACAGAAGCAGAATCAGTATTTCATGTGTAATGAGTATTTATGTGCTTGAATGCAAATGCATTGCAAAATTATGGGGGAGCTCTGTGGCTTGGTGGTTTGAGCAGGCCAGGGGATGGGGGACCTGCATCCAATCGCTTTGTCACTCTATAAGTGAAAGGAAAGTAAAAGTTATTCCCTCAGAAGGTGAGGGACTTTACCCTGCCCTATACCTTTGCATTTTACTGCCCCACCCCCCCACCCCCTGGCCCAGAGTATATGGTCTGATTCATGGTTTTGTTAGGGTGTATGATAATAGCCTTATGCAGAGACCCTAATCAGAGTGTGGAGATTAGGCTGCTTTATGAGAGACATTAAATGTAATTACAGATCTGAACATCCTGCGAAAAGAACCATCTGTCTTATGCCGACATTGGCCTACTTATTCATGCACAGCCTCAAAATTATTTCACTTCCATCATCTAATTAAAAAAAAGTTTTTGCTATCTTCTTTGTGTTTCACCACCCCCCCCCCCCCCCACCCCATGCCTCCCGTACCCCTCCTCTCTGTTAAGGTAATAAAGGTGGCAATCCATCCCGCCTCTTTCTTAGACAATCCTGTACTACAGCAGCATTATTAAAAAGACGTCTCAAAGGAATCTCCATATGTTCTTGCATCCCGGTTGAGCTTGGGTTATGAGCTCGCCGTGTATTAGTACTTTCAGTGTCCTACCTGTATGAGTGGATGCTTCCTTATTCTTTCCCCCGGCATGTACTTAAAGAGTAAACAAGAAATAACTGACCTTGGCAATAAAAAGGACTCGGGGATATGATAAGAGTGTCAGTGAAAAGCTCAATCCTATTTCAATTACTTTGATAGCGATGCAACACTCCTCACAGATAACTTCTGACCGTTGGTGGGGGAGCGGGTTGTGTTATAGTCGGAGCACACCTGGAGGGAAGGGCACCATAGTTTGATGAATAGTTCAGCTCCAGAATTATAAGTGAAGGCAAAGCTCTGAGGGTCTGTAGAGGAATCGAGGTTTTCAGTATTATGGTCCTCGCTGTTTTCTGCCTTATCGATTGCAGGTAGGTGACTCTCCGCCGAAATGCGCTGCAGGGTCACTCCCAAGCGTGCTCCTCAAACAAATGCATGAGCACTATGAAAGAAGCCACAGCCCCATACATATTGATGGCGCGGGGTGGAGCTGAGGGCCGTTGAGGCCAGGCTTCCTTTGAGAGAGCAGAGGGGCCTGTGGTGGGAGTAATAAACGCAGCAGCCAGGAGGCCATTTCTCAAGTAGGGGTTTCCATGGTAACGGGCCTGCGCGCTGACCTGGGATGAAAGGAGGCCACGCTTTTCCAGATCCAGTCAGGCCTCTGAACATGCACATGTGTGTGTGTGAGAGTGTGTGTTTGTGTGAAGGTGCATGTGTGAGTGAGTGTCTGTGCATCTGTGTGTGTGTGTGTGTGTGTGTTTGTGTGCATGTGTGTGTGTGTGTGTGTGGGAGTGTGTTTGTGTTTGTGTGAAAGTGAGAAATGTATGTGTCAGATCCCTTGGCCTTTGATCAGGTGCAGGTCTTTGAAATGATAATATTCTCCCTCTGCCATCACAGCTCTGTGTGCAGAGAGCTCAGTGTGATCTGGGCGGTGACCAGGCTGTCCTTGCCTCACAGCTCTCACTCTTTCCCATATTCATTAAGGCTTGTCCTCCTAGGTCCTCACGAAACACAAAAAACAAAAATAACAGAAAGCTTGTCAGAAAGATTACATTACAGCAAAGCAGTAATGTTATTTTTATACTCTCTGCGTTGCCAAGAATGAGATATAGGGTTGAGACCCTGTGCTGAGATTTTATTGCCATGATGTCTGAAGAGATAATTCTTTAGAGTCTTCACAGTGGCATGAGTAAAAAGATTAAAAAAGGGAGCAGTGTCTGTGTTAACTCTACTGTCAGTATTTTGGGCCACATTGGCATTACCTTGTGATAGAAATGCAGTTAACACTTATCATATAATAAAAATGACCCTCATTTTTCAGCCAATAGTAGGGTTCAATCAAGTCTTTTGATTGGTCCATATGGGTCAATGACAGCTCCACCCATTATGGGGTTCATGACGCCCCACTGTCCCCATCGATACTCCTAAAATAGGGCATGTATTTTTCCGTAGTGTTGCCCAGTGAGAGACCACTTCAGTTTGTTACTTTATCTTTAGTCACATTCCAGACCAGCAGCTCCTCTGGTCAGCTGAGCATCTGCAGGCTTCCTGTACCAGCTGCCCATAAAGTCTACCATGCTTCTTGGATTCAAAGACTGCAGAGTGAAACTAATTGGCAGCTGTTGGAATACTCTTCAGAGTAGAGCATTGTGCATATTT
Organism: Albula goreensis; assembly: GCA_022829145.1. Classification (NCBI taxonomy): domain Eukaryota; kingdom Metazoa; phylum Chordata; class Actinopteri; order Albuliformes; family Albulidae; genus Albula; species Albula goreensis. The sequence goes on from CM040745.1 coordinate 31,553,418, forward strand.
ATATGTATATATATCAAATAACAAGAAAAGATCCAGATGTTAAACAAAAATACTAAAGACTCCGAATTATTGCCCTGTCACTGGCTGAGCCCTGGCCATGCCATTAAGTTAGACTTTACCATGTAAATGGCTAATGGCTATTTTAATGTTGCTTGGTCACAGCGGAGGCACATCTGTGTTTGTTGGTTGTGTTTTGTATACAGTTGCACACTCATTTTGAATTCCAGACAAACACACAGTCGCTGACCCAGACGCTGACCCCGTTTACCTTGTGTGGTGGCATTTCCAACACCGTGTTGATAAAGGGATTTGTTGAAAGTGGCAAGCACTCAAGAATGCCTCTCAGCCTCACTCATTTTCTCTGGGCTGCCGTCTGGGGTTCAGATAAGTGCTTACCATACTGTAAGATGATGGTGAATCCTTTAAACATCCTGATTGACTTTTTTCGTGAAGTGGAGACACTGTCAGAAGAATTGTAACATTAACATGGGTTATTAAATTTAGAGGGATGTAGGTCAGGTGAATCTGCTTTAGTAGATGGGAATATATCAGGCAGAATCTCTGACTAAGCTTGGCAAGTGCTCAGTGAGACTATTTCAAAAAATGAGACGCAAGTAGCGTTATATCTTTAAGCATCCATGAGAATTGTGTCAGCTTAGCAACAGTCCACGTGTAAGGCTGAGATGTGACTGCTTTTTTAAGCCCTTTTTAAGCCATGCCCGTTTCTGTTTGTTGTACAGAAGATATGGCTGTTGCTGCTGGATGTAACACACAAAGACGTTTCGATCATCGGAGAGTGTTGGTCTAAGTAATTGCCGGACCAAAGCTTGAGTCAGGTCCCATCAGTGTCAGTTGTTTTCCATGGAGGGGGGGGTGTTGTGGGTGGGGTGTGTCTCTCTGCTGAATTCAGGGCTCCAGGGAGAGGAGAATGATGTGATTTGTTGTGAGGGAGGAAGGATGCGAGGACTGGTGAGAGAAGGAGGTAGCGCCCCCTCCTCACCTCCTGGCCCCCAGGCCCCAGGGACTCTGACCAGGACATACTGCAAGCCCCTCGACAAGGCCACAGCAGAGGGCTCTGCCTACAGTCAAGTGAAGAATCTGGCTGTAATCACAGAAGTGGAGTGTGCCTAACAGTAGTTTTTCCGACCATGATGTCATATTTTGGTCTGTTTATCTTTGATATAGTCTATGTCTGTGTCGGTGTCAGTTTTTGTCTGTGTGTGTGTGTGTGTGTGTGCGTGCGTGCGTGCGTGTGTTTGTGTGTGTGCGTGTGAGTCTATGTCTCTGTATGTGTGTCACCACCATAGCCATTTTCTGTGAGAGTTTGGTAATGGCCATCATTACCACCGATGCTTTGGGACTGTAGGAAGGACACCCCCCACTGCAGCTGCTCTCCCCCTTCCCAAGGTAACTCCATCTGCGCTCGGCACCTTGCGCTCCTCTCCCAGAGGTAAAGGGATTAGATAGGGAGTGCTTTCACTACCTCAGCTATATCTGCATTCTGCAGGATCTCTGATTCTCCAATTACAGCTCACCAGCTAAAGGTATCTGATAATGTGGTCCCCAGAGGACCCTTGCCTGCCGAGTGCCGTTTGCGTTACCGTCGCTTGAACCCTCAAAAGACCTGATTCCTTCTCTTCACCGTATTCAGTTCCCGGGAAAAGATGCATAATCAAAGTGATCCATGGCTTTTCATCCCGGGCGCGCATCCTGACACGATGCAAAGTAGCTAACGCAGAACTGTAAGCAGGACCCCTTCCGTGCTGCCCGAGAAGCTCATGCGTGTCTGTGTGAGGTCTGTCGTAGCTGGGCCATAGTTCCAATTTTTCCAATGTTTTGCTCTTGGTCTGATCCCTGAATGAACGGTTTACATGTCACTACGTGCACATCAAAGATGCTTCCCAAGGAATGCGGATGGAGTGGGGTTAAGATGGAATGACCAGAATCTCTGCAAGAACAGAGGAAGGGGAAAGCATGTAATTCATTTATGCGTGGCCTCTGTAAAACCCTGGTTAAAATTTATGAAACGGCCAGATTTTTAATGCCTGAACTATTGTGCATGTGCTGAGCACATAAAATATACACAGCACTGTATTAATAAATAGTATTCAGGCACATTTCAATTTTATTACTGAACATTCTGCAAAAAAACATAAAAATTACATTTAATGCGCATGTGTATTTTGACACGAGAATGCACTTTCTGTTTGTTTAATGGGTCATTGACGATCATTCAGAGTTCACTGGTTTTTCTTGTCTGTTCTCCACAATTTTTCATAATAATGATATCCTCACTCACATACATACATGTAACAGTTGTTATTTCTGTTTTAATCTCAAGGACTACAAAATCAGATTTGTATATGTTCACACTCTTAACCCAAATGTCATTGTTTTATTAGTTTAAAGATGAACCAGTTAGTGCAATCTTCTAAAGAGATACATAGTTAATATTTCCATCTGAAATAAAAGTATTATTACAAACCTTGTTAAACAGAATATTTCTACATGTAATTTAGCCAATTTAATAATTTGCTGACAACCCAGTCTCATTGGGCCATCTCCCATATGAAGAGAGAAGGCTGGTGTTTACTGTGTGAGAAGAAGGCTGTGGAAGCATATCTTGTGGCACTGCCTCTCAGCTCCTCAATCACTGAAATCAAAACAAGGAGCCTCACAGTGAAATTTTTCCATGACCTAATTGCAGTAGTGATGTCATAAAAGAGGGCCCCCAGCTCACCACATTTCCCTTAAACATATCTCGCTATATCTCCCATCCCATCATTCCTCTGTGATCTGCACTGAATATTTTTCAGCAAAGTCTAAATATTTAGGATTTTTACGACGAAGGTGGACACTCTGGCGAACGCGGTGCACATCCGTGTCAAAGCAGATGTGTTTCCTGTCCATTTGCCTCGCCTCCGAGCGACATTGACGAGGCAAACCAAAACACATTTAGACCTGAAGCATGAATGCATACCTGAGAACACCTGCTGCCCCGGAGAAGAGCCTGCGTCTGCTGAGGATTTATACCCCCGGTGGGCGAGAACATCTGTTTCTGCAGACAGTGCTTATATGTCATCCCTCACATACCCTGTCATTATCTATGAGGCTTTGTTGAAGCTGACTGACTTATATAATTGTTATTTAAAAGGGGTTATTTACTGGGTTCCTCCAGACAGGAGCGCTGATCGGTATTAAGGCGTATTTTACATTAAAAGCGAATCGTTTATCACCTGTGTCACTGTCACGTCTGCAGCGTACACCATAATGTGCTGTGGTTATAAGTCATGAATTTTGCATTTGGGAAGAGAAAAGTGAATATTAAAAAAGGCTCTGAATGTAAAAGACTTCTGGGGGATGGCTGGATAATATATGCATACAGACTTGATGGGTTTTTGAAGCTGACCTTTAATGTTCCCCTCATAAATCCTTTACAGAAATGGGGTTATATAAGCAAGAGTAATACAAAAATCACAGAGCCTGCATAAAATATCAGATTATGACTATTGCATTCTGATACAACTGACTAAAATGCAAGATAATGTAGACTTTCATAAATACCAGGCTGGGAATCTAAAAAAAAAAAACACAGAAGAGATCCCTGCAATTTCCTTAATTCATTTCTAATACATGCCATTATCTGTAATTATTGCTAAGGTCGGGTATATGTGAAAGTGGAGTGGGAGTGATTTTTTTTTTTTCTCTCAGGGGATATCTGTGCTGAAATATGAATGGGTAATCCCTTCTGCTGCTTGAGTCTCTCCCTGTAGGCACTCCCAAAATCCCCTCACGTTCCCCTGATCTTTTGTCGCTCTCAGATACAGATGAAGAAATGTATAACCCACATCTTAAACAATGTGAATTATACAACGCTGCCTCTGTGACGGAGCCAAAGCAAATCCTCTTTAACATAATCTTTTATTTACATATTTTAGGCGACGGCGAAATATATAATAAATAATAAACGGTGACGATGTCTTTTAATCCAGCTAATGCCATTGTGTGTGTGTGAATTGCGTGCTGTGATTAGGCTCGCTGGTGGGGATCTCTTAAGGAGATTATGAAGAAATGAGCATCGCCTGCCGCTGAAGTGTCTATATGAGGTGGAGCGTCATGACAGTGATATGTCATATAGGGTGTGCACTTGTGTATCATATGTAGCTAAGGAACATTAATAAAGAACCTGAAGAAGACCTAAAACAGACACACACACACACACACACACGCATATTCATACTTACCTTGTTTATTTATTCTAGAGCCTTGTGTCCTTTTGTTTTCACACATCTGACAAACACAAACTTCTGTGCTTGTTGAAGTGGTGTAGCTCAGGTGTTCATTTTTGGAAAAAGCTAAAAGATAGTTGGAGATCTGTCAGTACAGTGGCTCTTAGCAGAAAATTGAAAAGGGTATGGAAAATCTACCAGCCATGTGTTACCCACACCTTTTGATGAATCCATTTTTGTATTCTTTTTATTTTGTATTTGGTATTTTGTTTACTAGATTTCTGTGAACCTGCTATTTCATGAAAGGGTACATACATGAGGCAATGGTAGATAGTTATTATGTCTCAGAAATCTCAGTAAACATGTCTTAAATGTGGACATAATTAGAAAATTCCATAAATAATTTACTGTCTATAGGTTTGATTGTTCATTTAGCTGTTCATTTATTGTGATCATTGCTGCTTGTGATCTATAAAATAGGTTTATGATACTTCATAGATATTAATTTAATAATTGAATTAATTTATTTCATATCTGAAATGGCATAACAGAGTAGCTCAGTAGCTAACTGACAACTGTGCCTTAGTTATTAGACGTTTCTTGTTTTTATGGACTGTTTTGCTTTTATAGCAAAGTAGGTGGTTACATATAACATATAAAAGTGTCTTTTTGGCATGCAAATATCATTCTACAATTTTACCCATGTATTAACATTTTAACAGTGAGATGAAATACAAATGCTATATAACATCATTAGACTGGTAAATTGTCTCCATCAGCTTATTTGAGGGTGATCTAATACTCATTTCTTTTTTATGCAACTGATAATGGAATACAGAGGCTACACTTTTATGTTCAGAGTGGCTGTCACAGCACATTATCAGAAGTCCTGCTGGTCTGCTTCGCTGCAGCTTTAACCAATCACAATCCGGGTTCCATCCAATCAGGTGTTTCCTTTTTCAGGTATTTCAGTCAGTACTTCACTCCTGTGCTATCAATAATTCACCCTGCTCTCCTCTGGGAAAACCTGTCTGAGCTCAGTGCTTTTCTGAGCTTGGGCTATTGTTAGTTTATACATTAATAATACCGCATCAGAGCCTGCGATAGCAGTCCTTGTATTTTTATATACTTTTAAAGTAATGTGCTACTTTTATTAGGCTCTTCTTGAAGTGTGGAGAGGTGAAGACCTCATACTTCCTGCCCTTAGCTCTTTATGTGGGTCAGTTTGTTTTTAAGGCAGCAGAAGGAATGAAAATCCAGGGAAGTAATTACTGATTGACAGCCAATTTGTTTTTATCCAACTACAATGAGTCATGTAGCGCGTACTGCCAAAAAAAAAACTTTTTGTTTCATATAAACAGTTTTTTTGTTTGTTTCTCTGGTTGACAAAGATTCGATTTTTGTGCCACCCACGGTAAAACAATTCATATTTCCAGGGATATTTTCGTTCAAGTGCACTTATGACAAATGGCAAACTTCCAGGGCAAAAACATGAAGTGAAATGATTGAGCGTGCTGTGCATTTGATAGACAGATGGCAATCTCGAGCCCTCTGCAAAGCATTTATGAGTGAGATGTTGTTGTCATTACAGCACATTGGGTGTAGCGCTGCCAAGTATGAATTGCCATGATACCGCTTCAGAAGAATGTAAATGCCTGTAGCCTAAGCGCGATAATGGCACTGTAATGTAGTGGAGTGGGAGCATTGAGGTACGTGGGTACATGAAGTGCTGAGGCTAAACCAGCTTTACACGGAGCACAGAAGGCTTTCCAACAGTGAATGACTCAGAGGCTGGGCATCCATACACCCTGTTTAACAGAACAGGACTGTGGGCCTAGTCCTCACAGAGAGGAGCATCCATGTACCCCAGACAAAGCCTCACACCACCTCACTGGGCAAAAACTCCCAGCATGCATTGCACTTGACTGAGCGTGTAACCATTAGCCTTTATATTTTCCATGAGAGCCTAACCCTGGCCTAAATTAAATGAATAAAATTAATATTTGACCATAAATTTTACTTAAACTGTGCACATTTTTGTATTACAGTCATGGTTTGGTTAGTTCATTGCCAAAATGAACCCTGGTACACTGTTTGTTTAAGGTCAAAAGTAGTGCTGGAAATTGTGTCAGGAGTTGCGGCAAAAGGAAATTCAGCACCATGTCTGTCCTGAAGGCCAGTAATGTTGCTCCACTTCTCTGTGTTTCAGTGAGCCAGAGTTTCAGGAATTTCCCTAATGGTGCATTGTGTTCTGTTTCCTGTATTTCAGGATAAGCGGAAGTACTTGGACATTATCCACAGCTATACAGAGGTCCATGGGACGGTGCATGGGACCAGCACAGTTCATCTGCCCGCCTACGTCAAGAACCACGGAATCCTGAGTGGCCGCGACTTGCAGTTCCTGTTGAGAGAGACAAAGGTTAGACTTACACCTGAGTTAGGGAAAAGTCACTCCTGCTGACCAGGACATTCTGAATATGTGGTCTGCATCTAATTCTGACTGTTCCATTTCCTGCTGTGCCTTGTTGTGAAACATGTTAAATATAGCGTTGTCCAGTAGTTGGCAAGGTTACCACTTGCCTTGTTAGATAATAGCAGCCCCTCTGGATGGAGAGGCACCTGTTGTGTGCCTGCGCAAGCTGTGCAATTTGTGCAGCTGATTAATTGTAAGGTGAAAAGAGCAGACCTCCTTGGCTAGCGCCCACCCTCTGAAACTGGCATAGGATGGACCAGGTATGACTGGGAGTTGCAATATTGAGATATTGAGGAATGAAGAAGTATAGGGATAAAACTGCTAAGAATCAGGCAGACGATACAAATTGACATGATTTGTGCATGGTCATGTGCAAGTTCCGATGCTTTCTCCATCATAAGGGACACCCTGAAGCCATTATTTGCACAGTATTTTGAATAGATGCTTCTGAAATGTCTTGGATGTTGAGAACGATGCTATACTAGGAGATCATGTCTTTTCCACCAGCTGGAATGGTGTAATGGCTGAGAATGCCAGGGTTCTGTTCCACTGGGCAGGGCTGCCAGAGCTGTGCAGAGCATCATGGGATGAACAGTAAATTTCATCATGCTTCATGATGTCACTAACAGTGTAGAGTGGGTGACTGGAACCTCATGGCACATCATTTCCCATAATGCTCCAAGTGTGCTGCTAATGCCAGTATAGCAGGTTCATTGTGACTGCCCCAAATATACACACACAAAGCAGTGTTCGTTTGTCAGTGTCTACTTTATATAGATTTCAGCATATCAAGGCTGTGTTTAGTCTAAATTTCACCATAGCCTAGATTGGCAAATAAACATGTCACCAAACCATGCGAAGATGAAAAATGTAAAATGTGTGTTAGTCAAAGCTAATGACACATGTTGATTGAATCCAGGTTGCAATTACAATAATTCTCGGTAGTACAATAAATACATAAATAATTACATACGCACACACATAAATAAATATAATGAATTTTGAAAGAAAGAGCTTAGTTTTCCAGATTTCATTACCTGCTTTGAAATTACCACAGGGAACTCTAATTAATTCTTATAAACCAGGATCAGTTATCAGAACTGAGCTGTTGTTTAGGAAACAAGTAAAGTGTTCAGCATGCCATATGCCTCTCGTTCTTTTTAAATAAAGAATTCACCTGCATGCATATTGCTTGCACTAATTGCTCTCATGAGGTTTGAAGACTAAGCAAGCACACAGCACAAAAGGGGAATAAGTGACTGAGTTAGCTAGAAACTAACAGCAGTTATTCACTGAGTCCCAGAACTTCAGCAGCAGGGGAGGCACAGAAGGCCGAGGCTGGGAGATCTTAGTGTGGGAAAGTAAACAGCGTCGGCTCTCAGGAATCGGACATAATATTCTGACAGATGACAGAGCCGGTCTTCTCTCATCCGTCAGCAAAGACAGGTTTTCAGCTGCTGCTTTTGTCTTCTGTATATAGACCTACAGCAAGCAAACCTAACGTGTTGAGGAGATATTTTCCTTCAGTGTTTACTGGTTTCCATCACAGTTACTGTTATGCTGAGTAAACACATCAGAGTTATCCATGGATTGTATGTAAATGAATGAGGCCCTGATATAGGAGCTGCATGTAGACTCAGCAGCCCTGGTCCACAGGGAAAGGGTGCTGGACTCTTATGCATGCCATATGCCCAGCCACATATACAGCACATTTTGATTTTTAATGATAAACTTTGTGTATGCCTAATTTCTCAGCTAAATTAGAGCCGTAGTCATTGGAGACAGTGTTAAGAACTGTGGATTCAAGAAACTGGATTCCTCAATAAATTGATAAATTACATAATTCAGATTTAACCATATCTCAGGTAAAAGAAGATAAAAACTTGTCCAATTTACTCATTCTCTTTAATGCTGCAAGCACACTAACTCTGCAGTATTCCTGTTATAACAAATGTTTATCTGTTGTGTAAGGACACCACAGCCCAGACAGATGACCCACACTGGTTTGTTGAATAGCCCCTGCACTGCAGCCTGTAGGGGGAGTGAAGGGTTTGGGAGCCCCTGTTCTGTATTAATAAGGCAGTCTGTGTAACAGAAGAGCCCACGGCGGCCCTCTGCTGTGACTCAGTGATTGGGGTCACACACGGCAGACTGGGCATGTGCACCCTGGAGGACTGAGCGGAGCAGAGCTGGGCACAGCCAGCCAGGGCGTCACAGGCCCGTACCCTCATCCCTCATCGCGCGCGGCAGCTGTGCTTTCCCTCGTCTCCTTGAAAGCCCTTCTCCCTCCGACTGGGACTGGGTGAGGTGGCGCACAGTCACTAGGGATGTAACAGAAGAAGAAAAGTTGAGGCGGGAGGGAATGATAGCGGACCATCTCTCCGGTGCCCTCCGCTGTCTGACTGTGGGCACGGCGTGGGGTCACGCGCCAGAGGCAGCTCGCTGAGAGATAACAGCGGCTCTGGGGTATCTCGCTTGGTTACGCAGGTCTCGGATACAGCAGAATGCCCTGTCTGTTATAGAGGCTGCACTTGGTGTCAGACAGGCATGGGTATGTGTGTGTGTGTGTGTGTGTGTGTGTGTGTGTGTGTGTGTGTATGTGTGAGAGTTTTGGTGAGATCAGAAGCATTATGATTTTGCTTATGTGTGTGTCAGTGTTGCACTTTTTTGTATGTATATGTACATACATATGTATGTGTTTGAGCTTGCATGTCTGCATGAGCAGACATGTGTGTGTGTGTGTGTGTGTGTGTGTTTGTGCGTGTGTGTGTGTGTGCATGCGTGTGTTGTGTGTGTGTGTGCGTGCATGTGTGTGTGTGTGTGTGTGTGGATTGTGACACTGTGGATCAGGAAGCAGAAATGAAGTAGAGCCAGGATTCCGCTACCCCATGCTCTTTTTTATCTCTCTGTGTCCTGCTGTTGACTTTTTAAATCAAACCTTCTGGGAGTTTGAGATACTTCGCTCACCTTATCTCACTGTCAGCCCTTCACTTTAAGCAGGCCACAGTACTCTTCATTTGAAGTTATAATTTTATCACTTTATAAATTCAATCGTCTCCCTTTTCCCATTCCCTCTTTGATTTCATCACAGGCCTGGCTCAGCCATCATCTTAGATGGCGGCTTTTGACAGGGCATTACGCATTCTCATTGTGCCAGGTGCCAGACAGAATTAAACAGTTGTATGAGCATATGAGTAATCTTTTGGCAGATTAAATTTGCATTTTTGTGGTGGTGCTGGAGTAACCTACAGTATTTGCATAGCCAGACCCTCTGGGGGTCAGAGAAGGGTGTCCTTGGACAAGCTATTCCACCCTCTGAAAGTGCTCCCCCTTCAGTCAGAACTGAATAATGACAATTTGAGAGTCTCTGTCATTGTCTCTGTCAGAAGGTCTTCCACTACATATCAATCGATTCAGCTGGCTACCTTGAGTTCACGCGCCTGTATGTAGGCCATCAAAACTATCCAATTGGTCAATCAGTAGTATAGCCTTTTGTCCCATATGGCATTTTGTGTAGGCGCTTTTTGTTATGCATACCAGTTTAAAATTCCAGAAGCAAGTTGACCAAGTGTATGTTAAAAGGTCCATTTCTAGGTTTTATTTTTGACTGTTACATTTTTTAACCAGCAGCTCTCTAGTTTCTAGTTTGTGGTCAGGGTCACAGTTGCTGCTGCTCACTGCCAGCCGCCCATGCCCTGTGACATTTTCTCATGCGGACTCCCTCCTCTATGCGCACCAGTCACAGCACAGATCTGCCCATTACTCACGTTAAACATAAGAGGTCTATATATAGCACCTGTTTCCCTGGACTGTGGGCTGCAGGCAGCTCGAAAGGCCTTGGGTCTCTGGCAGTATTCCTCTGCTGCCCCCTGTTGGCTGGAAGCACAGACAGCAGCAATGGACTGATGCTCCAAGAGGATGGACCAGCAGCATTTGCCTCCTGTGTGCACACCTCCTGTGTGTCAATGCAAATACCACTTGATAGAGGATTAGGGAGTTTTCATGTGACTCTAGGCCAACATTGCAGCCAACGAAAGGTTTCTGTTTTGCTACCATGGAATTGTGGCATATCTACATATATTGACACAACTTTGTGTACAATGTCTAAGTATAGAAGAATAAAGTGACATAACAATGTGAATGATTTATTCTTTTAATTGAGGTGTTATGTCTGCCCGCCCTCAAACAAACACTGCGTGTAATAATGTTCTGCTCGGCTACATTTAATCCTAAACTGGGCTGCAGCAAGCCAGCCGGTCCCATTTTCCCTACTGTGTGTTGGGTCCACACTGCAGATAGGGTGAGTGCAGTAGGCCTGGAGAAAACCCCCCTGCATTTCCTGAAGTCTGTGTTACTACATCTGTTAATATCACCGATGCTCAAAAGGGTGCGCGGCATGACTGAGCACTGAGTCAAAGCGGGCTGTTGTAGTCCAGGGGCGCGGACTCTCAAACAGCCCTCTGATTGTCAGAGTCTGGCCCTACGGTCATCTGTCCATCTGCTCACACTGCAGCCATTGTGACAGCCAATCAGCCGCCCCTGTTGAAGTGATGTAATAGTGTGGCAAGAGAGGAAGCAGATGATTGTGGTGCGCTTTGTGAGAGTGTCAGCGGCCGCCCGAGGCATGGAAATAAGCCTTTCAGATATTTGTTTCGTGCATCCAGTCGAGAAAGTTGACATTGTTATTCCTGTCTCACTGTCTCTCTGTTTGACTGGGTAACGTGTTCATATTATCGTTTGCACTGGGCTAAAGAATCCCTACGCTTAATGTAAGAATGTAGACAGGGATTCAGACAAATGCATTCAGTCTCTTTAAGAGCATATGCTATTCAATAAAAGCAGCCTGTAGCTTCCAGATTAATGTGGCGTGTGACAGATAACATTAATTAAATAGTCTTAAGCTCGATATGGTGGAAGAAGTAAAACAATTCTGCATACTTATGCTAACAGCTTTACACCACATTCAATGTGAAACGTTTTCATGTGTTTATCCTAAATATAATTTTCGAGGGTGGTAAGAGACAGTATTGCACAAGTTTCAACAGGTGCAATATCAATGAAGTGACAACAGTAACCATAACAATAGTGCTCTAGCCACTGCACACTTTCCCACAATGCTGTGCGGTGTGTCTGGGAGCACATTCTATTCTGTGTACACAGCTGCAGCCTCACAGTGTCTTAGAGCTCATTTACATATTTGGCCAAAACCTGAAAACATATGGTTTTCTTTAAAAACATGCCCCTGCTCCTTTTATAGCTAAGTGAACTGGAAAACTTGTTTGTCTGTAAAAAAAAAATACCTGCAGGTGAGGTTGGCTAAGCACTGGTCTGAGCTGCTGAGGAAACAGCAAGGCCAGCTCTAGCCCAGAACTGAAGCATGACGACCATTTTGTTTGATGTTTCGCAGTTGTTTGTGGGACTGTCCTTCCCCTATGAAGGGCCCGCCCCCCTGGAGGCTATCGCCAATGGCTGCGCCTTCCTCAACCCCAAGTTCACCCCACCTAAAAGCAGCAAGAATACAGACTTCTTCAAAGGGAAGCCCACACTCAGAGAGGTGAGAGATTGTCTTTTAACTCAACTGGTTACGTTATAGACAGGGGCAATTTAAATTTCTAGACTGGAGTTCTAAAGATAAGCAGGTTATCTTTTGCAATTTAACTGTAACTGATTGGTTTTTTTAAACCTTCACTGTATATTTTTCTTTTAAAAGCTTTATTCAGATAATTCACTATTACATATCTCATATTCTGCCAATAAAACAAAAAGCATTTTCCCATGAGGTGAAGCAGAATGTGTTTAACAGTAATGTGCTAGTGATTCACACAGTCATAGGCAGTAGGAAATGAATCAGGGATCGACATCTGAGAGACATGATAACTGGATAAGACCTACCAACCAACATTCTCTCTCTCTCTCTCTCTCTCTCTCTCTCTCTCTCTCTCTCTCCCTCTTTCTCTCTCCCTCTCTCCCCCACCACCCCCAACCCCCTCTCCACAGCTCACCTCCCAGCACCCATATGCAGAGGTGTACATTGGCCAGCCCCATGTGTGGACTGTCAACATTGACAACGCTGCGGAGGTGGACAGAGCTGTTAAGTCCATCCTCAGCCAGAAGGTGAAGCCATCATCTCCTCCCCTTTATAATTTAACTCTAGATGTATTTTAATTTAACAGCGCACTACATATCTGTGTGATGACTGTAGCAAATACAGCCTTTTTGGCCTTTTGGTGATTCACATACTAAAAGCGTTCGTTCATGGTACAGCTGTGGGTCCCACAGCTTGGTTGTTGAGTCCCAGCCATACCATAACCGGCTGTGGTGAGATTCATGAGTTGACCATATGTTGACTTCATGTTCCTCCGATGGCATAGCCCTTGTGTAATTGGTGTCACATCTGCAGTCTTTAAAGAAGCTCGAAGGAAGATTGCATGTATGGCTTCCTACTCTTGAGTCCTGACCTGATGGACCAGTAGTCCAGTACTCCATTATATAGCAACCATAAAGCAATTACAGCACTGAACAGCAAAACAACTACATAAATAAGACTAAATCCAGGACCAAGCATCCAAGAGTGTCTCTGGTGTGAAAGCAGAAGACAGAGAGAGAGGAGAATAATGAGAGATTTATTCTGCCCCTCTTGGCCCATGCACATCACATAGTGAGGGAGACAGGCCTTGTGTTCTCTTGTGGTCTGGAAACAATAGGGTTCTTCATCGGAGAAGGCTGTTTCTGGGAGAGCTGGCCTTCCTCGAGTGGAGTGCAGCTTTTCCGTTCGCAGAGAGCCAAAAGTGTTTCATCCTATTATTCTGGTTCAGTGGAGGATATGAGAGAACGATGTTCCTCTATTTAAAGTCATCCTAACTGAGGAGATGACGGATACATTTTAACTTCAGTAAACGTTTAAGCATTCACTAAACTTTCATAGGAGGAGCTACTGGCTCTCTTTCTCACCCTCTCACTCCAGCTCTATCATACAGGCAAAGACTAAAATTATAAAATAGTTCAGTCTATTTCCCTGAGTTTGTGTTTGAAATATGAATGGGCGTCTTCTCAGCAGATGTATGGCATTTTATTATTGTGTTAAGGAAATCCGTGCAGTCTTGCTGATGTCAGAAAACAGTAATATTCTTGTCAGATGAACATAGTCATAGCAAGATACTCTATTCTATCTCTATGGAGAGAAGGTGCTCTCTTTACATCAACAAGGAACCAAAAATCAAAAAAAAATACTGTCCTGCTTGACTCATCTTGCACAGATAGATTCTTCATTGACATTCTTCCCAGAGCTGATACTGACAGCTTGATCAACAGATTCCAGAAACAGCTGGAATACATTAATGAGCAGCACATATTAACTAACAGACCTTAGCAAGCCTAAGGTTAGGCTCAGTTATACTTACTTTTCAGAATGTTCCTGAGAAACGGGTGAAAATGTAGTTCAGCGGTATCTTTGTGCGGCTCCAAATGACTATCTTGTGCTTCCTCCCTCAGATTGAGCCTTACCTGCCGTATGAATTCACCTGCGAGGGGATGCTCCAGAGAGTGAACGCTTTCATAGAGAACCAGGTACGCCATCTGCCAGCCCCCGCCGTCCTGACTTTGAAGCCCTCTTCTTTTTCTTGTTGTTGTTTTCAGACATATTTTTATTTCACTTCAGTGAAGTATTTCAGTGACTGTAGTTAAGTCACTTGAGAAACAGCTTTTCCCTTCATTGTAGTTCACTGCTGTCTATCCGCACAGATTGTTTTCAAAGCTCAATAATACATTAGAATCATGAAATCCACATCTCTCAGGCTCCTGTGTACCTGTGTACGGCCATATCATGGCTTCGTTTAATCCTGAGGTGGAATTGAAATAACAGGAAGTATATTATTTGGGACAGCACCTGCAGTGCGGAGAAAGGCCCAGGCAGATCCAGATGTCAGTCTTCCCCCAAATGTGCGGCGCAGCTAGACTCCGGCGGTCTCAGCGCCGCCTCCTTCACATCCATAAATCATCCTGTGCGTTTTAGAGCAGGGTTCTCAAACTTTTACCTCTGAAAGCCTCTTAAAATAACCACCCTCTGGCTGAGGACTCCCACCTCAATAACGCAGTTAACCGTTGACAGCTTTATCCAACACCCACGATCAGCTGCAATGCAGTGGCTTTTTAACGCGCTGGTATTTAGAGGGATGTCTAAAATAGGACCTCATGCACTATTTATTTAATATCAGACATGCCCTTCATGCAATAGAAATGTTAAGAAAATTGCATGTAAAGAGAAATTTTAAATATTGTAAACCAGGATTATCTTAAATTTCAGTCTAAAAGTTCATTTATGAATTATTTAAATCTTTAAAGAATATTTTCAAAATGGAAAATAGTTTCCATTTAGCTGTGGATTGTCATAGGACACATTGTGGACCCATTGAGTTTTCCAGAGCATGGTTCTGGAACCTCTGCTTTAGAATATGTGATGTTGAAGAGTCCCAGTCTGGGTACTGCTGACACCCCTTCCCCTTTCCTTAACATAGAGTGATACTCATTATGGAAATTCACTGATGTCAAGTCAACAGAAAGTAAGCAAGGGGTTTTAAAACAGGACAATGGAACGTGTTTGCATGTTGATTGGTAAACTGCTGCTTTGTGAATTACAGCATTGCTATGGCCCCACCAAGCTCTATCTTGTTATAACTAGTGTGCTGGCTTGATGTCTGTCAAAAAGGTAGTTGGGAAACACTCCCGTTTCAGGCATGCAAGCTTGCTTGCATGGAGGGGCCATTGAAGTGCCAAATCAGCCCTCAGCTCCTCAATCATATTTAATGACTTCGGTTTGGAACATCCTCAGACACCTTGATGTTTTCCCATAAACATGCAAACTGAGCAGCTGGGGGTCAGTGAAGTCTCTAGTACCCCAATCAGAATTCACCATAGTATCTCTTCAAGCTTCATATCAACTTCCAACTTGGGTGCAATGTGAGTCAGAGCTTAGCATTATCGCTGCCTCTCCCGTACTGCCTCCCAGCTGTGAGGTTCTCAGCTGCCTTTGAGTTCCAGATCCTTCCGAGCCACTGACTCCCTGATCGGATCAATCATCGAGTCCCCCCTGACGATCACTTCATCTCGGTGTTGTACCGCCATGTTGTGTCCACTGGAGTGTGCTGTTATTAGCTCTGTGGATGGCTAGCCTCAAAGCTGATTATGTTCATGTGTATCCTCACAAACGTGATTTGGGTGCACCGTGTGGGTGTGAAAACAGATAGGCGCTCTGTGAGCCCTGAGCTCAGAAATTAAAACGTTACACTCTGGCCCAAACTTCAGTTTTTACATTTATATTTACAAACTTTATATGAAATAAAAGCTCAATTTCATCTGGACACAAAGTCCTCACTGTGAAAATGTGTTTGGGATATGAATGTGATGTACTGTACTGTAAAGTACAGTGTTAACCTCTAAAAAAAGCATATTGAGGTCAAATAGCTCAGTCTTTTTTTGAAAAATAACATTCAGAAGCTATCCATTAACTGAAAGCTTGATTCCTGCTGTATAGTCCTCACTGTGCAACTTTTAAATGTATAAAGCCAGGATATGATTTGTCTTTGGCTCTGTTGGCATGCAAACATTATCTTTGGCATAAAACGTTTACAACTCCCATAAAACTACATTTGCAAATTGCACATTATTTTGAACTGCGTTAACAGGATATCCTGTTTTTTCACCGTGGAAATGAGGCGTTTTTCAACACTGCCTCTGACTCAATCCTTCCATTAAAATTTTTATTTTTGTGTTTTTTTTTCTGTTGAATGATAACATCTTTGATAAAGATCTAGCAATCTTTCACCAGCTTCAGGTGGGAGAAATACAAAATGATTTTAGCTGTGCTCTCAAACACAAAAAAGTAAAAATACATCTAAAGATACCATGTGAAAGCAGGGTAACGATGTTTTTGTAAGCGCACGGGAAAAGGGAGACATCTGCAAGGCACGTATCAGTAAAGCTATTTTTACACATAGCTTTCATTGGAATTGCCTCTGCTAAGAAAGTGTATTTACAAAATATTTAAATTACAAATGACATGACATTACAAGTTGAAAGAATTTTGGAGGGAAAGTGCTGAAAATATAAAAATAGAAACTGTAAAGTAAAAGTTTTCTGTATTGATTTTTACTGTCTCTAGCGTGTCAGCAACCTCTCCCATTAACATCCACTCTAAGCGTGTACCTGTCTCTGCCCTGATGCACAAAATCGCATGTAGCAACATAATGAGTAACGATCCATCACGGCAGTGAACACAGTTTAACAAATGGCTACAGCAGTAGCAATTTGCCTTTGACTGAGGCCAACTAACCTTCTCCCACTTTAAAAAAATGTGAGGAACAACACCAACGGTGTTAAATGCATTCACTGGTCAGTGTCAATGCTCTTTTTAAAACAAAAACATCTTACAGATGACGATGTAAAGTGGAGTGTTGCTCTGTCTGTCTCCTGTCTGTCTGGGGAGGAGCTGGGTCCACTTTAAGGCTCTTTAAACTGAACACGGTTCAGCTCACAGAAGCTTTTAACCCCACTTGGTAATGTGGGATCCATTTAACCCACTGATCTGTTTACCCTTAACAGTTCGCATGAGTTAATCCTGACTGATAGCTGTGGGACATATTAAAGATATCACCTACCAATCACACACAAATGCTTGCTGTCTTTCTCTCCACAGTTTATTTCTCTCTCTCTCTCTCTCTCTCTCTCTGTCGCTAAGAGTAGCATAGCCAGCTTGCATTGGTACTTAGTGATGCTGCATTTATACTCGCTGCTCTGGGAACATGATTAGCTGGGTCTGGCACTATTGCTCACATAATGAGATGGGTGCACTTATGTTCTCCCACTTTGTAAGTTGCTGTGGATGAGAGCTCCTGCAACATGACTGTAATGTAAACTAATGTGGTGTAGCTGGCTATCTACTACAGTCGTAAATAAGGTCCTTTTTGGCACTAAGCATATCTGGACCTCTTAAACTTGAGACCACAAGTCAATTGTGAGGTCTTGTGGTCCATCCCCTTTGAGGATTCCACTTTTGATTGGAGCCACATTATGTTTCTGGAAGTATCCCTTATTCATTTTGGTGAACATTAGCAGTACCCACTGTTGGTATGTAAATGAAAGGCTGTAATTGCCTGAATGTAATTCCCTTAAAAGAGTGCTTTATTAAATCACCTTGGTAATATATTTTGATGCTTTATGATATCATATTATAATATTATTTTCCTTTAACCATTAGTCTGAGACTGAAGTACCTTCAGATGTGTCACACATATCCTAATGTTCCTCTACCTCTCTGTCTCTCTCTCCTGGGCAGGATTTCTGTCATGGCCAGGTGATGTGGCCCCCACTGAGCGCGCTCCAGGTGAAGCTTGCCGAGCCAGGGAAGTCCTGCAAACAGGTGTGTCAGGAGAAACAGCTGATCTGCGAGCCCTCTTTCTTCCAGCACCTCAACAAGGACAAGGACCTGGCCAGGTAAATAATAAATCACGTTAACATACACATTAACACAACAAAGCCAATATGATGTATTTCCAGCACTCGTTTTACCCAGACATCTCCTTTACTGCATGTAGTACCTACTGGCTGCCACAAGAGGTCATATGCAAGCTTTTCTGTTGGTTAAATGGTGTAATATTTCAGTAAACATACTGCAAACATGTAGTTTACGAGGGTGAGAAGGAGTTGAATATTTACAATTAAGGAGTGATCTTTATAATAAAAAGAATTTCAGAAACATGGCTGGCTCTTGATCAGTCCTTACAGGGAATGCTATGTCACAAAAAGGCTGATGTGTTGGTCATAGCAATTCAGCTACATTTGTTTAAATGGTTATTCAGTGTTACTGGTTCTCACTGGCTGGTTCTCCTCGGGCTCTCGTCTCTGTAGGTTTGGAGTGGAATGCCACACGGCGGAGTCGTCCAGTGACATTGTGGTGCCGGCATACAGCGAGGCACGCAGGCACTGCATTTTCCAGTCAGACCTGCTGCTGTTCAGCTGCGCAGGCGCTCACCCATCCCTCAAGCGTATCTGCCCCTGCCGGGACTACATGAAGGGCCAGGTGGCGCTCTGTAAAGGCTGCCTATAGCGCCACCTCCCACCAAAACCGATCCCCCCAACCCCCGTGCACACCCCACGGTGGGGAGCTGCCAAAAACCAAAACCAGAGATGAGCAGGAGAATCTGACTGGGAGGAGTTCCCATGGTTTCCTCCATTTGACTCACCATCCCCTGACTCACGCACACTGGGAGCTATGTAGGACTGATGGTGAAACCGTTGTTAATTTCTCACTTCTTTTTCCAGACAACGTGGAATGATTGTATTTCAGACAAGGTGGATTACAGAAGACAGAGGATGACAGGATCTGCAGTTTGCCTAAGGCAAACAGAGGAGGTTGGTTTGGGAACACAATGAAACAGCCGCAGCCAGGGGGACATACTGTAACTTATACAGCAAGGTTTTGTAGAAGTGCGGACACTTGGGCAAAAGAACTTTTTTATTGGCCTGAAGTACTTGAATATGTGAGCTTTGCTTGAGGAGGCCGAGGCTCATCAGTGCTCTATGGCACCCCCTGGCTGATTGGTGGTGGTGCTGCAGCACAACATTCTCACCCAGCCTTTTCCCTGTTCTCATCACAAAAACCACCATGGGACCAATCAGTCTGGACAGCTGAGAGACACGGCTGCCCTCCCACAACAAACTCTATCTACCTGTCATCTAACCTAGAGGCCTGCAACAGGTCAGAAAATGAAGTCGGCTCATGCCCACAACTTTTTGGCCCTGCCCAGACTGAGTCTGAGTGGTACTGCCAAGTTTCATGCCCGACCCAAATTTAAGTCCCAAAATCAGAAATGCTTCCTACTAAAAGGCATATGATTACGATGCACACACACAATACCAATTAAGACTCCTGGGTTTAAGTTTACGCAATGAACATATCTAAAAGTGGCTACCTAATTATCTGAATATTGGCTACATAATTATCTAAGTTACAATACTACTCTGTAATACTGGCTGCATTAAGAGTGAATTAATCATTATCTGAATAAACTATAGTAGGCCTACCACATTCCTTTTCAGTGGTTTCAAAGGTGAAAGTGGCCAGTTAAATTGTTAAACAACTTTTCCATCTAGAAAACATGAAATGATCACTTGACTTTGGACATCAACCATTGATAGAAACTTTATTAGGTTATCCTTATTAGGTTAACTAAATGTGATAAAGATCCCAACCTGATAATTCAGTGCTGCTGGGATGGTTATCGTCTGTTGTGGTGTGTCCTCATTTTTCCTGTAGTACAGGGATAGGCTTCGCAGAAAGAATTCCAAAAATACCACAGAGTAACCACATTCTTTTCATGAAAAATGCATATTACATGTAATAAAGGCATAATAATAATGGTAAATTTTCAAATATGATATGAGAATAAACCTGGAATCCAAGTTTTAGTGGCAAAATCAGGACCAGTATATTGCATTGGTGTACACCGGGCTCAGTTCGGGTAGCAGGCCTATCAATGTGACAGTTTTAGTTTTGTGTTTGCACTTGTGTGTCAATCAAGCTGTCTGGATTCTGACGCAAAAAAAAAGAACCGCAGTATGTAAAAGTGGATCCTATTTCTGTTCTACGGGCTAACTATATGTACAGTACTGCCTTTGTTTCCAGCCACAGGAATGAGGAAGAAGAGGGTCCGTCATGTTACTGGAGCACTCAGTGTTGCTCTAAATGAGAACTCTGTATAAAGCTATCGTGCTAATCCTCCCACTCTGCTGTCATCTCGATGGGAAAAGCTTTACTGGCGGCAAAGTCAAGCATCATCCATACTTCTGCATTTAGCTAGTTACAATCAGACATTAAGGGGCATTATGGGAAAGAGTGTATATGTGTTTAAAAGTTCACGATAGTTTGAGCTGTATATGTGAAGGGATCTAATCTTAAAGTAAAAACTCTCTTGTAAAATTAGGTTGCTAGCATACTGTAGTTCTAAGAGTCCCAGTTTAGGTTTGGATATGTTTCAGCCCAACAGTTTTATTTTTGTGACCTATATTCTGGAATGGTACATCTATGTGCTCATTTTCACAATATCATAAAGCTAGTCTTAAGTCAAGAACAGAACTGAGCAGCATACATTTCATTCTGACAACTGCTGTACATGTCCATGGCTTTTTCCACAGTCTATTACAAAAAGTTATTAAAATGCATAGATACAAACTATTTATACATATATAGATGTACCTTTCTATTTATTTATACAAAGAAATTAATAATTGAATATAGAAATGCATCCAGGTCAGTAAAAGTGTGGATGTGGGCTATAGTTCCTTATAGAGAGTAAAGACTAGAAAATATTGATTGGATCACTAATCTGTTATTTTAGAAAATCATTTTCATTGTCACAGTTCTTATTTTGCCTGCAGATCGAAAAGCAAAACACCTTAAAAGTAGTCTAAATGTTGTGAATAAAATGCACTATGTTAACATATTTGTTGAAACATAACAGATTTAATGACACTGTATATTATTCATATGAGATTTTAAATTCTTTTTTTAATTTATTTTGTATACAGATCTTTATTGGTGTTGGCATTTACTGAAAAAAACAGAGTACTTGTTTGCTTTTTATTTATAAAAAAGAAGGGAGATTTTTCTTTTCTTTTTTAAAGATATTTTATTTAAAAAGCTAATTTAAGTGTTTTTGAGTGTATATTCAAGTAGGATGCTAATAGGGGATTCGCTACTGTCCATAGCAGTTCAGGTCAGTGACTGTGATGAGAGATGCAAAAACGAAAAAAAGACAACGGTAACTAATCACAGAGAGTGTGGCTGCTGAGTCTCAAGGTCTGGCTTGGGAGGATTAAAAGAGATACTGTCAATAGCCTGTTGTTAAGGCCATTGTTGCATCATACAATGCAGTTTCCCAGCATGCAGTTCTGTAGTGAG
Source organism: Albula goreensis (assembly GCA_022829145.1). NCBI lineage: Eukaryota > Metazoa > Chordata > Actinopteri > Albuliformes > Albulidae > Albula > Albula goreensis. The sequence continues at coordinate 31,575,073 of CM040745.1, forward strand.
ATCAGCAGCCTAACTTGGGTAAAAGGTCCTAACACCAGTTTTCTGTGTCTGCTGTCTGTTAATGATTCTTGTTTACATCACAGAGCAACATTGCTGAAACTGTAAAATGCGATTTGGCTCTGTTTTTCCAGATAAAAAGAAATTTAATAAGATGAAGTTCGTTTTCAATATCCCTTAGAACATTTTTCATTTTTATGTGAATTTGATTAAACCTCTTTTGAAATAATAAAAAGATTCATTTAAAAATCTTACAATTAAAGGACTGACAAGCAAATGGGAATGTAACCAGAATGTTCTCCAATGCTATAACGTGTTTAAAGCAGTAGGCACAGTGTTGATTTATGGTTTGTGATGACGCCATTCAGAACGGGATCGGGGGGTGTTTCTCTCATCACAGTATCTTTCCTGCAGCTCCCACTGGACAAACGGGACACCCCCACACTGCATCTTATTCTCAACGCCAGCAAGAACCTCATTTTTATGCTTACGTTTCATTTCTAAATGTACATTTGTTTGCACATGTGTAAATACTGACCCACCCTCTTTTCCTTTCCCTTCCGTTCCGTTCTCAGCTCTTGAGTTATGTTTCAGTTTTTGTATGTAAATTTTGTAAATATGAGAATGATTTTGCAGCCAAGCTACCATTTTCGAGTAAATGATGTGCCTTTTATGGTTAGTAGACTTGCTTAATTTATCTGTCCACAAAAAAACCAACTGCCTGGGAAATTGTAGTCAAGTTGTCCTAGTACATCTCAAGGGTTTGATTTTTTTAACACTATCGTTACATTTTGTTTATAAAATTGTGATCAGTAATTTTAGCAATGATAATGGTGAAAAATGCAAACATCTGTATTCAGTGCTGTTGAGGTGTTGTTTACGAGACTGACTGGGAGAGTAGAACCTATTTGTGTTGAAATTGTTGGTTTTGCATAAAGGCAATATGGGTGTGTTCACTCCTCTTTTGGAAAAGAGAAAAAAAGAGCATGCTGAACACTTAGAACAGACCTTCATTTTTTTGTGGTTTTACATTCAACAGTTTTGCACCAAATTTTAGAACAGCATAGCCATTTGTAACGATTCATTGGTTTACTCCCCCCAAAAAATAAATTGAGTTTCAGTAGAGTGACATTTTTATTAAAACTGTAGGGTGATAGGATTGGACAATTATAATACACCATAATTTGCAAATGTTTTTTTGTTGTATTATCAACATGCAACTCTGGGTTACTGCCCAGATAATTTGCTCTAAAAAATCTTTGTTTCCTGTAGTATGTAGCGAATTGTTGAAGTGAACGTAAAGCAGAAACTCAAATGGCTGTGTGAAATGTCACTCAAGCAACAGAGAGAAAAGATTTGCTGTCACTGTTTTTGATGAATAAGCAGGATAGAACTTTATTTTTCAATAAACTGTTTTTTCTGTGACATATATCACTTGTATGAGTGTTATATATAAATATACATTTTTACACATCATCAGTAGTTCCATTGCAATATTCACATTCGTACAATTATTTTCACAGTACACTTACATGAATTTAAGAGACTAATATCACACTGAATATCAGGGTTGTGCCTATCAGTATGCAGGGTAATGTATAGTAATTGTGTGTGTCAGTGTGTGTGTGTGTTCAAACTGTCTATACATTCAACCAATGGAAAATTTCAAAAAAACAACGCAGGTGAATATTTATCTGCTACGGTTTGGTCCTTTTATTGTGACTATTCTGTGTGTGTGTGTGTGTGTGTGTGTGTGTGTGTGTGTGTGTGTGTGTGTGTGTGTGTGTGTGTGTGTGTGTGTGTGTGTGTGTGTGTGTGTGTGTGTGTGTGTGTACTTAGTGTGAGTATTCTATCACAGGCCAACATTTTCAACACTATTGTTGAGGGAGTATCTGTACATGAAGATATACATTTGAGGAATTCGTCCTCAAAACACAAGAGTCATACTAATGTATGTTTAAGAGATCTCAGACCTGGCTGTCATAGATATAAAATACTTATCTATTTAGAATAAACTTTTGTGTCTATCAAACATTTAACTAAACACATTTTGCACAGTGTGTACAAACATTAATATTCATGGGCTAGGATGAAATCAAAATTTGTCTTTAATTTTGACTTATAAAATAATTGCGGGTTCATGGACAAATGTCTGATATTTTAAAATGGAATGCGAAAAATGTCTAAAGGTCTTGCCAGTGGTGTTTATGCTGCGTAGGTCATTCATTTCTACTGGTATATGCCTGCATCAGTGTTTCAAAAACTTTCAAATGCAAATTCAAATGAATGAAACAGTGGCAAATGAATAACACTGATTCATCACCACTTGATTCTGTATTTTGACAAAGGGGCTCATTGACTTGTATAAAGTCAATATATTTTTTCCAATTTATGAAACACTCACAAAACTTCAATTGAGAAGAAAAACACTTTTTATTTATTATGCAAGTCAAAATTAAGCACAGAAGATGATTGAGTCCCAGCTTTCAACTATGAAACAGTACTGTGCGCCAGTTCAGCAAATTCTTATTCTAACCAACCAACATGAGAGGGATGAAAATCTACATTGCTGTGATCATGGTTTCTATATACTGTAAACTTTTACAATGGCGGTTTTACACGTTATACAGGGCGGTACAATCCCGTGAGCGACCAATGCTATGGGTGAGTAAAAACAACAAGCCGATGATGTCGTAGATGTGTCCCCTGGAGAAAGTGCCTACTTAACCATTCTTACAGTACAACACTCACCCAACTGTGCCTAAAGTCCACATGGTACACATTTACAAAGTATACAATAGATATACAATAGAGGTTTACAATAATATCTACCACTTTGGGGGAGGGGGGTGGACAATATTACAGCCTTTTGTAAAGTTACTAAAATCTTCATCTGTGATAGAACTGCTGCTCTTCGTTTTATTCCACGGGCTTCTGCTTGCTCAGGTAATGCCAAGATAAATACATCTGTATAGCTTATTGTATTATGTACAATAGTTAAACTATATATATAACAGGTGCTGCTGGTATTAAATTCAGAAACAAACAACTTGGACAAATGGTACACTGAAAGTGCATAAATGTCACATTTGTCTGGACAGTTCAGTATAATGACCTCCAGGGTCATGCCTTCCCTTGTCTGAACCATGGCCCAGTTCTAACCCTATTCAGTTTACATTGAATAATTCCTAAGTTATGGCACATATCTGTATGCCATAGCTACATACTACAATGAAAACTGATGGTTATTTGGACCCAATGTATCTGCTGCGGGGAAAACTGAAATGAATGAATCCTGTGAAATATGCTGATTTCACTTAAGGAAAGAAAACTGACTGCACACATTTCATACTGCGCGTTTTGATTGATCATACATTATTTACATTAAAATGTCTGAAAAATATGTCAGTGTGCTTTGCCCTTTTGATTTCATATGGAGAGATTTATTTTACCAGAAACATGAGACAATTTTAAACGCCGATGTCTGGCTACCTATTTAAGATGAAAAGCAAACTATTTGACTCATTTGCTTTGCCCTGTAAGGGCGACCATCTTTGGCGGTGTGGCGATTGTACTTTTCAGGCAGTGCTGGAAAATGTCCACAACAGTGAGGATAAAAAGTGTTTCAGCAATATTCAGCCACCGCATCAGGTTCACTGGAAGCTAAAAAGACGGAATCTAGACAGAATCCCGGTTCCCAATTTTTTGGCAGCCAGAGTCTTGTGTTTTTGATGGTCCGCCAAGGGCTAGAATATAAAATCACTCACTGCAATTCAACACGGAAGCACGTTAAAAAAAAACCTCTTCAAGGGAGTCCAAAAACACCTAACAAATTACATTTTAATCTCTTGCTGCCTCCAGACATGAGACAGATTCAAGATTTTTGTGCCCTGTCCTCATAAATCAATAGGGTAAATGGGACGGATAACATGTGCTACTCCATTCAACTGCGCCACACACAGGCACACACCTGTTTTTACCCACAAATGGAGAAATTACTGAACATGCTATTTTTTTATATATGTGTGTAGGTTCAGTGTTTTTAGTATAACCTGAAAGTGTATTTAATACATTTGTGCTGGGTGAGTGCAGGGTTTTATTTCTTCACTATTCTTATTCTTGTTGTAATTGTCGTTGCTGTTTGTGCTTTGGTCTGAATCAGTTCACAGTGTGCACTGAGAATATCCTACTTTCACCTGGGGGATGGGGTGCTAAGCCTTCCTTAGCCGTACATTTTGTCTGGATGATCGTGATAGGAATCAGTGTGTTGAATATGATGGCTGCATGTTTGTGCTTTTCTCATACTGTATTTTCTGTTGGAATGTGGAGGCAGAAGGAGGTGACTGGGCTGGCCTTGCTCTCTCTCTGAAGCCTGGCAGCGGGCCGCCTCACACACACAGATGTCCCCATACTCCAGCCTTGGCTGAAATAAGCACAGGCGGTCTGGACCACCCTCTGTGTCCCTAGCTGTGTGACTGACTGGCCCCTCCGCTCAATCCGGTCCACCCACATTTACATAATTACCTTAAAATACATCAGGAATTCATTTACCTGGACGGACGGGGAGGATGACATCCAGGGCATAATTTCCAGTTATTGCATTGCTAAGCTAAAATAGATATTCTGCTTTGTGTTTTGTGTTACATCACCTTTCTACAGTGTGATTTTAATCACTATTGCTTTCTTTTCTCCTAATTTGGAATGCCCTGCTGAATTTTGTGAGCCTGTCTCATCGCCAAATATTAGTTCTGGGAACATGCACTTGTTCTCTGAATTGGGTAGACGTTATTTTTGCTCTGCAGTCTCACCAGCTGAGCCAAGCCAGTCATTCCACTAGAGGGCAGCACTTCTTAGCATTCCAAAGCATGTGCAGGCAATTTTCCACCGCCTGATTGGTTAGGGAAGTCACTCATGAGCAATACAATGGGAGACCCTCCCTGACGGCCTGTGAAGCCCTCCCTCCAGGTATGACATAATGGCCAATCACATTTTTCCCTACGGGACACTGGGAACAGTCAAGATCTGATTGCGGACCATACTATATATTACCACATAATGGACTGGCACTTTAGCTCCAGCCAAAACTAGGAATCATTTCTACAATACACTATATCAACTTATATTTCTGATTTGGAAGTAATTTGTTCTAAATAGACAGCATTACAAGAGACAATCAAAAGATAATCAAACAAGTCAGTAATCTGGACCATTCAAGAGTTATACAGACAAGGATATGATTAGGTCTATCCTACATTATATCATACAAAGTGTTCAATGTCCTTCAAAATCAGGGATTCCTGGTGGACACTGCCAACATGACATGACATTTGGGAACTAAATCCAGGCTCCGCCCACCTCCTCCTCTCTTGGCAGCAGGAGAGTAACAGCTTTGGCTCGGTCATCTTCCCTTCATGTGCTCATCGATGAGTCAGGTTTGGTGATAATTAAAGCAGGGTGAATGAAAGGGGCGATGAGCCTGTTTTTGAAGTGAAATACCACTGGCACCTTAAGGTCTATGTTTATGTTTGTCCACTGAGGTCTTTTGGGGACATGGGACACAAGGAGGCCTGCGTGGTGACAGCTCCTCTGATCCACACGCCCCACATATTCTGAGCACGCTCACTCGAACCTCTCGTAGTTCCTTGTCTGTCTCACACGGGGGACCATGTCGACCAGCAGCCTGAATGGAAATAGACGGACATTAAGTCTGCTGTTCAGCTGTTTCACCAAAAGAGAGCGCCATTGCTGTGAGATGTGCGAGCGAGTTTTTAGACCGCACTGCTCTACAAATGGACACAAGGGAGACAACCCAGTTTCATTGCTTAAAAGCAAACAATGAAGAATTAATGCAATTACCAAGGTACATGCATGGAATGCATCACACAGTGGGTACTGATGCTTCCTTAATCTGATTTAAATTCAGATCAGAATGAGATCTTTTGGAATTCTTCCATGTGCCCATGAGTTGTGTGTGTGTGTGTGTGTGTGTGTGTGTGTGCGTGTGTGCATGTGAGTATGCACATGAGAATATATGTGTTTGTGTGTGTGCTTCCATTTATCTCTGTATCTGTGCGTGTTTGTGTTTATGTGAGTGTGTGCGTATGAATATGTATCCATATGCTAAACAGACACTCACTTCACTCCATAAGCCATGATGATGAGTCCGATCAGGACCCCTATTGTTCCATCAAGGTACCAGACGTTGGCGTCGTGGCGGAAAACCTCAGCGCTGATCAGGATGGAGAATCCCATAATTCCACCAACGAGGGAGTTGAACCCTGATGACAGAGGCACGCATAATAAGCAGAATTCATAAGGTCAAACAGTCAAATCCCAACAGCTTCTGCGCAAATCCCAAAGGGGAACACTGTGGAGGAACCCTTTCAGCAAAACCTCTGTGGAGCAAAAACATAATACATTTAAGCAATTTAAGTTACTATATTTGTGTAATATCTCCACTAAATATACTAAATGTACATATACAGACAGTAGAGACAAAATTATGTAAATAATGGAGTATAATATGCTTTCAGAGCAGCTTCAGTCCTTCTTTGAATGCGGTAACACAAGTAACTTTGAACTGTTTCTACACTGACAATTACCCAGAACCACCAACAAGAGTTCAAGAGTTCAGAACAGACAACATAGGTACTAGGCTTCCTTTGGTTTTCTCTAAGCATAAACCCATCAAGTGCAGTAAAGAGAGTTAAAGAAATCCCACCAGACCGTTTGATTTTCTTTCACTGCTAAGAAGATAAGGTTTTGTGCTCATTAAATCAGGTTATGTTTTGGCCTTGGCTACAAGTGGTTCGTGAAAGGCAGCTCTACCATACAAAAACAGTTTAAAGTGCAGACAATCATATCTGTCTCTAATATATCCTCCAAAGCTCAACAAAAGGAAAAGTGTTGACAAAGTTGATGTGTTGTTGCTTAATTATCAATTAATTATCTCTTGAAAAAGAGAAAGAACCTCTTCGTTTTCTAAACACTCCATTGTGCTGTTAAAGGAGAGAGGGAAATTGTGTTATTTCCAACAGCACATGAGGTCAAACACTGTGCATCAAATCAAATCCTGAAAAGATCAAGAAGAAGAATTTCACTTTGCAAACTTCAATAAGTCAGCACACAGAAAACCTGCTCTGCTAAACCTAACCCACAGTAATGCTCAGTTTTTGGATTACGAGCCATGCGTTAAAACAGTGTAGTTAAATAAATAAATACTTAAATAAATAAATATCCTCTTACTATTTTCATCCCGTTTTATCAGCAAATAACATCTAACCGAGCCAGATACAAAGGATCTTAAAGGCTTGGACAAAAGCCGCTCCTGTGTACACAGCCTGGGCTCTGAGATCCTCCCGTCTGCCCACACCTTGTTCCTCCCCAATTAGAGCCCAGTCTTGCTGCTAGTTGTGGAGAGAACCGCAGTGATCTGTGGGGGTTTGGTGTTAGAGGAAATGGCAGTTGGCGGGAGATTCTGTCTAGATTCTGCCTTCCTCCCATCTGCCTTTAAAATCTGTGCTCATTAAATGCCGATGTGGTTACACATTTAAATTATATTTAAATGAAGGTCACGCTTCAGAGCTCTCACGTCGTCTGCACCGCTATTCCTTCAGAAAGGTTTTCATTTGGAGGCTTTCATGCACATACTGAAGAAAGAGCACTGAATTTTTGTTTAAGAAGCCTTTATCAAAACTCGCTTTTCAGGAACAAATAGCCCATTTAATGTATACACCCCATCTGCACAGACATTGTAAAGGTACATTATTGCATGCATAGGTTTATAAGGTTCTATTTACTTATTATTTCAGAATTACACATTGGAAGTATAGATCCATGCTTAATTAACCATGTAATTAGCTACATGCACAATTACAAAATTCATAGTTGGTGCTTATTCCAACATATATTCTGAAACAAAACTAAATGTTGTATTAAGGAGGACATTGGTTGGAAAGCTGTGTTTTATTAAGCAGCTATAACATGTCTATATGATAAAGTGTTACCCACAGTGACTCTGTTATTACTGGCAGTGTGTGGAGAGAACAGTTCCTGACTTGCTGCCTCATGTTCCTGCTTTATGATTGGTGGATGCTGTGCAGTATGATTTCTGGGCAGGTTCCTTCCTGGCACAGTAACATTATCTTTGTGGGGCCTGTTTTGCCAGGCCGCCCCCATCTTAGTTTAATGATAATGAGACAGGCTTGGAACAGCAGGGTTTGCTCTGGAGAATTCTATCCTCTCTGTCAGAGCCAATGACTGCTCTCAGTGTTTGCCAGGGTATAGTAAAAAACACCTCATTTCCATTTTCATATTACAACTTTCCCTCCTTTTTTACTCTCTCATTTACAATTCCAACTCAGGCCTCCTCAGTCACTACTGCACACATGAACAAGAAGCCCAGAAGAGTGTGATCTCTTCGCGTTCAGTTGCCTTTGGATGGATGAGTTTTTCATACTGCAGGGCTAGGCAGTACTGCAGGAGAGCTAGTAGCAGTTGGAGGAGAGGGGACCATGACATGAACATGAAGGAGCAGTAAAAATGTTTAAGTCTGGAGCAGATTCAGAGGCAGTCCACCCACTTCCCCAACCACCACTTGAAAGCACCACCATTTAACAGGCAAATGGTGACAGCCCTTGAGAATCTAATGTCTGCCATGGCCCCACATCATTATAAACCTAAGAGACGGAACTGAGATGAGACTGACCCTGGAGCTGGCTGTTACTTGTCACTCTACCGAGGTACCAGAGGAAGTCAGAAGTGCAAAAAGATGTGTGGTGTGTGTGTGTGTGTGTGTGTGTGTGGTGGAGGGCGTGATACTCTGTGTGAGGTAGTAATTAATGAGATTTTTCCATGGAGACAAGCTCATGAGTGTGTGGTGGAGCTGAGCATACAGAAGCCACCAGCTCATTTGATACCATGGCTGCTGTCTACATTTTCCTCACAGCCATTTTTCACATCTCCTTCATAGACTTCTCCTGCCTTTGACCCTCTCCCTTTTTTCACACCGAGATGTGATTTTGCGACATGGCTTGCCTCGTTGCCATGGTGTAGCCAGGCGGTTACTGCTAACTGGCTGATTTCCTCTCCTTTACTTACCGTCGGTGATGAGGGCCCGGCTGGTCAGCACTCTGCCCAACATGAACTTGAGCACAGCGAGGACGATGCACATCAGTCCGCTAACGATGGAGACGCTGAACAGGAAGTCATCCTGGCAGAGAGAGAGGGAAGGAGAGAGAGGAAGGGGGGAGAGAGCAAGACAGCAGAATAAATGTATAAAGTAGGGCTCTGTCCCTCAACAACATCATCAATATTGCATCATGGTCTTGCACTGCAGAGACAATGCCCTATACCCAGTTAACCCATTACCCTCCATATTACTGCTATGGTATGCAGCAAAGACTGCTGTCTCTGCTTACGTCTTTATGTGCTACACTGCAGGATCTATATATAGCTGTGTATTACGGGCTACATTTGCATTCAAAGTTTGATATTTGCTTCTCCTGTGACAGCAAACACTAGCAGACTGTGCATATAAGAAGTCTGCTCATTTCCCATCAGAAAGAATGTTCCCTTCCACAACACAGTCCCAACAGAGAAGTGTCAAATCAATACAAATCTCTCAGTGATTGTTCCCCCACTACTTTCCCTCTGTCTGCTCTCTATCCAGATGGTGGAGGTGAAGGCATGGCTGCTCAAACTTGCCTCACGGCCCAGATGTACCCATAAAAAATGCCTGTAAAATGAGAAGAGTGTCCGTGAGATTCAGCCGAGCTGGAGAGGGACAAACAAACGTAGTGGACCGAGGCTCCTCGGGGTGCAGAGACCCCGACACTGAGGAAAGAGGTGAGGAGGGTGTACCCAGAGGCCTACTCTCTGTGTCCTCCCTCCCCTTAATTGAAGAGGGGTCGAGGGATTATGAAGGGTGTGAGGATCTAATCCAGGTCTTTCCCAGGGGTTGTCTGGGATCAGGGTAATTCAACCATCACTTCATTTTCACCTTTATTCGTGTCAATGGGGAAAAATTAGGATCCCCTCATGTCTGTGGTGGAGGGCTGTGGGGGGATCATGTGAGACTGACAGGTCTGTGGATCTCTGCTCAGTGACCTTTATCCATTATCCATGTCGTAGCATTCCTTTACCTCATTAGCTGTAGGTGTGAACCTGGGGGTGGAGCCAAGCAGATGAGGACCCGGCGGCGTGTGAAATCGTGACTGACTCACAGACGAGTGGCGTTAGGGGAGATTTATACGCGTTTGATGAAATGGGGGATGGGTTGGGAGCTGAAATCGCATGTAATTTGATAACATCTAGTAAGGCAACAATTTGTAACTGTATGTCCCTTAGCATTCAAATTGGAAACCAGTTGTGAAAAGAATGAAGGCAATGCTTCAACAGCACTACCCATAAACTGCAATGGAAAATGAACCTTCAGCAAATGACCTTACATTCTAATATATTCTAGTACCTTTGAAAAACACATCTTAACAAACACAGTGGTAGCTTACATATCTCATGTTTCATACATTAACCATTTAGAGTGGTACACCATTATGTACAGTGGACTGATAATACTGGGGTTAATCGCATTGCTAAGGTGTACACCATATTGTTCCACATTCACAGTTCAATTCTCATAAGCTCATCAATATTCCTTAAAAAAGAACATTAATTAATATTTCCGTTCGGCTCCATTAATGCTCCAGTGGGCTGCCATAGGTGACTCCTTTCTTGTTAATGAATCGCGTACTTTTTCAGATGCTTAATCAGTGGTGTTACTACGGCAGGATCACCGGAATAGGAAATATCACATACGCAGTGACATGGATTACCTTTACTTATACAGTGCTTAATTAGTTTTTATGAGGCATGTGTTTCAAGTTATAGGAATATTTAATAAGAATGACCATGCTGAGTTATGAGTAGAACATGGTTTTGTTTGGAAAATGTACACAGGCTAGTGGAATGGGCAACTATACCAGATGCAATATTGAATTATGAAACTACTGCAAAAGGTTTGTGTAAAATTTACTAAATGCTTAAACCAAGACAAAGGTATAGGTATTCAGAGGAAACATGTTTTTGTAGCCCTTCCTCTAAGTTAGTATTCGACACATAATACTGTCTAGTAGCCTACTTCGTATTACTATGCTGCCTAGTAATGTTGAGTCTATACTACACTATACTATAGGTGCAAATATTATCCCTTCAGTAATTACAATTTGAGTGCATTGTGTTTGTAATACCCTCATAGTCCTCAGTCAACCAACTTTAATTTTTTGTATGCACAATGATTATTTCAATGATTGTGAATCAATATTCTCAAGTTGCATAAATTTGTGGCAAATAGGAACTGTAGCTACTATTTAAAGTTATGTTCATAATATTAAGTTAATAATATTTATACTTAATAGTTCTTAAGAGCACTGACATCAACACACTTAGATGTGACTCAGATGTTTGAATTTGAATATTAACATATAATAATTCTTCTTCCTCTGGATTTATCGATAGCTCTGACAAAGCTTGATCCACACATTTAAGAATTGAATCTCCCTCTTTTTCTCTAAGGGCTGAATTCACCCGCGATTCAGTGCATTTTCCACATAAGTCTCCCATTCTCGCAATGATAAGTTACGCAGAAAAAGCACTTAAGCGGAGGTCTGAAGTAGGCCCTAAACCTGAAGGAAGCGCTTCAAGCATGTCATCAAAAATGCACCACCTGTGGTTTGGCATTTGTAAATACGATACGGGTTACATATTATTAATGTAAATTGATTATAAACAGGATCTCCCACTTCATGCTTCAGTTTCAGTTTCAAATAAGAAAACCCAGGCTTTTGTTCTCCAACGACAAGTATCACAAGCCTCCCACACTGCTTCTGAGAAACCAATTTCCCACCTCTTTCATTTTTAATCAAACCCTTCACCAGCGGTCCATGTCCCTACTCCACTGTGGGAACAGGTCAGACATGTGCTGAATTCTCTCTCCTCCTCAGACCTTGACCTTGAAGAAGATGGACCCAGGCTCCCTGACCCAGCTGAAGGTCACAATGTCCTCCTAACCCTAAACGTACTCTTAGCTGCAGCGTAGTTAGACAGCTCTATCAATCTGATGTATTGTCTTGGACAGCGGCGTTCAATAGAATCCCCAGAGTTTCACACGGGATTTCACTGAATACTGAAGATCCATAGGCCAGGATGGAGGTGACTCAGGGTTATCCATATGTGAACATGCATTGGGTAGATTGAAAATGTGTTCATATTGATCTGGAATTGAATGGTTAGACAGACATCAATGAGCGTTGATTTAAATTGATCTGTTTACAGTCACAACGGTTTTAGAACTTCAGGACTGAAATAAGATAATTTCTTCTTTTTATACGACAAACAAAATCATACTCTTGTTACATACATTGTCACTCACAAGATTCTTAATCCAGTGACGTTCCATATGCATTCACAAGTACATGTCTCTGGATTTAATGAGCGTTTCCATTTAAATATTAATGACAAATAAGTCCAAGATTTCATTTCACTTTCACAAAAGCAGTTTCTCAATCAGCAAAGTTTATGAAGTAAGTACTTCCAATGAAAAAAAAACTGCTGTTTTCTCTCTCCCTGGATTTATCTGTGAGTCAAAATTAAGGATGATGTGTGGATCCAGGATACAGTGACACACATGCTCAACCGCCTTTTCAAACACAAACAAGCTCGCAGTCTGCAGCTTCCTTTGAAAAATATGAAATAAGCTAATGCTAAAGGTGCAGCACTGTGTGCATGTGTTTGTTCCCGTTTGTGTGAGAATTATCATGAAGATGTGTTTACGGCACTACTGGAAAAACAAATATTATTTCAGAAGCAAATTATTCAGGAATGCAAATATGTAATATGCCTGGCATCCAGCCAGCCAGTGTCTCGTGGCATTATCATGCTTATCTTCAGCCTCTATTCTTCTTCTTTATGAAAGACACGATATTATAGAAATAATGAAGCATGAGTTGACATTCCTGTAAAATTCTGAATTTTCAATAAATTCTCAAAACATTTAGTTTTACAGTATTGAAAATTTTATTCTTTCATTTTAAAGGTTTGTTTACAGCAATATTAAGTTTCTCATCATACTTTTTAAAGAAAAAGTAATTTATCTCTCACTGAAAGAGCCATATATATAAGCTTTTATGGCCATACGTTGAAATATCCATAATCCTCCATTTGTACAGCGTGTAAACTGTAATTTACATGGACAAAATCCATATTTCTCATTATGAGGCGATATCAGGTTGGGCAGGAAGAACATTTTAATTAAATGAACTATAATGTGTTAAGTGAAATATGTTAAGGCCTCTGTATAAGGTTAAAAGTACCCACTAGGCATCCAAATTAACTTGTGTGTGATTCTCAGTGCAGCAGTTTTGTCCTAAAGGCAGATCTTGACGCCTACTTTTAAGAGGTCTTCAGATTCTCACATATATAAGCCTGTACTTAAAACGGGCTTTGGTTAATTCAGCGGAATGCTTAACACGCACCCATTTGCGAAATCCCTTTCCGCGGTCATCCTTATTGCTGCGTGCGCTTCGGGGACGGAGGCGCATGGGGATGTTATGCCTGAGAAAACCCTTCCTAATTGCGAATTTCAACCATTCCAGCTGCGGCTCCCATGCGCCTTTCGGCGCGAGCCCTCTCCGGTCCGCAGAGCATGCGCAATCCATTCGTAAGTCTGCCTCAGAGATGTTTACTTGCAGAGATGTCACAAGTCTAGCGGCTTGTGTCTCATCAGTTACAGTTTATTGCAGCTTAATCACCAGCAGTGTAATTGCTTTATTTGTTTTGCAAAGATGTCATCATTATCGTCATAATTAATGAACAACTTATTTTGAAAGGAGGAGAAAAAAAAAAGAAAAAAGATGTCAGCCGGTTCAGTGACTTGAGGCTATCAATTAGGCTATTCCATGACACCTTTGGTCCATTGTTCTGTGATTGGAGGAGTAAAAACACCCATAGAGGTCAAATAAAAATAAAAGTTGGTCTTACAGACCAGACATTTTAAAACTAGGATATGTTTTCAATGATAAGGGAAGCATCTTGAGTAAGAGGTCTGTGTACATCAGTGTCTTGTGCTTTTAAATAATGAGACTTTTTTGGCACCTACTTTGTAGTTGGTTACTGATCCATCTGCAGCACTTTGTTGTTGTATTACCTCTGCACACTGAGTTTAGAAAACAGCTTTAATGAAATGAACAACAGGGACTTACTTCTCAGTTACCACTGCATACATCTCAGTCGCCTCGCAGAAGCACAGCACTAACGCTAGAACGATGCAGAAGCTGAGGCCATCCATATTTTATGGGTTTGGAGAAAAAAATAGAACATCTTGACATCAATGAAGACGAAAGAGAGGAACACGGAGTTGCTATTTTTAGAAAGTGCTTGTATGCACTAAAAGGTTTTCTATGGATCATGAATTTTCCAGAGCGCAGCCTCACAGTTTTTTAAAGTTTAAATATATAAATAAATAACACTAACCGGCATTTCTCTATAAGCTCCTACCTCTATGTACTTAACATGAGGGTTGCCTCCTCAATGAACTTGGTTTTATCTGCGGACAGATTAGAAGAAGCTCCCTCTTGTATTCTCTAATTAGTCTTCACATTGTGTATACTGTGCCTTCAAAAGTATTGATTGGAGTGTGCATTTTAGATTTTCAAATAAATGAAGAACAGCATTTTCATTGTGGAAAAAAGCAGACAAAATATTAGAATTAAATTAAATACTAAATTCATATGATACAGAGGAGCTTGTGTCATATTAAAAATATAATACATGTACATCCTTCCCTAAGTGCCAGCACAAATATGCCCACATAGATCCAACCAAGCAAAACCATTTTGAAAACACTGGGTTTTTCCAGCTAATGAATTAACTGTACTTTAATATTGGCATTCATTTGCTCTCCTAATACATCCTGAGATATCAACTTGGTGAAAAATGAGCAGTGAGAAATTCATTTTGGTTAACAATGGTTGAAAGAGATTTTATGGTGCTCTACAAATTTATGACGTCCATATTTAACTGAGGTGCAGTCAGAAATTAATCTCTTCTTTTTTACGTGATACAATTTTCTGATGGAAACGATCAGTTAAAGGAAAATCAGCTCAAATGGAAAATTTGACTGCCAAAAGCAGAGAAAATGCAGTCTAAAAAATGTGTGTTACAAACCAGTGTAGACTGATAAACTACATATATGTAAATATATATCACATCATAATAAAACACGCAATTACTCTAAGAAATCACACTATAAACAGATAATTGAAAATTCCAAAAGTAATGCAATGCATGAAACTCACTGTGTACGCATACATATTGCATATGGCATTAAAGATGCTTCAGAAGGACATAAGAATTGTAACATGTGACCCAAAGTTAATTTGCAAATCCACCTCTTCAGCACAAGGCTAGCGATCCAATTCCTCAGATTAACTTAGGTTTCTCATTAGGATCAGCCTTTGTATACTGAGCCCAGACATAATTGACATAATTGGTCTGTGCAGGTATACCTGAGCTCCCTAATACAGTAGCTCAAAATCTATGTGTATCTAATCATGTTTACGACTTAGTAAAGATTCCAGTTCAGATGGTTAGATAGGCTTCAGTATAAAAGAAATCCATGTCCTCCACTATCGGCGAAGAAGACCCATATCGCCTGGCAACAGTGTAATTAGACTATTTTGGGGTTTAGGATCTGACAATCATCACACCCCTGAGTGTGTCGTGTATAATTACGCAAGTGACAGCATTTCTACGCCGCATGCAGGGGCTGGTTCTTGCTCCTCACTACAGTATTTCGAAGAATGTGTTGATCTAAATTTCTCCCCTCCCCCACTCTCTCTCTCTCTCCGGAGGTGTTGTGTCTTCACAACATCACACTAGAGAGTCTCACAAATGAAATTCGCACGTTGCGATGGAGGCCTCGTTGTGAGGGAAGTAAACTATTCCTTATAGGGTCTCACATAAGCCAGTGCGCTTGACAGCCATTTTTTGATGCCACATGAAGAAAACAGCAAACCAGCATTTAATATTTCAAGGGCATAATGAATGCATAAAAGCTCCAGTGTTTTAGAATCATTCAATGATAAATAAAGGACAAATAAATATGGACATATATTATTCCATAAAAGTAGTACAATTAAAGACCTCTACATCACTGCATCCAGCAAAGTCATAAATCCAGCAATCAATGAGTTAACATCTACATCTATTACAATGGTGAGAAATTTATAGCTCAGCTACAAATCCATGCTGTGTATTGAGCAACCACAGAGACCAAAGCTAGGAGAAGTCAGGAAGTTTCACCAATAGCTGGATGTTAAAATTGTGCAGGGTGTCTAAGACCTCTTAATACTGAGGGAATAAGAGGCATTACCGGGGAGAAAAACAGTCTAAAATTATCCCAGATTTGGGCATATATCACCCTATTCTATAACACAAACTTTACCTTGTTTCCTTCCCCATGGTTAATTTACTCTGCTACTTGGGGCCAGTTTTAGTTGAGCCGATGCATACTGCCTCCTTCTCATTAAAGAGAAACCCAAAGCTATTTCCATTAGCATAGGAGTATCAGCAGTTCAATTATTATCATATTAAAATGAGCTGTCCTGCTACATATCTTCAACTCATCAGACTGTCATTATGCTAAACTTATACTGCTGCTTCTCTATGACAAGAAAATATATGTGAACAAGGTCATGGGCAATCATAAACTCTGCATCTTGGGTACATTCACATTCATATTGAAAAACCTTACACTTTCCGTGAAAATGTGCTCACACACACTTTACGATCATATCTGAAACCCACGCTCATTCTATAATAGAGGCTCCTTAAAGTAACTGCGTCATGTACGAGAAGCTCAAAATAATCAGGACTTTGATAACGTGCTCACAGCATTAAGGCCATCTTCAGGAGATTGGAATCTGATATGAGAATGAGAAGGAGTAATTTCCCAGATGCCCACGTTATTATGAGACGCAATGTGGAAGAGGTGGTGTCAGTGTGTTTCATGGCTCCCCTTTGCAATTATCAGTTCCCTTTATGTTCAGATGATTTTCCTTCCTCAATAGACCGATCCTCAAATAAAAGCTACACAATAAAACAATACCATACAAGCAATAAAAGACAAACCCCCTCGAGACTTTAGGCTGTATAGAACAGGCAACTGTACCAATGTAGAGCAATATGAGGTGCCATGCTCTATAGTTCATAAGATGGTTGAAGTGAGACAAATTTGAGGGCTTCTTGCTGGAGACAGACAATTTTCCTTACCACTTCAGGGAGAAGCTTGGTGGCCAGGTCATGGATGGCTTTTCCCAGAATGCACAAGGACGACAGGATGAACACCACCCCCAGGACCACGCAAGCTCTGCAAAGAAGTGCAAAACACATGTATGTATGACAGAAAGAGCTGGACCTAATGCACTCCCAGTGTGGATAGTAAAAACACGTCTCTGCAGCGTAAAGTGCTGGCAGATGTCACATGTTTGTAAAGTGATGGAAGCAGAGGAAGCTATGGCACTGTTGTGAACTTGTGAAACGACTGACCACCATCTGGGTGCTTTGTCTGGTGTCCTTTCAGATCTCCAGAGAAGCACATCAGAATCTAAGCCATAGTCACAGCCACCAAAGAAACAACCCCATTATTACCACTCTTTTCTGTAGGGAGAAGATGTCTCCCTCCACACTAAACTGTTCATCCTTAATGTAACTATGTTAAGAGTACATTTTACTCAATTCTGGACTCATATGAAACATCTATTACTCATAAATCATCACAACATTGTACTTCGTACAGACATATTGCAAAATGTACTGGATGTCAATCAGACCAAATTTGGGTGGCATAATCTTCATATGCATGACCATAGTGATTGTCTTTCATGATTGTCTTGCCTATCATTTATCTGGATAGGATGTTGGATGACATACCATAATTCTGGAGGAAATCAGACGCTGAATGGAGCATGTGTCAAATATAATATATGAATAGGTTTCATCTGATTTCACTTCTGTGTTGTTCTAAGGGAGGTCCTGTGATGAAAAGTTGTAGTATTCCATCTACCCTACTGAAAATCACTTGTCTGGTGACTTAGTTAGTCATTCTAGGCCCATTAGGCTATTAGATGTGGAGGGATGTGCTTCAGTCGTCACCTGGGGGAAGCATTTGAATAGATAATGTCATATTCCAGCAACTAGTCAGTCATCACAAAGGTCATACCTTCACTTCCCCCTACAGTCTAAATATATCATGGTGTTTATGTGAAACAAACAACATTAACATTTAACATAACATTTTACATTGACTAGTGGGAAGAATGCAGCCATAGTTGACCCCCAGGTACAGGTTAGGGGCCTGCCTTAGCGTGGGAAAAGTGACTTCATCATCACCAGAGCTAGCCGTGGGCCGTGGCATTGATGACATTAATTCACCTTCTTACACTGAATGAAGTGGGTCAATGAATACGTACAAAGGAAGGGGAACTTGGGAAAACAGTGTGTCAATGAACAAAAAAATTATTTCCTCAAATTCTCTAGAGCGAGTGAAAAGGCTGGTTGGCCTGTTAGTTACTCCACTTTCTTAGGGTGAACGATTCTTCGTCTAAACTGCAGTGCCTTCTGGGGGACACTCTTCAAAGCCATCACTCCATCTCAAAACATTCATTTTCAACTTTGCCTCTAAAGACAAGGCAGAGATGCTTTTTTCAAGCTGTTTCAACCAATTAAATTAGCCATCAAAACTACTACAATTGTGGCTTTCATTCATAGAAACCTTCCTCCAATAAGATGATGAACTATGTATAGTAAGGCAAATGCTGTCTGCTAGAACCTACACATACAGTTCATCTTCCACTCCCTTAGCAGTGGATTAGCTGCTTCCAGAAACCTGAACCACAGAAACAGGGCAAAGCAAAAACACAAACACACAAAGCAACATAACAAAAGCACAACCAGTTTCCTTACCCATTCACAAAACCAATAAAAGTATGGAAACAGCTCTGCATATACTGACAGTTATGAGTCAGCCTGGCTAACACATATCTGTCTCACTGCACAGCTACCTGTACCATATGCCTCCGCAGCACTTAACATAGCTTTTACTTCTGCTTGATAGGAGCAGTTCACAGAAGCGACGGGGCAGGCTATGCCGCTGAGAGCGTGCTTGTACGCACGCCACGGACGTCAACCTGTCTGCCACGCTCACTAGAGCTCGGCCCCAGGGGAAACGTAACCAGGCAACACTGAGCAGGAGCGGCTGAGCGCAGCGGGAGCACCTGGGAGCAGGCGGTAAGTGAGGCTGGGAGCCATGTCAGAGAGGATGCGCGCAGATGTGTCCAGTACATAGCCCACTTTAGATAAGCCACTCTCTGTGGGTAATTAGCACGTCTGCACTCGCAGGCCTTGGTACCAGCCTTGTGACTAGAGCTGTGACTGTCTCACTCAGTGGTTGACTTTCACCCCCTTTTCCACAGTTAGGACTGAGGAAATATTTTCTACATCTTTGGGATTTGGGACTTAGTGGTCAAACTTTTGGCTTAAGGCTTTGCTTATGGCCGTAATTATGTCCCTGTAGAAACGTAGTCATGTGTTGACCATAGTTGATCAAGTCAACAGGGGCCATTAAAGAGCATTCAGACTGGGGATTTTGATCAGTTTAAGCCGTTTTCCCCCCAATGAGGCTGAGCCAATCATAGCTAAGAAGCTCTGGTGAAACCCAGAAATGGTGTAACTATGACATCATCAGACACAGGACATGTAGCTGCACCATGACTTTTACTTTTTGAGCCACCCAAAATCTAACAAAACTCTGCAAACTGTTAATATGTTTTTCATCATCTTTGAATTCAGATTTCCAGTAATCAGAAAATAGACGGGTTCAGATGGCACGTCCAACTTACTCACTACCGCTTTTTTCGATGGTGCGGCCCATTGTCCAGAATCCACCATGCCAGTTGTGTCTGGGAGTCCCATACTGCCACACAAAATTTCCCATGCTGTTGCTCCATGTCTAATTCCCAAGATAAGCCTTGCCTTTTAGAACAACAGGTACTCCTCAGGATACAGGATATCCGTCCCCCTGCAGTCTGCCTGTATCAGGGGTGAGCTCCAGCGCTATGGCTGCCCAGTTCTGCTTACCCTGCACCATGGGAAGAGGCTGCAGGAGGCTACACTCAGCTGGCTACATGAGGACGGGCTTCAGAATGACGGTTTGATTAAGAATTCTCCAGCATCGATATACATACTGGATGAGTAGATGCAGAAATAGGAGCGGCCTCCTACTGCAACTAGCCCCAGTTTTGGGGCAGAGAAAAAAGTTCTCTCAAAAAACTTGAAGGTAAAAAAGGCATTATCCCTTATCCTTTCCAGAACTGCGATGACAAGGCTTGTTCGCCCACTTTCCCTGTGAGATACTGTGACTACACTGAGGTCAGCATCACCTTCACATTCATCACTTGACCTGGTCAACTCCGCTAGCGCAGTCACACTGACTACCGCTTGAAACGCTGACATAAGTGCTCCTCGCATGAGTGCTCGTAGACCAACAATCTGATATTTGTAACATAACTGAGCTGTAATGAGCCTTCTCCTCGTTACATCCCCATAAATCTCTCCCGGACGATCTGTCTGCGGTGTAATTAGATCGTCTCTGGCCTATTTCTTTCCGCACTTTCCTCCGAGGCCCTTCGCTAGAGTGAGACACCCCCCCTCCTCCTCCCCCCCATCCCCCCAACCACCCGAGAGCGTGGGATGAATGAAGATGAGAGGAGCCGTCATTTATCAACCCTGCCATCGAAAGCGGCGTGGACTCTGTACGACGCCGAAAACAAGAGCTGGGGCTACGCGGCCCGCAACCCCGGCTGTCAAATTCTGTCTCATTAGCGGCAGCTCGCAGGTGGACTTACACATGCCAGACAGACCGTGCCAGGAAACAAGAGTAGAAACTCACCAAAATCTCCTGTTTAGACATGCCTAATGCTGTACGTATCTATGCACTTTATATTCCATTTCACTTGCCTGTGTAGAACCTGAATATGATCACCTTTGCAATAAATGTCTATAGGGTTGCTACCTAATGGTTGTTAGCATTTGGTCTTACTTACCATAATGCCATTGAAGTTTTGACAAATGAAGACATAATAGAAGAATATTTCAGCATTGTCTTTTTATCAGTGCAGATTATTATGGGGTGGCACACATGGCGAGTTCTACCATATAATGACATAGAGAACATGGGTGTATTTTACGTTACAGCCCTATGTTAATATTGTCAATGTATCATTCATACAGATCTGCAATTATTATGTATCAATAATTCATCTTATAATTCTATGAGGGAGCAGGTGAATGGACTAACGAATTCCAGAGACAACTTTTAAGAATGTTCAAAGGAATGCAGAAGGTATTTGTTGAATATTGCAACTTTCCCAATAAAATCAGTATGAATGTCCATAGGCTTCTGCTTGTAGTCCCCTCACTAGGGGGAACAGAATGGATCTGGTTGGCAAGCAGTAGAAAGCAATCTGCACAGGCCAGGGAAAGGGACAAAATAACAGCTTACACAGCAATTAATTTGTCATCCAATGTCAATGTTACACTGCGGCCACTCTATTAGATCTGTGTGCCTGACCTCCGTCTACACCGCCCATATCCAGCCACCCATCAATGGCTGCCTGGGTCAGGTGTGAGACAGGAAGGAGAACAACGTGCGCCTACGTCTTCCTCATTATTCTGCTAGCTAATGAAGCGAATGACACCTGGCACCTGTCCTGTCAGACAAAGGATGAATGTGCCCCCTGCTTCTGTGTACATCTACGGGCTGATTGTTTTCCAACAAGCCTTTGCTGTGCAAATGAACAAACCCCTGAAATTTTCTGATCATTTAAAAAATGAATGAGGAAATTTGCAGATCATTGAATGTGTTTGGTTTGCACAAATACTCATGCAAAGCAAGTTATGTTTATTTCTTTTGTATTAATTTTGTTGTCCTTAGGAAATTGTAGTGTGGACTTTAGGTTACAGTTGTTTTGACTAACATTGTTTTATCTCTTTTATCTATTTTTTGGTTTTTAGACACCGTGGTTATTTTACTACACATGATTGTGATAATATCACATAATATCACCTTATCTTCTTGTACAGTCATCCCTCACCAACCATGGGTTCTCAAAAAGCTACAAATACATAATATTCTTTGGGCCTTTATTACACTACACTCTGGATGTTTTGTACTCATGATGATGAAGGGGAAAGTGGAAAGCTGACATAAAAGTAAAGATTACAGCACGACTTCTCAGTCATCAGCCAGCAACAAAACAGCAAAGACAGCTTCCCTTATTCCACTTTCCCATGGGTCCAAAATGTTCAGCAGACAATGCCGGTGGTGACAAGCCAGCGAAAGACTAGGAATGTGTGAATTTTAAGGTAAACCGGTTTCTGCTTTTTGTTAATGGCAGTATTTGTTTGATTTTGTATGCATTTGGAAGAGTGCAGTATGTAATAAAGGCTTAAAGAATAATATAGTATATATATAATAACACTATTATATAATATAATAACAGTATATAATAACACAATTTCCCCTATATAACGGCAACTTCACCAATGGCTGTGTTTTTTTAGGAATGTGACCCCAGAGGTTGGTGGAGGATTACTGTACTTATGTGGTGCTACAAATGCTCTGAGAACTATAAAACAGGGCTCTGTGGTTTATTGTATTCTTTCTGACTGTTTTCTAAAATTAACCCACCAGAAAATTAAAACAATCATTCTGACAGAGGCCATATGTCTGTTTTTGTCCATATGTCTATTTTTGATTGAGTGACAAATTGTGGTGATTGTATTTTAATCTTCTGGTTCACTTTTTTACAGGGGGATTCTTGGTATATGTCTGGGCTATGTTCCATAAAACCATGACTTCAGGGAATTAATTACCACATGAAACAATGTAATAAGCCAAGAACTCCACCCCATCTCACCCCAATAACACTGATTTATAGTCACATCTAGAAATTAAATTAGAAGACTGAGCTTTTAATTGCTTGCACAGCCAGCTGTTGTTGGAGATTCTCGCTTCCCGGTGCATTTCATTCATCGCAAAATTATTTGCACTGAAACTACAAGCAGGCACAATATATATAGATTTTCTCACAGTCATGCAAGGCAATATCATAAATGGGATGATCAATACAAAAACTATGAGAAATGAAAATGTATTTTTAACTGTAAAAATCGCTACCCTACTGATGTACAGATTCTGTTAGCATCCTTTAATCAGACATTGCATATCTCTTCAATTTTGGTTCATCAGGCTGTGAAATATTTAGATACGTTTTTTTGGTCTCCCTTCCAGTCATATCCTAGGAATGTGTTCCTGAGTTCTTCGTGAAGAGTCAATGTGCAGCTTAAATGTAATGTCCTTGAGTGCATGTCTGTATGAAGCTGGATAAAGTGCTATGGTGTGCATTAATTTTAAGCACCAACCCAGGCTGGATGGGACAGCAGAGATGAGGTGAATACTCCAGAAGGCTGGCACGGGACACAGCAACTGATGAAAGCCAAGGATGTGGGTGATGTAACTGGAAAATGTGTGACGCATATCAAAAAACTTCTACGCTCTTAGAAAAAAAGGTTTCCTTGAGGGTTTCTTGCTTGTCCGGCTGGGGGAACCCATAAAGGATTTTCCTCAAGGGTTCTCCTCGAAACATTTTCTAGGGATATACAAAGATCCCCATAAATATATCAGTATCATAGAAGAACCTATCAGGGTTCCCCCTGCAGGACAAATGAAGAACCTATAAAGGTTTTCTTCTAAGAGTGTACATTAATGAGTAAAGTAACTGAAAACAGTGTACACAGATTTGACTACCAAGAACCCCATTCCCTTAGGTCATTGATACAGTTGTTTAACTTGTGTTATTTTACATGCACTTTATTATTTTGTTCTTCATTACAATAACTCCTGGGTTCTTCCCTATTAATGCTCTGATTAGCACCGCTATTTACCACTAAGATCACAGCTTCCTGTGCATGGTAAAGCAGCAGGCACAGATGCCGTACACATGAAAGCCCTGCTGAAGCACAACCTTAAATTCCCATCCAGCCCAGATTTGGCCAGCCGGCGGCCTCATGTAATCCATCTCCATAGCGGTCTGCGTGCAGACAGGCGTCCCCAGAGGATACGGCCTGGAACTGCACCGGCAGACATCGCTGACAGGAGCAGCATCGGAAACAGGAGGATGCCGCTGGGCCCCCTGGGGCCCCCGCCAGATAAAATCGGCCCCTCTCCTCCGTGACCGTTGTCTCTCTCTGCCGGGCTGTCGGCTACACTCGCTTCTTTCATTCATCGCTTATAAAAGCGCTGCCCTTTACAGAGCCCCCCACTCGCTCCCCAGGGGCTGATAAGGCCAGCTTCTTTCCGCGTGTCCTCCAGGCCTCATCCTATCGCTACAGCAAGGGGGCGGTCTGATCTCCGCCTCCCAATCAAAGCCCCGCCCTCCAGCTGGCACAACCAGTGACCCAAACTGAACCCACTGTCTGGGCAGCCCCACTACCCTCGCAGTGCATACACCCCACCCCAGGGTACGCTCTTCACCTACAGCAGAGGTCTCTGTCTTCCACATGAGATACCGTAACTAAGCCAGAAGGACCAGCACTGTTCATGACCAAACAAATCCATGATCACCACACACTGGCTGGACCTGCTCATTGAATAGGGATCATTTCCCTGTGAAATATGTTTCTTCTTGATGACTTAATGAGCTTCTCCACACAGACAGTATGAACAGGGAGGTATGTTTCAAAAACATTATTCATTTACATGCGTATTACCTTGGAAAAATCATCATTACATCTTCAAGTTCAAATTCAAGTTAGTGACTCAGCAAGTGTGTTAACTGGATAAATTTTGAGTTGTGTGACCTTGTTCCAATTCTCATAAAAAAACATAAATCAAAGCAACTTCTGAATTTCAGTGGGCCCTTTTTTTTTTTTTTTTCTAAAGATTTTCTTTTCTTTACTGAATGTGATAAGGTGGTAGCGTAGCACAGTACAGGGACATGGTTCTTACATGTCTGTTTCAAAACAGTGCACTAGGTCATGCAGAGAGAGTCATTTTTAGGACAGGAGGCTGCACTTACATGTACTCCCGATGGGCTGAGTGCACGGCGGCTGCGTTGCTATAGCGCCACAGTACGATGATGGAGGAGAGCACGTCCAGCGTCGCGTCAAACTGGGGAAAAATGGCAAAATGCTCATTAAACACCTCACAGAAAGCCACAGAACAGAAACTGTTCAAGTCCCTAAACTGCCTTTTTTAACTTCCTCCCACTTAACCAAAAAGCCTGCGGCAATCACACTTTAATTAAGGAACATTAACTGTGTGACAAAGCAGCCTCTCATAGAGGCGTCATTGTAACACACAGTCAATGCGCTTTTACCATGGTGTTACCATGGCGACACATCAATAAGTATCAACTTCCTCAATAAGTATCAAGGTCTACTTGTTGATAATTAATGAATGATGCATTAAAAGAAAAAGTGAGGGCACTTACAGCAAATCCAAAGGCAGAGGCACTGTGTCTCATGAAGGAAACAGCTAAAAATCAGAAAGACAGAAACAAATTAACACTGAGACAAACATGGTGGCATATATTCATATAATATGTATGAATAACTTACAGTACTATAGTACACCAGTGCAGCATGGTTTAGGAACTGATACAGACTTTTTCTCACACCGTTTATGATAAATAAATAATCACACTAAATTTCTGTATTCTCAAGGTATTCATAATCTGCTATAAATAGCACTGCTGATCAGAACTCTGTTTTTTTCCTGGCAAAATGTGTGTACACTATTAATCTTTTAAGAGCCTTTGGCTGGATTTAAAAGGGGCTTCAGGGTTGAACAGCCCTGATGGTTTGGTGTAGATCCCCCCACTGTTGGAGAGTCCCAGTTGTCACTGCCCACTGTCCTGGTGTCAATCGCTAGCCCTGCAACTTCCAAACCACATCATTGTCTACATGGATGAAAATTCTCCCCACAAAAATTGAAGGCACAGGTTAGATCATATCAGCCATTCAACAGATGTTAGAGTCCAAGAGTCCAGACACACGCTGTATTCATACTTGCTGTACAAGTTAAGAACTGAAGGGAAACCTTCAAAAATGTCTTAATTCAGAATATGCCAACTTACACTGCATGTGTCCTATAGATTTATCTAGTTTACATAGAATATCTTTTGCTGCAAAGTCCTATTTGGCCCTGCAATATTACCAGTTTGGACCCCCTGTCTCCCAATGTAATTGTTATTGGATTTAACACATGTGCTTCTGTTTTAAATTGTATGTTGTGCCTTTGATTGTGTTCAAAGTAAGTCAGGATTCCAAAATGTGTCTGTATAAAAGAGTTGCTATTGCTTTTGGAAAACAAAATAAAATAAAAAAGTGTTTACAAAGAGTTGAGAGTTTTCCGAGCTTTGGCTTTTCTTTAGTCCCTAAGGTTTCCCTCAGACTTCAGCTTTACCAGGACTCACAGCCTGTCACTCAGTGATTCAGCATCATGCGGTGACCTGAGGATTGGCTGAGAAGTGAATCGAGTTCACGGGTATCTGCCCGGAACATAAACGCGTTTGACACCGAGGCGAGCGCAGCCGGGAAGGTAACAGATGTGTCCTGCAGGAAGGCGGGAGAGCTGGGTGGCTTTTTTAATGAGGCTTTTAGCGGATGTCTCGGATCGCTCATAAACAGACCCTATGATTGGCCCACCCACTGCTGTTCCCTTGGGTACCGATCCTGACAGGAACTGAGCCTCCGCGTACATGGACAGGAGACACAGGTGGGCCAACATCTGAGATGAATGCCATCAACACGGGACTGTATGTAAGACTTCCAGTCCTATTTGAGTCACCCTGAACCAACTCTCAGACATGGCGGCGGAGATTATGGATCTCTGACCTGTATACTACCCCTACTGCATATTATCTGCTGGTGATAAAAAAACAACTAAGAATGCAAGTGGTTCATATTACTTACATTTTCATCTGTAATCAGATGAAAGCACAGATGTTTTAGATTTGAGTTAGCCAGAGGCTTAGGGTCTTGTTCTTAGCATATTTAAAAGGATATTTATATATGGAATATGAGGATTTCAGTGTCTGTTTCACAATCAAATCTCCCAGAGGGCAGAGAGAAGAAGTCTCATACTCATTAATGGTCAGTCTGTCCTGGGTCCATTCTGAGATCACAGAGGAGATCGCTGTTTCTTTTTACATACTTTTAAGTACAGACACCTGAACCATAAATATAATATTTTCAAATTCATCTCTGTTTTTTGTCAATTTCAAATCTCCACAAACCCCCACACCTCCTACCCCCACCCAAATTCCCTACAGTCCCATCTCCACCATTCTCTGTCCCAAAAGATATATACGCACACCCATCACTTATAAGCAACAATGCAGTAACAGTCTGTTGACTGATCATTTAAAAATAGCCACACAAAAGTATAACAATAAGAAAGATTATTTTTCCCATCAATTACAATGATTACTCAAAAGCAGCTGGCCAATGATTAATGTGTTTTGTCAAAACTGCATGTATACATTAGTTCTGGCTTTGTAGCCTCTCTGCAGGTAGGACTCAGCAGAGTAAACACATGTTTGAGAAAAAGAGCAGGAATACAATGAAGGGCAAACTGCCGTCCCCCACACAACCCCCCACTTACCCCCCCCCCCCCCCCCCCCCGCCCCAGACAGCTGGTTCAGTGACACAGAGCCAAGGGTGAGTAACTCTGCATGCTGCTGATGTACACTGCCTCCCCTGCCTCCGCTGTTCAGAGTCTGGAGGAGTAGGAGCTCAGCCAGCAGCCTCCGCCTCCGCCCCCCAGCTTCCCCCCTCCCTTCACCGCATGGGTGGGGGTTCAAGGGGGTGCAGAGTGAGGTTTTTTTTTCTGATTTTACCAGACGATTCCATTTCCCCACCTTACTCATAACCTCAGAACTACAACTGGCTCAGAATATCCATTTACCGTCACTGTAATGACATTGTAATTTTTGAGGTGATAGATTCTCACCATTTTGGTAGCATTTTGACAGATGCAGAACAAACCAGCATTTTAATAATGATTTCAACCAAGAGTCACGACAAAACATCTTAATTACTACAGTGCGGCCCACACAACAGATGTTGACTTGTGCTTTGCTCATGAATCAAGGGCCTACAATTGGAGGAGAGGGAGTTCGCTCCTCCCACTTCCCCTGCAGCACAACAATAAGCCCCATCTTCCCCATGATGACTGTGCACGTAAACAAACCAGGTGATATGGTGGTGGTGGTCATGAATCTGGTGATACCCATCAATTTTCAAAATCAATTTTCACAGCATGCACTTTTCTGTGTCTATACATCACTGCAATGCACATAGAACATACATATAAATGGCACAGAAATGCACCCGTGTCAGGGTGTAGCGTGCATGCTTTGCAGGCTTATATCACAGGTGAAGCATACAGCACATCACACTGACACTAGAGATGTTGCAGCTCTGGCTGACGGCCATCAACAAAAATGCATCAAAAACAGCCCAAGTGTAGTTTTTAGGTAAAGCCCAACAAAACTGTAAGTCAAGTAGGTCAGCTTGTATAGAGTCATAAATCATAATTTAAGAAGAAAATGTCACACAATCTTTTCTATCATTCATGTGTCTTGTGAGAAAGACTGAAGAAGACAATGCATTCATAGAGACAGAGTAGGATGTTTTACCCTTCAGTAAAGTAGATCACATTCAACCTTCTGTCTGACTATCAACTTTCCAAAACTCTGCCCACAAAGGGTAAAATATTAAGCTACAAAGGGCTGGACTAATTTGGAGCAGGTCCACCATCTAGCCGAAGCAGTGATAAACACAGCCATACACACGCTGCAGGCATCTGAATGTACATCACAGAGAAAATAATTCATAACTATTCCAAGTCCATTAGACGCATCCCTGGGTGCGTCACCATGGTACAGTATACAGTACTTTAGCTGGAATTCAGCTGGAGAGAAAGTGCTTGCTGTATTAAAACAGTGGTAGCTCAGCAGAGGACGTGAATATTTGATTAATGGCATGAAGTGCACGGCTGAGTGTTCAGCATTTCTTGGTAGCGGGTATTAATTAAGAAGACAAGCAAGCCAGACACATACCTCAGACGGCACCCTCCGATGTTTCTGAAATATGTTGTTTTGTCTTGGCAATTCAGCCAGAAGCCACATCTCCATCAACTGTGCGACTGCTTTTTAAAACCAAGAGTTGTTGAATTAAATGTTCATCATACTTTCAATGTTTGTTGTTTCGCTTTTACTTCATATGGTAAAGTGTGGGGGTGTTGGTTTTGGGTTTGAGGACCCATACGACTGAAATGAATCAAAAACAACAAAACCCTACATAAAGAGAGCCATAATGGAAGTGGCAGACTAAAGCCTTCCTTATCCTTACAGCTGAAAAAAATCTGTTTCTAAATTTAGTTTTCATAACTATTGAACAGTGTTTAAACACAAATACTTGTGATTTTAATTGATCCAGGCTGAAATTTTGTCATGGTACGCTTGGTACACTACTGTCACTCTGTCAAATCAAACCAAATGCATAAAAGCAGTCAGTTGTGCATGCTTGAGTAAGCCTTTGGCTGTCAACAGTAATGTGATCCTTTCTCTGTAATGAGTCTTCAGGGGGACTGAGACTGACTCAGACCTGTCAGCTGATAAGTCAGTTACTTTGGCCCTCTGGGTAGGCTGGAGCAAAGGCTAACATGAGTGCCCTTCATTCACACAGTCACATCTACCCTGCATTCACACACAGCCCTTTTCACATCAAATGGCCCCAAACATGTTTGCAATTTACTAGCTATACCTTTTGAACCATCTTTCATACCAGAGATAATTCCAGCAAGACACAGGCAAAGAATGTCATAATACCATTTGCATTGTGCAAGCCGAAAGTCGTCACTCATATGTGATGTGCATATGGTCAGTACGGTTAAGAAACATTTATCTTCATGTTTTTGAGTCCGATACATGCATGGAACACTTGCTATATCAGTTTATGTTTCATGGCTGTGACCAATAAAGTTGATTCAAAACGTCAGATGACAAAAAGAATGTATGCTTTATGTAATTTAACAACTAAAACAGTTTTTTTTAATTTCTTGAAGAGTTCTCTTTTCATGGTACAAGGTTTGTGTTCACAGCACCAGTGATATTTAACCAATATAGTTTGCAGGGTGGCAACATAAATTATTTAACCATAATAAACAGGGGTAATTTGAAAGAGATTGATATTTCCTGTTTGATATTCATCATAAATAAATCATAGGGCTGGCTAACCAAATCTGATATAATATTTGGTTAGCTAATGTGATATTTTGTGGATGTGAATTGTACATGACAGCTTACTAGTTTCATAGTAACAGTTAATATATCATATGTAAGGAAATACAGGTAATCACTTGCAACACTGGTACAGAGGAATAGGAGGCTGTACTTTAGACTCTTAAGCTGCACCTAAATGAATTGTCTTTACTGTAATTGGTAAGGGGTGTTAAACTTCACCGAAGGGAAGTACTATTAGCAAAGGAAGTAGAATGGCAGAGCCATTAGCAACATGTATTTTTTCATGCTAAAGTTCAATGTGATGCTAACAATCATAGGCAGCTGTAAACCAGCACTGAGGGAGTATGGAATGCAAATATTACAGTTCTAAGAAAAGATATTTACCTGCAGTGTGGCTGGGTTCAGACACACCACAGAGAGGCTGGAGGTTAGCGCTCTTCCCTCAACCCTCCCTTCCTTTCCCTGCAAAGGTCTCTATATTTCCCCAAACTAATCCAAAATTCTGCACAGCCACCAGAAAAAGGCAAATAACCAGGGGAATCAGCAGATATAGTACATTAACCCCTAAACTGGACTAAAAATGCTCCCTGGAATCAGGAATTGGAGCTGATGCAACTGGTATGTGTAAAATGTGTTCTCCATGTCAGTCGTTATTTTTGAAAAATTTTGATGGTGAATGATAGCGTAAATTATGTTAAACTCTCAGAGAAACCATCGCCTACACTGATGTTGTGATTCCAATTGCTATCAATCTTTGATGGCAGTACAGCAATATACTGTAAAATGACAGGCAAATCAAACAAGTGTTTTGTGCAGTGTAACATATCAAAATGATTCAGTGTTAAATCAGTTTCTGTGGATTTAATTCATCTGTCATCATCTGTGACAGTGACTATGAGTTCCAGTAGGAATACAGTCTATGGAGGTAATATAACGCTGAACATCTTTCACAAAAAGACGTTTAGAGCCGATACACTCAAACAGAGTCAATCTGAATCCTGTGAGGGATGAGAAATGTTCTCTATCAGGGACGATTGAGTAACGCACATCTTGCGATGGATGACTGTGATTGACAGCGCCGATGGCGGCCAACACTCAACAACACTGACAAAAACCTCCAGCCTGCCAAAGTCCCCCGCACACAGGAATTAACACCCACTCTGCTCAGCCACACAAATCAGAACAAATGGCTGCTAATTTACACCACCTATCAGACAGCTAAGTCGGCCAGGCCAGGATTCTTGCGCCAGTCTAATGAGAATAACTACATCCCCACACCAGAGCCAATTCCATCATCCATTATACCCCCCTCAAGAAAGAAAAAAGTCATCTTTTTTTATCCTTCATGAGAAATGTAATAATTGCTGGAGGGGGGCCGGGGGACTCAGATATAAAGTGTGAAATGTAATTACGGGGCAGGGCTTAGCGGTAATTGTCTCAGTGATATTGGCCCCCTGAGTTTATTGAGACGCCGGTGGCATGACACGCACACGAGCGCTTTCTGTAATGAATGACAGAGATTCCGAGGGTATTTGTTGGGGTTTAGATTCCTGTGCTGATACAGCTCGGGATTTGGATGGAGATAATTCCACCCTCAGATTTAAGACAGGGAATAAAAAGCTGGCTTAAAATCATAACTCTCTTTGGAGAGTTTGTGTTTTTTGTGAATGGCCTGACACTACATGTCTTTTCTGCGTACTATAAAGGCACAACAACGGTGTATACGAGAGCCAAGGTGCTGCTATGACAGCTGTTCTTGTATTTAAAAAAAAGCGTAATAAAAATAACTTTTTAAAAGGGAAAGGAGGTGGTTATTGACCTTCTCTAAATCAGAGCTGGCAGGCAAAACTCTTTATCAATAATATTGATTATGCACATCATTTTTGCATATGATTTAAATACCATTATGCACTGCCCTAAGACAGGACCTACATCAAAGTGCAAAATATGAAAATATGTATCAATATATTGTGATGTTGAAAGGGGTGTGGGCAGAATAGTGAGGGCTGTTTGTTGTAAGTTTCTGTCCAGGTTTCTCTCTCTCAAATCCTCTCTCAAAGAGGTAGTTGGTACAAGACACAGTGGTAGCCTTACTTAGAGCCATGCACCACAGAGGCTTAACCTACAGGCATCTACTAGCTGCTACAGGAAGCAGAGAGGGAGGATGTAAACAAGAACGCAACAGTCATGGCAAAATCCCAGGGAGGTTTCATCCGGTCTTATTGCAAGGCACAGATTGCTTTTGGTTTTAGCAACCTTTGACTATGTCTATCAGAGGAAGGTTTTAGCCTCATGGAGGAGGCTGAATATTTTTGTCTTTTATATTCATCGAACACCATTTGTGTTCCTATTTCTGTTTCAATCAGAATACTAACATTCGCTTGAGGAAAACAAAATCTGCCTTTACAGAACTGACATACTTTAAAAAAGATCAATGTGACTGCATAAGAATTCTGAAAAACAATGCGACGCCTTACATCAAAACGGCACTTGATGTAGAGTAATGAATATTCCCTCCTCTCTCATTGGGGGCGGGGGGGGAGAAAGGGGTGGTGAATAATAGCTCAGAATTAGTTACTGCACCGTGAAGCCAGTTATTCTTCTTGTGGCGAAAAAAAGAAACCTGGAGCAGCTGAAAAAACAAGTGCTTTCAAGACCTCTGCTTTAATTAAGAGATGCCCTTGTGTTCCACGCCATGCTGAATGTTACACTGATTGGTATTTTCACTTTGTTTCCTCTCCAGTTAAATCCCAATGCCTCTCCATCACACAAAGCTCTCTCTGATTCTCTCCATGCTGCTCCACTGTACTGAGTAGTACTTCATTATTCATGACCTACAGGAAGACTCTTCAGAAAGAGTGCCTCGGATGCAGCATTAAGACTCCAGAACTCTTACCCTTTTGGCAGCCTCATATATCTCTAATTGCAGTTAAAGAAAAGGAAGGATTTCTAAATAAAGTTAAAAAGAACTGTTTGTAAACATCCCATGCGAAAAGAATTCTAGTTATATTTAATCTTAATAATTAAGCAAAAGGACATAGGCTTGAGAACAGAGCAGTTCATCGATCTATCTCGTAATGGTCCTGGTTGTTTTTATGTACATGAATGAGGCCTGCTGCATCTAATTTTAATAAAACTTATTATTCAATACCTAATTAATTCCCTGTGGAATGACTAATTTCTTCTCCCATTTACATATCTAAAGGGAGTCAGTTTTAGGGGAATGAAGTTTGGTTCCTTTTATTAATGATATCCAAGCCTGGAACATTCTGATCTCTTGAAGGATGTGATTAGCAGTACTGAAAAATGTTAAAAAGTAGCGCAGATCTCATTTGGTATGAATGTCAGTGTGACATTCAATTTCATTCATCATAAAGAGAAAGAGGGACTCAGAAAATGCTTGCAAAACACTGAAAATTGCAAGGAAATACAAAAGAAAAATTCAACAAAGCTCCCTTTTTCAAACAACATTTTAACCTCATGCCAGGCTTAAAGCAAGAATTGTCAGCAAAACAGAAATGTACTTTATTTACTAGGATGTAGCAGCTCTGAATCCAGCTGCAGACTGGACTGCATTTAAGAGGCTATCCATTTCTCTATGCATGACAACCCAAGGGAACCATGTTCAGAATACTCCTAAATGCCATACTTACATATTTTAATCATAAATTATTATTGGAGATACTAGTTCTAATGTAAACGTATGAACTTACTCAACAGTACAAATGTTATGCTAATATGGTTGGTATGCTAATTCCAGTATGCTAACTGGAAAGCCTTAGCATCCAAGCCTTAACAACCATATTCTCAGTGGAACAGTACTGATTGCTATCTTTTATTATGAGGTCATGGCATTCCCCCAGTGGACTTCAAGGCCTGGGAAAGTGTCTTGGTGCTTAGGCAGAGGCCCACCATTAGGCCTGGTCGTCATGTGAATTGGAGGACTCGTGTCATGGCAACCTCCTCCTAAGCCAGCAGGAATAGCCCGCTGTGGTGGACTAAACAGTTTGGCAGAGTTCAGGTGGGAAAAGGAAAAGGAAAAGGGGGGATTTTATTTAAATCGGGAAGTTAATGATGTGATTTTTTTCACAC
The DNA here is from genome assembly GCA_022829145.1 of Albula goreensis. Taxonomy (NCBI): domain Eukaryota; kingdom Metazoa; phylum Chordata; class Actinopteri; order Albuliformes; family Albulidae; genus Albula; species Albula goreensis. The sequence goes on from CM040745.1 coordinate 31,609,584, forward strand.
CTGTATATTGAGAGTTGACAAAAAGTATGAAATTGCGAATTTTGGGTAAATTTATCCTTTAGTGAGATGAATCAAAAACAAAACTTAACAGGCCAGTAAAACCCACACAAAAATCAATGAAACAGGGAAGTACCTTAGTTTCATAGTCTCCTCAGGCAAGCCAGGCATATCATAAACGGATCATTAAACTGTCTCTCCATCTCCTGTACCTTTTGATTTTATGCATGCGTATGGATTTATGTGCGGATTTTGGGAAGCCACTTTAAAATATTCACCCTCTTGGTGAATTTACAGCACCACAAAGCAAAAACAGCAACACTGCACTAAAGTTTGCTTAACTAAGTATTTGGGAATACAATTTCTCACCATCCCTAGTGAGAACTCTCCCTGCTGCAATTAAATATCAGACATGTACAGAATACGTAATCAGGGATTAGGCATCCAATGAAAAGACATGTTTACATTTAATATCAATGTGCCAAAGACATCTATGCTATTCTCAGATAACAAGCTTTACAAACAAATACTGTTAAGTATATACTTCCTTCCAACTCAGGGTCTATCAGTACGCATGGAGACAAGCTAACAAATGAGCTGACTTTGCATAATGTGGCCTTTTTGTAGTAGTTAGTGTCCGAAGTGATGCAGTGCGCGTGGAACCAAAGCTACCTTAGCATTCGTAATGCGGGATGATTTATTGAGGTCGCAAAAAAACGGCGGTATGGACCTCGCTCTCTCTGTTTAGTTGGGCCCCCCCTGGAGACTGGATTCCGCCACTATGCCGACCGAGCGTTCGCGTGGCCTGGAATTAAAAAAGAAACTACAGCTGCCTCCTGCCGCCTTATACAGCCCTTTGTAAAGAGAGGCCCTTCATCCTTTCCTTCCCGTCGCGCACCCTCCCCCTCATCTATCTCCGTGTTTCATTTGGTCCTCGTTTATGCTACAGGGCTATTTGGACTGCAGTGAAAAAATTATAAAATGAAAAAACACCTGGTGCATTGCAAGCAGCACCTACAGCTCATGTAACATCTTTACACTTCACAGTCCTGGCTGTTCCTGTTGGTTGCTCCTGCAGCAGGCTGCGTTTGCCTGCATTTAGACTTCAAACAGAGATCTTTGATGTGTTAAGCAATCGATATATTGGATCAATACATAAATACAAACAATACAGCAAAAGCTGTTTCGACTTTTGTACCATGCATTACCTGCTTTAACCATTTTCCTTTACAGAGAGAATTTTAATACTCTCATAACTGAGTCAACATGCCCCCCATGTGTTGACCTAACTGTCCCTATATTTTTATGCTCATTACAGTATAGAGTAATGTTTTGTATCCCATCAAAAAAAGGGAAAACTGGAAAGGGGTTTCAGTTACTTTTTTATTCCCTCCAGAGAAGGTGTAGCGTAAAACACTGTGACATCCTGGCCATACTGGAGATACATACAATAAAGACTGATTAACTGATTGATTCTGCAATCGGTTCTCTTGCTATGTATTGCCATACAGCTTCTTCTCCTCATCTTCTTGCCTCAGACAGGTTGCGAGTGTCTAAGTCATCTCGTGAACGGTTCCTCCTGCACTATCGACAGCCCCTTGTCAGATTTCCTCGTTCCCCCTCTCTCCTGGCTCACCGTCCCCTGCCTGCACGAGAGAGCTGGCTCTGAGCTGGGCCAACACCGTCCATCTGTCAGGGGCAGCGGTCCTTGAAAAAGTTTAGATAATTTAATCCGCCAGCTCTGCTCTCACAAAACGGCGGCTCTCTGGTGAGCCTGGCTGACGGCGCTACACGCGTCGGCTGGCCCATGAGCCCTGTCTGGGGCTCTTTTTTATTTTTTTTTAAACCGCTGCCTGAATATTGATGTCTTTTCATCTGCCGCAGTCACTCGCTCGCTGGCCTGCTGTACAATGTGAGAGTCCTTCAAACATCACCACATCTACAGAGCGGCTTATCAGTGTCCTGTCACATCATCTCATAAAACTCCCATAACCAGCAGCTGATCAGTCTCATTCCCATGACCTAACATCCCTTACTGAAAAACGCACGCAAGCAATATCATTGTTTTTGGCAGACATATGGTAACAAAATGTGAAACCTGAATTTGATAAATGTGAATACATGCAAACATCTGACCTTGCTGGTGTTATTTTTTACACGTTAAAATTTTAACACTCATGTCAAAGGTATAGGTGAAATGTTTATTTAATTACATGATAGATTTAAGCAATTGTATTTTAAACACTGAATTTCTCCTGCATATCTGCCCAAAGCTAGCAGTTAGTTATTGTTTGTGCACTGTGTTCCGCTGAATGCTGTCTTTAATACCTGTGGCTAGTGTGTCTCTCTCACACATTAAGGGAGAAAGAGAATCATTTGTGGCATTCCTAATTTCAGGCTATGAACAAAACAATGGGCTCAGGTGCTTTCACACATACACACACACATTCTACACACACACAGACACACAGACACTTCTCTGTTCTTCAGGGCATTAATATTCATGAGTGATATTAATTTAGAAGAATGAAAACATACCTGGTACATTATAAAAATATGAGCAATTAACTTTTTGACACTAAATTTCATTAGCATCTTAGCCACGACACATCAGTGAAATGAGCAAAGAAAGCAGGCATTCCTGAAGTATCACAGTTTGAAGTCAATACTAAATATGGAGACTGTGGGCTACAGTCTTTTTTTGCAGGTTCACAGTTCTCAATAAGAACCATCACAGGCACTGTGATGCACTGTAAGGCACCAGTAATCCTACCCATAAACCCCCTGTGCTCCGCATGCAGGGCACCAGAGACGTACACACCCAGGACTGTGTCCCTTCCTCTCTGTAAGAGCTTTAGCCAGGCTTTTCAATGAATCACAGTGAGGTGAAAGCAGCCTTGAGTGACACAGACCAGTTCAAGACTTCTGCTTAGACTCAGATAGGTCATCCTTCCCAAAGTGTAGCCAGGTTCCTTCCTCATACATAAGAAATAATGTTCTGATACTGTAAATCATTCTGCAGTTTCTTATAAGGGTAAAATGTAGCATGAAAGTTTAATCTATCGGCGAAATTGACCGTAGGAGAGACAGTTCATTCTGACCTGCACAAAGCCAAGTTGCTGCAAAGCCTTCTGGACCGTGGTGACCCAAGAGGATGAGACCAGGATGCACCACGACCCAAATATTCATTCACACAGCTTGCATGCTCGCACACGCAAGCACGCAAATACACATCCTGCTGCCTGTCTGTCAATACCTTCTGCATCATCCTTCCTCTTCCATATAACTCGAGGCACAAAACTGAGGTGGAAACAGCAGAGGGGGGAACCAGAGCAGAGAAGGCTGGACTCTTGACCCCTCACGCCTCTGAAGTCTGACACAGAGGACATAAAGCCTCCATTAGACAAGACCCAGAATCCCCTCCACTGCAGATGCTGGCTGACAGTGTTCTTTTTTCTGGGCACGTGCGAGAGGGAGAGGGAGGGCTACTTTCACGCCCCAGTTTCACCCTCAGATCTTATTTTTAGAGCAGGGAAGAGAGGCACACAGGCTTTTAGAACCACAGAGCTCTGAAGGCATTAATACGAAAGTGTGTTTGTATGATTTTGCATGTGACTGAAGTTCGGGGCCCTGCCCTGTCCTTGTCACACCTGGCTCCCATCACAGAACTCAAAAGCCTGGTGGAAGTTCACTGAAACATGCAGAACTACTGAAAAAATGTTTTAGTCAACACCTCAAATGAAGTGCACATCAGCGGTGTCTAGGGTGAGCTCACCACCCTCACTGCGTCATTATCTGAGACTATAACAGTGTTCTCTCTCAGTTTTCAGTTGGGTTGAAATCCAGAAACTGAGATGGCCATTGCAAAACCTAATTTTTGTTTTCAGTCAATAATTTCTTGTTGATTTTGAGGTTCATTTGGGGTCATTTTCATGATTGAAGGTCCACTTAAAAATATCTTAGGCTCCTAACAGCGGCATCCAGGTTTTTGGCCAACATGTCCTGGTACTTAGTCCAGTTCATGACACCATTGATCTTGATAAGAGCTTCAGGCCCTTTGGCACCAAAACAGCCCCATTACATCAACAGTCCATAACCATATTTCATGGTAGGTAATGGGGTGGTTTCCTTCGTATGCATTCCTATTCTGACACCAAATGCACAGATGGTGTATATGGACAAAGACTACAATTTTGGTCTTACCCAACCATTTTTGTTTGTCTGGAATAAGCCAATATGGAATTTATTTAACACCAGCAAAGCCAGTGGTTGGTTTTGAAAGCCCAACACCCACCATAAAGAAACTAAACACTGAGCACTTAAGAGTAAGTGAAGTACTTGTAATTATCTCATAAAACGTATTCCATATACTCCAATGCAAAATATTGAATCAGAGAGAACCCTGAAACTGAGAAGAAGGCTAAGTGAAAGTGAGAACAGCCTCTGTTTTGCTGGAGTCATTATAATATTATCTGGTATGCTGTAGAGATACAGCACACACACAAACTCTCCCTGACAATAAAGAAATCCTGGTTTGCAAACTTATGTTCAAAAAGGGTGGGTCTGCATTCTTCAGGTTTCCACTGCATCCCTTTTTCTCACCAACATGTCAAAGATAAACAATCTACCTGTTATCACCAGAGATAACTCTCCCCAAATGAGAAATTGTGGTCAGCAGTATGGTAAAAACTCACTGGTATTCTGGCCAGTGTAAATTACAGCACCAGATCTTAAAAGATCCAGCATATATTGTTTTGTTACAAAAAAACATACTTTTTCAGTATTTTGACAGCCCAAAATTGTGGTGCAATGACAAAAAGGTTGTCAATTGTGGTGCTTTGCTTCATAGCAGATTCGTATGTAATCATTGCAGACATGTAATTTTTGGTATCTACTTGTGTGAAATTGATACTAAATACTTCTGAAATAAATGCATCAGCAGTTACTCAAAGTAATACGTTATATTTTGGCCACTGCTCCATGCGACCACTAAAATACAGCCCAGGTCACATAAGATACATAAAATACATGGAAGAAAACATTCTGTTTTGTCAATGAAGATTATGCATCATATTCTGTCAGAGAATTAGTTCTGACTGACGGATGGAGGACTGTGTACTCTAGCCCCGTCTTCATCCCAGATTTCAAACAAAACAGAAATAGATTCCATCAAAAAGCCAGCATTGTGAAGAAATTCAATGCAACAGCCAGATGCAGTGCCAAAGCAAACACCTTTAGAACAGTCTATTTTTCACAAATTTTATCTGCAAAGAGCATCTCTGTGGTGCAGGGTTACCTCAGTAATGAGTTAATGGATTGGATTAACCCAAACCCAACTCCAAGGCTTAATGTTGTTATGCAAGTCACTAATGGAGTGGCAGAGATCAGGACTGAGGCTGTAAGACAGGGCGCAAGGCTGGACCAGCCCTGTCCCCGAGGGGGTCTCCTCTTACCACAGCCCTTCAGCACACTGCTACGCCCAGAGGAAGAAACTCAATAGAGCCTTTCACTTGGCTTACGTGTAAAACAGAAGCTGTCATTCGTAATATTGTATTGTATTCATATGAAGCAATTCTTATTCAAATGACCTCAAAACCCTCAAGGAGCCTGTACATAATCACTATCTAATATTTCAAAATGCCAGCAGTTTTTTGTCTTTGATGAAAAGTTACATTTGAATTTTACATTTCAATAGTGGACCCATTCTAGTCATGTTGTATCTGTGGGTATAGCTTGCTTTGTGAGTGCAACGAGTGCAATTTGGAGCAGTTCTACCCTTCATTTCTACTCAGGGGACAATCCACATTCAGGCTTAAAAAGAACAAACCAAAAATAATATTTAACTTGATACTGTTATTTCAATGCACCATATATCTTTTTTAATGCTACTATTTCTACTACTAAAACTGCTAACACTGCTAGCACTGCTAATAATATTACATACTGCATTGAGAACATCTTGCTCCTCTACACGTAGCCATTAACACAGCTGTCTTTACCCCAGCAAAGGGCACAGTTCCAAATGATAATCTCCCACCAGGAAAATAAACCCACTGCCCAGTGTCACACACCCCATTCCCTGCCAAATGTCAAGCCCCTCAGTGCAAAGGGATTATATTTCACTATGGCAAAAGGGCGCGTTGGTAGGTAAGTGTGCATGCAAATGAGACACACACGGCCCTGCGGTGCAGCTGGGTGCAGTGCCCAAGTTCTGCAGTTCCTCCCTCTCCTCTCTGCGGCTGTGTGGTGGTTCAGCGCTGGATCCATCTCCATCGCAGGCTTTCTAAAGTCACATCAATTATGCGCAGAATCTGTCTCTCGCAGACAGGAGGCACAGGGCGCGGGCGAGACTCGGCCCCGCACCGGGAGAAACCTGCCAGTGTGCCTGGGAAACGGCGGTCATGGGGCACGTACAAACAAACATGCAATTCTCACGGAAGATGGTGATTGTGCGAATGGTACGCGCGTCGTGATTGCTGCGCTTGGAGCTTTTGTGAGCAGAATGACCTTGAGCATAAAAACAAGATTTGCTTAGCATTTGGGTCTCTGCAGATAATGACTGGATTCATTTTCGAGTGAAAAATGAATAGGCGGAATGATTTTGTTAGCTATGCACGTTGCTGAGCGGAATTTATCAGAATGTCCAATTCTGCAATCTGTAATGCAATTCTGTTTAGAATAGTTTTGCATTGCAAATTCTGAAAAGATGTGTTTTCACAATTAAAGTTGGTAAGGTTCTCAGTGGAAGGCAAAACTTGCTCCTCACAAACTAAACTCACTCCCTCACTTGAAATTACTCTCTGGATGCTTTGCTATTGATCAATTTGTCTTTTAAGTTGATTTTATTATTCTAAAAACAACCTGCTTTCAAAATGGGCATTGATATAAATACTTGCCAGCGGTACTTCATGAAATCAACCAGTAAAGACATGACAAACAACATGTTCAGCACTCCATGTTAATGCACTGCATGCTAGAAGTAGCTTGCGCTGCACCTGTAAAGCCCTAAAACATTCAACACATCTGTCTTTGCATATGTCAGTCATGAAAAGAATTAGCCTCAAAACTGACCTTTGACAACAACACAAGGTATCTCATTGTTCTTCTTTTTATAAATTTTTAGGTTATTTTTAGCATTTATAAAATTCCAACTCCATTTCCTTTGAAAATTGAATCCGAATGTGAAATCCGAATTTGTGAAATCATTGAGAATGAAGTTTCAAAAAACACTGACCTTTACTTTAATTATCTAATTGGCCTGTAACAACATTTACCCTGGATGGTAGTCAGTACTTCTAATGACTGCATTGTGGTGAAGACACTCATTCTCTAATTGCAATAGCCCACAGTGCAGTATCAGCTCCATAGAGTAAGGCTTAGCCTCCCAGGGAGGGAGGTCTCTCACAAGGTAAATGCAATGTTTATTCTGTCTTTTTCTGAAAGAGAGACACCTTTGGTCAGCAAGATGCTTGCCGTTTCTGTAGTCTGGACACAAGTGCAGTCTTACTGAAATAATACCCACATAAATGGGCTGATAGACAGTGTCAGTGAAGAGAAACAGCTCCTAGCTGTACAGGGCGGTACAGAAAGTGCATATCCTGTGCTGTTCTGAACTGACCACAGGATGTCATAGTGAAAGAACAGACTTACAATCACAACTCAGATTTGCAAATATGAAAAGTAAAAAAAAGTCTTCAGTAATTAAGCATAGACTCACTATATGAGCATCTCCATTCATATCATCTTTTCACGATTCAGCTGAAGTAACTCCTTTTATAGTCAAATGAATGATATATGAGACAATGAGATGCATAATAATGAGGATCCTTCTGTTATTAAAAAAGGGAATCAATTTGCATGTCTCAATTAAACAGATTACTGTAATGTGTGATGTTCTATCCTGGGGTTTAACTGTAATCTCAATATATCATCTGATTTAATCATTTTTCAACAGCAAAGATATTTTAATTTCCTTTTTGGGAATTACTGCAAAACAACCTCTTAACAACCTTTCTGAGGATGACCTGGCATGAATGAAAATTAACTAACCATTCTGGAAATCTTTTATCGTTGTCTTTAACACTCAGAAGTACCGAAGGTGAAAAGGTTGCCTCATAATTACGGAAAATGTGAGACAGCGATGAATAAACATTTTAAAGATGTAAACCTCTGCCAAGGCCGATAAAACTCAGAAATATCCCAACATCCTGACTCTTCATATTAAAGCAGGGCCCCACTGAAGCAGAAAAATGTATGCGAAGTGAAACAAATCTGGAATCCAAAACGCAATGCCCGTTTCCCTCTGAGGCCGATGGTGTAGTTTTGGTGACTGAGCAACAAACACAGCACTTTCTAACATCATCCCCACTTCCTGTATTACTTTTTCTTTTCCTCGGCAACAGTGACGGGACTTCGTCTTCTCCTATAGGCTGTTCAGCTCAATCTGTGTGTTACAGCACAACCAGGAACTTAGAGATTCAATCAGCGCACCAACGTGCACACACTTATGAGATGGGACTGGTTAAACCTCATATGTGATGCAGGGCCTATTTTTACCCTGACTGTCACTCGTCACTGTGCTCTCTCCCCCTAGAGGCCGACTGTTTGCTGCCACTGGTGCGCTACACTATTGAAACTCTGTCTGAGGTGTCTGTTTGTCAGGGAGGCTCTGTAGTGCAACTGCTCAGCCTCTGACTCTAAGAGTTTCCCCCAGAACTGAACAAACCGTCAGACCGAGAAAGGAATTACAGAGAACGAGAGAGAGAGAAAGAGAGAGAGGGACTGCAAAGAAGCGGTAAAAACAGAAATATCCGAAAATCAACTCTCTAATTAAATTATGTCCCAAGGGCATTTATAAATGTCGCACATTGAAAAACTGCACAGACACCACGGTGAATAGTGGAACATATAAGAAAGGGAACGAGGAAGAAAGTGAGGGATCTATTCATATTCATTTAAGAACAGGATTACATTATGTGGACTGAGATCATGTTACGTCTACTCCAGGCTGCTGTCTGTGACTCAGTTACAATTGGTGAAGCAGCCACAACATACTGTAGGTCAGCAATGATTCATATGAACCGATAAACAGTTGTTTATTCTTATTTGTTATTCTCTGCTTAAATATGCTTTGATTGGTTCAGTGCAATACGTCACTTAATGTAGTGCACATTTCAATGACGAGACTCACATTGATGGTCTTGTATTGGTCAGTGCTGACTGACTGTGACTGCCAGCAGTGGCAAGAGGGCGGAGCATAACGTAGCACCGCCCTGGGGGGAGTTCTTTTAGTTGGCAGGGTCCTCCCCCATCTCATCATGCACAGCCAGCTACTACAGAGGATCAGGAGCTTGCAGTCTCCCTGCACCAAGTGCTGCACCAAGAGCACTCCTTTAAGAACTATAACACTGCAGATCAGACATCGTACTGTCGAGAGAAAAAAGCAAGCAGCAGCTGTGAGATTGCGCTTTGGAGGATAAAAATATTTGTCCACTCCCAGATTGAAGGTAGGTAGGTGTTTCAGTGAAGGGATGGGCCCAAGGATACAGGTGGACATCCCAAATTATAAAAAAGAACAATATAAGACAGTGAAAACTGGTTTGAAAACGGTCTACTAATTAAGGGTCACACTGTCATACATGGATGTTCCATTATGGTAGCAGCACTGCTTCAGTTGGATTGCTTTGCTCTGTAGTGAAATGAATGAGTCCTCAATTTTAGGCCTGGTCAAAAAGAACCCAGGAAGAGCTTGCTTCTTAAATCGTGAGCAAGGTATGCAGCAATTGCCTTCAAATGGAGTGCAAATTAAACAACAGTTTGAGAACAGACATCGTGTCACTGGGGGCCGCTAATTGGCTTCTGCTGAAGCTGCAGGAAGTCTGGAGGACCTGAATCTTATTGGCTGGTGTGCTCATACCCAACCCCCCCCCCCACCCCCCACCATTCTGCAGAGCCATCAGGGGAACAGAGGGAAAGGAAAGCTTTACTGAGTTCTGGTTACACTGCAGGGGCTGTTGGTACAGTATCTTCATGTAATGTGATCGTTCCCTTCCATGTGAATTATCTGGATTACACAGGAGAGAAAGACTGGGTGTGGTATTGCCACACTTCCTGTGTGTGTGTGTGGCGCACATGTGGGGAGTGTGGGTTAGGACAGAAACATACCTTAACCAGTTGACACGTAATGAAGCGTGGAATTTTCTTCAAGATAAAATTTGTCACACCAAGCAAAAATTAAACCATTAAACCACTGAATTAAACCTTTTAATTAAATTTCCTTTTATCTGTACTTTTATTTTCAGTTTTTCATTGAAAATGAGCATTTATTTTACCTTGCCTTTTTGTCTTTATAAGCCCATGTAAAGCACTTTGAATTATCTTTGTACATGAAATGTGCTGCATGAACTTGCCTTGCCATTAATATTTCCCAAAGGAGTTGTATAACTTATAACATTCATAAACTATGTCTTTTGCAAATACAATAAAAAGTATATTAAATGTATTCAGCATTATCTTTTTTAACCATGTATATACTGGTTAAAAGCAGTTAACACCCCCCACTCCTGAGGTCACTGTGGGCTGTATTCATGTGTACAGGGTGATTCCCCGGCACGTTCTAAAGAAACACTGTGAAACGGCACGTAGGTGTTGTTTTTCCCAGAACCGCTCTCTCATAACGCTGTGCTGGACAGCGAACCAGTCCGTGCTCATCGAGAGAGGCCTCAAGGTGATTTACAACCACAACAGCCCACTTCATTCCGTTTTCACGACGCTGCCCACTTGTCCCTCTGCTTATGATCACTGTCTTGCTTGTTATTTTACAGCTAGGAGCATTTTTTATTACAGCGCAGGTAACTAACAGAAATCCCCAAAAGCAAACATACTCCTCCGCCTCGGCACCTGCCTGACCGTGGGTCCACTGCCCCCGGCCCTGCTCCATACACTTCCCCATTAGCAATGCAGCATAATGGGGACAAAAAGATCTGCCAATTTGTAGAATATTTAGTAAAAAGAACTTCTTTGCAGGTTGGTGTATTGGGTCACTGGGGGTCTGGCTGGTGAAGAAACATGACACACGCGGAGCAGGGCCCATTCACCTCTCAGACCTGAGGTGACCATTTCTCCGAAAAGCTTGATCCTTATCAAATTTAGAAGTGAGTGTGACATTTTGCACCTCCCAATTTCAGTGTGAGAGAGGGCCCTCTGTTAGACCACTGCAGGCTGAGTATACTTTACTGCACACAGTCACGGTCTGAACCACGGTGGAAAACACATTCATTACAGGAACTAAATTACATACAAATATGATGCTGAAATATTCACATAGTCCTTATAATATGCCACAAGCCTCTATATCCATTCATCTAACATATAAGCACATTTTGCTAGAACAGCAAAGGTCATTGCACCTTAGTAATGACTATGAACAGAGAAATTTGGAAAGATGTGCAAGCAAATAGGAAGTCTGAATTTGTGCCTTAAAACATGACTATTGCATTTAGAATTAGTCCTGAATTTAATTTATATTTACTTATCAATAAATGAGGGTTTTCTAAAGGTTTTCTTCACAAACATATTTTGGTGAATGTAGTGTTGTGAATTTGCAATTAATCAGTTTTATTCAATGATAAGAACAAACTCTAAGGACAAAAGGAAAGAAGGTTAATATCCAGAAACAATACAAGGGAAATTTACCATATGATGCTGCTAGCAGGTCAAAATAAATGAGATGGATAATTAAAGGTGAATCACAAATGGGCCCAAAATCCTGCAGTTGAACTGAACTAATGGAAAACACTTCCTTCCTGGAAGTAGTCCTCCCCTTTAACTGTGATGTTCCTGTAGTCCAGATAACCACATGCAGAACAAATATTCTGTAGCAGAAGACAGATACCTTAATGAGTGCTACTTCAGCAGATTACATAATGCTAATTCAACCCATCAGAAAGCAGCAAATACAACAGCACACATCATCAGCCAGTCTTACTGCATTTTTAAAGTATGAACATTTGAAACTAAACTGGCAAACAATGAAGTTATATCCCATATGATGGTATGAAGCCTTAGTCTGGGGGTGGGCCCAGGGTCTGTGCTATTGAATGGATCTGGCGTGGGCACATTATGTTCCAATACCATTAGGATTGAGAAAGTACATATGAACACTTAAACTCAGTGTTTAAAAGAAGCCTTTTTTCCAATGTTCCAATAAAAAGGACCCCAACAATTGGAATTGTGGCATGGGTGCTCAGTAACGAAAGCAACCAATGTACTCTCATGTTTTGTTATTTTACTTGGTTCATTAAGAATTTTAGAATCTCAATAAATGCAGCTTCCTAATAGGAGGTTGCTTCAGCACTGTCATAATTAATTAACTGAGTGCCCGTAGCTGTTTAAAGGCTCAGTGTGAAGGAAAGTGAAGGAGAGAGAAGCAGTGAAATGGAGATCAAAGATACATAGGGCTAGATGTGCAAATCAGCTTGGGTAGAGAGAACATTCCATCCGCACTGAAATCGTATGCAACTCCGTTGAGCTAAAATAGCTCTGAGTGAAGTTAATGAATACTTACTTATCTGTGTTGCTATCCATGTTGTGTCTATCAAATGAATTTGACCATTAATTCTGTATAGATTGAATCCACATATACTAACAAATGTATGTAATTTGCCACTAAAGTGCATTTCACTGAAAGCGCGTGCATGCATGCTAATGTAGCAGCGAGGCCTGTGCTCCTGTTTCCATCAGTGTGCCTCCAGAGAATACGGTAATGAGTTGCGAATCTAGCTGGGAGAATTCAATCGGCAGACCAATGCACTGCATGTGCCCTCCCAGCAGACGCAAAACGGAGTGTCCCTGGCACCTGTTCGGCATCTGTCTACCACCAGACACTGGGTATCGTAACAATGGCTGCTAACATTGCTGATGGACCTCTGAAGTTATGTTTTTCACACAAGATTTTCACATTTATGTCTAAGAACTAATGACAACCATTAAGCGCAATCTGATATGACACTGCACAGAGAACAGATGAGTTGATACTTTATATCACCATTATGAGAAAACAAATGACAAATAAACCCCTTCTTTTTAGAACTAATTTAAAAATGGTGCTCATAAGAGGAAAAGATAATCATATCCAATTACTTTTGTTCTTGAAAAGGAAGAGCAAAAATAGGAAGCATTACATTTGCCATTAGCAAGGACAGATTCCAAAGCAAATGGGTGTGACAATACTTAAGATGCATAGCCATACACCGCAAAGCTTAAAACAGCACTCCACCAGTTTGAGCTGACTGAAATATAGACAGAGTACTCTGGATCATCGCTGCCTTGTGTGGATGTGAGTGTGTGTGGGGGGCATGTGTGTGGGTGTGTAACTAAAAAAATGACCCCCTGTGCCTCAGTCAGCGGACTCAGAAGCCTCTGATCATAGCTTCTTGTGCCACACTTCTCCGTCTTTGGTCTGTATTCTGTTTCCATGACAACCTCTGTCAAAGTGACATCAAATAACGAGTCCTTAGAAATCCCTGATATTAATGCACATTCATGTATTTATTTTTGTGCCAATGGCACAAGATCAATCCATAGTAGGTAGCCCACTATATACATCCTAATATTTACTCTATATGATGAATCTAAGCCAGTGATAATGCCTGACAGTCTTTTACTCTTCATAGAATATCATGATATGGGGTGGACTAAGAAATCAACAGATCAAAGAAATTTCAAAGATGTAGCTACGACACTAAATATTCCAAGAATAACCACAAAGAGTGAAGAAATTAATCTTGAAAATAAATAAAAATGATACTCAAAAGAATGACATGCAGTGACCATTTTATATTTTGCATACGTTAAACCAAATTCACTGTAGAAAACATACTAAATGCCAACCTGAAGGGAAAGGATTCAGTCTTCTATGTGTATGACTATCAGAACTGGATATTAACACCAGTGTACGCAGCCTGAGTTTTAATGCAGGAAAACCAGCCGTTCTTTTACATTTTCATTTCATTTTTACTTCTTTTTTATTTTTTGTAACATATTGATTTGAAAATTGTGCAGCTCACCTTCTTATTTTATTTATTTAATTACACAGTGGAAATTAGAGCTGTGCTGTGAAATTATACTGCTGTGAAATTACAATAAATACAGAAAGAAAACAACATATTACAAAAGGGTATATGAGATCAGACCCAGACGCCCACCTTGGCCTGTGCTGGCCCAGAGGAGCAAACTGTCAAACTGCACTCGCTACATTAGCTACTGAGGCTCATTTCCACAAGGCTGCTTTACAGGTTAATCTTCTCTGCAGTTTTAAACCTTTCAGAAACTTTAAGCCTTCCTTATAATGAAACACAACCCTTTATCCTATTCACATTTCAATGATAAAAGCATCTCTACTAGGAGACACAGAGCATTGGTTAAACACCATGGATGAAGTCTTTTGCAGGATCATACAGCATTCCTATAGATCTCTATGGCAAAAGGATCCAGACATAAGGACCAAGATCCTGATCATAATGAGGAACCTTTCTCAAATATTCTGTTTCAGAATCCAAGTCAGATATAACAGTAAAGATCCTGCATCACAATGGGACCCTATAAGATTTTAACCACAGTAATACTATCGGATCCTAAGCAGGAACCAACAAAACTGCTTTCCACCAAGCCCTGGTCAAAAGTCATTCATGGCCATTTTTGCATTTTTGATAATTCATAATATCCCTTCAAGCTGAACTATATCACAATGAAAAGCTTAGCACTGGATCATGAATTGTATCTCTGGGTTTAGCACAATACAAGGCCAGGGCAGGGCAAGACAATGGACTGAGGTATTAGAAAAACTATCCTCTATCTGGCTTGCAGACTCATGCAGAGGTACTGCAACAATGTGCTCTGATCCGCCCGCTGTCCTCATTAACACAGCAGCTTCCAACACACGTTCAGGGCAAGGCCAGCATGCCAAGTCAGCACCTACAACAGCAGTAATGTATAAAGCCATTTGTGACACTCGGACAATTCTCTGCTTCACTGCAACTTGTACTTTGTGTGTATTACTTGTCCAGTATTTGTATCCCATTCAAGAAAATAAAACAGGAGTAACCAAAAAAAAAAAACATTTGCACCTAAGAGTAATTGTCAGTTCCCATGTCGATGTGAATGCTGATTGGCATTTAAGTAGCAAGCTTGAAAATAACTTATTGCGCACAAAAAAACTGGTAACTAATTAAAAAAGAACAGATGAAGTGGAACCCAAGCTGGAGGCTAGTCATTGAAAATGATGGGTGTACGTTTGCAAAGAAATGCAGCGGGCTCAATACTTTGCCTCTTCTATTTATAAGCAAGCTATAAGGTTCACACCTAATGCTGGAGGCTAAGAAAGTTTCTGCAGTAATTTTGACAAAGTCTGGATAATGCTGACTTCTCAAACAGAATGGCCTTACTCACCTCTACTGTGTGCACTCCTCAGAGGTAAATACACACAGGCTTTTAGTTTCAATGCACTTTGTTTCATATCTCATATTGTTGGAGCTGTACTTGAGGTATTTTAGCTGAGAAGCAGCAGGAGAGGATACAAGTCAAATGACTGGTCTTTCAGTAGAAATGAGGTATTTCTGAGCAACCACTTTCAGTGCAAATAGCTCTGGGTGCATTTATTAAATGGGCTAATTTTTAAATGGACAATTCAATGAAGGTCTAGCATCTGATTGTCAGTACCTCGGATTTAAGGTCTAATGATGATTCTTCACACTGTACCATTGACGCCTTTCAGACATCCACAAGACATGAACACACAAAAATGTATTGGATGCAGTGTGAAGTACTTCTAGTGTAGCACTCACAATTAACAAGTTTATGGGTTATAAAACTCCAGTAAAGAGCTACAAAGGGGATGTTTCTAAAGGGTATCTAATATATTTCATAGATGGCTGATGGACTACAGTCTCACCAGGAAACAAAAATACCTTCAAAATGTAGCTCCAACACAGACCCGACACCACAAACAACAGATGCAAAGAACAATAGACGCGATGTGGTACCATATGGTCTTTCATCTGGATTTTGCATCACTCAGCTTTCAGCTCAGACATTCTGGGGCATCCATCTTGGCTCTCTGACTAATTTCCTCAATAAATTATTATTCCCTTCAAATATTTGCAGCCAGAGCACAAACAACTGGGTATAAAGAGAGTTAGGTGCCCATATCTTTCAAAGTAGTGCTATCCATTAATTAATATGTGTTCCTGTTTCAGTATGGTATTAGATGCTTATTTTGTCTTACCCAGCAGAATGCACAACACCTGCAGGCTCATATGCAACCTGTAATGTACGTCCAAAAATTCAGCATGCATGACCTTTTTACTGTGACTACAGTATATAGATTAGCACCGCATCTCAGGTGACATAGTAATTTAGTCCAGTGAACACATTAAATTCATGACCTGAAATAGAACACACTGGTAATGAAATGCACAGGTGTTAAAGTGGTGCACTGCTGTCTGCACTGATCCTGAACTAAAGAGTGAAATGACATAACTAATATTTCAGTACATTTTTGAACCCATTGCACTGGCCTTTTTTTTTCATAACA
The DNA here is from genome assembly GCA_022829145.1 of Albula goreensis. Lineage (NCBI taxonomy): Eukaryota > Metazoa > Chordata > Actinopteri > Albuliformes > Albulidae > Albula > Albula goreensis. Next base: position 31,626,172 of record CM040745.1, read on the forward strand.
CGGAGCTAACATTAGCACGGCTAACAATACCTAATAAAAACACTAAATGCCTTTGCTCAAAGAGATGCCCCATTCAGTTTTGTTAACCATTTATTCTGCAGTGCATATTTTCATATAAATATATTGCAATATCTTTCCAAATTTCTCCCACCATGTAATATTTAGAAAACAAAAAGAAGAAACAATTTTCTTTCTTTCGCTACATGCATCTGTGATCGGACACTTGTACCGGGCATCACAGCCTGGACCTGTTTAAAAGTCAAGAGGGGATTTGGCGTTTCCCTGCAAACGGCTTGATCTGCTGAATGATGATGCGAGCACGGACCTCTCGGAGGCCCTCTCTGTAATCGCCCTCCCGGGATGAGACTCCTGTCGGCTACAGTCTGTCCACCTCTCATTGCTGGACGTGTAACCAGGGAGCCGCAAGCCCCCTGCAGTGTTGGGCATCCCGCAGAGACGCACTCTGGGTTTTCCGTATATTAGCGAGCGCCGGCTCAAGTGTTCAGTCAGAATACAGGGATATTCAGAGTGCTAGTCACTTACACTAGCAGGGAAAGGGAGCTAAATAAGAACGAAAAGATGTACAAACAGCTCTATGAGAAGGTGTGTACTGTGTATCTACAACACAAGCTCCAGGTCTTCACAGGATAAGAATATTACAACTGAATTTGGAACATTTATCAACCTCAAAATACAACAACTGAGATATCAAATTGGCAAATTCACACTCACTTATCCAAGAGGCAGATGCACAGTGAGAATCACAAAAGAGAAGTGCAGCCATTTTGTTTGTTTGGAGGCTGACCGACTTCTATTTTATTGTTCAAACACAGAGATAACTGAGTGTGTTGGGGACAGGCAGGACTTCTTGCCTGGCTGTCCATTAAAATGTTCTGTTTGCACAGACTAACCAAACGATCAAGACTCATCTGAGGGGTTAAATACCTGGAGTCATGAAAATCAAGACTCTCCTACCCCTTCCTAATTTTAATTTTCTCCTGTCAATATGAACACTGCTCATTTAACAAGTTTTTATTTACCATTCTGACAATTCTACCCACAGGTATTCTAACTAAAAATTGTTTTTTTTTTTTTTTTTTTAAAAAGTCAATTTTTATTTTTAAAACAACTTGCATGATTATGATTTCAATGCAAGCAGACAGTTTTACCTACTGGTACTCTGCCAAAATATATATTTCCTTAAATCAGAAAGTCTAAAAAAACACAAACTGCATGCTTATGACAGTAAAACTGCATGTCTCCTGTGTTAGCGAGCCTGCGTCTTGTGCAGGGGGAACTACACTGCACATTGGCCATTTTTACAGGGTGCTCTGGGGACAAGAAAGGGAATCTAGAGTGAGGAGCCAAGGCCAGGAGGAGCATATTAGATATCCCCCAAACGCATGATACTGTTACCGCCCTGGGAGCCAATGCGGTCAATCCCATCAGTTAAATGCAGTGAGCCGAAGGAGGAGGCTGGACTTTCCAATCCCCTTATTATGACATCAAAGGGGTGGGGACTAGTGGGAGGGGGGTAACAAGGGGCAACCACATGGCAGACAAGCTATGGGAAGCTGGAATATTCTAGTATATTTTTAACCTGCCAGATTAGATAGACTTCAGCCTCGTTGCCCCATGCTTGCCTCTTCCCTCTCACCATCTCTCCTTCTTGGAGAAAAAAGCCCTATTCAGTAATTCATAGAGCAGCCCTGTATCAAATCTTCAGGGACTCCAATCTCCCAGTTTTACAGACCACAGAAAGCATTCTCTTTTCTAAATAAAGAATAGAAAGAGACAGTGAGGAGACTGAGCCGTCAAATACATCCAATATCAGACACCTCAAAATAGATTATAAGGTATCACAGGATCGGAGACAGGCTTGGATACTATGTATAAACGCCACCTGCCTTTTAAACATTGTGGGTAGTGGTATAATAAATGTGAAATATCTTTTATTTGTCGATAGCTCACCTTGCTGTGAGTCACCAGCCTGACTTATTTGAGATGCCTGTTTGTAATCCAGGAGAGGGGAAGCAGGGAATAACAATAAAGACAGGCAGAACAAAGCAAACATTTTGCATCTACTTCAATGTTCAGTCTGCTATGTGACCATGTCATCACTCAGGGCTCACTTTAAATATGGCAGTTGATGGCAGTCTCAATTAATTCAGCTGGCAAAGAAAGACAAGTAAGTCATCAGAGAAAACAGGTGCCATGTTTCTCTACCATCTCAACCAATCAGAGGGAAAGAACAGCTTTGTGAAGATGAGAGTCGGTTTGGGTGAAAGCAAACTCTTCTTCCTGTCCCTTATTCAGTCTCAAATAATGACTAAATGTTGACTGACAAACTACGGCTTGTAGGACTGCAGGTACCTCGCTTATCAGAGATGAGAAATGAATACAAGAGTGTCTCTCCACAGTAGAGGACCATCACATCACTGAGTGAGAGCCGCTAACCAGACTGGACTGTACCGCTCTCCACCTCTTCCTTGGAACATCACTTTATCTGACAGACATGATTACCTCTCTGCCTATCACATGTGGGTGTTCCAAGCAAGGGACATCTGGAGACACACAGAGCACACTGACAGAGCTGCTAACCAAACCCTGCTCTCCCACTCTGGACTAGCATAGCATAGTGGCATTGGTCTGGATTAATTCAACTTCTGTCCTATACTTTGACTTGGAAAGAAACACAAGATTAACTTGTGCCAAACGTCAGCTCAGACAAGTAAAATCTTTTCATCCTCTGAAACCTGTCGTCTCTTCTATATATATATTATGCCCAAGCAGTTTCACTTTGCAGAAACTTCACATTGATACTGAGGAAATTAGATCAAAGCTCCTTAGTAATATATATCACAACAAAGAAACAGACAGTTCCACCACTAATTATCACCTATTTCTTTAGTTTTTTGTTTTTTGTTTTCGCAAAGCTGCCCTTTCAGCACATTTTGATCAGCCACCAAACTCTGGCCCATGGAAAACATTTCGCCATCGTTCCTGAAATTGTCAGCGGACCAAAGTCATTCCAAGAGCGTCTGCGGAGGATACTCACTGAAAGCAGCCACGGCGAGGATGAGCGTCACCACAATGGAGATCCAGGATACCCATAATGCCTTCTTGCGGTAGCTCTGGGCCTCATGAGGCTTCAGTCGCATGCTGCTCTCCAGCAGGCCTGCCAGAAGTGATAAAACAGCTCGATGTCACATGATACTGAAGAAGAAGCACCGCTAAAATGTCTAACACAGCCATTTCATGATTCTCAGATCCCCATATATGGTACGCCACAAAATACCATAACTGACTGAAATGGAAAGGACTTCATTACAGATTTGCAGCACAGAATTCACCACCCTCCAATGATCAACTGACAGGAGGCTATATACATGTTTCCAACACACATTTCCAAACACAACTGTAAGTTAACCTAAAAAGCAATTATGATTATATTCACAGTAAAGGTACCTTTTTTGTACAATTCTGGAACCTACAGGTTGTTGTGTTTTTACAATAATGTGTGTGTGTGTGTGTGTGTGTGTGTGTGTGTGTGTGTGTGTGTGTGTGTGTGTGTGTGTGTGTGTGTGTGTGTGTGTGTGTGTGTGTGTGTATCATAGGGTGCTAGAAAGTAGGGCAAAGACTGCAACAGAGATTAAGCAGTGAGGGTCACATGTTCCATGTTATGTATCGGTGGTATGCACCTGACACCACCACCTCCTGATGCCTGGCTTTGAAGCTGCAGGACTCTTAGGGCCTATCACGTGATGCGCGCTCCGCTCCTCAATATATTACTGAGAAGGCACAGACGTTACAGAAAATCACACATGCGTCATTCCATACGAAATCAATCAATGCCACCTTAAAATTTTGTTTGTTTATTTGGGGTTGACAGATTTAACACATCTAAATTTAGTCATCATAACAATAATAATGCTAGTGATTTTGATCAAATATTTTAGTAGCATGAAATGTGTAGTGCTGATTTTGTTATATGAGTATTCAGGGTTCAAAATTGGCTGTAAATGAAATCTCTCAAAAAAGGGCGACAATGATGGACCACCCCTTTAGTTCAGAGGGACATCATTCTAAAAATGTTTAGCTGGGGCGTTAATATTTTGCAATGTTTTATCATATTTGTAATAGCCAGCATAAATAAAAAATTAGTAAATCTGAGTGGTTGACATCAGGACATTGGTTGTTTTTTGATGGAATGGCATATTCCGCAATTCCATAT